>CM077593.1:46327500-46952500 GCA_039654915.1 Aquilaria yunnanensis
TTTCTAGAGGAACGCTCTGTCTGTGACCATTTCCCTGGTATATAAGGGAGGGGGTGATCCCTTCAGATTGTGGCACGTGTATCGATGGATGGTGTTTGTATTTTTGGGTGCGGGGGACCCTAGTCGCCTGCTGCCTCCTCGGGCTGTGAGCCGTGGTAGGTGTAGCCCGACGTGACAAGATGTTAGACTGCGACGGCGTGTTAGAGCGTGTCAGGAGGAGTATGCGAGTGGAGTGTCAGAGACTCCTTGATGGCTCTTGCCGTACAACAGAGGTCCCTTTGGTTGGTGTCTCACTTCAGGGTGAGGGGCCTTTTCCCTCGGTCAGACTGAAATTTCGGCGTCCCCGTCTTCGATGGGCTTTCTCCCACAAAGGGTGGTCGGTCTTTCTCCCCCAAAGCTGGTTCAGTCGCCGTCCCGAAGGAGGCACTACACCGGCTCCTGAAGTTGGAATTGGTGAGCTACCAAGGTCATGTGCCTCAGGTGTATGACTTCCTTCACTCCGGAGTCCTTTCCGAGGTCGTATGCCTCAGGTGTCTGGCTCCCTCCTTCCCGTGGTCGGTAGGTGGTCAGGGCGATAGCACTTTGGCTATTTCATGCCCCCTTGGAAAGGCTGAAGTGGAGACTTTGGCAAGTAGTCCTTTTGGTGTCCGTCTATCGCCCAATTGGCAGTTTTGACAGGACGACCTCGTGGACTCCCGGAGGCCCACGTGGTAGTATGTCCATTTCGGTCGAATAAGGTGGCACAGAGCCTTGAACCCCGGAACTTATGGATTTACACTCGGAGTATGACATCGGTTGGGGAGGCACCTCGTCACCTAAGTGATAAGCCTTGTTCAGACAGATGTCATCTATCCATCTATCGTGTCTTGAAACTAGTCATGCCAGTCTCGAGCAGCGTGCCCGGGTTTTCTAGATGTCAGAAAATGCGTCCTAGTTTCTCGTGACGGGCGACACGTGGCAGGCATTTCTTGGGATGGGCACACCTTTTCACGTGCGAGAGGTAATTATGGCGGCGTTTCACCTTCACGCAACAGTTATGACACCCTTTTGGCTGCCCTTCCTCGATCTATAAAAGCCTCTTCCTATAATACTCTTCATTTGTTTTTTTCTTTGCTCTCACTTTGCTCTCATCTGCTTCTATGCCTTTTCTTCTTTTTTGTGGCGGCTTTAGCGGCGGAGCGATATCTGGCAACCTTTCAAGATGGCGTCCTCAAATCCTGACTTCGGCAAGACTTTTGGTGGGTTCTGACTTCTAGAGTTCCTTCGGTTTCTGCTTTTCTTTTAGCTTCCCGAAGTCATTTTTCCTCTTTCCAAAGTTGTTTTCAGTCAACCATGCCTATCCCCGAAAGCTGGCAACCTCTTACGTCTCACCCTTGTTGGTCTACTTCTGAAAAATTAGAGAAGTGGAAGACCAAATTTTTCCTTCCTTCGTATGCCATCACAAGGTTACCCCGCCTTGGTCAATTTAGCTTTATGAACCGGGGTGATGAGGTTACCATTTTTCGAGCCCAACTGAAGGCCGAACTTCGGTTTCCCCCTATGAAGATGATTTGTGACTTTTGCAAATTTCATGGCATAGCCGTGAATCAGCTTCCTCCCAACTCATACTGCTATTTTAACGCCTTTCTCTGCATGTGTGGGATCTTCAGGGTAGAACCCCATTTCATCCTATTCATGCAGTATTACAAGCTCTATCCAGTTCTGAATGGTGGCTTTTATTTCATGCTACCTCGGGGATCTGGGAGCAAGAAATTTATGTTCACCTTCGCTACCAAGGATAGCTGGCAAGGGTGGCAAAGGAAGTTCTTCTTCCTGAAGGTGGCGAAGGCCTGGTCGCACATCCCGACTAAGTGGGCTCGGGGAAAGTTGGAGACAGATGTCATGGATCCCAGGAAGCTACTAACTCCTGAGTTGGCGGCAAGGTTTGGGGACTTTGACAGATGAGTCCGTGCTACCACCGACTGGGATGCCGAGGTCCCTCCACGCTCTCTCAACCCTTTCCCGATCATGTGGAAACTCATGACCAAGGATGTCCTTTGGGAGTTGGGGGTGGTTACGGAGCACGGATCTCGGCATGCCAGCTCCTACTACCGAGGGCAAGAACTCTTGGCTGGTGAAGCTCCTTCGGAGCGAGCTCACTTACGAAGCCTTTTTTGAAAGTAAGTTTCTTTCAAAGTTTTTCAACATAAGTATCTGATAGCCGAAGGCCTTTCGCCTCTTCCAGTTCGCGCTTCCCCGAAGGGCTGTCTGGGGAGCCTGATGTAGCTCAGAAATAAGCATTGCCAACGACCTCGGCAGAAGTGGAGTCGAGCACGACAAAGTAAGCACTTTTGACTAAAACGCTAGAATTATTTAAATGTGCTGCCGGCTACCTCGGGAAACCGAACATACCGTCTTCGGGAGCAAAGAGCCAGCTACTGAAAGCAGGAGAGATTCCCCCGAAGGCATAACTCCCCGAGCCACCAAAATGATTCCCGAGGAAGGGCGTCCGTGCCAAGGGGGCGACCTCGCCCAAAGGGCCTCGGGAGTACGGCATGAGCATTTAATGAGCATTTAAGGAGCCTCTGATAGGAAGCCCACACGCCGCCTGAAACTGCGACTTGATGCACTGACGCCGTCCAAGTCCCATCTCAACCACAAAACCAGGAGCCTACAGACGGCTACCTGTTCCCTACGCCCAGAAAGCACAGAGGGGGTCCGACCGAAGACGTGTCAGGATCTGAACGGGCCAGGCATTTCTATAAATACTGGGAAAAAGGACTTGGCAAGGGATCCGTCCCCTCTCCGTGATCAGCCCTCGCCCATAGCTGAAAATATATGCAGGCTAGCTCTCGCACCTTTCTAGCGTGCCTACTGTTAGTGTTGTGCCCAAAAAAAGCCAATCATGAGATGATTGTATTTTTGCACATTGAGTCATGATATTTTATTGAGGCATTAATCCAGCAATTTTGTTTGTTTTTTTGTTTCTGCGTAACGTAATAAACATAATTGTAACCCTAGAATAATGATATTCTTAAACGTCCCTAGTCTAGTATTATTGTGGAGTGGGTTGCAATAATACATAATGACTAGCATATGTGGAGACTAATATGAGATATGTAGTCTACATATGGGTACAAGTTGGAGAACTTGTGTACTGGACCGACCCACCATGAGAACACTTCATGGATCGTTATATGAGTGTCATAAGTGATTCTCATAGTGATCATGGTATATGTAGTCCTTCGACCTAAGATCATCAAGGTTCCCTACATGTGAGTCACATACTTTGATACTTTCCTTTGTTGCTCGTAACTGAGTGAACTTGAAGGAGGTCATTGGGTATGTCACATATCATGCGGAGGGATTTGTATGATCAAGATGGGATTTGTCCCTCCTATGTAACGGGAGTGATATCTTTGGGCCCCTTGATAAAGTGAGACTTAGAAAATGCATGGCCATGCTCCGATGAGTTGATATATGATATCAATGTCGTCAGTTTAAGTTGGTCTACTCGGTAATCAAGAAACCAAAGATTAGGCTATACGAGAGTGACACATTCCATGTCTCGTGCTTAGTCTTGATATCTTGGACAAAGGGACAATGGCATATATCGATGATGATCATAAAGGTTTAGTCGATTCACCAACAATCTTGTCACTTGGGTAGCAATGATGTGTTGCTAGACACCGCTCATTGCTTATGATCATAAATGTGATTTATGATCATTGCCAACATGGCATGAGCCTATTGGGTCGCACACATAGAGCTACTTGGATCATTAGAGTGCATGGGCTAATTATTTGGGTTATGGTTTCACTTTAATTTCGTATTAATAATGGGCCAAGGAGTTGAGCCATTATTAAGCCCGAAATTAAATCCTAATTGGATTAGGGCTTTGAAACCCATTAGGCCTGGAAGTTGAGTCTCACTATAAATACAACTTTTAAGTGAGAAATTCGCAGGTCTCCTTGCCCTAGCCTCCCAAAAGGACAGCCGCACTCTTCTTTTGCAATTCCTTGGAGGACGCAAGCTAGCACTGCGAGCGCAAGAGAAACGCATCTACCGGGACGCGGTGGAAGAGTGGTGATCCCGAGAGACTCGTGTGGATACCATAGAGAGCCTGAACACGTCAACTGTTGAGGTTTTGTGATTCGACTCTACAGTTGAGTGAGAGATCTCAACCGAAAATTAGGTATGAAATTTTCGAACACCCGGTTTATCCCGTTTCACTTGGATCCTGGAGGGTTTCGGTTAAATTCTGCTGCGCTGTTTAGCTCCCGAAACCCAACACCTACTTTATTCATTATCAGAGTACTGACTTGGGCGTCGGAGGCTCCTCCCCGGAAAACCATCCCGGGGACCTCCTAACCCTTTTTTCTGAGCTTTTCAGGTATTTTCCCACCTGGGGAATATCTCAGCAAGACGTCCTTCCCCCTTGGAAGCTCCCTCGGAATTCACCATGTCACTGGACAGAGTTGCCGGAGGGCATCATTTGGCGCCGTCTGTGGGAACCCACCCTCAGGTTGCCGTCGTTGAGACTTGGCGTTCTAAGGACAAAGGACTCCCGAAGTCCCCGTCGGCGCCTGAAGTCCAACCGGCTGCTTAGCAAACTCTTCCAGTGACTTCCACGCCCGAGAAAGAACGTCCTCTGGTCATAACCATGAGCTTCCTTCGTGACTTCCAACACTCTGTTGTGGGTGAGATGACACAACAGATAGACAGAAGATGGCCACAACAAGCTCAAACCCAAAGGTCTCCTTCACCGGTACGCCCTCAGGAAAAGAGCCCCAAAGCAGTCCGCCGCAGTTCGGGGAGTGAAGACCCACGTGAGGAGTCTTCAACAGAAAATATGCCCCTTGGCGCACGCCTTCCAGGGCAAACGGGGCCCAACCAAGCCAAAATTTGACACCGAATGAGCCCTTTGCCTGAGACGAGGTCACCCTCTCCCCGACGATGAAGCCATTCTCCGAAGAGGCGCTGTCAATCTCCTCCACCTGAGGAAGAACCTAGCGCCACCACCCTCATGGAGAAAATATTGGCAAGGCTACACAGAGTCGAGAAGCAGGTGGCTCGCAAGCCAGTTTGGGCCAGACTGTCTGAGTCTTTTTGTGGGGATCAGTCTCCTTTCACCCGAGCTGTGGTCGAAGCAGCTATGCCAGGTGACTTTAGGGTACCTCGGCTAGAGACGTACGATGGTCGGACCGACCCACAGGCCCACCTGACGAAGTACAGATGTAGCATGATGATGCACGGTGCGGACGATGCCACCTTGTACAAGTGCTTCGAGGTCACCCTCTTTGGGCCAGCAACCGCGTGGTATAACTCCTTGGCTCCAGGAATCATCGGAAAGTTCCAGGAGTTATCAACAGCCTTCACCCAACAGTTCATCGGGAGTCGCCCAACGGCGAAGATGCCCGTTCAAATGTTCGACATAGCGCAAAGAAGCGGAGAAACTATACGCGACTATGTCGAGAGGTTCAACAGAGAGGGTTTAAGTGTTCTAGACTTCCGGCCCGAAATACGCATCCTCGCCATGACGAGGGGCCTTCGGAGGGATTCCCAACTCTTCTATGAATTCTCCAATGACCCTCCAGACACACTAGGTGAATTCTACCGACGGGCCGAACAGCACATGACGGCCGAAGAACTAAGAATGGGCGGACCCAGGCTCGAGCACACCCGTGGCGAGGGGTCCAGCCAGCAGGCACGCTATCCGACCGACCAGCCATCCTGACCTCGAAGAATGTGAGGAAGGAAACCCCCGAACTTCACAGCGCTGAACACCACGAGGACCAACATCCTCATGACTCTGGAAAGGCAGGGAACACAAGTTCAGAGGCCAAGGGCCATGACCGCCGAAAATAGAAAAACATGAAGAAGTTCTGCCAATTTCATCGTGATCATGGCTACGACACCGAGGATTGCTTCCAGCTGAAGAAGTATATTGAATCGCTGATAAAACAAGGCCAACTTCGGCGGTACCTACGGTTACCTTCCCCGAAGGGGAGGAAAGAGGAAGAAGGAAAGGAAGAAGATGAGCACTACGACTCCGACAGGCGGAGGAACCGAAGTCCGAAGAGGCGCCCTCCACCCCCTGTGGGAGTCATACAAACAATCACGACGGGGCTTCCATCCTCGGAAAGGAAAAGGAAGGCCAGGGAAATAGCTGTGATGGACTATCAAAGTCCGGCGAAGAAGCTATCCCGAAAAGATGGTTGCACAGTCGTCTTTCCTCACGACGACCCACTCCTGATCATGGCAAGAATTGGAAACTGGGATGTCAAAAGGGTATTACTTGATGACGGATCAAACGCTGATGTCCTATTCTCACAATTGCTGCCGAGCTTAGGCATATCCATCAGCGATGTCAAGCCGGTCACTTCACTGACCTTCGGGGTAGGACCGTCCGAGTTACCCGTCCTCAGATGGATCGACCTTCCATTAATGATGAGAGGGACTTCGGTCAAAGGACCATCTGAGTTGTTTGTCTCGACAATGGCGAGCTTCATCGTCATGGATGTCCCCTCATCATACAACGCCATCCTCGGAAGGCAGACACAGGGAAATCTGCACATTCACCCTGACGTGAGATATTTGACTGTCACTTTCGCCACCAAGGAAAGAGATGCAGAAATCTTCATAAATCAGGGTGAAGTAAGAAAGGTGTTCGTCAAAACCCGAAAAGCTCCGGCAAACAATTCCTCACAAGCTGTAGAAGTAGGGGCTTCAAAGTCAAAAAATGGTGAGAAAGAAGATTCTGCCAAGGTAGAAATGGAAGAAGTGGAACTTATCCCAGGACGAAGTACCCGAATAGGGAAAAACTTGTCCAAAGGAGATAAGAAAAAACTTGTATCCTTTTTGATAATGAATAAAGACCTGTTCACCTACTCGCCAAAAGATATGCCAGGGGTAAATCCTCGCGTAGTACAACATAGCCTCAAAGTAAGTCCGGAAGCAAAACCTGTTTGGCAAAAGAAACGGGGCATTTCAGCCCATAAAAATGACTTTGTCAAAATCGAGGTCCAACGTTCATTGGAGGCAGATGTAATCAGGGAGGTCAAGTACCCCGAATGGCTAAGCAATGTGGTGATCGCCACAAAAGAAGGAAGCAACAAACTTTGGATGTGCATCGACTTCAGAAACCTGAACGATGCTTGCCCAAAAGATTCATATCCTCCCCCGCCAATAGATCAACTGGTAGATTCAACTCCCGAATACAGGCTCCTAAGTTTCTTGGACGCCTTCAGCGGCTACCATCAAATAAAGATGGACCCCGAAGACGAAGAAAAAACAGCCTTCATTACCGAGGGGGGGAGGTACTGTTACACCAGGATGCCCTTCGGGCTCAAAAACGCAGGAGCCACCTACCAGAGGTTGATGAGCAAGGTCTTTAATGACCAAATAGGGAGGAACATGGAAGTCTACGTAGATGACTTGATAGTCAAAAGCAAGCTGCCTGTTGACCATGTCACAGACCTAAGGGAGACTTTTCACCAGCTCAGGACCTTCGGAATTCGCCTTAACCCCGAGAAGTGCACCTTCGGGGTAACTTCGGGAAAGTTCCTTGGGTACATGGTATCAGAAAGGGGCATTGATGCTAACCCAGAAAAAATTAAGGCTCTGTTGGAATTCCGAACTCCTGCCACAATAAAAGATGTGCAGAGACTTACTGGAAGAATAACCTCCCTTAGCAGATTTATTTCCAGATATGGAGACCGGTGTCGAGCGTTCTTCAAAGTCCTCACTAAGGCAGCAAAAGAGGAGGATGACCTCGAAAGTAATGATCATCCTTGGAATGAGGACTGCCAAAGAGCTTGGGAAGAACTCAAAATCTATTTGTCCCGACTGCCTACTCTGTGGTAACCTCGCGAAGGAGAACCCCTCATACTGTACCTCGCCGTTTCAAAAAAAGCAGTAAGCTCGGTGCTTGTGAAAGAGGAAGGGTCAAAGCAATGGCCAGTTTACTACGTAAGGAAATCCCTGCACGGCGCCGAGGTCAGGTATCCATTGCTACAAAAGGCCATATATGCCCTGATACTGGCAGGAAGAAGATTGCGCCCATACTTTCAGGCTCACCCCATTATCGTCCGAAGTAGTTTGCCTCTACGGGACGTCATGAAAAAGGTTGCTCATTCGGGAAGACTTTCCAAATGGTGCATAGAGCTGCGTGAACATGACATTACCTATGAACCCAGAAAAGCCATTAAAGCTCAAGCATTGGTGGACTTTATCGCCGAAGTACCCATAACCGAAGACAGCCATCAAAATCTCGGTGAAGATGAGCCAGAATGGACGCTCCATATAGATGAGGCCTCAAGTTCCGAACACCAGGGAGCCGGGGTAATTATCAGAGGACCCGAAGGTCTAGAAGTAGTAAAGGCCATCAAGTTCAGCTTTAACGCCACCAACAATGTGGCTGAGTATGAAGCTCTCGTAGCAGGGTTGCGCCTGGCCAGGAAAATCGGCATAAGAAACTTGAAGGCCCAGAGTGACTCCCAGCGGGTAGTTCGGCAAACAGCAGGGGACTACGGCGCAAAAGACCCAACCTTGGCAAAGTACCACGAGCTCGTGGCCAAGCTCATTCGAGAATTCGACAGCGTTCAAATCAAAAATGTGCCTCGGCGACATAACGCCGAGGCAGACTGCTTGGTGAACTAAAAAATGCATACTGAGGTACTAAACCGCCCGAGCATCGAAGTACTAAACATAGTGGCTTCGGAAAAAGGCTGGAAGAACTCGATAAAAAGGTACTTCATAACCAATGCCCTTCCCGAAGATCCCAAGGATGCGGCAAAGGTCCGAAGGCGTGCCGAAAGATACTTCTTGAAAGGAGAAGAGTTATACCGGCAGGGATACGCCAATCCGTTACAGAGGTGTGTTGATGAAGAGGACACTGAAATGATCCTCGAAGAGGTCCACGAAGGCACTTGTGGCTCACACATCGGAACAGACTCCCTTGCTGCAGTAGTACTTCGCCAAGGATATTTTTGGCCCATCCTAAGAAAGGATGCCCGGCAGTTCGTCCGAAAATGTGACAACTGCCAAAGACATGCTAAAATCCAGAGGGTACCCTCGGAGATGGTGACTTCAGCTGACTATCCCTGGCCCTTCGCAGTTTGGGGCGTAGACCTCATCGGGCCACTCCCAACAGCACCTGGAGGCATAAAGTTTTGCGTAGTTGCAATTGGCTACTTCTCTAAGTGGGTCGAGGCAGAACCATTAACAACCATCTCGGCCAAAGAAGTGCAAAAGTTCATATGGAAAAACATTGTATGCAGATTTGGCATACCGAGGATACTGGTAGCCGACAACGGATCCCAGTTTATAGACAGAGGGTTCCAGAACTTTGTCAACGACCTCGGAATAAAGATGCACTTCGCCCTAGTAGCCCATCCTCAAAGCAATGGCCAAGTAGATGTATCTAATAGGACCATAAAAGATGGTCTGAAAAAGAGGCTAGGGGAAGCAAAGGGAAAGTGACCAGGAGAACTCCAAAGTGTACTGTGGAGCTACCGAACGACACCCCGAAGAGCCACGGGGGAAACACCTTTTTCACTCGTTTTCCGAACAGAGGCCATCATCCCGATAGAGATAATACGACCCTCGGTGCGGGTACAAGTGTTTGATGAAAGAGGAAATGATCTTGGCCTAAGAACCAAGCTAGACCTCGTCAACGAACACAGAGAAATAGCCGAGCTGAGAAGAAAAGCTTTTCAGCAAAGAGTGGCCGCGGCTGCAAACCTGCGTGCTAGGATGAAAGGAATAAAAGAAGGAGACCTCGTTCTCCGAAGGGCTGAATTTGCACCACGAAAGCCATCCCACTGGGTATTTCGTGCGAACTGGGAAGGCCCTTACCTAGTTCTGGCCGAAGTACGAAAAGGGGTCTATAAGCTCGGCGATTCCGAAGGAGTAGAGTTGAAAAATACTTGGCATTCGGATGCCTTGAAAAAATACTATGCTTAGGATTTCGGCAAAGAAAATTATACTACACAAGTTAGCAAAATTCTCTCTGAGTACAAAAATTGCCTTAAGCATAAATGGCGCAAATTTCTCAAAGGTGACCAGACAAGCGAAGGCGTCATCTTCCGGAGTCTCGCAAAAAGACTTGGACAAAATCCTTGAGTTTAAGCCCTCGAAAGGCTGAACTTCGCGAAAAAGGTCATCATATTAAGCGCAGACGAATTTTTCCAAAGTCTTTGGAGCGAACTAGTTCGAGACCTCACCAAAAAGACTTAGCCAAGTTTTCTTCGTTGAAAATGAAACTGCTTACAAAAAAGAAGGAGTGCCAAAAGAAGAAGACCAAAAAAGAAGAAGCAAAAGGCAAAGGACCCTAAGCAAAACTAAGGATTCCCGGCATCCTGAGAACCACCAGCTCCATCGTTCTTCTCTACTATCTTCGGCGCAGGGAGAGAAGATTGCAGGTTCAGATGTTCAATTTTGAACCAGGACCACCGAGGCCCTTCGGGAATATTTAGGGCCTCCAGGAAAGAAAGGTCCAGATCAGGGAACCTTTAAAGAACCTGGTGACGAACAAGACAAAATCCGTCCTGAAAACCAACTTTGGTCATCTGGTCAGATTTGTCTTTCTTGACCCCAAGGTCCTCAAGGTCTTTTTTAAGCTCAGCGATCTCCTCATTCAATGCCTTCATCTTCTTCTTCTTCGGCTCCTTCTTCAAGGCATCAACCTCGACTTGAAGCGCAGCCTTCTCAGCAAGCGCCTTTGTCAGGCGGTCTTCAGCCTCGGATTTTTCTTTTTCGTACGCCTCATTTGCCGAGATCAGCTCCGCTATCTGGGAGCGGAGGTCAGAAATTTTCTGGGAGGAGTCGTTTGATAGTTTCTCTTTCTCTTTTAACTCCTCCCGAAGAGCGGAAACTTCCTTCTCTGCAGAATTGGCCAGCTCCAAATTCTTGATAGCTAGATCCGAACACATGGCCCTAGTTTTCTCTAAAGAACCTAAGACCTGAGTTCGGAATGCCGTCTGCCTCGCCACCCGAACTCTGAGAAAGCCGGCATATCCCAGTAGCTGTAAAAGGGCAAAGGCAAGGTCACTAAAACAAAGAGAAAACCAAGCACTTAGAAAGAATTCAAGAAAAGAGGGCGCGAAGTATACTTGGGCGGCGTGCTCAGAAAGCTTTGCAGCAAGAGAGTCATCGCCCGGATGGGCCTCGGCGATGGCTCTAAAGGAGGCCTCAGTAAGGATCCCTTTAGAGATCTCTTTAGCCAATTGTGGACAATCACCGGAGTACATATTCATGTCCTCCGTGAATGTCCAAGAAGGCTCTTTTGGGACCTTCCCCTTTGGGATGATGGCGTCCCGAAGGGCTCTCCTTTGGGCATGGTCGGCCACCCAGCCCGGAGTGAGTAACTCTTCTGCAATAAGACATGAAGCTGGATTAAGGCAGCTGGATGCCAACGAATCTGAAAAAGGAAAAAGGCATCACAAAATGAACCTGAAGGCACTTCGACCACATCGTCCTCGGCAACCGGAACCTCCTCGGTAGGGATCCCCTTGCCTTTGATTCTGCACCGTTCTTCAGCAGAAGGCGACTCCACCGCGGCATCCAGAAGAGCCTGCGATGAAGTAGGGCTGCGAGGAGGAACCTCGGCAGTAACCTCGGGCTGAGGAATAACAACAACTCCCGGCTCCTCGATAGCCTCCTCGGGAGTGGCCTTCGTCCCCCGTTTGGCCGTCGAAGGACCAGCCCCAGTTGTTTTACGCCTTCGGGAGACGGCTTTCTTCGTTGAATCACCCTTCTCGGCTTGGCCGGTGAAAAGGGCTTTGTAGAAGGTAGTCGTGTCCTCGCCCATTTCTGAAAAAGAAGGAAGACATCAGTGTGAGTGCAAAATGAAGTTATAACAAAGAGACTAGAAAATAACTTACGCTCAAAAAAGGTCTCGAAAGAAACTTCCTCCCGAAGGAGTTGCACAAGCCAGGAATCCTTCCCAGCAATGGCAGGAGCTGGCATCTCGAGGTCCGTCTCGTGCTCCTTTACCACCTTGAGCTCCCGAAGGACCTCCTCGGTCATCAACCTCCAGTTAATGGGGAAGGGGTAAAGAGAGCACGAAGAGACCTCGGGACCCCAGTCAGCAACGGCTCGAATACGACGGTCGAAATCCGCGAATATAGGAGCCAACTCTGGGGTCAGCAACATCTTCGGATCTACGATGTCGTCCTCCAGCCTTCTCTGAGCCCACTTGGTCAGAACATGCGACCAGGCCTCCTCCATCTTCAAAAAGAAAAACTTTTTTTTCCACCCTCGCCAACTGTCCTTGGTGGCGAAGGTGAACATGTACTTTTTGCTCCCGGATCCCCGAGGTAGCATGAAGTAGAAGCCACCCTTCGGGACCACTTAGAGCTTGTAGTACTGCATAAAAATAACGTAGTGGGGCTTTATTTTGAAAATGCCACACATACAGAGAAAGGCGTTGAAATAGCAGTACGAGTTCGGAGTTAGTTGATTTACGGCAATGCCATGAAATCTGCAAAACTCGCAAATCAACTCCGGAGGGGGGTATCGAAGACCGGCTTTCAGCTGAGCTCGAAAAATGGTAACCTCGTTGCTATGGTTTGAAAAGTTATAGTGGTCGGGACGTGGCAACCTCGTAACAGCGTACGAGGGAAGGAAAAATTTCTTCTTCCACCTTACTAACTTTTTAGGAGTGGTGCAGCAAGGGTGGGACAAGAGAGGTTGCCAACTCTCAGGAATAGGCATCTTGGGCTGAAAAGCAAGTTCAGAAAAAGGCAACAGCGAATTTTGGAAAAACTTTGAGAAGAACAAAAAGTTCTGGAAATCAAAACCCACCAAAACGCTTGCCGAAATCTGTATGTAAAGACGCCGTCGTGAAAGGTGGTCGGAAAAAAGCTCAGGTGAAAGAACCGCCGCAAAAACCAGAAGGAAAACCAGATCAAAAGTAAAAGCAAAAAGAGAAAAAGTGATAGAGTGAGCATATATATAGGCCAAGGGAGGTAGGCGAACCGGCGTCTTAAGTGCTGGGCGAAGGCGAAACGTTGCCATAACTGCTCCTTCGCGCCTAAAAAGGCGCGCTTGACATTACAGCACAATCCCCACCAATGACTGAGTGCCATGTGTCAGCCATCGAGCCAAAATGGGGATGCGTGTCCCGACACCCCTCAACCTCAAGCGCGTCGTTCCAGACTGACACACCTATTCCTGGCACATGACGTGGCGCAGACCTAAAAAGCTGGAAAGCAGGTCACTTCGGAGACGCCAACAGACAGGCTGTGAAAGAAAAGCTTGCGTCCTCAGACGAAAGGTCTGTCTTCGAAAAAAGCGCTACGCTTAAGGCTCAAAGGGGAACCCTCAGAGAACGAACAAACCGAAGTTTCCACTTCGGCTTTTTCGAGGGGGGCTTGTGATAGCCGAAGGCCTTTCGCCCCTTCCAGTACGTGCTTCCCCGAAGCGCCGTCTGGGGAGCCTGATGTAGCTCGGAAATAAGCATTGCCAACAACCTCGGCAGAAGTGGAGTCGAGCACGACAAAGTAAGCATTTTTGACTAAAACGCCAGAATTATTTAAATGTGTTGCCGGCTACCTCGGGAAACCGAACATACCGTCTTCGGGAGCAAAGAGCCAGCTACTGAAAGCAGGAGAGATTCCCCCGAAGGCATAACTCCCCAAGCCACCAAAATGATTCCCGAGGAAGGGCGTCCGTGCCAAGGGGGCGACCTCGCCCAAAGGGCCTCGGGAGTACGGCATGAGCATTTAATGAGCATTTAAGGAGCCTCTGACAAGAAGCCCACACGCCACCTGAAACGGCGACTTGACGCACTGACACCATCCAAGTCCCATCTCAGCCACAAAACCAGGAGCCTACAGACGGCTACCTGTTCCCTACGCCCAGAAAGCACATAGGGGGTCCGACGGAACACGTGTCAGGATCTGAACGGGCCAGGCATTTCTATAAATACTAGGAAAAAGGACTTGGCAAGGGATCCGTCCCCTCTCCGTGATCAGCCCTCGCCTATAGCTGAAAATATATGCAAGCTAGCTCTCGCACCTTTCTAACGTGCCTACTTTATTCATTATCAGAGTACTGACTTGGGCGTCGGAGGCTCCTCGCCGGAAAACCATCCCGGGGACCTCCTAACCCTTTTTTCTGAGCTTTTTAGGTATTTTCCCACCTGGGGAATATCTTAGCAAGACGTCTTTCCCCCTCGGAAGCTCCCTCGGAATTCATCATGTCACTGGACAGAGATGCCGGAGGGCATCAGTATCCGTGGACTCACACTGATGTTTTCCCTCTTTTTCAGAGATGGGCGACGAGTCTGCAGCCTACTACAAGTCTCTCTTCCTTGGTCAAGCCAAGAAGGGAGAACAAACAAAGATGAGGCGCAAGACTTCTGGGAGCGGACCGTCTTCGGTGAAGAAGGCAAAGAAGGACACCCTTCTTCCCCCCTCGGAGGACGTTTCGGAGGTCGACGATGTCATTGCCACTTCCACTAAGGCTGGCGATGTCATTGCAACTTCAACCAACGTTGCAACTTTATCCAAGCCTGAAACTCCCGGAGGGGTTCTTGCCGAGTTTGCCGCTACTGCCTCTGTGAGTCCCGTTACGTCGATAGATTTGCTAGGCTCTTCGGAGGATCCTTCCACTGAAGAGTTAGAAAAACAGCAAAGGGCCAAAGGTAAACATACTCCCGCCGACGTGGAGGAAGTCCGGGACTCTGATGACGACATCGCTGAGGTTGCGCCAAGTTTGTCTCTTTTCTCCTGCAATCTTACATCTTTTATAACCAAAGAATTTTTACCTGATAAGATGTATGTTTATTTTTGCAGAGGATCTGGCGCCCTCAGCTTGGATGGTTGAGCATGCCTAAAGGCGGGCTCTTCAGGATTTTCATGTCCGAAAGGACAAAGTCCCAAGGGAGCCGTTTTGGTCTTTCACGGAGGACATGAACCTGTTCTTCGAGGATTGCCGAGAGATGGCTCCCCAAATGGCGAGGGGCATGCTTACTCAGGCATCCTTCAAGGCAGTCGCCGAGGAGTGTGCCTCCGAGGATGCCCTTGCCGCAAAAGTTTCCAAGCATGCTGCTCAGGTAATTCTTCAGGCTCTTCACTTTTCCTCCACACTTTTTTGCCTAAGTGTTTTGGCTTTTCTTGCACAAATTTCATTAAGTACCTTTCTTTTTTGCAGCTTTTGGGGTATAGTGGATACCTCCAAGCTTGGGCAGCAAAGCAGTCTTCGGTTCGAGCCTGGGCTAAAGACAAATTGGAGAAGGCCAAAGTCTTTTGTGCCAACTCGGTGCTGACAAACACAAAGTTGAGCCAAATATGCAAGGAGAATATTGCCAGTCTTTGGGAGGAATTCTTGAAGGGCCAAGAGGAGCTCTTGAAGGATTTTTCCAAGAAGATGTCCGACCTTGGTGACAAATTAGTCAGCCTGACTTCGGCCAACGAGACCCTTCAGAAAGAAAAAGAAGGGGAGTCTGCCCTCCTGGCGAAGGCAATGGCTGAAAATGCTGAACTGCAGGCCAAGGTCGACTCACTAAAGGAAGGTTTGAAGAAGAAGAAGAAAACCAAGGAGCTGGAGAAGGAGATTTTCGACCTTTGAAAGGAGGTTTCGGATCTTCATAATGAGGCGTATGAGTTAGACGTTGAAAGAGACAAAGCTGTCCAGGCGACCAAGGTTGCTTTTCAGGACGGCTTCTGCCTAGCTCATCATCAGTTTCTAAAGAAGTATCCAGACCTCGATCCTTCCTTTCTGGCTGCCATGGATATTCCCGGGGGGCCTCAGTGGACTTGGTCGAGAGTCGAGTTCCTTAACTTGCTGTTTCCTCCTCCTACACCGAAGGCGGCGGCGAAAGGATTTGGAGCCGAAGCTTCCTATGACGCCGGGGTCTCTTAGATACTCTAGGACCTTTGCCTTCTTCTTTTTCTTTGTACTTTTTTTCTTGTAATCTTCTCCTTGTACCAAGACCTTCTTCAATGAATTTTCTCCTTCAATGAAATGTTCTTTCATAATTTGGCTAAGTCTGTTTTGAGCAATTTTTGTTTCACAGTTGTCCCGACCACTTTCGGTCAAGGGACTTCGGAAAAGTATTTCTTTGCCCATTTCATCGGCCATCCTTCGAGCGGAATCTCGCAGTTAGTGAAGTTCCCTTAGGCGAATTTTAGCTTGCCCTTGCCAGCCATGTTCTGTAGACTTGACCTCTTTTGGGCATATAACCCAACTAACTTCGGAAGGAACAGGAGACTTTCGGGAATCCATACTTCAGCTTTGTTCGACGAACATTCTTATGCAGGGGAAAACTTTTTGTAGTTAGACAAATTTCTGGCTTGCACCATTTCTTGTCTAAAAATTCTAAGTATAGAATTTCTTTAAGGCGCCCGAGTGCCTTGTACTTTTCAGTTTTCCTTCTTCGGTGTTGCCAAGGTTGTATGCTCCCATTCGGACATCGTTTAGGACCAAATAAGGTCCTTTTTCATTTGGCCGAAGTACCCCATAGGACGATTTTCGGGGTTCTAATTCGGCCTTTCGGGGGCGAGGTCTCCTTTTCCTTATTCCTTTTGGCCTATCATGCAGACTTGCACTTATGGCCACCTTTTGCCGAAAAGGCTCTTCTTTCGGGCTCGGCTGCTTCTCAGTGTTTGACAACTGGGTCAAGCTCAGTTCTCAACCCGAGGACATTTCCTCTTTCGTGAAACATCTGTTATGCTGGCCGAACTACTTCCAATGGACAATGGCATTCTGTACTGGGGATAAGTGAGAAAGGTGTGTCTCCCTTGGTCCCTCGAGGAGTCGTTTGATAACTCCTTAGTACAGTAAGAAGTTCTCCTGGCCATTTCCCTTTGCTTCTCTTTTAGTCCCTCAGTCCTTCTTTTGGCTACCTCTACTTGTCTGTTGCTCGGAGGTTGAGCTAGTGGATGGAAGTGCCTTTTTATTCCGAGGTCAGTGACGAATTCTTTAAATCCTTTGTTCATGGACTGGAAATCATTATTTGGCCAGTGTCACCGTCGTTATGCCAAATCAGCATACTATGTTCTTCCAGATGAATTTTTTTGTTTCTTTTACCGGCATGGTCGGTAAGGGTCCTACCTCATCCCACTCAGTGAAGTAGTACTCTGCTATCACGCAGAACTTCACATCTTCGGGTGCTGCCTAGAGTGGCTCGGTGTAATCTCTCCGAGGTTATCCGCTCCGAAGGCAGTCTTCGGGTGTTGGCATGTCACACCTCACACAGGCCCTGGCCCAAAATTCTAAGTTTAACTCCCAAACCCAGAATTTAATTTCAAGTTCTTCAATTCGGCCAAACAAGCAAAGACACCATTAAGTCTTATTTTCTTAAGGTGGAAAGCCTGGGAGGTGGCCCAGGAGGCTTTAAAACAAATCCATAGTTTACTTGCAGCAGATGTAAGGCCCAACACCATTAACTTGCAAAACAAGCAAGGCTTTAATAGTTTACTTGCATGACAAGCAAGGCAACACTTAATGAAAGATAAGTGCATAAATGGTGTGCAATCAAGTGTACTACCTAAATGTCAACCAAGAAGCCCACAGTAGTTACTTTGGTTTGAAAAACACATGTTGATATGCACATGATCTTCTCAGCCAACAAAGGTACACAAAGTGGTTCACAACATTTCATGCTCCAAACTCGCATAACCAAGCATAAGTCCATAACTATTCACATTGATATGCCAAACCTTGGCCCAAAGCATTCAACAAATATACATGTCTAAAACCACCCACAGGATCATACACATAACTTGGCACATGAGTCCAACAAAACCAACACAAAGCTAGGTATCCAAGACTACATATATACACACAAAATGGTAGTCTACCTACTTTCCAACATGGCTACATGCCATGAACCCATAAGCAAACCATGCCAAGTTATAGTACAAACCAAGACCACTAATGGTCAAAGATAACCTTAAGTATTCCATACAAAAGCACACACTGCAACACCAACCCAATTGCCATATTCATAGTAATGAAGGTGAACACTATGATCAGAGCCAAAGTCCAAGTATCCATACTGCACTCCTAGACAGGTCCCAACACTACAAGCCTGCAAACTTAGCACATAAGTCTCGGCCAACTTGTAAAATAAGACTTGTAATGCACAAAACCCATAAGCCAAGCACACATTGGCACATATCTTGACGACTAAGCAAGCTAGCACAAAACACAAGCACAAAACAAGTAAGCACTATTCAGGCCAAATGTCTTTTCCTGAAAAATAAGTAGGATGGACAGTGAGTATAAAAATCAGTAGAGCTCACTTGATATACAACTCAACTAAGAGTTTATTTAGTTAAGCTGAGTAATCAACTCAAGCTTAACCTCCCATTAGCTCAACATAACCTGCAAAACAAACACAAAGACAAGGAAAACCAAATATATACATATACTTATACATGATAGATAACCGGGGCATATAATCAACAATAACATAAATTGGGTTAGCAAGCACATAGAATTCACCAAAGCACACAATAACACACACACACACCACAAAGTGCTCTCGGCCAATATTCCATAACATGTGCCCATGTGCATTTTGCACACATAACTTCATCAAATACTCCACTTCCACTTAGAGCTCCAAAATGCCTAGCAAATAGGCCACATTTACTAGCATTTCTAGCACATGTACAATAGTTAATTAGCTAATCAACACATAACCGAATCCATTCTCAATAGCCCATCAAGCAGCTAAGGTCATTTGGCAATTTTATCCATCACTTAGCTACTCTAAACACTTGAACCATGGTAATTCACCAAGCAAAGTCAAGTGTTTAGTGAACCCTACCTCAATAGCTTTCGGCCAAGATACCAACTTCAAAGCCCAAGTGTTCTTCACTCCAATTAGCCTACCACATGATCAATTAGGCATCAATAAAAATTGTTCATGGATTAATTTCCATGTAATCAATAAACTCTTAGCGAAATAAACATTTCCAAACTTTGATGTTCCTCACTAATTTAGCCCAACATATATCCATCTAGGCATCATTAAACCTTGTTCATGGAACAATTACCATGTAATCAAGGAAAGAACATGAAATTACCTCAAGTCAAGCTTTCGGCCAAGCATCAAACTTCCAAGCCAAAGTGTTCTTCACCAATTGGCCTAATATACCATCAATTCAACACTTTAACTCCTTGTTCATGGAAGAATTACCATGTATTCACGGGAACGCACAAATTACCTCAAAACCCTAGCTTGATTGGCTCGGCCTTCCTTGAATCTTCAAGTCCAAAGCTTGAATTGGAATGGTCTAGTGCCGAAACCAAGCTTGCTAGCTTGTCTTCTTCAATTAAGCTTCAAATGCCCTTGAACCGAAACCAAAGCTTGAAGGAACTCAAGAACTTAAGCAAAACAAGCTCTCTGCCAAGTGGATAATGAACGCGAAATGAAGGCAAGCAAGGCTTAAGTGGCTTTGACTAAAACCGGCCATAGGACACATGTACATAAGTTGGCATTAATCTTAGCTTTCGGCTCCAATTTATTTGCATGGCTCAATGAAGCCTTCAACTTCACATGACTACAAGGCCGCCACTAAAACGTGCATATAACTTGACACTTAGGTCACCTCATGGCCCATTATGCCAAGCACAAAACAACACAAGTTCCAAAGTGCAATTTCCTTCCAAATAAAACCGGCCAAGTAACTAGAAATAGTTCTAGTTAGGCAAACTAGAATAATGATGGTTTATGCCTTAGTGGGAGACATGATGTGACTTGTTATCATTGTTGTCTCCTTAATTTGGCCTAGTATTGCATTAGTCACCATAAAAACTTGCATGGCCGAAAACATCATCCCACACTTTGTGGTTTTAATTGTACTAACAAGCTAAGTGTGTAATTTACTCCTCAAATTTTATTTTCTATCATTTCTCCCATAGTCAAATTTCTGTGTGCAAATAGGCCCTCAAAGTTACCAGCCTTGCACATACATCACTGTACTAGTTTCCATAGTCCTTCACATCACTTCCTTTAATTCCTTGGCCTAAGCCAAGCACTTAGGAGGTGAGCCTAACATGGCATGTCTCTGGCCATTTTCACACCTCCTGGATGAATTGTCCTGCACCCTTTTTACTGATATATCTTAATAACGGTGTTGCGTACCTTTGCCTGCATAGTTTTTCCTTAATCAGGAAATATCGTCCGGAACGTCTTTGCACTTTCTGCCGCTTCATGAGGATTTTCAGGACTTCTTTGGTTGCAAGATTCCTCTTTGTAGGATCTTTTCATCTTTCATGCGAGGTTATTATACCTAGCGTTGTCATGCTCGGATGGCCCAACACTTTTGGTAATCAAATTTGATCATTTTGGTGGCCTCCCTGCCTTCGGGCACCAGAGGAGGCATCTCAGCACCCTGACATTCTGCGCTACGGGTTCCACTGGCAAGGAGTTTCCATTCTAGATCTACCCTTGCTCTATCTCCCTTATTGGTTTCAGCCTTCCTTTACTTCTAGGATTTTGGCGATGTAGTCTGCCAGTACTCGGGCATTCACTGCCTTTCTACGCTCATACGTGATGTAGTACTTTCCGAGTTCGATGCACCAATTTGATAGTCTTTTTCGAATGCTCCACTCTTTTTCACGATGTCGCTTAGAGGCATGTCACTTCGGACAGCGATAGCATGTCCAGGGAAGTAGAGTCGACGCCTTCTGCCCGCCAGTCAAGTCATAGATGACCTTTCGGGGCAATGGGTTTTGACTTCATTGCCGAGGAGATGGCGATTTTTTTTTTCCGGTGCAGAACTCTTTAGGCGGGGAGGTCTGGGTCATCCCGACCCTGCTTTTCTCGTAGGTCATACTCCGGGGAGCACACTTCCCACCGAGGACTCATCTCGTTGATCTCCATTTCCCAAATTCATGTGAGTTGACATGGGACTCTCATCCCAATGAGGTACTGATGAGGGGGCCTTCGGCCCGAATTTTGCTGCGGCCATCTTCGGCTTAACTGCCGTGTCATTTCGGCCACGACAGGGCATGGGAATTGGCACAAACTAGCCTATGGTAATAGTCAGAGGGCGCTTGGCCTCGGTCAGGGAAGTCCCTGCTGCCATTATTCGGTTGCTCGTTGAATCTCTGGTGCGGATGGGGACCTCGGGAGTCCCTTCTCCTTAGAATGCCGAGCTTCAACTTCGGCAACCTGGGTGTGTTTCCCACAGACGGCGCCATCTGATGGCGGTCCGATTGGCGGAGCCAGCATCTCCACTGTGTGCAGTGGCGAGGGCAGCAAGGGGTCCTGGAGGTGCAGGCTAGTCCAGAAGGAAGACTAGTGTCCTGGGTGGATCAACTTAAGTGATGGCCGGCAACTTCTTGGTCCCGTGACAGGGTGATGATGAAGGAGCTCTGGTATGGGAGAGAGCCCGGAGGGGAGATTCTTCAGGGAAACCTGGCTGAAACACTCAGAAAACAGGGGTTAGGAGGCCCCTGGGGTGGTTTTCCGGGGGGAACCTCCGACGCCCAAGTCAGTGCTTTTAGAGAGAAGAGGACATAGTAATAAGCACCAAAAGCTCTTGCCTGGCATGTCTTTCTAAGGGCTGAAGGAAGAGTATTCAGGCGAAGGGAGGAGAGCGTCCTCTGTTTTCCGGCCTCTCTGCCCTCTTTTTTTCTCTCTAGAGGAGCCCCTTGTCTGTGACCATTTCCCTGGTATATAAGGGAGGGGGTGATCCCTTCAGATTGTGGCACGTGTATGGATGGATGGTGTTCGTATTTTTGGGCGCGGGGGCCCCTGGTCGCCTGCTAGCTCCTCAGGCCGTGAACCGTGGTAGGTGTAGCCCGACGTGACAGGACGTTAGACTGTGACGGCGTGTCAGGAGGCATATGCGAGTGGAGTGTCAGAGACTCCTTAATGGCTCTTGCCGTACAACCGAGGTCCCTTTGGTTGGTGTCTCACTTCGGGGTGAGGGGCCTTTTCCCGGAGTCAAACTAAAATTTCGGCATCCCCTTCTTCGAGGGGCTTTCTCCCGCAGAGGGTGGTTGGTCTTTTTCCCCCGAAGCTGGTTCTGTCGCCGTCCCGAAGGAGGTGCTATGCTGGGTCCCGAAGTTGGAATTAGTGAGCTACCGAGGTCGTGTTCCTCAGTTGTATGACTTCCTTCACTCCGGAGTCCTTTCTGAGGTCGTATGCGTCAGGTGTCTGGCTCCCTCCTTCCCGTGGTCGGTAGGTGGTCAGGGTGATAGCACTTCGGCTATCACCAATGTTAGTACTAAATAGTGTTAAAATCCTCATAATACGAAGCATTAGCTTGAGGAGGGCTTTCATAGAGATTTATTTATGTTTATTATATGTTTTATAGACTAATTTATGGTTATTCTTACAGCCGCATTTCATGTGTTTCTTGGTTGTGAATGGCTGCTGCATTTGGTTTCTATATCTTGTATATATGCATTGTGGTTTTTGTGTTTTAGTTTCTTTGGATTCAGGTTTTAATGATGGTCACATGGCCTATTGAATCCAGGTGTTACCCTTTCTAAGTTTCTCAGTGAAATTACTCCCCTCAATTCTGTCATTTCAGGTTCAGCAGAAAGATCTTATTCAAACTGACATTTTTTGTTTGAGTTTTGATCTGAAATTTTAGGTACTTAAACTTCCATATTTCTAGTTGTGATATGAAAAGTTTGGTGATTTTAGGAGCACATTTGGTATTTTTAATGGTGGTACTTATTGTGTTGTGCAGCGGCTGTCCAGCGTCCTATTCTGGAGTCCATTGTGTTTCAGGAACTCCTATAACCTAGGGTGTGTATTTAGCTGAGGTAAGACCATTTTGTAGTGCATGTATGAATGTACATGTAGTGTATGTAAAATGAGACAAATATGTGAACATTTGAGTAGTGTTTTGGCTATGTAAGTGATGTGGTACAAAGCTGCCTAAGTGCGAATGATGGGCTGCTACTTGTAAATTCTGTTTTAGACACATATGGTTGTTAAATGCAAGAGAATGTATTTCCTACATGTGATGGACATATATTGGTTTGCCTTGGAGGGGTTTCCCCTTGTGAATGAAGTGTTTGCACACTTATGAAATTTTGTATGGGAAAAACCGTCATAAAGTGACCAAAATTTTTACTTTGCACTTAAAATTCTATATCTCCCTGTGTAGAAAGAATATTGGTATGATATTTTGACCACACCTAGATAACATCTAGAGGTTAACTTGGGATTTTGAATTTCTAAATTTGGAGCCCTGTAGCCAAATATATGACTGTACAAAGTTGGCTAAGTTACTGTTCATTTGGTCAGAATTTTGTAATCAACTTAAAAAATCCATAACTTGGTCCATAGGTGGGCTATTGATGTAGAAAAAAATTCCTTGGTTTTTTCTAAGTCTCTGCTTGATAATGGAGCAAATAAAACAAGGGGTACATGGCTAGAATGATACAATTTATTAGTGGAAGTTACAGGTGCAGTGGCAGGTCACTAGAACTTAACAAGATTGCCTAATGTGTGGTAGCCATGATTAAGACTTGTGCTAGTGTTTTCCTACTTTTCTGCCATAGTGTGCATGAAATTTGAACATTTATGTGATGGTTTGACCAATATGCTTGTGTTTACATAGTGTCCAAGAGGGCCACTTGGGTATGCACGCTAATGGCAGTGTTCTAATGGCCTACAGAGCATTACCAATCCTGGGAGTGTCTAAATGCACAATTTTGGCACCATAATTGGACTACTCTGGAGTGGGTAACATTAATTGTCTTAATGGTTTTTCTATTGCCATCTATTAGCTAGTAGTTTTTTTACTGCATTGGTTTAGTTTAGTCAATTCATGGTAGTGAGTTAAACAAACATCTTTAATTGTCAGTTAGATAATAGAGAAACGATGTGTCATAGGCCTTTACCCTTAATCTTATCTAAGTCATGTAAGACCCTAGGAACCTTATACTAATTTAGTGCTAGGCTTGCACAAATTGCTCCTTAGCGGGCTTGTTAATTGATTAAATCCTTAATGCAATACTATTTTATACTACGCCTTACTATCGCTATAGGTCAATGACCATAAAAAAATAATATGTACTTGGTGTAGTTGGTTAGAATTTCAAAACATACATTTGTATAAAACATACCGTTATGCACTATAAATCCATACAAGTCACCAGGGACCAAAACCAATAGTTCCATAGTATTTACTAGAGGCATAATTTTCATATACATATATACATCATACTGTTGGGTTTCGGGAGCCAAACAGCGCAGCGGAATTTAACCGAAACCCTCCAGGATCCAAGTGAAACGAGGTAAACCGGGTGTTCGAAAATTTCATACCTAATTTTCGGTTGAGATCTCTCACTCAACTGTAGAGTCGAATCATAAAACCTGAACAGTTGAGGTGTTCAGGCTCTCTATGGTATCCACACGAGCCTCTCGGGATCACCACGCTTCCACCACGTCCCGGCAGATGCGTTTCTCTTGCACTCACAGTGCTAGCTTGCGTCCTCCAAGGAATTGCAAGAGAAGAGTGCGGCTGTCCTTTTGGGAGGCTAGGGCAAGGAGACCTGCGAATTTCTCACTTAAAAGTTGTATTTATAGTGAGACTCAACTTCCAGGCCTAATGGGTTTCAAAGCCCTAATCCAATTAGGATTTAATTTCTGGCTTAATAATGGCTCAACTCCTTGGCCCATTATTAATACGAAATTAAAGTGAAACCATAACCCAAATAATTAGCCCATGCACTCTAATGATCCAAATAGCTCTATGTGTGCGACCCAATAGGCTCTTGCCATGTTGGCAATGATCATAAATCACATTCATGATCATAAGCAGTGAGCGGTGTCTAGCAACACATCATTGCTACCCAAGTGACAAGATTGTCGGTGAATCGACTAAACCTTTATGATCATCACCGATATATGCCATTGTCCCTTTGTCCAAGATATCAAGACTAAGCACGAGACATGGAATGTGTCACTCTCGTATAGCCCAATCTTTGGTTTCTTGATTACCGAGTAGACTAACTTAAACTGATGACATTGATATCATATATCAACTCATCGGAGCATGGCCATGCATTTTCAAAGTCTCACTCTATCAAGGGGCCCAAAGATATCACTCCCGTTACATAGGAGGGACAAATCCCATCTTGATCATACAAATCCCTCCGCATGATATGTGACATACCCAATGACCTCCTTCAAGTTCACTCAGTTACGAGCAACAAAGGAAAGTATCAAAGTATGTGACTCACATGTAGGGAACCTTGATGATCTTAGGTCGAAGAACTACATATACCATGATCACTGACACGATCCCCGTGCCCCTGCCCGGGATACCCTGTGAGCGTTTGTCTCACGGTGGATTGTAATTGGCTAGCTGGTTATGTGTGTGGATTAAATCCAATGCTACTAGTTGATTAACCTAGAAATGCAATATGTATGCACTTATGCTTTGACTTGGTTTATTAAAACCATAAAACATTTAATCATTTAGACATTTAGCCGGCTAGGTAAAATTCTATATAAATAAATACAAAATGCCAAAGCATATCAAAATCAACCTTTGAGTGATTAACTACACATACACCGCTCGTGAAAGCATTTATACATAAGTAACTAATGCTCTCACCCAGAGAACAATCCCCTGAGTCAAGGACTCTTTATAACATAAATACTGGAGGCAAAATAAAGTACTGTATCAAAATACAAGACTTTGCTGAGATCTTTTACCCTAGCTCCCACTTTGGACTCCTGTCCCAGTGGCGAGTCTCACAAGTCCTTTGCCAAGTGCTACTAGGCTCTGCAGCCAAAGGAAGAAGCAAGTTAGTACCACAGCCTGACCAACAGACCAACTAATCACTTAAGCAGGCTAGAAACTTAAAGTTTCTCAACTACCGTACCTTTACAGACAAAAAGGTACTACCGTGATAATCCTCAGCGATTATCCGGTCCTGCTACTTCAGACTCTGCATAACAAACAGGGAGTGAGAATTCAACATTCTCAGTAAGGGTCTTCGATGTACCTGCAAGAAAAATTACTAGGACTCTGGCTGCGAGCTCACACAGCATGAGGGTACTAGTCATATATATATATACTAGGCCGGTAGACCTCTCCTCAAGTAGTCCTCTGTATCAGGCCAAGTGCAACCACTTAGCAACCTGACACATTTACAGGCCAAGCGCAATCACTTAGCAACCTGACATATAGGCCAAGCGCTATCACTTAGCAACCTATCATATGGCTCAAGGGCGAACCTTAGCAAGCCTCATTCAAACATAGAACCTCTCACCTAGTTGTTATGCAGGGGAATTTATGATGGGACTTGTAGACTAGGCCGCAGGGCCTCTTTGATGTAAACTAGATGAACAAGGTTTCACCTCGTGGCCTCGTGGCTACCGCACGGCTAGGCCGACGAGGGTTCTAAACCTCTCACCTGAGCTATTGATAGCTAATTAAGTTCAATTGCAACATTTGTTTCCTTACTTGTTGCCTAAGCAACTTACTTACCTCAAACAGTTCAAGAAAACTCATACTTCCGGTGGGACTTTCGGAAGTCTCGGAGTACCATCGGGATCCTCGGACCCTTAGGCACGTTCCGAACCTTCCGTAGTCTCGGTCGGATCAATGCAGCAAAAAGTCAAACCCCCCATTTTCTTGTGTTGGCGCCGCGTCGCCAAAGGCAAAAGGGATTGGCGACGCGTCGCCGACGAGCAAACGCTCTGTGAAGAAAAATTGAATTGGCGACGCGTCGCCAATTTTCGGGCCAATTGGCGCCGCGTCGCCAATTCTGCAGAAATGCAGAATTCGGCCGTTTGCTGCTACGAACTTTGGCAACCAAATACATATAGCAAACATGCATCAAAAGTTACCAAATTTCATACACATGAAGTACATGTTGCAAGGAACAAAACCAACTATCAAAGCCAAACTATGATGCATTAGAAGCATCAAACCAATGCTTCGAATTTAGCTAGTCCATCATAATTCCCAAAACGTTTCTTCATACCATAACCAAAAATTACTCAACTTTCTCAATCCATTTCAATCCAAAAGCAATCCAACAACTTAAAAACACTTTCTCCCTTACCTTAACACCAAGAACAAGCAAGAATTCGAACCCTTCCTCTTCCAAACAAGCTTCCAAAGTTCTACACAAATTCAAACCAAAACAAAGCTCCTAAACATCAAAAACACCTCTTCCAACCAAAACCCAAGCTTCCAATCAATCAAATAACACGAATTCAATCAAGAACATGAATCATACCTCGTTCAAAAACAGGGGATGGAGAAAAACACTCTTCCACGCCTCAAAAACATGGATTCAAGCTTGAAAATCACTTCTCCAAGCTTGAACACTTCAAACCACACCTTTTGGCACCAAAAGCTTTTGATTCCAAGCTTAATTTGAGAGAGAAATGGACTTGAGAAGCTGGAAAACGGGTTATGAAGCTCCAAACCCTTCTTCCCTCTTCTTAAACCCCACTTAACCCCTCAAACCACCAAGGTTTCAAGTTTTGTGCAATTAGGTCCCCCATCTTTGTAACTTAACAGTTCTTGATTAAATTCTTGTCTATTTGTTGAGTTTGAGTTAAGGTTAAAAGTTAAGTTCTAAAAATTCATTTTAAAACACTCGGGACTCATCCCGGCCACTCAGGGTGCAAAATTACCATTTTGCCCCTGAACTTAGTTCAGAGCTTTATTCTTGTCGGAACTTAGTGAACTTTGGCAAACTTCTTAATTCTTGCTAGGCAAACTTAAATTAAACTTCTACACTAAATTCTAAAGTCCTTACCTCCCTCTAGAAGGGCCGTAACATTCTCCCCTCCTTCTGGAATTTGGTCCCCCAAATTCCGTTGCAACTCTGGAAAAACACCAGGATATCTTTTTAGTATATCCTGCTCTGTCTCCCAGGTAGCTTCCTCCTCACTATGGTTAGACCAAAGGATCTTAACCATCGGAATCCACTTAGTCCGTAGTTTCTTGACTTCCCTATCCAAAATCTGAACTGGTTTCTCTTCATAAGTCAAGTCCTCCTGAATGGGTATCACTGAAGGATTTACTACCTGTCCGGGCTCAACTGTACACTTCCTGAGTAAACTAACGTGAAACACGTTATGCACTTGAGAAAGGTTAGGCGGTAAAGCCAACCGATAAGCAACTTTCCCAACTTTCTCTAACACTTCATAAGGTCCAATGAACCTTGGAGCTAACTTGCCCCTCTGTCCAAAACGACTAACTCCTCTCATGGGTGACACTTTCAGAAGTACTTTGTCACCAACCTCAAAACTCAATTCTCTTCTTCTTCTGTTTGCATACTTAGTCTGTCTGTCATTAGCTGTCTTGATTCTCTGCTGAATCAACTTAATCTTAGCTGTAGTGTCAGCTATGATCTCAGGTCCAATAACCACTCTGTCTGTTGGATCTGCCCAACAATGAGGTGTCATACATCGTCTCCCATACAAAGCTTCATAGGGCGCCATTCCAATAACAGATTGATGACTGTTATTATAGGCAAACTCGATCAGTGGTAAGTGCTGATCCCAATCACCTCTGAAATCAATGACACACATGCGTAGCATGTCCTCCAAAGTCTGAATCACCCTCTCTGACTGTCCGTCAGTCTGTGGATGAAAAGCAGTACTAAGGCTAACTTTACTGCCCAATGCTTCCTGAAAAGCATTCCAAAACCGTGATGTAAATCGTGGATCTCTGTCTGATATGATCTGATCTGGTATCCCATGGAGTCTCACAATCTCCCTGAGATATAACTGAGCCAACCTCTCCAATGTATAGGTGACTCTGATCGGTATAAAGTGTGCCGACTTCGTCAATCTGTCAACCACTACCCAAATAGCATCATGTTGGCTCCGGGTGGTCGGTAACCCCACTAGGAAATCCATAGTAACGGATCCCCACTTCCTCACTGGTAGAGATAAACTTTGAAGTGTGCCTGCTGGTTTCTGGTGTTCAGCTTTCACCACCTGACATGTCAAACACTTTGCCACATGTCCTCGTACATCTCTCTTCAGTCCTGGCCACCAAAAATGTGTCTTCAGATCTTGATACATCTTACTAACACCAGGGTGAATACTCAATGTACTGCTATGTGCCTCCTGTAGGACTTGCTGCCTAAGTCCCTCAACATTCGACACATAGAGTCGATCACCATAATGTAATATTCCATCTTTGTACTTGAACTCTTTCTTCAAAGCACCAGTCTTAGCTTCACCTGAAATCTTCTTCAACAATGGATCTTCCAACTGAGCTTCTCTGACTCTAGCTAACCAAGCCGTCTGAATCTCCAAAACGTAGACTAAGGATTTTTCTCGACTTTGCCATAATTCATGCAAAGCTAAGAAACAATCCTTCAATGCTCCTTCTGAAGAATCTGTAGCCTGATCCTTGGACAAGATCACTCCTGTGTACTTCCGGCTCAAAGCATCTGCTACCACGTTCCCTTTACCAGCACAATACTCGATCGAACAATCATAGTCTTTAATGTACTCGATCCATCGCCGCTGTCTCATGTTCAGATCCTTCTGAGTAAACAAATACTTCAAACTCTTGTGATCAGTGAAGATTCTGAACGATCTTCCCATCAAATAATGTCTCCATAATTTCAGTGCAAAGATCACTGCTGCAAGCTCAAGATCATGAACAGGGTAGTTCAACTCATTAGGCCTCAGCTGTCTCGAACCATAAGCAATCACCTGACTGTCCTGATGTAGAACACAACCCAAACCTGAACCTGACGCATCAGTATAAACTGTAAAGGCTCTGTCCGGGTCTGGTAACACAAGTATGGGTGCACTGGTCAACTTTTCCTTCAGCTTCATGTAGGCTTCTTCACACTTCGGTGTCCACTCAAATTTCTGAGCTTTCCTGGTCAATGCTGTCAACGGCGTAGCTATCACAGAGAATTTCTCTATGAACCGTCTGTAGTAACCTGCTAGACCCAAGAAACTCCTGACCTCTGTAACTGTAGTCGGTCTCTTCCAATCAACCACTGCTTGAACCTTTTCAGGATCAACTGACAAACCTTGAGCACTGATAATATGCCCCAAAAACTGAATCCTCTCGGACCAAAACTCACACTTAGAAAATTTTGCATAGTACTGATTATCCTTCAGCACTTGCAAAACCATTCTAAGGTGCTCCTCATGCTCTGCTGTAGACTGTGAATAGATCAGAATATCATCGATGAAGACCTCAACAAACTGATCCAGAAATGGCTTAAAGATCCGATTCATAGCTTCCATAAACACTGCTGGAGCATTAGTCACACCAAAAGGCATAACCGTATACTCATAATGCCCGTACCTTGTCCTGAAGGCAGTCTTCGGAATGTCTTCCTCCTTAACTCTGATCTGAAAATACCCAGACCGAAGATCAATCCTGGAAAACACTCTCGCTCCTCTGAGCCTGTCAAACAAATCATCAATTCTAGGAAGTGGATACTTATTCTTAACTGTCACTGCATTCAACTTCCTGTAATCGATGCACAACCTGAAAGTTCCATCCTTCTTCTTCACAAATAATACTGGAGCTCCCCACGGTGATACACTCGGTCTTATGAAACCTTTCCCTAGCAGTTCCTCCAACTGCTTCTTCAACTCATCCATCTCAGGAGCCGACATCCTATAAGGTGGTACTGAAATAGGCTCAACCCCTGGTTGCAGATGGATAGCAAACTCAGTATCCCTCCTAGGTGGTAACCCAGGTAACTCCACTGGAAACACCTCAGGAAACTGATTAGCTACAGGAATGCTTCCCAACTCTTCCTCTATAGTTACTCCATTCAACGAATAATACTCCTCTTCACCAACTACAGGGATGGTATCTACAAGTCTAAGGTGTAAACTCTTAGCACTAGATGCCAACCCTCCTGTGCAAGTCACTCTAGCTCCCTGAGCATCAATGATGTCAACTGAGTAATTCGCACAGTTAATTTGTGCCTTGTGCTTACTCAACCAATCCATTCCCAGCACCAGGTCATATGATTTCAACTCAATCACCCACAACTCACAACAAAAGTCGTGATCACCTAACTGCAAAGGATACCTAGTAACCACTTCATTGGTCACAATAAAACCTCTCCCTGCAGTCCTGATGAGTCTCAACTCACCCGCAATTTCACGCTGTAAACTATGCTTATCTACCAAGGCAGAAGATATCACTGAAAGAGTAGCTCCCGTATCGAAAAGCACTCTAACACTACTGCTCAGAAAAGTAAAATTACCTCGTACAGCTGGCGGTTCTCTGGCCGCCTGGTTCGTCAAAGCGAACACTCTTGGGTTCACTGCTGCAGCAACTACTCCAGGCCGGTTCCCAATGGCAAGCGGTACTGGAGGTAAAACCCGAGATGGACCTGTAACTGAACGAACTCTTGGGCAGTCCCTGGCCCAATGCCCTCTCTGACCACAGACATTACAAATATCTGTGCCCAGTGTACATGGTCTTCCACCATGGAACCGTCTGCACCTAGGACACACACCTGTCCTCCTCCTCTTAGATGGATCCTGGTTCCCTACCATTGGTCGCTTTCCAGCACTTTTCCCCAAGTTAGATGGCCCAGCTTCCACCTTTTTCATAGGTGCTCTGGAATCCTCGAATTCCCTTTCCAATGCCAATGCCTTCTGAACCATCTGGCGATAACTCCTGATGTCAACTGTCGCCATATACCTCCTGAAAATAGGCTTCAGGCCCTGGGAAAACTTCTTGGCTTTCAGCTCATCATTACCCAACATGTATGGAGCATACCGGATAAGTGAGTTGTAGCGCTGCTCATACTCTCGTACTGACATCTCCCCCTGTGTCAGATTCTCAAACTGGATCCTCCTCTGATCCTGTGCAGCTTCACTGATATACTCCTGTCTAAACTTCTTCTCGAAGTCTGACCACTTGAGCACCTTTTTCTTGTGCTCTGGACGAGTGCCATTACTCTCCCTCAATAACTCCATCACGTCGTCCCACCAAAGACTGGCTCTCCCTCTCAGAAAGAAAGGTACTAGAACCATCCTCTGCTCTGTCTCATAACCACCACAAGTAAAGAGGCGGTTCATAACAGACAACCAATCCTCTGCTCTATCAGGATCTCCTGTCCCGTCGAAGCTAGGTGGATCAACTGTCTTGAACTTTTCCAGCAACCTCATCTGATGTGGAGTGTCTCCCCTCCTTGGAGCCTCCATCATCTCTGGTTCCTCAACCTCCTCAAGAACTTGATTTCTGGGTTCCTGAGCTCTAGGCACTTGCTGTTGCTCAGCATGCCTTTCCTGTTCTTGTTGTGGCTCAACTTCCTCCTGGGCAACACCTCTGTCCCCATAATCTCTGAACATCTCTGTTACAAGAGTGTTCATACCCTGTGCCACCTGAGACATAGTCTCAGTCAAACTCTGTAGCACTCTGGATATCTCATCCAACCTCGCCACAACTGGGTCACTAGAACCTTCACCAGGTTCCCTAGTCCCCCTCGAAGTTCCAGACCTCGTATCAACCATAATAATCTGCAACCACAACCAGACAACATTTCCCCAGATGTTGGTCAGTACTAACTTCCTAGCACTTGGACTTTACTACTAGATCTCAGTCTAAGCCTCCAATATCCATGAAATAAAACCCTTAGCTCTGATACCAAGAACGCTGACACGATCCCCGTGCCCCTGCCCGGGATACCCTGTGAGCGTTTGTCTCACGGTGGATTGTAATTGGCTAGCTGGTTATGTGTGTGGATTAAATCCAATGCTACTAGTTGATTAACCTAGAAATGCAATATGTATGCACTTATGCTTTGACTTGGTTTATTAAAACCATAAAACATTTAATCATTTAGACATTTAGCCGGCTAGGTAAAATTCTATATAAATAAATACAAAATGCCAAAGCATATCAAAATCAACCTTTGAGTGATTAACTACACATACACCGCTCGTGAAAGCATTTATACATAAGTAACTAATGCTCTCACCCAGAGAACAATCCCCTGAGTCAAGGACTCTTTATAACATAAATACTGGAGGCAAAATAAAGTACTGTATCAAAATACAAGACTTTGCTGAGATCTTTTACCCTAGCTCCCACTTTGGACTCCTGTCCCAGTGGCGAGTCTCACAAGTCCTTTGCCAAGTGCTACTAGGCTCTGCAGCCAAAGGAAGAAGCAAGTTAGTACCACAGCCTGACCAACAGACCAACTAATCACTTAAGCAGGCTAGAAACTTAAAGTTTCTCAACTACCGTACCTTTACAGACAAAAAGGTACTACCGTGATAATCCTCAGCGATTATCCGGTCCTGCTACTTCAGACTCTGCATAACAAACAGGGAGTGAGAATTCAACATTCTCAGTAAGGGTCTTCGATGTACCTGCAAGAAAAATTACTAGGACTCTGGCTGCGAGCTCACACAGCATGAGGGTACTAGTCATATATATATATACTAGGCCGGTAGACCTCTCCTCAAGTAGTCCTCTGTATCAGGCCAAGTGCAACCACTTAGCAACCTGACACATTTACAGGCCAAGCGCAATCACTTAGCAACCTGACATATAGGCCAAGCGCTATCACTTAACAACCTATCATATGGCTCAAGGGCGAACCTTAGCAAGCCTCATTCAAACATAGAACCTCTCACCTAGTTGTTATGCAGGGGAATTTATGATGGGACTTGTAGACTAGGCCGCAGGGCCTCTTTGATGTAAACTAGATGAACAAGGTTTCGCCTCGTGGCCTCGTGGCTACCGCACGGCTAGGCCGACGAGGGTTCTAAACCTCTCACCTGAGCTATTGATAGCTAATTAAGTTCAATTGCAACATTTGTTTCCTTACTTGTTGCCTAAGCAACTTACTTACCTCAAACAGTTCAAGAAAACTCATACTTCCGGTGGGACTTTCGGAAGTCTCGGAGTACCATCGGGATCCTCGGACCCTTAGGCACGTTCCGAACCTTCCGTAGTCTCGGTCGGATCAACGCAGCAAAAAGTCAAACCCCCCATTTTCTTGTGTTGGCGCCGCGTCGCCAAAGGCAAAAGGGATTGGCGACGCGTCGCCGACGAGCAAACGCTCTGTGAAGAAAAATTGAATTGGCGACGCGTCGCCAATTTTCGGGCCAATTGGCGCCGCGTCGCCAATTCTGCAGAAATGCAGAATTCGGCCGTTTGCTGCTATGAACTTTGGCAACCAAATACATATAGCAAACATGCATCAAAAGTTACCAAATTTCATACACATGAAGTACATGTTGCAAGGAACAAAACCAACTATCAAAGCCAAACTATGATGCATTAGAAGCATCAAACCAATGCTTCGAATTTAGCTAGTCCATCATAATTCCCAAAACGTTTCTTCATACCATAACCAAAAATTACTCAACTTTCTCAATCCATTTCAATCCAAAAGCAATCCAACAACTTAAAAACACTTTCTCCCTTACCTTAACACCAAGAACAAGCAAGAATTCGAACCCTTCCTCTTCCAAACAAGCTTCCAAAGTTCTACACAAATTCAAACCAAAACAAAGCTCCTAAACATCAAAAACACCTCTTCCAACCAAAACCCAAGCTTCCAATCAATCAAATAACACGAATTCAATCAAGAACATGAATCATACCTCGTTCAAAAATAGGGGATGGAGAAAAACACTCTTCCACGCCTCAAAAACATGGATTCAAGCTTGAAAATCACTTCTCCAAGCTTGAACACTTCAAACCACACCTTTTGGCACCAAAAGCTTTTGATTCCAAGCTTAATTTGAGAGAGAAATGGAGTTGAGAAGCTGGAAAACGGGTTATGAAGCTCCAAACCCTTCTTCCCTCTTCTTAAACCCCACTTAACCCCTCAAACCACCAAGGTTTCAAGTTTTGTGCAATTAGGTCCCCCATCTTTGTAACTTAACAGTTCTTGATTAAATTCTTGTCTATTTGTTGAGTTTGAGTTAAGGTTAAAAGTTAAGTTCTAAAAATTCATTTTAAAACACTTGGGACTCGTCCCGGCCACTCAGGGTGCAAAATTACCATTTTGCCCCTGAACTTAGTTCAGAGCTTTATTCTTGTCGGAACTTAGTGAACTTTGGCAAACTTCTTAATTCTTGCTAGGCAAACTTAAATTAAACTTCTACACTAAATTCTAAAGTCCTTACCTCCCTCTAGAAGGGCCGTAACAATCACTATGAGAATCACTTATGACACTCATATAACAATCCATGAAGTGTTCTCATGGTGGGTCGTTCCAGTACACAAGTTCTCCAACTTGTACCCATATGTAGACTACATATCTCATATTAGTCTCCACATATGCTAGTCATTATGTATTATTGCAACCCGCTCCACAATAATACTAGACTAGGGACGTTTAAGAATATCATTATTCTAGGGTTACAGTTATGCTTATTACGTTACGCAGAAACAAAACAACAAACATAATTGCTAGATTAATGCCTCAATAAAATATCATGACTCAATGTGCAAAAATACAATCATCTCATGATTGGCCTTTTGGGCACAATACTAACACATACACGAAATTGCTATACACATACTACACACTAAGAATCTTGGGATCCAATCTCACCTTAGCTAAACTACCAAAAGAAGATCACTACAGTGCCCAGGTATCTCCTACTCCTTGCCTTTGTACCACAAAGGCCGGTAAGTTAGTATTCTAAGTAATTAAGAACTACCAAGAAAGAAATATAACAAAATTAGACTATAGAAGTAACTCATGCACACCTGGTATCAAAATACTAACAACCATTTCTTCTATTGGTTATTGCCCCGGGTACATTAGTATATGCACACAAAACATGTATGGGATGTGAGAACCAAAGGTGCCTAGTAAAGGTTGTAACCTGCAAGAAAAATATTCATATACGACCATTCATATTATCTATAAAGATGTCAATAGATGCCTCATGCACTAGAGCTCAATTCATAGCTCTAAGAACTCATATTATTGGCCAATAATTATAGGAATACCTAATTCCCACAATTCCTTCACTCATTAGTCCTACCATTGACAAGTCCAACTGGTTCATATGAATACAGATTTGAAAGCTTCTTAGTATTTGCCAATATCCTTTACTTTATGTGTAGGAGTGAACTATTTGCTTATTTCATTGCATGTGTCATTGCTAGCATACTAAGGTTTTGTAAGTGGTTAAGGACACCTCCCCTATTAGGTTCACCTAAACTTTGGCCTATCATGGTGACCTTAGGTATCTTAGGCTCTTAAACCATCATACTCACCATGAATTAGACCATTTTGAGGCCATTTTTGCCTATACATACATGCTTACAAATATGCACATACACACTTCATATGCACTTCATAGTTTGGCTTCCTACCAATCCCAATCATATAAGCTTCTTAAATAGTTGTAAATACTCAAATTAGATGCTTATTAAATTCATTAATAATTCATCCCCTTGATATACAAGTATCTTAGCCAAATTTATTTCACAAATAAGCATACAAATTAAGTGACCTTTACCTTAGATAACTTAGTTTGCAAGCTTAAAGTACCTAGCCTTTTGTCTCAGTTTCAAGCCAAACTTAGGACCCTCTTAGTAGCTTTTGCCCAACACAAATATTAGTCATTTTAAGCACAAGTAAGCAATTTTAACATGTGGAAATAACCCTAAAAACAAGCACCAACTGCCTAGAATTTTCTGTCTGCAATTTGCCTAACTTGTGTTTCTTTCTACTTTTAATGGCATAAACGTAGCCCAAACCTTAATCTGTTATTTTTTAGGCATTGTATACTAGTGTATAAGCAAGATTATAACAACCAAAAGCCACCAAAACTACTAGAATAACATAGTTTATTCCAAGAATCAACTACAACTACAGCAACCCTAAAACTTCACCTTAATGCACATTCGTGGCTTTCATGGGCAATTCACATCCAAGTAATTGTTCTCTTGCTTCTTAGCTTTTATATACTACACCAAAAGCAAGGAAACATCATAAAAAAGGCAATTTAAACCATTAAACCTGGTAGCCCCCAGCTGGAACATCCAATAAAAGAATCAAACCATACTTTGCTCAATACTCACAGTTTCAGCTACACCAAAATTCCAACCTTAGTTCTTTTGAATTTTAGCTCATTGGCATCTCAAATCAAGTCTTAAAGCTAGGAAAAGCATAAAATAATCATCTTAGCCATGATCTCTTCCATAAAAACTGCATCAAGAGTACTGGAATTTCAGAAATGGTGAAACCTAACCTCAAGAACAATACTAAACCAAGGATGAGCTTATGAGCAACTGTAAACATGTTTAGCACCTTTGATTTCTCTTTTGATATGTTTAAATGGCTTCCCTTGAGCTAGATTAGAGTGGCTATGGAGGTTAAAAGAAAGTAGAGCTGTGGGTCCTAAAGGCTGAAACAAAGGTGATAGTTTATGTGAGATAAATATCTAGAAAGTAATTTGTGGTTTAAGCAATTTGGCCCAAACTTCTCTTATTTTTGCCAACTTGCTTCTAAACCTTTTGTAAGTGCAATAATAGGATGGTTTCCATCTATTTCACTCAAAGGTAATTTTTGTATCATTTTTAGGCTTGAGAAATTACAAAAATACCCTTTTGCCAATTTTGCCTAGATGAACAATGTTTGAAATTTTTAAGCTATTGGGCCTTTTATTACTAAAAATTGGCTTGCAAATAAATTATCTAAATTTTTAATTTATTAAATTAATCCATTAAATAAAATTGCAAGCTTCCTGTAATTACCTAGCCAATTAAACCTATAGCTCTGAAGGCCATAACAGGTTGAGTGCAGTAAACAACCTCCGTTCCTTGGGAAAAATAATTTTTGTACTTTACCCTACTATATTTTAATAATAGGTGCACTTGCCTACAAGTTCACATATTTTTTAGTGTAGAGAGATTTGACACATCCACATTATTTACTAGTGTAATAGGAAAACTTAGTTGTGAACTATGAATATCATGCCTGTAAATGGCATAGGCCATGAACTGTATATAAAGTGAGAATAAATTCATGCAAATAAAAAGGAAATGTTAGTAAGGATAATGCAAAGTAAAGTGATTTAACCATGTCTAAAAACAGTGACACTATAAGTGTTAGTGTGTACAAATGTGTGTTTATGTGTAAAAAGGGTTTACGGTGGTAATGCGTTAAAAGGAACATATGGGGCTTGAAAGCCTAAGCTGGAGTGAGGCCTAAGGGCTAGAAAAGTAAATGGAAATGACTAAGCAAGTGAAAGGATATGAATGTGCACAACCGGGCACTAGTGTGCTAAAAAGGGCCTAAGAGAGGTTTGTGTGTTTAAGTGAATATATGAGGCCTTAATTAGCCAAATATTTTGGCTAAGTGGGTGCTTAATTTAGTACATAAATCAAGTTGCATATGTTGGCTAAAAGGTGAAGTAAAATAAGTGATTAATAAGAGGTCAAAGCCAAGACAAAGTCAAGTCGTAAGTCACCATGTCCAACCGTTTTATCCTTCCACCTTTTAGACTAATGACTAACTTTAGATTAATGAACACTTTTTGACATAAGGCAAAGACTTAAGGGAGATTCTATGAAACTAATTAGGGCAATTAAAACTTCAAAATATATGCTAAAGGATTGGTTAAGATGTTCTAACAAAACAAAGGGTGGAAGTCGGGCAAGAAAGCTTGGTGGTGTAAAGCTTTGTCTTGGCTGAAACTAAAAGGGCAACCAGCTACTATTTTGATCTTGGCAAGGATTTACAACTATGTTCTTTCTCTTGAATTCTAATTTTATTATGAGATTTCATGAGAAAGAAGCCGCCTTAGGAGATGGCTTAGAGCCAAGTGAACCTAAATGCTATGTAGGATCTATGTGTGCCAAGAGCACTATGGTTTTCTACATAGACTATATAAAGGCAAGAATTAGGATCTTGTTTTAAGTTGTGGCTAGGCTTCATCAAGGTCTGGAGCCTTATGTTTCTTCATTAAAATGGCCAAATCAAATGCATAAAAATGCTATGAATGCTTGTTATGCCTAGGTTATATAGCTGAGTGTGGTGGTGTGTTTGTTTGCATGCTTTGGTGATTGTTTGCATGTGCTAACCCATATTTTTTTTAGTATGTTATTTTTGTATCTTGTCTCATGTTTTCTTGCCTTTGGATGCAAGTTTTTAGATTAAGGATATGTTTATTAAACTAATATAATGCTCAAAGCAGTATGGGCACTATGTGCTAGGTGTTAGTTCTTTATTGTGTACTGGTTACTCATGCCCTATTTCTTATGTTTCAGGGAGGAATTTGGATGCCTAAAAGTGTGGCTAACATTTTTTTTTAGTGCATGACTAATAAGGTATGGCATCAAATGCCTAAGTTACATGGCAATCCATCATGATCCATATATAAATTAAGCGGTTGTGGTTGTAGGTTCTAATGGCTAACATGGGTTTAGCTACTTGTGGTTCCATTTTGATATGCAAAAATGTTAAGAGATACGTGCACTTTTGGATTCTAAGTTGGCATGTGACCTTTGAAGTTAGGTTGACCATAAGTCTAGAGAGTGACTAGTTGTCACTTATGTAAGTCAACCAAGTCAATATGGGCAATATGTGTGCATAGTGATGCCCAGGGGCTTCATCATTGGTAGTCATGGTGACTGATGGAGGGACTCCCGGAGAGGAAGAACGCCTGGTGGCCGGTTTGCCCAAGGGAGAGTGCCTGAGATGTTCAGAAAAAGTGGGTTAAGAGGTCCCCGGGGTGTTTTTCTGGGGAGGAGCCTCCGACGCCCAAGTCAGTGATGCTGAGAGAAGGCAGAGGAAATAGCACTGAGGGGTTTAGTGAACTCGCCTGGTCATATTTTCTCAGAGTGAGGAGCCAGGATATTTGCCAGCCGTTTGCCAGGGTGTATTCCCTGGTATTTATAGAGGTGTCCAGCCCGTTCAGATCGTGACACGTGTTCGGTCAGATGTTCTCTGAATGTCTGAGCGTAGAGGACAAGTAGCTGGTGGCAGGCTTCCTTGAGCCTTGAGCCGAGACGGGCCATGATGTGACTTTGATGGCGTCGGCGTGTCAGAGCGCCGTTTGAGGCGGCTTGTGACGTCTGTGGGCGACATGTCAGAGGCTTCCGTAAATGCTCCTGCCGTACTCCCGAGGTCCCTGGGTGAGGTCGTCCTCTTGTACGGACCGTGCCACTTCGGGAAACATGCCCCCAGTTCGGGGGTTCCCAGATTCAGGGAGTTCCGCCTTCGGGAAGATCATGTTCGGCCCGCACTAGCTGGTGCCACTTTTCCGAAGGCAGTCTGTTTACTACCTCGAGGGGGCTAATAGTATCCTCGAGTTCCCTGGCATGCCGATCTCGGGCTCTTCGGCTTTTCTCCGAGGTGTGTGATCCCACCTTTTTCCCGGTAGCGCCAGATCTCCTGGCCATTCTGGTGGCAGGGAGTTCGGCCAGGTGGAGTCGATAGTCCTTCAGCTATCACATAGCTAGGCCTAACTTTGTAAAACTTACTTTTGGCCCTTGTACCTTAACTTCTGGGACTTGTAACATAAAGGTGGTATAATGATGTAAGCTTGCAAGCTAATGCATATCTACTATGGCCAAGCATTTGTGTAGCAAGACACAAATGCACACAATTAAGCTACCAGCACTTTACTTAACAAGTTGACAAGTTTTAATTTGATTAGTCAACAAGATTTCTTTAACCTAGTATAAATGGGTTTCAAGCAAATTGGATGTCCACTTTTGGGCCAAACAGAGATTGTTGCATCTTGCCTAAAACTACCAAGAAAGTTAAATTTTGGCTAGGCATCTTAGGTGTGTAGGGTTTCGAAAGTGAAACAAGTGTAGCGGAAAGTAACCGAAACCCACCAGGATCCATGTGAAATGAAGTAAATCAGGTGTTTGAAATTTTTTTACCTAGTTAGCTGAGATCTTTCACCCAATTGTTGAGCCGAATCACAAAGACTTGAACAGTTGAGGTGTTCAAGCTCTCTATGGTATCCACATGAACTTCTCAGACCACCACATCTCCACCACATTCCGACAGATGCGTTCCTATTACGCTCGTAGTGCTAGCTTGCATCCGTTAAGGAAAGAGAAGAAGAGAGTGCGGCTAGAACCTTTTAGAACCCTTCTAATTTCATCCTTCTTGGGAGGCTAGGATTACGGTATGAAAATCCTTACTATATGATGTATATATAGTAAGGCTTAACTGCCAAGCCTAATGGGCTTCAAAACCCTAATCTAATTAGGTTTAATTTTGGGCTTAATAATAGCTTAACCTTCAAGCCAATTATTAATTTGAAATTACCATGAAACCAAAACCAAACTATTCAGCTCATGTACTCAAATAATGCAATTGGCTCTAAGTGTGCAAAACATAATCATCCCATGATTGGCTTTGGGCATAACATTAACAAGGTTTTATGGCCTAAGCTACCCAAGAACCTAAATAGGCACGTAAAACAAGAGTGCATAAGGTAGGGGTAGTTTAGGTCATGATAATGAGCACACCACAAATCCCAAAAATAAGCAAAGAAATGGTTCCCTATAACAAGTCAAAATCCTGATAAGAGATCTCCAAAGGTTGTCATTTTTAGCATAATTAATAATGAGCTCGAGACAGGACAGATCATCCAAAGGATTCCCCTGAGGTACTCAAGTGATCTCGACAGGAGCACCAAGAGCAGATGTACTAAAATTTGCCCCAAGTATAAGCCTCACTCCGAGCATATCACAGGCATGCCTCATTCACCATTTTTCCTTCAAAACAACCTAAAAAAAAGGTTGCCCGAAGTAACCTCTGGAAGGAAGCACCCTAGCAAACTCAAAGGGAAATAGGGGGAGCCGAATTGGAAAAATTTGAATGTCAGAAAAGCATCACGCATGCCCAGGCTGCTACAACCCTCCTAGCAAAACACTCAGCTAAGGTAGGTAGATTAATTAAATTCCTAGTTTAATACCTTATTTCAAGTTAGTTCAGCAAGATTAAGTAGGTTAGTCAAGATTTACCAAGTTTCGAGGAGTTTATGGCACCAAAAGAGTCAGGGGCAAAATAGTAATTTTGCATCTAGAAGTGTAAGGCTTAGTCTCAGGTGTTAAAAAAAAGTTTTAGAAACCTAACCCTTGCTTTAGAGCTAAATTAACCTAAGTAAACCAAATTTGACCAAATTTTGACTTGCGTTACTGTTTAGGGAAAGGGGCCACTTATAAGTTTTAACAAAGTTTGATGGCTTGATGAATAAAAAGGTTTAAAAGCTTGGTAAAGTTGCTTGTGGCAGCCATTGTTCATCATTTCCACTCCCAAACCCGACCTTCCCTTGCCCTTACCAATTCTTCTTGAATTCTTGCTCAAATTGAATGTTTCTTGGTGATTTTTGAAGGCCCAAAGGGTATACAACCCTTGGCCTGCTCATTTCAAGCTTGTTTGTGGGTTTGGATGGTGATTTTTGCATTTTTCTTGCTTGGGCTAGGTTTTGTATGTGAGGTAACCAAGAATTCTCTTTGTTTTCTTGTTTTTTTGATTTTTTATGGTATGGGTTTTGTTTCGTATGTGTTAATTTGGTGCCATTTGTCTTGGATTGTTTGGAACCTAGTTAAATCCTATAAGAACCTTATTCTTGGTGAGGAATTGATTGAACCTTGCTTGTTACTTGAAATTAAGGTAAGGGAATTATTATTTCAAGCTTCATTGGTGCTATTAGAGTGTTATTACTTGTTGGAAACAAGTGATTTTGGCAATAGAATTAGTTATGGGCAAGTGTGTTCATGGTGGACTAGGTTTGAATTTGAGGTTTGTGTAATGTTTTGATACATTATAAGATGTTTGTGATGGTGTATTTGTGGCCTATGCAAGTTGTTTTCCAGGTTTATGGTTAGTTAAAGCATCCTTTGTTTGCCTTGAACTCATAAAAAGCCTCCAAAGAGGCTTAGGAGGCTATTTTTTAGGTTCAATACATGGGGTCCTGGCGCCTAGGCAACATCCTGCACTGCAGTGCCCAAGGTGGATTTTCTTATCTATAGAGCAGGGTGTTCCTAGCACCTAGGCCTCAAGTGCTCCTGGCACCTAACCCTCAGTGGCACCTTTCGTCACATGTAAGCCTTAGAGGCCTTTTTCAGCAACAATTTCAGCTTTTTAGAAAAGGTTTCGGGGGAAGGCAAGGATGGTCCTAGGGGTGGCTAAGGGTTGTAATGGTACAATGGCACTCTGGAAAATCTAAAAACTCTCTCATGATCTAGGGGTTTTTTCATAGTTTTGCAAATGGTAAATGTACCTCATGAGAAAATTAATTGATGGCCTATAACAAATAAACCATTAGATGAGGCGGAAGGTTTAGCACCATCAAGACCTTAGTTGTGCCTTCAGGTTCAAGGCTTTGATGACAAAACCTTAAAACACCTGATTGGTTCTTCAGGACCTAGGAATCATCAGTCCAACCATAATGCCCCTGTACAACATGAGGGAGGTTCAACTAGTGATGAACTTCACTAGTTAGGCTAGTAAGCAATGTTTACTAGTAGACAAGGCTTTGCCTTATAGTTACGGACTAGGTTGAGGACAAGTCCTAAGGGATTGAAATGTATGCGCATAAGTTTAGCCTCACCCTATATGATCTCACTGTAGATTACATATGATAATACATGTGTTGACCTTAACATTTCTTTGCAAGTGAAGATCCCTTACTGAGAATTACAAATTCTAATTCCCTCATCTTATGTTGTGTAGATTCTGATGGGGGTCGAGCCTGATAACTGCTGAGCGTTGTCATGGTAGGCTTTTGTTGCAAGTATTTTTCTTTGAGAATCTTATGATTCTAGTTGGTTAAGTAATAGTACTAACTATCGTATTTTATTGGCCGCAATGACTAGTAGAGCATGTGGAGGACTTTTTTAGGCTCACCACCGAGATTACATCAAAGGTAGGAGTTACATGGAAAGATCTCAGTGGGAAAGCCTTGTGTATATTGTATGCACTAGTTGCCTCCTATGTTTATGGATAGAGTAAAGGATTCTAGGGTTGCTCTTGGATGAGGGGCATTAGTTTTCTTTTGTTGAATGCTCTGACATGGTTTTTTATGTGCAATAATGATGATACAAATGATGGATTTATGTGCTTTGACTGTTTGAACTATGGTTTTTATGGAAAAATGGCTAGGTAAACATGAATGTTTTATTGAATCCTATTTACTCAAGTCAAAGAAAAAGTGCATGCATACTTGCATATCTACGTTAATTAACTAGTGACATGAAGTTTTAATTGGGCGTGCGTAAATAACTAGCCAATTGCAACCCACGTGAGACTCGTTCTCAGAGGTTTCCTAGCCAGGGCTAAGGGTAGCTGTGTCAATTTGGTATTAGAGCCCGGTTCAAAGACATTGGAGGTTCTAGTGTAGCTAGGGAACCTAATAAAGGTTCTAATGATCCAATTGTGGCAAGGTTAGATGAGATATCCAAGGTGCTTCAAAGGATGACATAGACCGTGGTGTGAGTGGCACAAGGCATGACCACCATAATGAACAAGTTATTTAAAGACCAGGAGAATAGATGGGTTCCACAAGAAGATGATGACCAAGGGAATGACCCACCCTAGGGTCATGAGAGGCACACCGACTATTGGCAAGTGCCTAAGTCTTAAGAAAGGCAAGACCGTGCTTTTGAGCATGAGAAAGAGTAGGAAGTTATGGAAGCTCCAAGGAGGGGAGAAACTCCACATCAAATGAGATTACTTAAGAAGTTTCAGATGGTTAACCCACCAAGCTTTGATGGGTTAGACGACCTTGATAAGGCAAAGGATTGGTTGAATAGGATGAACTGACTCTTTACTTATAAAGGTTACAAGTTGAAGTAAAGGATGGCCTTAGTACCTTTCTTTTTTACAGAGAAGACTAGCTTATGGTGGGATGATGTTCCAGAAATGCTGAAAGAAAATAATGGAACTTGACAGAGCATAAGAAAAAGGTGCTCAAGTGGTCGTACTTCGAAAGGAAGTTTCAAAATTAGTATATCAGTGAGGTGGCTCAAGAACAAATGAAGATTCAATTTGAAAATCTCACCCAAGAAGAGATGTTTGTAAGAGACTATGAGCAGCGCTACAATTTGCTCATTCAGTATACTCCATACATGGCCAAAAATGATGAGTTCAAGGCCAAATAATTCCTCCAAGGCCTTAAGCCCATGCTTCAGAGATACATGGCGATGGTGGATATTTAAAGCTATCACCAAATGGTTCAAAAGGCATTAGCTCTAGAGAGGGAGTTTCAAGACTCAATGATTCAAAGCAAGAAGGTGGAGGTTGGGCCATCCAACCTAGGAAAGAGTGATAGAAAGCATCCAATGGTAGGGAAGGTAGCCGGAATTCAATGGTTGCTGAAGAAGAAAAAAGGGGGCTTGTGCCCCAGGTGTAGGAGATTTCATGGCTCCAAGCCATGCACTTTGGGAACCAACATTTGCAATAATTGCGGACAAAGTTGTCATTAGGCGAGGGAATGCCCACAAGCTCTACCCTTGCCAACCTACCTAGGAATCCACCCCCTTAAACCCCTTTCCATAGGAAATTGACCTGGTTTGGCCATAACAGCAGTTAAGCTGAAGGTTTTCACCTTGGCTAGTCAAGTGACCAGAAAGCCAACCGCCGTTTGAGACAACTTTACATTTCATAATGGTAGTGTCAGAGTACTGTTTGATACTGGTGCTATTCTTTTTGTGATTTTGTCTGCCTTGGTATATAGATTGAAATTGCAATGTGATATCTCCAATGAGTTGAAACTTTTTAGAACTACAAGGAGGATTTTTATTATCACCAACGAGTTGGTTACTATGTATCCCTTGCAGTTAGGCAACCATGACTTTGCTCATGAATTATGGGTTATAGAATTGAGGTCATATGACTTAGTGTTGGGAATGGATTGGCTAAGTAAGCATAAGGAGCAAATTGACTGTGCTAATCACTCAGTCGACATTATTAATGCTCAGGAAGGTAGAGTAACTTGCACATGAGGGTTAGCCACTGGTGCTAGAAGTTTGCACCTTAGACTTATGGACTCCATCCCCATAGTCATCGAGGAAGTGTATTATACCTTGAATGGGGTGGGCATAGAGGATGAACTTAAGAAAATTTCCATAGCCAATTAGTTTCTCTCGGTGTTTATAATGGATTCACCTGGGTTACCACCCAAGTGGGACACTGAGTTTTCCATTCACCTCCAACTTGTACATAGAACCGTTATCAATAACTCCCTATCGAATGTTAGCTCCTGAAATGGATGAGTTGAAAAAGCAGCTAGAGGAGCTGTTAGAGAAAGGATTTACGAGCCTTAATGCATCACCATGGGGAACCCCAGTGTTGTTTATGCAGAAGAAGCACGAATCTTTGAGACTATGCATCGACTATAGAAAGCTGAATGCAGTAATAGTCAAGAACAAGTATCTGCTTCCTATGATTGATGTTACCACCTAACAAAAAGGGGAAAATTACAAAGTGTGGCATAATGCTCAAAAACCATTATATTGAGAAATTCTCATTATAGTGATTAAAGTGTGAGGGGTAAAGGGTATGATCAATACCTTCTTAAAAGTGTTCTAAGTTGGTAACTTGGCCCCCAAGAAAAGCCTTAAGGATTGCTTGTTTGTCAAGTAACCTATGGGCTTTTTTGTAAGGTTTTGGAAATTCAGGCACTTAATTGCAAAACTCTCAAGAAAAAAGCTTTAGAGAGCCATGGGAAGGATATGAATGGTATGAAAGTACTATTGGAGGACCAAATTGCTTATGGAAGACAAGTTTGGACAAAGAAAACACAAAAGGCATTAAGGACCTAAGTGTCCTAGTGTAAGCCTTTGGATTTCCAAGCTTTTGACTTAAAGTCAAATAGTAAAACTGGGGGTTCTCTCACACAAGGAAGGGTGAGTATGGCATGATAAGGATGTCAAAAATGTGGGCCATGAGTTTAAGACTAAGAAACCATGGTTTTGTAGCAAGGAAAATGACATAAATCATGGTTAAGGATATTAAGGGTGTTTAGTGCACTAAAGCCCATTTAAGCAATCATTTCCTTCTTTTCTTCTCTCATATTCAAACATACTAGCCACCACCCACCTCTACACTTCCTCCACAACCACCATACCTCTAAGCTTGCAATTAGTTGCAATTGAAATCAAGAAAAGCAATTGGAAGCATACTAGTGCTATTGCTTGGGTACACCAAGAATCAAGCTTAAATTTTGGCATACCCATCAAGGTAAGGAGTTCTCTTGCTCTCATGGAATGTTTATAGTACTTTCAAGCATCCATGGATCTAGGGTTTGGCTTAAAAGAGAGCCATGAGCTTCATGAACCAAGCTTAGTGAAGGGAGTGCACTTAGTGAAGGTTTTGTGACCTAGTGTGAAATGCACAATGATGGCAGTGAAATTGGGGTTTCTAGAGCCCAAAGATAGTGCTAACTAGTATTAAAACAATCATAAGACCAAGCTTGTACTTGAGGAGGGCTTCCATAGTGGTTTATTTATGTTTATTGCATGTTTTATGGACTAACCTATGTTAATTGTTGCTGTCGTATTTCATTTGTTTGCAGTTTGTGTTTGGCTGCATTTGGTTGTTTTATGTTGGATATATGCATTGTGTTTCTTTTTTTTTAGTGTTTGTGGATGTAGGAGATACCAAGGGTTACACTACCTTAAAAGTATAATTGTTCTCCTTAAAAAGTTTCACAATGAAACTTACTCCCCTCAAATCTGCCCATTTCATCTCCAACAAAAATATCACATTTAAACTGACCATTATGGCTTGATTTTTTATTTCAAATTTCATGTATTTTAACTTCCATGTATTTAGTTATGATCTAGAAATTTTGGTGATTTTAGGAGCACATTTTCTATTTTTAGCGGTGGCGTATATTGTGTTACGCAGCAGCTGTCCAACGTCCTCTTTTCTGGAGTGCGTTGTGTCTCAACTGCTCTTGTAACTTGGGTGTATGTTTTAGCTGAGTTAAGGAAATTATGTAGTGCATGGATGCATGTACATGTAATACATGTAAAGTTGAAATAAGTATGTGAAATTTGAGGATTGATTTGCTATGTATATGAATGCGGTGCACAAGTTGTCTAAGTGTGAATGATAGGATGGTTTTTTGTAAATTCTGTTTAGGCCACATAAAGTTGCTAGATGCAAGAGCATGTAATTTCTATGTGTATTGGACATTCATGGGATAGCCTTGGAGGGCTTACCCCTTGTGAATGAAGTGCTTGCACACTTATGAAATTTTGTATGGGCATAATGGCCCAAAAGTGGATAGAATTTTGACCCTGCACTAAAAGTTCTATACCTCCCTGTGTAGAATTAATCATGGTATGAAATTTTGATCACACCTAGAGCACATCCAGCGGTTTAATTGGGATTTGGAATTTTTGCATTTGGATACATTTAGCCAAAGTTATGACATTGCAAAATTAGCTAAGTTACTGTACATTTGGTTAGAATTTTGTAACCAACTTAAAAAATCTATAACTTTGTCCATAGGTGGGCAATTGATGTAAACCCAAGTTCCCTAGTTGGTTTAAGTCTCTAGTTGATAATGAAGTAAAGAAAACTAGGGTTACATGGCTAGATTCATACATTTTTTTAGAGGAAGTTTCGGGTGCAGTGGCCGGTTACTTAAACTTAACAAGATTGCCTAATGTGTGGTAGCCAAGATTAAGACTTGTGCTAGTGTTTTCCTTCCTTGCTGCCACGCTATGCATAAAATGTGAATATGTGTATAATGGTTGGACCAATATGCATGCATTTACATAGTGCCCAAGATGGCCACTTGGGTATGCACACTAAGGGTATTATTCTGATGGCCTACAGAACATACCAACCCTAGGAGTTTTAAATGTAATTTTGGCATCATAAATGGACTACCCCAAAGTGGGTAATAGATGTTGGTATCAAACCATGATTTGCACATGTACATGTACATATAGTTGCATTTTTCATGCTAGCTACATACATGAACTCAGTCTGGTCAGCTGCTAGTGTCAAGTACCATTAAAATACCTATAATCTTTATATGTGCTCCGTCATGAATTATGAACAAGAAGTAAACATGGTTGCTACAAGGATAGGGAAACCACCCTTAAGGTGTTATGGCTCTCCTAGCTAAAGGCTTGCTTGAGGAGGGTAAGGTGTTTGAAATTAAATTTTTAACCTTAATTCACATTCACCTAGCAAGAATGGGCAAGTTTCACAAAATTCACTAAGTTTTGAGGAGATTAAGGCACTAAATGAGGTTCGGAGGTAAAATGGTAATTTTGCATCTCAAGTAGTCGGGCTATGTCCCGATTGTTGGAAATGAGTTTTTGATAACCTAAATTTTAACTTTAACCCAAACTTAGTTGAAATAAACAAGATTTAACCAAGTTGACTAAGATTACCTACATGAGGGGACTTATTTGTAACTTTTTAAATTCTTGGATAGCTTCTTGGTTAAAAGGTTATAAAACTTGGTAAAGTGAGGGAAGATGCCATATTTGCTGCTTAAACCCGAGTTCCTCCTTCACCCTACCAATTCTTCATCAATCCAACCCTAAAACCAAGAAATTTTGATGAAAATGGGAGCCACCAAGGATGTACATGCTATGGAAAGCTTGTTTCAAGGGTGATTTCAAGTTTTTTAAGCTTGGAACTAAGTTTTCCACAAACCCCTATTTTTGATGCGCAGTAACACTTATGTTCTTGGTAGATTCTTGTTTATTAGATGTTTGGAAGCTTGGGTTTTAGTTAGAAGGTAGTAATTATGTGATTTTTGCCTTTGGTTGCTTAGATCTAGGTGGAGCTTTGTAGAACTTGAATTCTTGAGGAAGGGTTGCTTGTTTCTTGCTTGTATGGTGAAGTTAAGGTAAGTGAGTTGTGCTTTCAAGCTTAATTGATGCTATTGGAATGAGTTAGCTTGATGAATTCAAGTAGTCCTAGCAATAGCATTGGTTAGTGGGCAAGGTTGAATCATGGCGGACTATGAGGTTTGTGATGATTGGAATGATGGCGAACTCCTCAAAACATAGACAATGATGTTATAATACATCATAGGTTGGCTTTGTGATAGTTCGTTATGATCTATGCAACATGTTTTATATGTATGTAAAGTTTGGAGGCTATCCATGCATGTTTGATATGTTTGTAAAGTATCCAAAGTTCATAGTAGCGAAATTGGAAATTTTCTGGGTCGCCGCAGGTATTGGCGATGCGTTGCCAATCATCCCAAATACCCGTGACGTATTGCTGTTACCATGAAAATTAGCAGCTCGTTAGCAACTATGGCGACATGTCACCACAGGCATAATGACTAAAGTTTTCCAATTTTGCTAGAGAGGTCGGGGGAAGACTTAAAGGGGTTCGTAGGGTACCTTGGGGTCTAAGCATTCCGGGGGCATTCTGAGTCTTCTAAAATTCCTTTGAGACCTAGGAGTTTTCTTGAGTTTTATAGTTGCTCTTACCATAAGCAAGGAAACTAGTTTTCAAAAGATCACAACTAAGGATCACTAGCTTCGATGAAAGGTTTAGAACCCTTGGTGACCTAGTCATGCCATTAGCCACGTGGTTGCAAGGTAAAACCTTAGTGCACCTAGTCTACAAGGTCTTTACGGCCTAGTCTACAAGGCCTTTATGGCCTAGTCTACAATAGTCCCACCATACAATAGTCCCACCATATGCCTTTGTACAACATATAAAGGAAAGGCTCAACTAGATATTTATCACTAGTTAGGCAGGCAAGCTAAGCTTGCTAGTGGAAAAGGCTATGCCATGTAGTTCAAGCACGAGGATAAGGAGTGGTCCCAAAGGACCTAGGTATATGCATATATTAGACCCTCAAGCTCTATGACCTTACAGCAGGTTAGGTATGTTCTCATATGTGGAGTCCTTAGTAACTTTTCTGGCAGGTGAAGTGAAGACCCTTATGAGAATGTCTGAATTCTCACTCCCTAGTTATATTGTGCAAATTTTGACATTACTAGACCAAATAACCACTTAGGGTTATCACGGTAGTTTGTTGTTGCTGCAGGTACCTTACTTGAGAATCTTTCTGATTCTAGTTTATTTGGGTGACTCATATGTTAAGTAACAGTACTAACTGCAGTCTTCCTTTGGCTGCAGCACCTAACAGCACGTGGACAAGAACTTTTGTGACTCACCACTAGGACTTGTGTCCAAGGTCGGAGTTAGTTCAAGAAGATCTCAGTTGAGGCTTGTATATATAGTACTTTTCATTCCCTCCATTGTCTATGTTTTGAGGAGTCCTAGACTCTAGGGTTGCTCTTGGGTGATGGCATTAGCCTACTTTATGTATAAATGCCCCCACACAGTTGTTCAGTGTAGTAAATTCACATAAATGTTGATTTTGTACACTTTGGCTATTTGAACTTGTTTTCTTTGGAAATATCTTGGCCAAGGCAATGTTTTATGAATTTTGTTAATCCAAGTCAAAGCATAAAGAGCATGCATTTTGCATATTATAGGTTAATCAACTAGTATCATGGAGTTTTAATCTGCACACATATACAGCTAGCCAATTGCAACCACCGTGAAACCAGCCTCGCATGCTTCTTGGGCAGGGGCCAAGGACGATCGTGTCATAAGGCCTCCTACTGAACCCAAGCAACAAAAAAATGGATAGGAAAGGGAGAATTAGGGCCAACAGGGGGCACCAAACCCTAAAGTGCTTCAGGTTTGGTTAGAGCCTTAGAGAAACTTACCTCTAACCAATGAAAACTTCGGAAGACTAATTCAAGCACAACATCAAGGAGTCCAAGTAGCACCAGCTGAAGCAGTTTAGAATGCATAGCAGCAACTAGAAGATGAGGCTAGGAACACATATGAACATGTTCCTTTTGGAAGATTGGGAAATAGAAATAATGAGGTTGTTGAAGTGGAAGATGAAGATAGGAAAAATCCTAGAGGAAAAAAAGTGAGATCTGAGATTGGTCAAGAGTTAACGACCAATCTATCAGTCTATGACCATTCCTCCACCAGGGATTGAGGAAGAACATGAGAGAAGGGGTAGGAGAAGGCACAGAGACCATGGAGAACATCATCATGCTGAAGGGTCTCATAGATCCAAAAGACACAGAGCTAAGGATCTAGGAGGCTTGGATGAGGTGAAACTATTGGAGAGCTTCCAAGGATTAAGGCCTCCATAGTTTGATGGAAGAGCAGGACTAGAAAGAGCTAAAAAGTGGTTAATCTTCATAGAAAAGATGTTTGAGAGGATGCCACTTATCTCCACCAAAAATGTGTCACTAGCTACTTACAATTTGGTAGGCAGTACAGAGATGTGGTGGAGAAACACCAGAGATAGATATGCTGTCCAGAAGGGCAAAAGGCCAAGAAGAAATATAGAGTTGAGCTGACCAGAGTTCCCTCAACTTTTTCAGGAGCAGTATACTAGTGATGCTATCAAGGACATGAAGCAAGCTGAATTTGATGCTCTATGGTAGGACACTTGGGTGTCCTAGAGTATGAGCACAAATTCAATCAGTTAGTGAGATAGGCTGCTCAATATCATGGGCTGGAGGAGTTGAAAGCAAAAAGATTTGTTAAAGGTCTAAAATCAAACATCAGAAAAGCTGTAAGGCCATTTGGGGTAGTGACATATTATGAAGTAGTGTAGAAGGCTCTATTAGTATAGCAAGAGGAGAATGAGACTAGGTACTTTCCTAGTGGACCAGGGGAAAGTAGTCAAACATGAAGCAAGTAGAAGAAGCAACCACATAGCAAGGGAATTGCCAAGAATTCCCATTTTGGTTGTGAAGGCAAGGTTAAAGGGAGCTTCATTGGCCTAAGGTGCCCTAAGTGAAAGAAGTTTCATGGAAAGAACCTTTGCTACTTTGACACTTAAGCGTGTCTAAGATGTGGTGTAATGGATCACTGGATCAAGGATTTCCCACATGCTCAAGGAAAAAGGCCAGAAGACCAAGGTCTAGTGAGACTTACTGGAGAAGGACCTAGAAAGGCAATACCTATGGAAGGACATCTGAGACCAATTCCTCCAATGCCAATGCCTCCATTGCAAAGAGCTGGTAGAGTGTTCCAAGTGGAAAGGCCAAAGACATCAACGCAGAGAGGGCCATTAAGAAGTAACGTTTACATAAATGGTGTACCTCTTACTGTTCTGTTTGATACCGGTGCAACTATATCTATAGTGGCTAGGAAATTGGTTGATGCCATGAATTTGCCTATTGAAATCATGCCTAGTATATCCTTAGTGAAAATAGCAGGTAATCAATGTCATTTCACTAATGAACTAGCTAAGGTTATGACTAATCTGCTAATGTTGGACATTCCTAAGTATGATATAGTACTAGGTATGAATTGGCTTGCTTTGCATAACATAAAAATTGATTGTGCTAAGAGGGAAATCACATTGCCTGATGGTAAAGTGCATGCACCAGTGAATTCTAAGGAATTAGTGTATGAAATGCATGGCATGGAACTATAGGTATTAGATGAGATACCTATGATTTCTGAGCATGAATACTGTTATGCATTGAATGAATTGCACTATGATAAGGAAGTGGACAAAATACCTATAGTGAGAGACTTTCCAGAAGTCTTTCCTAAAGACCTACCAAGTATTCCTCCACCAAGGGAAATTGAGTTTGAGATCAAGCTACAACTAGCAGCCAGTCCAATATCCATTCCACCTTACAGAATGCCTGTCACAGACATGAATGAGCTCAAGAAACAACTTGACGAACTTCTTGAAAAAGGGTTTCTAAGGCCAAGTGTTTCACCGTGGTGAGATCTAGTGCTCTTTGTAAAGAAGAAGGATGGATCATTAAGACTATGCATTGACTATAGGAAGCTTAATGTAATGACTATCGAGAAGAAGTATCCATTCCCTAAAATTGAGGATCTATTTGATCAACTCAAAGGAGCTATGATATTCTCCAAGACAAATTTGAGATCTGGATACTTCCAATTGACATTAAAGAAAGAGGATATTCCTAAGACTGCATTCAGGATTAGATATAGGCATTATGAGTACACAACCATGCCACTTGGTTTGACTAATGCCCTAGATGCTTTTATGGACCAGATGAACAAGGTGTACAGACCACATCTGGACAAATTTGTAGTTGTGTTAATTGATGACAGCCTAGTATTTTCGAAGGATGAAAATGTTTTGGGTTTCGGGAGCCAAGCATTGCAGCAGAATTTAACCGAAACCCTCAAGGATCCAAGTGAAACAGGGTAAACCGGGTGTTCAAAAATTTTCATACCTAATTTCAGTTGAGATCTCTCACTCAACTATAGAGTCGAATCACAAAACCTGAATAGTTGACGTGTTCAAGCTCTTTATGGTATCCACATGAGCCTCTCGGGATCACCACGCTTCCACCGCGTCCCGGCAGATGCGTTTCTCTTGCGCTCACAGTGCTAGCTTACGTCCTCCAAGGAATTGTAAGAGAAGAGTACAGCTGTCTTTTTGGGAGGCTAAGGCAAGGAGACCTGCGAATTTCTCACTAAAAGTTGTATTTATAATGAGACTCAACTTCCAAGCCTAATGGGTTTCAAAGCCCTAATCCAATTAGGCTTTAATTTCGAGCTTAATAATGGCTCAACTATTGGTCCCATTATTAATACGAAATTATTGTGAAACCAAAACCCAAATTATTAGCCCATGCACTCTAATGATCCAAATAGCTCTATGTGCAACCTAATAGGCTCTTACCACGTTGGCAATGATTATAAATCACATTTATGATCATAAGAAATGAGCGGTGTCTAGCAACACATCATTGCTACCCAAGTGACAAGATTGTCGATGATTCGACTAAACCTTTATGATCATCACCAATATATGCTATTGTCCCTTTGTCCAAGATATCAAGACTAAGCAGGAGACATGGAATGTGTCACTCTCGTATAGCCCAATCTTTGGTTTCTTGATTACCAAGTAGACCAACTTAAACTGATGACATTGATATCATATATCAACTCATCCGAGCATGGCCATACATTTTTTAAGTCTCACTCTATCAAGGGGCCCAAAGATATCACTCCTGTTACATAAGAGGGAAAAATCCCGTCTTGATCATTCAAATCCCTCCACATGATATGTGACATACCCAATGACCTCCTTCAAGTTCACTCAGTTATGAGCAACAAAGGAAAGTATCAAAGTATGTGACTCACATGTAGGGAACCTTGATGATCTTAGGTCAAAAGACTACATACCGTGATCACTATGAAAATCACTTATGACACTCATATAATGATCCATGTAGTGTTCTTATGGTAGGTCAGTCCAGTACACAAGTTCTCCAACTTGTACCCATATGTAGACTACATATCTGATATTAGTCTCCACATATGCTAGTCATTATGTATTATTGCAACCCGCTCCACAATAATACTAGACTAGGGACATTTGAGAATATCATTATTCTAGGTTTACAATTATGTTTATTGCGTTACACAGAAAAAGAACAACAAACATAATTGCTGGATTAATGCTTTAATAAAATATCATGACTCAACGTGCAAAAAAAATACAATCATCTCATGATTGGCTTTTGGGCACAACACTAATAAAATGAACATGATTATCATTTGAAGATTATCTTAAAGACTCTATTGGAACATCAGTTTTATGCCAAGTTATCCAAGTGCCAATTCTAGATAAAAGAAGTGTCTTTCCTAGGACACATCATAGAAGCACAAGGCCTTAAGGAAGACCCTGAAAAGGTCAAGGCAGTGCAAGAATGGGAAAGATCAAAGACTGTAAATGAAATCAGAAGTTTCATAGGATTAGCTGAATACTACAGAAGATTTGTAGCATGCTTTTTCATGATTGCTTTAGCTCTTACTCATCTGACCAAGAAGGGTGAAAGGTTTGAGTGGACTGAGAAGTGTGAGAAGAGTTTTCAAAAGCTTAAGAATAGGTTGATTGAAGCTCCGGTATTGATTCTTCCTAATCCAAGCAAGCACTAAACCATCTATACAAATGCATCTAGATTTGGGTTAGGTTGTGTACGTGTGTAAGATAGAAATATCATTGCTTATGGGTCAAGGTAGTTGAGACCTCATGAGCAAAATTATCCTACCCATGACCTAGAACTAGTGGCAGTGATTTTTGCTTTGAAGCAATGGAGGCACTACTTGATGGGTAGTTCCTTTGTGATCTACACTAACCATAAAAGCCTAAAGTACTTGTTCACTCAGAAAGAGTTAAACATAAGGCAAAAGAGATGGTTAGAATACATCAAGGACTATGACTACAGTATAGAGTACACAGAGGGCAAAGGCAATGTGGGAGCAGATGCCTTGAGCATGAAGTACACGGGTCTTCTGAAAGAAGGATCCATAGCTGATCATGATGAGCAAAATACTCTGCTATACTTGTGGCATAACTGGGAAGATTCCCAAATCTACACATTGACAATCTAATTAGGATGGATTAAAGAGGTCAGAAAAGGCACAGGAGATAGATCCTGATCAGGAGAGGAAAAAGGTTCTTTGTATGAATCCTTTACCGACAAGCAAGGATTACTATACTTCAAGGACCAAATCTATGTGCCTAAAGAACCAAAGCTCAAGGATGAAATACTTGAAAAAGCTTACACAAGCAAGTTAAACATCCATCCAGTAAGAGAGAAAATGTATAAAAACTTGAAGACTCACTTCTGGTGGCCAAACATGAAGAGAAACAAAGCTATTTATGTCTCCAAATGTGCCACATGCCATAGCATAAAGGTATAGCACTAGAAGCCAGTTGGTACCCTACAAACTCTACCTATACCAATAAAAAAGTGGGGCAGCATAGCCATAGACTTTTTTACTAGGTTGCCTATGATCAGATTAAGGTATGATACAATCTGGGTCATTGTGGATGGGCTAACCAAATGTGCCAACTTCTTTTCTATGAAACTCACAAATTCTCTAGAGATGTTGGCTCAGATGTATATGCAACAGATAATGAGACTAAATGGAATCCCAAATTCCATTTTATCTTATAGAGATCTAAGATTTACAACTCAATTTTTTAGTGCTTTTCATAAAACGCCAGGTACCAAAATCCACCTGAGCACTGCTTATCACCCTCAAACTGATGGGAAACTGAAAGGGTGATACAGATACTAGAAGACATGCTCAAGAGTTATGTACTGGATTTCAAATGTGAATGTGACCAACACTTGCCATTGGTGGAATTTTCTTATAAAAATAGTTATCAAAGCACCATTGGCATGGCACCTTATGAAGCATTATACGGAAAAAGGTGCATGACACCCCACTGTTGGGTGGAAGCCATAGATAGGCTAGAGTTAGGTCCCGAAATCGTTGAGCAAACTATTCCCAAGGTCAAGAAGATTCAAGAAAGATTAAGGGTAGCCAATGAAAGAACCATAAACTATGTGAATAAAAGAAGGAGATACTTGGAGTTTGTGGTTGGTGACAATGTTTGACTGAAAGTTGCACCAACCAAAGGCACTGTCAAATTTGGTAGAAGAACCAAGTTAGCTCCAAGATATAGAGGTCCTTATAAGATCTTGGACAGCATTGGCAAGGTAGCATGCAAGTTAGCTCTACCACCAAGTATGTCAAGTGTTCATAATGTTTTTCATAACAGTATGCTTAAGAAGTGTATATTGGACACAATGCATACTATTGTAGTGGAAGACATACAATTGGAACCTAATGTGACATATGAAGAGAAAACTATAGCTATCTTAGCCAAGGATACCAGAAGGTTAAGAAACAAGGTCATTCCTATGGTTAAAGTTCAGTGGTCACACCACTCTAAAAGGGAAGCAACCTAGTAAACTGAGAAAAAACTTATGGAAAGGCATCCTACAGAATATTCAAAGCTAAAGAAAATTTTAGACAACCAAAATTTTTAAGGCAGGGAGGATTGTTACCACTTCACAAAAATGGGATAATTATAAACTATGGTATAATGGTAAAAAACCATTATATTGAGTAATTCTCATCATAGTGATTAAAGTGTGAAGGGTAAAGGGCATGATCAACACCTACTTAAAAGTGTTTGAAGTTGGTAACTTGGCCTCCAAGAAAAGCTGCAAGGATTGCTTGTTTGTCAAACAACCTATAGAGTTTTTTGTAAGGTTTTGGAACTCGGGAACTTAATCGCAAAACTCTCAAGAAAGAGCTTTGGAGTGTTATGCGAAAGATATGAATGGTATGAAAGTGTTAATGGAGGACAAAATTGCTTACAAAAGACAAGTTTGGACAAAGAAAACACAAAAGGCATTAAGGACCTAAATGTCCTAGTGTAAGCCTTTAGATGTCCAACTTTTGACTTAAGTCAAATGGTGAAATTGTTAGGTTATCTCACACAAGGAGGGGTGGCTATGGCATGATTAGGATGTCAAAAATGTGGTGCACGAGTTTAAGACTAAGAAACCATGGTTTTGTAGCAAGGAAAATGACATAAAGCATGGTTAAGGCTATTAAGGGTGTTTAGTGCACTAAAGCCCATTTAAGTAGCCATTTCCTTCTTTTCTTCTCTCATATTCGAACATACCAGCCACCACCCACCTCTACACTTCCTCCATAGCCACCATACCTCCAAGCTTGCAATTAGTTGCAATTGAAATCAAGAAAGAGCAATTGGAAGCATACTAGTACTATTGCATGGGTGCACCAAGAATCAAGCTTAGAATTCGGCATACCCATCAAGGTAAAGAGTTCTCTTGCTCTCAAGGCAAGTTTATTTTATTTTTAAGCATCCATGGAGCTAGGGCTAGGATTGGAAGAGAGCCATGAGCTTGATGAACCAAGCTTAGTGAGGGGAGTGCACTTAGTGAAGATTTTGTGACCTAGTGGGAAGTGCACAATGATGGCGGCGAATTTCAGGTTTCTAGAGCCCAAAGTTAGTACTAACTAGTGTTAAAACTCTCCTAAGACCAAGCTTTTGCTTGAGGAGAGCTGTCATAGTGATTTGCTTATGTTTATTGCATGTTTTATGGACTAACCAATGTTAACTATTGGTGCCGCATTTCATGTGTTTGTTGTTTGTGTTTGGCCGCTGCATTTGATTGATATATGTTGGATATATGCATTGTGTTTGTTTTGTTTTAGTGTCTTTGGATGTAGGTGATACCAAGGGTTACACTACCTTAAGAGTATAAGTGTTCTCCTTACTAAGTTTCACAATGAAACTTACTCCCCTCAAATCTGCCCATTTCAGGCTCAATGGAATGATCACATTCAAATTGACCCTTTTGGTTTGAGTTTTGATCTGAAATTTTAGGTATTTGAGCTTCCATGCATTTAGTTGTGATCTGGAAAGTTTGGTGATTTTAGGAGCACATTTGCTATTTTTAGTGATGGTGGTTATTGTGTTAGGCAGTAGCTATCTAGGACCCTGTTTTCTAGAGTGCATTATGTCTCAAGCTCTCTTGCGACATGTGTTACCCACTCTGGGGTAGTCTAGTTATGGTGCCAAAACTGTGCATTTAAACTCCCAGGATTGGTAATGTTCTGTAGGCCATCAGAACACTACCCTTAGTGTGCATACGCAAGTGGCCCTCTTGGGCACTATGTAAACACATGCATATTGGTCCAACCATCACACACATATTCACATTTCATGCACACCATGGCAGCAAAGAAGGAAAACACTAGCACAAGTCTTAATTTTGGCTACCACACATTAGGCAATCTTGTTAAGTTCTAGTGGCCAGCTACTGCACCTGTAACTTCCACTAATAAACTGTATCATTCTAGCCACATAGATCCATGTTTTTTTGCTCCATTATCAAGTAGAGACTTAGATCAAACCAAGAAATTTTGTTTTACATCAATAGCCCACCTATGGACCAAGTTATGGATTTTTTAAGTTGGTTACAAAATTCTGACCAAATGAACAGTAACTCATTCAAATTTGCAACATCATATCTTTGGCCACAGGGCTCCAAATCCAGAAATTACAAATCCCAGTTAACCCTCTAGATGTCCTCTAGGAGTGGTCAAAAGTTCATACCAAGATTCAGTCTACACAGGGAGATATTCAAGTTTAGGTCCAGAGTCAAAATTTTGGCAATTTTTGGACCATTTTGCCCATACAATTTTTCCAAACCATGTAAACACTTCATTCACAAGGGGAAAGCCCTCCAAGGCTATCCCATATATGTCCCTTACACATAGGAATTACATTCCATTTCTTTTAACAACTTTATGTGGCCAAAACAGAATTTACAAGTAGGCAGCCCATCATTCACACTTAGGCAGCTTTGCACCACATCACTTACATAGCCAAAACATTACTCAAACATTCACATACTTGTCTCATTTTACATACACTACATGTACATGCATACATGAACTAAAATATGTTCTTAACTCAGCTAAATACGCACCCTAAGTTACAGGAGGTCCTGAGACACAATGGACTCCAAAAACAGGATGCTGGACAGCTGCTGCACAACACAGTAAGTACCACCATTAAAAATACCAAATGTGCTCCTAAAATCACCAAAATTTCCAGATCACAACTAGACATATGAAAGTTCATGTACCTGAAATTTCAGATCAAAAATCAAACCAAAAAGGTTAGTTTGAAGGTGATCTTTCAGCTGGACCTGAAATGACAGAATTGAGGGGAGTAAGTTTCATTGAGAAACTTAGTAAGGGTAACACTTGGTTTCTTAAGGAAATGTGATCCTCATTAAAACCTGCATCCAAAGACACTAAAACACAAAAACAACAATTCATATACACAAGATATAGCAACCAAATGCAGCAGCCAAACACAAACAACAAACACATGAAATGTGGCAGCAGCATATACCATAGGTTAGTCCATAAAACACATAATAAACATAACCAAATCACTATGGCAGCCCTCCTCAAGCTAATGCTTGGTCTTAGGAGGATTTTAACAGTAGTTATTACTAACTTTGGGCCCTAGAAACCCTCACTTTACTGCCATCATTGTGCACTTCACACTAGGTCACAAAACCTTCAATAAGTGCACTCCCCTCACTAAGCTTGGTTCATCTCATGGCTCTCTTCCAAGCTCAGCCCTAGCTCCATGGATGTTTGAAAATTGCACAAAACAGTCCATGAGAGCAAGAGAACCCTTACCAAAGAGAGTAGGCCGAATTTGAACCTTAATCCTTGAAGTATGCAAGAAATAGCTCTAGTTTGCTTCCAATTGCTTCCTTTTGCCTTCAATTTCAATCAATTGCATGTTTGAAGGTGTGGTGGCTATGGAGGAAGTATGGCTGTGTTCTTGGGATGGGGGAGGACGAAAATGAGAGTGGGATAAGTGATTTGGCCACTTAAATGGCCTTAAATGAGCTTAAGGGCACCAAAACACACTTAACAAGCTTAACCTTGCTTTACGTCATTTTCCTTCTCACTAATTATGGTTTCTTTGTCTTAAACTCATTGGTACACATGTGCCCATCATTTTTGACTAATTATCAGGTCTTGGCTGCCTCCCTCATGGTGGGATAACCCCAAAATTTCACCCTTAGGCTTAAGTCAAAAGCTTGAACACCTTAAGGTTTACACTAGGACATTTAGGTCCTTATTGCCTTTAGTGTTTCCTTTGTTCAAACTTGTCTTCCATGAGTAATTTGGTCATCCAATAGCACTTTCATACCACTTATATCCTTCCCATAACTCTCTAAGTGTCTTTCTTGAGAGTTTTGCAATTGAGTACCCGAATTTCCAAAACCTTACAAAAAAGTCCATAGGTTGCTTGACAAACAAGCAATCCTTAAGGCTTTTCTTGGGGGCCAAGTTACCAACTTGGAACACTTTTAAGGAGCTGTTGATCATACCTTTTACCCTTCATGCTTCAAACACTATGGTGAGAATTACACAATATAATGGTTCTTAGCCATTATGACACACTTGTACTTCTCCCATTTTATGAGGTGGTAACAACTTGGGTGCGTGTTTTAGCTGAGTTAAGGCCATTATGTAGTGCATGGATGCATTTGCATATAATACATGTAAATTTGAAACAAGTATGTGAACATTTGAGGACTGTTTTGCTACATATGTGAATGTGGTGCACAAGCTATCTAAGTGTGAATGATAGGATACTTATTTATAAATTCTGTTTTGGCCACATAAAGTATTGTGTCTCAAGCTCTCTTGTAACTTGGGTGCATGTTTTAGTTGAGTTAAGGCTAGTGTTTAGTGTTGGGTTTTGGGAGCCAAACAGCGCAGCGGAATTTAACCGAAACCCTCCAGGATCCAAATGAAACGGGGTAAACCGGGTGTTTGAAAATGTTCATACCTAGTTTTCGGTTGAGATCTCTCACTCAACTGTAGAGTCGAATCACAAAACCTGAATAGTTGATGTGTTCAAGCTCTCTATGGTATCCACACAAGCCTCTTGGGATCACCACGTTTCCCCCACGTCCCAGCAGATGCGTTTCTCTTGCGCTCGCAGTGCTAGCTTGCGTCCTCCAAGGAATTGCAAGAGAAGAATGCGGCTGTCCTTTTGGGAGGCTAGGGCAAGGAGACCTACGAATTTCTCACTAGAAGTTGTATTTATAGTGAGACTCAACTTCCAAGCCTAATAGGTTTCAAAGCCCTAATCCAATTAGGCTTTAATTTTCGGCTTAATAATGGCTCAACTATTGGGCCCATTATTAATATGAAATTATTGTGAAACCAAAACCCAAATTATTAGCCCATGCACTCTAATGATCCAAATGGCTCTATGTGTGCGACCCAGTAGGCTCTTACCACGTTGGCAATGATCATAAATCATATTTATGATCATAAGGAATGAGCGGTGTCTAGCAACACATCATTGCTACCCAAGTGACAAGATTGTCGATGATTCGACTAAACCTTTATGATCATGACCGATATATGCCATTGTCCCTTTGTCCAAAATATCAAGACTAAGCACGAGACATAGAATGTGTCACTCTCGTATAGCCCAATCTTTGGTTTCTTGATTATCGAGTAGACCAACTTAAACTGATAACATTGATATCGTATATCAACTCATCCGAGCATGGCCATGCATTTTTCTAAGTCTAACTCTATCAAGGGGCCCAAAGATATCACTCCCGTTACACAGGAGGGACAAATCCCATCTTGATCATACAAATCCCTCCGCATGATATGTGACATACCCAATGACCTCCTTCAAGTTCACTCAGTTACGAGCAACAAAGGAAAGTATCAAAGTATGTGACTCACATGTAAGGAACCTAGATGATCTTAGGTCGAAGGACTGCATATACCTTGATCACTATGAGAATCACTTATGACACTCATATAACGATCCATGTAGTGTTCTCATGGTGGGTCAGTCCAGTACACAAGTTCTCCAACTTGTACCAATATGTAGACTATATATCTCATATTAGTCTCCACATATGCTAGTCATTATGTACTATTGCAACCCGCTCCACAATAATACTAGACCAGGGACATTTAAGAATATCATTATTCTAGGGTTACAATTATGTTTATTACGTTACGTAGAAACAGAACAACAAACATAATTGCTGGATTAATGCCTTAATAAAATATCATGACTCAATGTGCAAAAATACAATCATCTCATGATTGGCTTTTTGGACACAACACTAACATTTAGTGCATGGATGCATGTACATGTAAGACATGTAAAGTTGAAACAAGTATGTGAACATTTGAGGACTGTTTTGCTATGTATGTGAATGTGGTGCACAAGCTGTCGAAGTGTGAATGATAGGCTGCTTATTTGTAAATTCTATTTTGGCCACATAAAGTTGCTAGATGAAAGAGCATATAATTCTTATATGTATTGGACATGTATGGGATAACCTTAGAAGGCTTACCCCTTGTGAGTGAAGTGTTTTCACACTTATGAAATTTTGTATGGGCATAATGGTTCAAAAGTGGACAGAATTTTGACCCTGTAGTAAAAGTTCTATATCTCCTTGTGTTGAGTGAATCTTGGGTATGAAATTTTGTTCACACCTAGAGCACATCTAGAGGTTTAACTGGGCCTTGGAATTTCTACATTTGAATGCCTATAGCGAATGTTATAGTGTTGCAAATTTGGCTGAGGTACTGTACATTTGATTAGAATTTTGTATCCAACTTTAAAAATCTATAACTTGGTCCATAGGTAGGCTATTGATGTAAAACCAAATTCCCTGGTTTGGTTTAAGTCACTACTTGATAATGAAGCAAATAAAATAGGGGGTACATGGCTAGATTAATACAATTTTTTGGAGGAAATTTTATGTGCAGTGGCTGGTTACTTAAACTTAACAAGATTGCCTAATGTGTGGTAGCCATGATTAAGACTTGCACTAGGATTTTCCTTCCTTGCTACCATGGAGTGCATAAAATATGAATATATGTGTAATGGTTGGAGAAATATGCATACATTTATGTAATGCCCAAGATGGCCACTTGGGTATGCACGTGAGGGTATTGTTCTAATGGCCTATACACTATACCAACCCTGAGAGTTTTAAATACACAATTTTGGCACCATAACTAGACTAACCTAGAATGGGTAACAATCGATGACTTGTTTGATAGGCTGAGGGGAGTAAAGGCGTTCTCCAAGATTGACCTCCAATCTAGATACTTCCAGATTAGAGTTAAGGATGAAGATATCCCAAAAAAATGGCCTTCAGGACAAGATACAGGCACTACAAGTATACAATTATGCCATTCAATATGACCAATGTCCTAGCAGTTTTCATGGAAGCTATGAATAACATCTTCATACCATTTTTAGATTGGTTTGTTGAAGTCTTCATTAATGATATCTTGATGTACTCGTAGACTATCCAGTGGCATGAGGAGCGCCTTAGGATAATTTTGCAAGTGCTAAAGGATAATCAATACTATGCAAAGTTATTGAAGTGTGAGTTTTGGTCTAAGAGGATATAGTTTTTGGGACACATCATTAGTTCTCAAGGGTTTTTGGTTGACCCTGAAAAGGTTTAGGCATTAGTCGAGTGGAAGAGGCTAACTACAGTTACACAGATATGGAGCTTTTTGGGTTTGGCGGGCTACTATTGGAGGTTCATTGATAACAACACCGTTGACAGCCTTGACTAGGAAAGCTCAAAAGTTTGATTAGACATCGAAGTGTGAGGAGGCTTACTTGGAGTTGAAGAAAAGGTTGGTGAATGCACTGATACTCATTTGGCCAAACCTGAACAAGGCTTTTACCGTTTGCACAGATGCATCAAGTTCTAGTCTGGGTCTATATTAATGTAGGAAAATCAGGTGATTGCCTATGGCTCAAAGCAGTTGAGGCCTAATGAGTTGAACTACCTAGCTCATGACCTTGAGCTAGTGATAATAGTCTTCACTCTTAAGCTTTGTAGGCACTACTTGATAAAGAGATCATTCAGGATTTTCACCGACCATAAGAGTTTGAAATACTTGTTCACTTACAAGGAGCTGAACATGAGGGAATGTTGGTGGATCGAATACTAAAGGATTATGATTGCTTGATTGAGTACTATGCGAGGAAAGGAAATGTGGTTGCAGGTGCCCTTAGTCAAAAGTACACGGGAGTGGTCCTCTCTAAGGATCAAGCTACAAGTTCCTTGAGAAGAACATTGGGGGATTATTTCTCGACCTTACAAAAGTTTTGGCAATACTGAGAAAGGTCCCTAGTCTATACTTTGGAGATTCAGTCAGCCTGGCTAGCTAAGGTCAATGAGGCTTAAAGTAAGGATCCATTGTTGAAGAAGATTTCTGGAGAAGAGACACTTGTTGCCATGAGGAAAGTGTCTCGATACAAGGATGGGATACTACACCATGGGGATCGACTCTATGTGCCAAATGTAGATGGACTTAGGCAGCAAGTCTTATAGGAGGCACATAGTAGTAGGCTAAGTATTCATCCTTGTTACCACCTCAACAAATGGGAAAATTACAGTATAAAGGCATAATGGATATAAGCCATTATATAGTATAATTTTCACCATAGTGAATGAAATATGAGGGGTAAAGTGAATAATCTACACCTCCTTAAGAGATTACAATGGTTACTTTGTACTAAAGGAAGCCCTAGAGGATTGCTTGTTTTACAAGTAACCTATGGTTCTTATTGCAAGATTTCAAGACATGGGTACTCAATTGTAAAAGTCTAAAGAAGAGATTTTGGAAGGATTTGATTGGTATGCAAAAAAATTTTGGATGCTAAATTGCATAAAGGAAGCAAAGGCTATTATTCAAGAACCTAGGACAACTAGGTTTACAATTGTTCACAAAAATAACTTAAGGGTGGGATGATTTTTTATAAAAGTCAAAGATGTCCATTTCTGGCTTTATCCCAGCCTTTTATTTCCAGCTTATAAGGTCAAAAAGGTGGTCTAGAGATTAGCCAAAAATTCTTTGCTTAAGACATACTTATAGTGACCAAAGTGAAGGTTAAGGTTAAACTAATCAACTCAAGTAAATATCTTGCTTTCTTTACCTTTCCTTGGTCATTTTTGGCCCTCACTAGCCATTGTTCCTCCCTTAGCTCATACCCTTCCATAGCCACCACAGCTTAATCTCCCAAGAAATAACAAAGGAAAGCAATCAGATTCAACAAGAGAGAGAAAAATCCTAGTTTTCGGGTTTATTGAGTTTCCTTTGCTATTTTCAACTTTCACAGCTTAGGTAAGGGTTTATCTTCATGTTTCATGATTTTTTACTATCCTAAGATGATGATCAAGCATCCATGAAGCTAAGATCATTCTTGGAAGATAGAAAAAAGCTCAAGGAACCAAGTATGGGTTAAGGGGGAGTGCATGAACAAGGTTCCAGCCTTATTGTTTTTCATGCACTAAGATGGCAGTGTTTACAGGGATTTCCAGAGCCCAAGTTAGTACTAACTAAGACCAATTAATCTCCTAAGGCCAAGCATTAGCTTAAGGAGGGCTGCATATTGATTACATAATATTTATTTGATTGTTTATGAACTAACCCTAATGTGTTTATTGCTGCCAACATTACATTTGTTTTTTGCTATGTTGTTTGTGCATTTGGATGGCTATGTTTCTGTATTTGTACTATAATTTTGTATTTTAGTGCCTTTGGATTTCAGGTATATTACTGGAGTTTAGAGATTTTATTGATAAGCCCTTACTAAGTTTCATTCAAGAAACTTACCCCCTTTCTGTCCATTTCAGGTCTAGCAGAAAGATCACATTCAAACTGACCATTATTATTTGAGTTTTGATCTAAAATTTAAAGTACATGAACTTCCATGTGTCTAGTTATTATCTGGAAATTTTGGAGATTTTAGAAGCACATTTGGTATTTTTATTGATGGTGCTTATTGTGTTATGCAGCAGCTGTCCAACATTCTATTTCTGGAGTGCATTGTGTCTAAAGCTCTCCTGTAACTAGGGTGTGTGTTTTAACTAAGTTAAGAACATTATGTACTGCATGGATGCATGTACATGTAATGCATGTGAAGTTTGGACAATGTATGTGAACATTTTTGGGCTATTTTGCTATGTATGAGGATGCTATGCACAGGCTGCCTAAGTGTGCAATATAGGCTGCTTGTTTGTAAATTTTGGTATTGGCTGTGTAAAGATACTAGCTATAAGGGAATGTAATTCCTAGGTGTCTTGGACATATGGAATAGCCTTGAGTGGCTTACCCCTTATGAATGAAGTGTTTGCACGATTATAAAACTTTGTATGGGCAAAATAGCCATAAAGTGATCAGAATTTTGACTCTACACTCAAAGTTCTATATCTAGCTATATAGAATGAATCTTTCTATGAAATTTTCACCATAGCTACAGCACATCTAGATGTTGAACTGGGATTTAGAATTTCTGAATTTGGAGCCTTGTAGCCAAAGATTGATGTTTCAAAGTTGGCTGAATTACTGTTCATTTGGTCAAAATTTTGTAACCAACTTAAAAAATCCATAATTTGGTCCATAGGTGGGTTATTGATGTAAAACAAAATTCCCTGGTTTGATCTAAGTCTCTACTTGATAATAGAGCAAAGAAAATAGGGGGTCACATGGCTAGAATGATACAATTTATTGGAGGAAGTTTGGGTGCAGTGGCTGGAATTTTTTAACCTAGTAAGAATCCTTAATGCGTGGAAGCCAAAACTAAGACTTGTGCTAGTGTTTTCTTTCTTAGCTACCATAGTGTTCATAAATTTGCAGATGTGTGTTATGATTAGACCAATATGCATGTATTTACATAATGCTCAAGAGGGTCACTTGAGTATGTACACTAGAGGCATTGTTCTGGTGACCTAGAGGACACACTAATCCTGGGAGTTTAAATGCACAGTTTTGGCACCATAACTGGATTAGCCTGTAGTGGGTATTAGATCTTGGTATCAGAGCATGGTTGGAGGATGGTTTATACATGTACATATAGTTGAATTTTGTATGCTAGCTACATGCATGAACTCAGATTGGTCAGCTGCTAGTGTCAAGTACCATTAAAATACCTATGATCTTTATTTATGCTCTATGATGAATCATGAATAGGAAGTTGCCACAAGGAGAGGGGAACCACCCCTAAGGCCTTCTGCTGAACCAAGGCAGCATAAAGATAGACAAGAAATGGGGAATCAGGGCCAACAAGGGGCACCGAACCCTGAAGTACCACAAATTTAGTTGAAGCTTCAGAAGAACTTAGCTCTAATCAATGAAAACTTAGTAAGGTTGATACAAGCACAACCGGAAAGAAAAACGGTTCAAAATGTGCAGAAACAAGCCAAAGAGAAGACTAGGAACACAACTGAATATGTTCCTTCTGGAAGATCAAAAGATACAAATGATGAAACTATTGAGGTGGATGATGAGGATAGAAGAAATCCAAAAAGAAGAAGAGTGAGATCTGAGATTGGTCAGGTATCTAGGACCAATCCCTTAGTCTATAACCATTCCTCTACTAAGAATGAGATTGAGGAAAATCTAGAGAGAAAAGGTAAGAGAAGACATAGAGACCATGGAGAGCATCATCATGCTGAGGGTTCTTATAGATCCAGAAAACATAGAGCTTTGGATCTAGAGGGCCTAGATGAGGTCAGACTACTGGAGAGGTTCCAAGGACTCAGGCCTCCACAGTTTGGTGGAAGAGCTGGGCTTGAGAAAGCTGAGGAGTGGTTAATCTTCATTGAGAAGATGTTTGAGAGGATGCCACTCAACTCCACCAAGAAGGTGTCAGTGGCTACTTACAACTTGGTAGGCAGTGCAAAGATGTGGTGGAGAAACACCAAAGATAGGTATACTTTCCAAAAGGACAGAAGTCTAGGAAGAGATATTGAGATAAGTTGACCAGAGTTCACTCAGTTGTTTTAGGAGCAGTATATCAGTGATGCCATCAAGGATATGAAGCAAGTTGAATTTGATGCTCTAAGGCAGGACAACCTTAGTGTCCTAGAGTATGAGCACAAGTTCAATCAATTGGTGAGGTATGCTCTTCAGTATCATGGACTGGAGGAGTTCAAAGCCAAAAGATTTGTCAGAGGCCTAAGGTCAGACATTAGAAAGGCTATAAGACCTTTCGGAGTAGTCACATACTATAAAGCAATGCGAAAAGCTTTATTAGTAGAGCAAGAGGAGTCTAAGACTATGTACTTTCTTAGTGGACCAGAGGAAAGTAGCTAGGCAAGAGGCAAGCAGAAAAAGCCACCACATGGAAAGGGAATTGCCAATAATTCCTATTTTGGTGGTGAACGCAAGGTAAAGGCGAAGTTCCTTGGCCTAAGGTGCCCTAAATGCAAGAAGTTTCATGGAAAGAAACCTTGCTATTTTGATACTCAAGTTGGCCTAAACTGTGGTGCAATGGATAATTGGATCAAAGATTGCCCACATGTACAAGGAAGAAGGTCAGAAGACCAAGGTCCAGTGAGATCTACTGGAGCAGGACCTAGAGAGGTAGCACTAAGGGATGGACATCAGAGACTAGCTCCTCTAGTGTAAAGGCCTCTAGTGCAAAGAGCTAGCAGAGTGTTTTAAGTGGAAAGGCTAGAAACATCACAGCAGGGAGAAGCACTAAGGGGTAACATTTACCTTAATGGTATGCTTGTTAGTGTTCTGTTTGATACTGGCGCATTTGTTTCTATAGTGGCTATGAAGTTTGTTGATGCCATAAATTTGCCTACTGAAATCATGCCTAGGATATCCTTAGTGAAAACAACAGGTAGTCAATGTCTCTTCATGAATGACCTAACTATGGATTGTGAGCTAGTAGTATGAAAGACTAAGGTTATGACTAATCTGCTAGTGTTGGACATTCCAAAGTATGATATAGTGCTGGGTATGAACTGGCTTGCTATACATAACATAAGAATTAATTATACTGAGAGGGAAATCACATTGCCTGATGGTAAAGTGCATGCGTTAGTGAATTCTAAGGAATTAGTGTATGAAGTGCATGGCATGGGCCTAGAGGTACTAGATGAGATACATGTGATTTCTGAGCATGATTATTGTTATGCATTTAATGAATTGCACTGTGAAGAAGACATGGATAGAATACTCGTAGTGAGAGACTTTCCACAAGTCTTTCCTAAAGACTCGCCAGGTATTCCTCCACCAAGGGAGATTGAGTTTGAGATCAAGCTGCAACCAGGAGCTAGTCCAATATCCATACCACCTTACAGAATGCCTATCACAGAGATGACTGAGTTCAAGAAACAACATGATGAACTTCTAGAAAAAGGGATCATAAAGCCAAGTGTTTCACCATGGGGAGCTCTAGTGCTCTTTGTGAAGAAGAAGGATGGATCATTGAGACTATGCATTGACTATAGGAAACTTAATGCAATGACTATCAAGAATAAGTATCCACTCCCTAGGATTGAGGATCTTTTTTATCAACTCAAGGGAGCTAAGATCTTCTCCAAGATAGATTTGAGATCTGGATACTTCCAATTGAGAGTAAAGGAAGAAGACATTCCTAAGACTCCATTCAAGACCAGATATGGGCATTATGAGTACACAGTCATGCCATTTGGTTTGACTAATGCCCCAGCTGCTTTCATGGACCTGATGAACAGGGTGTTTAGACCACATCTAGAAAAATTTGTAGTCGTGTTTATTGATGACATCATAATGTATTCCAAGGATGAAATTGAACATGGACATCATCTGAAGATTGTCATAAAGACTCTGTTAGAACATCAACTTATACCAAGTTATCCAAGTGCCAATTCTGGATAAGGGAAATGTCTTTCCTAGGACACATCATAGAGCCACAAGGCCTTAGGGCAAACCCTGAAAAGGTCAGTGTAGTGCAAGAATGGGAAAGACCAAAGACTATAAGGGAAATCAGAAGTTTCCTAGGATTAGCTAGATACTGTAGAAGATTTGTATCAGGCTTTTCTATGATTGCCTCAGTTCTTACTCATCTGACCAAGAAGGGTCAAAGGTTTGAGTAAACTGAGGAATGTGAAAAGAGTTTCCAGGAGCTCAAGCAAAGGTTGATTGAAGCTCTAGTATTGATTCTTCATGATCCAAGCAAGCCCTATATAATTTATATAGATGCATCTAGATCTGGGTTAGGTTGTGTACTTATGCAAGAGAGAAATGTCCTTGGTTATGGGTCAAGGCAGTTGAGACCCCATGAGAAAAATTATCCTACCCATGACCTAGAACTGGCAGTAGTGATTTTTTGCTTTGAAGCAATGGAGGCACTACCTGATGGGTAATTCCTTTGTGATCTACACTGACCATAAGAGCCTAAAGTACTTGTTCACTCAGAAAGAGTTGAATATGAGGCAAATGAGATGCTTAGAGTACATCAAGGATTATGACTGCAGTATAGAGTACATAGAGGGCAAAGGCAATCTAGTAGCAGATGCCTTGAGTAGGAACTACACAGGTCTTCTAAAAGGAAGATCCATAACTGATCATGATGAGCAGAATAGTCTTCTATGCCTATAGCATAAGTGGCATAAGTAGGAGGAAGCCCAAATTTACACATTGACATTTCAGTCTGGATGGATTGAAGAACCCAAAAGGGCATAGTAGATAGATCCTGATTTGAGAAAGATTTCAAGAGAGGGAAAAGGTTCCTTGTATCAATCCTTTGCCTACAAGCAGGGATTACTTTACTTCAAGGACCAAATCTATGTGCCTAAAGGACCAAAGTTTAGGGATGAAATACTTGAGAAAGCTCACACAAGCAAGTTAAACATCCATCCAGGATGTGAGAAAATGTATAAAGACTTAAAGACTCAATTCTGGTGGCCAAACATGAAAAGAGACATAGCTACTTTTGTTTCCAAATGTGCCACATGCCAAAGGGTAAAGGTAGAGCACCAGAAGCCAACTGGTACCCTACAGACTCTACCTATACCAATGAGGAAGTGGGGCAACATATGTATGGACTTTTTGACTAGGTTGTCTATGACTAGATTAAGGCATGATACAATCTAGGTCATTGTGGATAGGCTAACCAAATGTGTCCAGTTCTTACCTATGAAACTCACAGACTCCTTGGAGAAGTTAGCTCAAATGTATGTCCAGGAGATAGTAAGACTACATGAAGAGCCAGACTCCATTGTATCTAATAGGGATCTAAGATTTACAGCTCGATTTTGGAGTGCTTTTCATAAAGCACTAGTAACCAAAATCCACCTAAGTACTGCTTATCATCCTCAGACAGATGGGCATTCTGAAAAGGTGATACAAATACTGGAAAACATGCTCAGGAGTTGTGTGTTGGATTTCAAAGATGAATGTGACCAACATTTTCCATTGGTCAAATTCTCATATAACAATAGTTACCAAAGTACCATTGGCATGGCACCTTATGAAGCATTATATGGAAGAAGGTGCATGACACCCCACTGTTGGGTGGAAGCCTCAGATAGGCTAGAGTTTGGTCCTGAGATCATTGAAGAAACAATAAATAAAATCAAGAAGATACAAGAAAGTTTAAGGATAGCCAATGAAAGGACCATTGCTTATGTGAACAAAAGAAGACGAGACTTAGAGTTTGAGGTTGGTGATAAAGTGTGGCTCAAAGTAGCACCAACCAAAGGCACTATCAGATTTGGGAAAAGAAGTAAGTTAGCTCCAAGGTACATTGGTCCTTATGAGATACTAGAAATGGTTGGCAAGGTAGCTTATAGGTTAGCTTTACTACCAAGTATGTCAAGTCTTCATAATGTTTTCCATGTCAGTATGCTTAACAAGTGTCTACTGGATGCAAAGAACGCTATAACAGAGGAAGACATACAGTTAGAGCCAAATCTAACATATGAAGAGAAACCTATAGCTATCTAAGTTAAGGATACCAGAAGGCTAAGGAACAAACTGATTCCCATGGTTAAAGTATAATGATCAAACCATTCTAAAAGATAGGCAACATGGGAAACTGAGAAAGAAATTCTAGAAAGGTATCCAGATGAGTATCCCAAGCAAAGGACAATTTTGGAGGATGAAAATTTTTAAGGGGGGGTGAAATGTTACCACCTCAACAAATGGGAAAATTACAATATAAAGCCATAATGGTTATAAACCATTATATAGCATAATTTTCACCAAAGTGAATGAAATGTGAGGGGTAAAGTGAATAATCTACACCTCCTTAAGAGATTACAATGGTTACTTAGTACTAAAGGAAGCCCTAAAAGATTGCTTGTTTTACAAGTAATCTATGGGTCTTATTGGAAGATTTCAAGACTTTGGTACTCAATTGTACAGCTCTAAAGAAGAGATTTTGGAAGGATTTGATTGGTACGGAAGAAATTTTTAGATGCTAAATTGCATAAAGGAAGCAAAGTCTATTATTCAAGAACCTAGGACAAGTAGGTTTACAATTGTTCACAAAAATAACTTAAGGGTGGTATGATTTTTTATAAGAGTCAAAGATGGCCATTTCCAGCATTATCCCAGCCTTTTATTTCTAGGTTATAAGGTAAAAAAGGTGGCCTAAAGATTAGCCAAAATTCTTTGCTTAAGACATACTTATAGTGACTGAAGTGAAGGTTAAGGTTAACTAATCAACTCAAGTAAATATCTTGCTTTCTTTACTTTTCCTTGGTCATTTTCGGCCTTTACCAGCTAGAGTTCCTCCCTTAGCTCCTCCACAACCTTCCATAGCCACCATAGCTCAATTTCCCAAGAAATCACAAAGGAAAGCAATCAGATTCAACAGGAGAGAAAAAAACCCTAGTTTTCGGGTTTATTAAGCTTCCTTTGCTATTTTCAGCTTTCACAGCTTAGGTAAGTTTTTTATCTTCATGTTTCATCATTTTTTACTATCCTAAGATGATGATCAAGCATCCATGAAGCTAAGATCATGCTTGGAAGAGAGCAAAAAGCTCAAGGAACCAAGTATGGGTTAAGGGGGAGTGCATGAACAAGGTTTCGGCCTTACTGTTTTTCATGCACTAAGATGGCAGTGTTTGGAGGGGTTTCTAGAGCCCAAGTTAGTAATAAATAAGACCAATTAATCTCCTAAGGACAAGCATTAGCTTGAGGAGGGCTGCAATATTGATTACATAATATTTATTTGATTGTTTATGAACTAACCCTAATGTGTTTATTGCTGCCAACATTACATTTGTTTGTTGTTGTGTTGTTTGTGCATTTGGATGGCTGTGTTTGTATATTTGCACTGGAATTTTGTGTTTTAGTGTCTTTGGAATTCAAGTATATGACTAGAGTTTGAAGATTTTATTGATAAGCCCTTACTAAGTTTCATTCATGAAGCTTATCCCCTTTCTGTCCATTTTAGGTCCAGTAGAAAGATTACATTCAAACTAACCTTTATCGTTTGAGGTTTGATCTGAAATTTCAAGTACATGAACTTCCATATGTCTAGTTATGATCTGGAAATTTTGGTGATTTTAGGAGCACATTTAGTATTTTTAGTATTGGTGCTTATTGTGTTATGTAGCAGCTGTTCGGCATTCTGTTTCTAGACTGCACTGTGTCTAAAGCTCTCCTGTAACTAAGGTGTGTGTTTTAACTAAATGAATAAAATTATGTAGTGCATGGATGAATGTACATGTAATGCATGTGAAGTTTGGACAATGTATGTGAAGATTTGTGGGCTGTTTTGCTATGTATGAGGATGCTATGCACAAGCTGCCGCGTGCAATATAGGCTGCTTGTTTGTAAATTTTGGTATTGGCTCTGTAAAGATGCTAGCTATAAGGGAATGTAATTCCTAGGTTCCTTGGACATGTATGGAATAGCCTTGAGTGGCTTACCCCTTGTGAATGAAGTGTTTGCATGCTTATAAAATTTTGTATGGGCAAAATGGTCATAAAGTGATCAAAATTTTGACTCTACACTGAAAGTTCTATATCTAGCTGTATAGAATGAATATTTCTATGGAATTTTGACCATAGCTATAGTACATCCACATGTTGAACTAGGATTTATAATTACTGAATTTGGAGCCTTGTAGCCAAAGATATGACGTTTTAAAGTTGGCTAAGTTACTGTTCATTTGGTCAGAATTTTGTAACCAACTTAAAAAATTCATAACTTGGTCCATAGGTGGGTTACTGATGTAAAACAAAATTCCCTAGTTTGATATAAGTCCTTTCTTAGTAATGAAGCAAAGAAAACAGGGGGTCACATGGCTAGAATGATACAATTTATTGGAGGAAGTTTGGGTGCAGTGGCTGGAACCTTTGAACCTAGTAAGAATGCTTAATGCGTGGAAGCCAAAACTAAGACTTGTGCTAATGTTTTCTTACTTAGCTGCCATAGTGTTCATAAATGTGAATATGTGTGTTATGGTTAGACCAATATGCATGTATTTACATAGTGCTCAAGAGGGTCACTTAAGTATGTACACTAGGGGTGTTGTTCTAGTGACCTATAGGATACACTAATCCTGGGAGTTTAAATGCACAGTTTTGGCACTATAACTAGATTACCCCATAATGGGTAACAATCCTGGTGTTAGTAAGATGTACCATGACATAAAGACACACGTTTGGTGGTCATGACTCGAAAAGGATTTAGCTGCACATATAGCTAAGTGTTTGACATGGGAAATGGTAAAAGTTAAGCATCAAAAACTAGCTGGCACACTTTAGGGTTTACCTTTCCCAAAAAGGAAGTAGGGATCCATCACAATGGATTTCCTAGTGGGGCTACCAAATACTCGGAGTCACCATGATGCAATATGGGTAATGGTTGATAGGTTGAGTAAATCGATGCACTTTATACCCATAAGGATTACTTATACATTGGAGAGGTTGGCTCAGTTGTATATCAATGAGATTGTAAGATTGCATAGTATATCAGATCAAATCATGTCTGATAAGGATCCTCAATTTGTATCAAGGTTTTGGAATGATTTCCAAGCAGCTTTAGGAAGGTACTGTGTTCCATCCTCAAACTGATGGACAGTTTGAGAGAGTGATACAAACCTTGGAGGATATATTACGTTTGTGTGCCATAGACTTTAGAGGTGATTGGGACTAACACTTGCCACTTAGTGAGTTTGTTTACAATAACAATCATCAAACTGTTATAGGTATGGCACCATATAAGGCTTTGTATAGAAGGCAATCCATAACACCTTATTGTTGGGCTAACCCTTCAGATAAGGTAGTCATCGGTCCAGAGATCATAGCTGACACCATTGCTAAGATTAGATTGATCCAGAAACGGATTAGAGCAGCAAATGACTGACAGCTAAGTATGCAAATTTGAGGAGATGAGTTTTGTGTTTCGAAGTTGGTGATAAAGTACTTCTCAAAGTTTTTCCTATGAAAGGAATAGCTCGGTTTGGGCAGAGGGGTAAATTAGCCCCTAGGTACATTGGACCTTATGAAATTTTGGAGAAAGTAGGGAAAGTTGCAAATCAGTTGGCATTACCACCCAACTTGTCCTAAGTGCACAATGTGTTAGCACATCACAAAAATGGGAGAATTACAAAGTGTGGCATAATGGCCAAAAAACCATTATATTGTGTAATTCACGCCATAGTCATTGAAGTGTGAAGGGTACAATGTATGATCAACACCTCCTTAAAAGTGTTCCAAGTTGGTAACTTGGCCCCCAAGAAAAGCCTTAAGGATTGCTTGTTTGTCAAGCAACCTATGAACTTTTTTATAAGGTTTTGGAAATTTGGGTACTCAATTGCAAAACTCTCAAAAGAGAGCTAAGGAGAGTTATGGGAAGGATATCAATGGTATGAGAGTGCTATTGAAGGACCAAATTGCTTATGGAAGACAAATTTAGACAAAGAAAACACAAAAGGCATTAAGGAACTGAGTGTCCTAGTGTAAGCCTTTAGATGTCCAAGCTTTTGACTTAAGTCAAATGGTGAAAATGTGAGGTTATCCCACACAAAAAAGGGTTGCTATGGCTTGATAAGGATGTCAAAAATGTAGGCCATGAATTTAAGACTAAGAAACCATGGTCTTGTAGCAGGGAAAATGACATAAAGCATGGTTAAGGCTATTAAGGGTGTTTAGTGCACTAAAGCCCAGTTAAGTAGTCATTTCCTTCTTTTCTTCTCTCATATTTGAACATACCAACCACCACCCACCTCCACACTTCCTCCATAGTCACTATACCTTCAAGTTAGCAATTAGTTACAATTGACATCCAGAAAGAGAAATTGGAAGCATACTAGTGGTATTGTATGGGTGCACCAAGAATCAAGCTTAAAATTCAGCATACCCATCAAGGAAAGGAGTTATCTTACTCTCATGGAATATTTATTACATTTTCAAGCATCCATGAAGCTATGGCTAGGCTTGGATGAGAGCCATGAGCTTAATGAACCAAGCTTAGTAAGGGGAGTGCACTTAGTAAAGGTTTTGTGACCTAGTGTAAAGTGTACAATAATGGCAGCGAATTTCAGGTTTCTAGAGCCCAAAGTTAGTACTAACTAGTGTTAAAACTCTCCTAAGACCAAGCTTTTGCTTGGGGAGGGCTGTCATAGTGATTTTCTTATGTTTATTGCATGTTTTATGGACTAACCAATGTTAATTGTTGCTACCGCATTTCATGTGTTTCCTGTTTGTGCTTGGCTGTTGCATTTGATTGCTATATGTTGGATATATTCATTGTGTTTCTTGTGTTTTAGTCTCTTTGGGTGTAGGTGATACCAAGGGTTACACTACCTTAAAAGTATAAGTTTTTTCCTTACTAAGTTTCACAATAAAACTTACTCCCCTCAAATCTGCCGATTTCAGGTTCAGCAGAAAGATCACATTCAAACTGACCCTTGTAGTTTGAGTTTTAATTTGAAATTTTAGGTGTTTGAACTTCTATGCATCTAGCTGTGATCTGGAAATTTTGGTGATTTTGGAAGCACATTTGGTATTTTTAGTGATCGTGCTTATTGCGTTACGCAGTTGCTATCCAGTATCCTGTTGTCAAAAGTGCATTGTGTGTCAAGCTATCTTGTAACTTGGGTGCGTGTCTTAGCTAAGTTAAGGCAATTATGTAGTACATGTATGCATGGACATGTAAGACATCTCAATTTCAAATAAGTATGTGAACATTTGAGGACTATTTGCTATATAAATGAATGTGGTGCACAAGCTGTCTAAGTGTGGACTATAGGTTGCTTGTTTGTAAATTCTAGTTTTGGTCACATAAAGTTGCTAAATGTAAGAGCATTGTTAAGTGCATAAATCCACGGTCAAAGTGTTGACTTTTTGACAACTTTGACCGACAATTTCTTATAACTCTTCCCTCTTTGTCTTAGTTTTTCTTGTTTTCTTTGGCTTATTACAGGTTGGGACAAGTGTTGCAGACAGGGCATTAGAAGCAAGCTCGAGTGGGATGGCGTTTGGACAAGAGAAGCAGGAGAAGTGAAAAATGAAGACTGGCGAAGCAAGCTCGAGTGGGATGGCGTTTGGACAAGAGAAGCAGGATAAGTGAAAAATGAACACTGGCGATGAGTCGCCAGAATTCGTGAAGGTTGGCGACACGTCGCCAACGTTATCAGTGTTCTGAGTACATTTTCACATCTGGCGACGCGTCGCCAACGCTACTCTGTTTTGCCGAAAGCTCACATTTTTTATGGTCCCCTACTGTTCCTACCTGATGAGCTAGCCTTGAAGAAGGGATTCTTATCCCTTTAGGGTTCAAAGATAGAGGGAGTATAAATAGAAGAGAGGAAAGGGTCCATGAAGGCTCTTTTGGCTGATTTTGATCTCAACCCCTCTTGGAGACTATTGATCATCAAGGAGGCATTTTTGGGAGCTTGAAGAAGGGTTGATCATCTTTGGGAGCTAAATCTTCTAGGGGGTTTCTTGGGTTTAGTCTCTTCTCTCTTTTATTTGTTGGGTTTTCGTGGATATTGTTGTTATGGGTTTGATGATGACATTTGTTATGGAGTGTGAGTAGTTCACTCTATCTCTCTAGGGTGACATTCCTTACCTTGCTACTTAATGAATTTGTCTTGTGGTTATGTATGAGTTTCTCTTGTGTTGTCCCTTCATTGCGCTTATTAATTGAATGATGGTGGGCCACCATAACTCATGTGCTAGTTCACTAAATCCTTGAGAAAGGTTTAATGGGTGATAAAGAGAAATGGAAGGGGCACAGTGTTAACTTAAGTTAGAGATAATCTAGGTGACCACTAGGAGTCAAAAAGAGGTTTAATTCTTTAACCACTCTAAGTTAAAATTGGAGCTTGAGTAAAGCCCAAGTTAGTTGAGGGTGAGCAAGGACCCATCTTGAGAAAGAAGTTGTTGATGTGAGATCCTCTCTACCACACTTGGAAAATCATACTTGAGGGCAAACATACTTTGGTAGCAAGGGGTAGGAGTGGAATCCTAGGGAGGTAGTTGCCTTAATTCTAAGTTCTCTCTTTAGGACCTTTCACCTTCTTTAGATTCACTTCTCTTATGTTTTTAAGTTAAGTAGCTTGAGCAATTTGATTTTTGAATCTAGGTAGAATCACTAAATTCCCTTGGGATGATACCCCTATTTACCTTTAAGTACATGATGATTCCATTCGCTTGCGGGTTTTTAAGGGTTATAAATTGATAAACTCTTGATTTTACAACAAAGTTTTTGGCGCCATTGCTGGGGAATTTTTGATTTTATTTTCATCTTGATTAGTGAAAATTGGTTACTCTTGTCTACTTGATTTTAGTTCTTATAGTTAGTGTGTTCTCTTCTTGTCAATTTGTAGGTACATCTAGTGCATGACCCGGAGCTCTTGTTGTCACTTGTTACCACTTGATCTAGAAATTGAGAGAAGCTTGCGAGAACTTCAGCTAAGAAGCAAGGTGATTGAAGAAGGAGATACTAGTACCTTCGATTCCATCAACATGGAAGGAAACCAAGAAGATGATATGAGGAACCTTGGATGAGAATGAAATGTCAATGCCATGGATCACAATGAAGTTGAGGAGGTAATGGACAATGGAAATGGTGCTAGAAGAAGAGGAAGACTAGTACTTGATTACTTTCAACCTCAAAGGGTGGAAGACCATGATAATATGATAAGACCGGTGCCGGTTCGAGGGCGAGCTTTTGTGATTCCCAGCCATGTTCTCTAATTAGTGGAAGCACGCCCATTTGGAGGGACCCTTGATGAAGATCCAAACAACCATATCAAGAGGTTTGTTCATCTATGTGATACTTTTGATTTGGATGGTGTAAGTGAAGATGGAAAAGGATGAGACTTTTCCCATTTTCTCTTGTGGATGAAGCATCGGAATGGTTTGAGAATTTGGAGCCTACTTCGGTTCATACTTGGCAAGAGTTATATGATGCATTTATTCGGAGGTTCTTTCCATCTCAAAAAGCATTTGAGCTTAAGAATGAATTGTTGGAATTTAGGCAAAATGAATGGGAGTCACTTGCGGAGGCATGGGTGCGTTTCAAGAGGATGGTGAAGAGGGTTCCAACTCAAGATATTGATCAAGCCCACCAACTTCATCTTTCTACAATGGTTTGAGTTTGAATACTCGATTGCAAGTTGATGCTGCCGCCAGTGGTTTCTTGTTGTTGAAAGATGTGGAGGAATGTTTTGAGTTATTGAACAACATGGCTAGAAGTCTTGATATTAGCAGAAAACGGATCCCAAGGAAGGGGAGTGGATTGTATGAGGTAAACAAAGATACCTCCCTTCAAGCACAACTTTCGGCACTCACTAGCATGGTAGCCAAGTTGTCAAAAAATCAAGAGAGGGGGAAATTGCAACAAGCCATGGCTAGTGAGGATGTAGATGAAGTAGAAGATATAAACTTTGTAAGTTACCAGAATCCCTACCCACCCAAGCAAGGAGGAGGGAACTTTTTCCCAAGGAATCGTCAACACGAAGGATTCAACTACTCTAATCCCAAAGGTGCTATGCAACCACTAGGTGAGAATTCTAATGAAGCAGAAGCATCCTTAAAAGATTTCATGAAGGGCATGATGGGAGAATTCATGCAAGAAGTGAGGGGGATGGCAAGTGGCCAAAACAAAAAGATTGGAGCATTGGAGGATGAAATGAAGACTATGCAAGCTAATACTCAAGCATCAATCAAGAATTTGGAAACTCAAATGGGCCAACTAGCAACTTCTATGAGGCAACTTCAAAAAGGCAAGTTCATACCAAGCGATACGGATGTCAACCTAAGGGAGTCTTGCCAAGCTATTACTCTTAGAAGTGGGAAGAATATGGTGACTCAACCCAAGGAGCCACCCATTCAAGAAGAATATCCTCCCCAATGGCCCACTTCATTAGTGCCACCCCCTTCAAGTGAGGAAGATAGCTCAAAAGTCAAAGCTAAAAATGCACCCACCAAGGAGGAAGCACCCAAGCACATGCCTACCCTTCCGTACCCCTACAGGTTCAAGCCCAAGAAGGAGGATACTTACTTTATGAGGTTTCTTGAAATTTTCAAGAAATTGGAGATTAATATCCCTGTCTTGGAGGCATTAAATCAAATGCCCTCTTATGCTAAGTTCCTCAAAGAGTTGATTACCAAGAAGAGAAAGTTCCTTAACAACGAACTCATTTTAATGAAAGAGGAAGCAAACGCTATCATTCAAAGGAAGATGCCTCAAAAACTCAAGGATCCGGGGAGCTTCACCATTCCCCTTGATATTGGGCCGTTCCATTGTGAGAAGGCTTTATGTGATCTTGGGGCTAGTATTAACTTGATGCCTTTATCCATTTGTAGGAGCCTTGGTCTTTGAGAGGTGAAACCTTCATCTATTTGTCTCCAATTGGCGGATCGGTCATTCACATTCCCAAAAGGTGTTTTGGAGGATGTCTTAGTCAAAGTTGGCAATTTTATATTTCCGGTAGACTTTGTAGTGTTGGACATGGAGGAAGACCGGAACATGCCGATCATACTTAGGAGACCATTCCTTGCTACCGGGAAGGCCTTCATTAATGTGGAAAAAGGTAATCTCACCTTGAGAGCTAATAATGAGGAAATTACTTTTAATCTTGCTCAAGCCATGAAATATATTGATGATGAGGTGCCCAAGTGTTATATGATTGATGTGATTGATTCTTGTATAAAAGAGAAAAGAGATTTGTTACTTATAGAGGATCTTATTGGAAGAGCAGTAGTGTTTGAAAATGCATGTAGTGAGGAAGACCATGAAGTGTTGAGCATTTTGACAACTCTTGATTCTTGTGGGAGGTTGCAACCTCCAAGAAAAAGGGTAGAACAACTTTCTTCTTGTAAAATCAAGGAAGAGCTCAAGTTGGAGTTAAAGCCATTACCAAAATATCTTAAGTATGTTTATCTTGGTAATGAGGATTCCCTCCCGGTGATTATTCTTCTACTTTTACCCCTTTGGAGGAAGAAAAGTTGATTCGACTTTTGAGGGACCATAGAAGGGCGATAGCTTGGTCTATTTCCAACATCAAGGGAATTAACCCAAAAATTTGCATGCATAAAATTCTTATGGAAGATGACTTTAAGCCCTCCATTGAAGCTCAAAGAAGGTTAAATCCGAAGATGAAGGAAGTAGTCAAAGAGGAGATTGTGAAATTGCTCAATGCCGGCATTATTTATCCAATTTCGGATTCTCAATGGGTGACTCCGGTGCAAGTGGTGCCTAAGAAGGGCGGTACAACCATGGTGGGCAACAATAACAATGAATGGATTTCTACTAGGTTGGTTACTAAATGGAGAATGTGCTTTGATTACCGAAATCTCAACAAGGCCACTCGGAAGGACCATTTCCCCCTTCCTTTTATTGATCAAATTTTGGATAGGTTGGCGGGACATGAGTTTTATTGCTTCTTGGATGGTTATTTGGGGTATAATCAAATTGCTATAGCACCGAAAGATCAAGAGAATACTACTTTCACTAGTCCTTGGGGTACATATGCCTTTCGAAGAATGCCATTTGGACTTTGCAATGCTCCGGCAACCTTCCAATGATGCATGATGGCCACATTTTCTGATATGGTGGAGAGGTGCATGGAGGTATTTATGGATGATTTTCTATTTTTGGCGACTCCTTTGATGCATGTTTGGATAATTTAGCCCTTGTCTTGAAGAGATGTCTCAAAACTAATTTAGCCTTGAATTGGGAAAAATGCCATTTCATGGTTAATTCGGGAATAGTGCTTGGGCATAAAATTTCTTGTGAAGGCATGGAGGTGGATAGAGCTAAGATTTTAGCTATTGAAAAATTGCCACCACCCTCTAATGTGAAAGGGGTGAGAAGTTTTCTAGGGCACGCTGGTTTTTACCGGAGATTTATTAAAGATTTTTCCAAGATTGCTAAGCCATTATGCAATTTGCTTGAGAAGGATGTGCCTTTCTACTTTGATGAGAAGTGTTTGGAAGCATTTAAGAATTTGAAGGAGAAATTGGTGAGTGCACCGGTGGTGATTGCACCCAATTGGGAGGAACCATTTGAAATTATGTGTGATGCTAGCGATTTCGCTGTGGGGGCAGTGTTAGGACAACGGAAGGAAAGGTTTTTTCGAGTGATTTACTATGCTAGCAAAACCTTAGAAGGAGCTCAACAAAATTATACCACAATGGAGAAGGAGCTTTTGGCGGTGGTATATGCGGTGGATAAGTTTCGATCCTATATTGTGGGTTCCAAGGTTGTAGTTCACACCGATCATGCGGCTATTAGATATTTGTTCACTGGAAGGAAAGCGTCTGGTGCTGGAAGGCATGGTGACTTCCGGGGGGACTTCCTGTGAAGGAGAGCGTCTGGTGCTGGAGTTTCCCAGGGGAACATGCCTGCAAAGCTCAGAGAAGGGGGTTAGGAGGTCCCGGGGGTGCTTTTCCGGGGAGGAGCCTCCGACGCCCAAGTCAGTTTCCTAGGAAGGTAAGGGGGAAGCACTAGAGCTTTTAGTGGGCTTGCCTGTGTTTTCTCAAGGGGGAGGAATCCAACAACCGTTTGCCAGGGTCTGTTCCCTGGTATTTATAGAGAAGCCCAGCCCGTTCAGATAACGACACGTGTTCGGTTGGATGTTCTCTGAGTTTCCGGGCGTAGGGGGCGAGTAGCCGGTGGCAGGCTTCTTGAGTCTTGGACCGAGACAGGTCGTGACAAGACTTGGACGGCGTCGGCATGTCAAATCACCATTTGAGGTGACATGTAGCGTCTGTGGGCGGCATGTCAAAGGCTCCTTAAATGCTCCTGCCGTACTCCCGAGGTCCCTGGCCGAGGTCGTCCTCTGGTACGGACGATGCTCCTTCGGGAAATATGCCCGCAGTTCGGGGGTTCCCTAATTCAGGGTTCCACCTTCGAGGAGATGCTCTTCGGCATGCAATAGCTGATTCTCTGTTTCCGAAGGCGATCTGTTTAGTACCTCGGGGGGGCTAATAGCTTCCTCGCGTTCCCTAACGCTACGAGTTCGGGTCTGATAGAGGCAATAGCTCTTCGGCTATCACATGCCCCCCTTTGGAAAGCCGAAGTGGAGACTTCGGTTGGTAGTCTTTCCGAGGATACTCTTTGGGAGTTTTTAGGGAGTAAAACCTGTGCCGAAGGTACACCTTTTGCCCAAAGATATTGGCTGTTCGGCCATGGCCTATCTTTTGGTGTCTTCGAGGTTACTTACTTCTTTCCTTTTTCCTTTTGCAGGTCTGTGCAGCGTCACGTCTCATGACCAGGCGTGTCAGTCTGGAGCGGCGCGTCCCAGTTTTTTAAGGGTGTCAGAAGGCGCGTCCCCTATTTTGGCGCGGCGGCTGACACGTGGCCTACTGTGATTGGCAGAGAGTCGCATCGGTTACAGAGGGCGTGTCTTTTTGGGAGCAGAGAGCAGTTACGGCGACCGTTCACCTTTAGGGGATACTTATGATGCCGGTTCGTCTACCCTCTTTCAGCCTATATATGGCCTATTCCATCATAAGTTCCCTTTTTGCTTTTGCTTCTACTCTTTTCCCTGCTTGCCACTGCTTTTGCGCTTTCTCTTGCTTTTTTTGGCAGAGCTGTTTTAATAGAGTTTTTCCGGCAACCTTTCACGACGGCGACTTCAAACCCAGATTTTGGCAAGTCTTTTGGTGGGTTTTTGTTTTCCAGACTCTTCTGATTTCTAGAGTTTTTTCCGGAACTTGTTTTCTTGCCTTTTTCCGAACCCATTTTTCTGCCAATATGCCTATTCCCGAGAGCTGGCAGCCTCTTTTATCTCATCCTTGCTGCACCACCCCCAAAAAGCTGGCAAGATGGAAGAAAAAGTTCTTTCTTCCTTCGTATGCCGTTACGTGGTTGCCTCATTCTGACTAATTTTGCTTTTCAAACCGTAGTAATGAGGTTATCGTTTTCCGTGCCCAACTGAAGGCCGGACTTCGGTACCCTCCTCCGAAGATGATTTGCGAGTTCTGCCAATTTCATGGCATTGCCGTAAATCAACTTCCGCCGAACTCGTACTGCTATTTTAACGCCTTCATCTGCATGTGTGGCGTCTTCGGGATAGAACCCCACTTTATTATTTTTATGCAGTACTACAAGCTCTTTGTGGTCCCGAAGGGTGGCTTTTACTTCATGCTACCTCGGGGATCTGGGAGCAAGAAATATATGTTCACCTTCGCCACCAAGGACAGCTGGCTAGGGTGGTAACAAAAATTTTTCTTTCTGAAAATGGAGGAAGCCTGGTCGCATGTTCCGACCAAATGGGCTCAGGGACAGCTAGAGATGGACGTCGTGGATCCGAGGATACTGCTAACTCTGGAGTTGGCTCCTATCTTTACGGACTTCGACGGCCGTATCCGTGCTGTCTCGGACTGGGGTCCCGAGGTCCCTTTGTGCTCTCTCTACCCCTTCCCAATCAATTGGAGGTTGATGACCGAAGAGGTTCTTCCGGAGTTAGGGGTAGTGAAGGAGCACAAGACGGACCTCAAGATGCCAGCTCCTTCCATTGCCGGGAAGGATTCCTGGTTGGTGCAGCTCCTTCGGGAGGAAGTTTCTTATGAAACTTTTTATGAGAGTAAGTTATCTCTAACTCCCGTTGTTATAGCTTTCGTCTCGGACTTACGCTGATGCTTTCTTTCCTTTTCAGAGATGGGCGACGGTACTGCTGCCTTCTACAAGTCCCTCTTCACTGGCCAAGTAGAGAAGGGCGAGCAGACGAAGAAGGCGGCGTCCCGAAGGCGTAAAACCACTGGTGCTGGACCTTCGGCCAAGCGGGCGAAGAAGACTATTCTTCCTCCCCCTTTGGAAAGTATTGAGGAGGAAAGCGAGGAGCCCGAGGTCGCTGCCATTCCGCCTTCCGAGGTTGCTGCCGACGTTTCTTCGGCCGACATCCCTCCTCAGAGCCCCACTCCGTCGCAGGCTCTTCTGGATGCCGTGGTGGAGGCTCCTTCTGCCGAGGAGCGGCGTAAACGCAAGGGTAAGGAGATCTTTACCGAGGAGGCCCCGGCTTTCGATGATGACGTCGTCGAGGTGCCGCCAGGTTTGCTTTTTCCGCCGAAGTGTAATGCCTTTATTTTCCGAAGTTCTTTTTGTTCTCACCAGCTGCTCGTTTTGCCATGCAGAGGAGTCACTTACTCCAAGTTGGGCGGCCGAACACGCCCAGAAGTGAGCTCTCCGTGATGCCAAAGTCCCAAAAGGGAAGATTCCGAAGGAGCCTTTTTGGACGTTTACGGAGGACATGAATTTGTTCTCCGGAGACTGCCCCCAAATGGCTAAGGAGATTGCGAAGGGGGTGCATACTAAGGCCTCCTTCAACGCTATTGCGGCGGCTCATCCGGGCGATGACACCCTCGCAGCGAAGGTTACCGAGCAAGCTGCTCAGGTATGCTGGTTTGCCCTTGAGGAATTTTTCTAAGTGTTTGGCTTTTACTGACCTCGCCTTCATCTTTTTGCAGCTAATGGCGTACGCTGGCTACCTCAGAGTTTGGGTTGCCAGGCAGACGCAGTTCCGAAACTCGGTCTTAGAGACCTTAGAAAAAATGAAGGCCATGTGTTCGGAACTGGCCGTCAAGAACCTGCAGCTGGCTGATGCTGCGGAGAAGGAGGTTGCCGCCCTTCGGGAGGAAAAAGAGAAGATTTTGAAGGACTCCTCCCAAAAGGTTTCTGACCTCAGTTCCGAGGTGGCGGGACTGCTTTCGGCCAACGAAGCGCTTCTAAATTCGAAATCAGAGTTTGAAGAGCTCCTGGCGAGGTTGCTGATTAAGAAGAATGCGCTTCATGCCGAGGTCGATTCCTTGAAGAAGGAGCCTGAGAAGAAGAATAGGATAAAGGCGCTGAAGAAGGAGGTCGCAGATCAGAAGGATGAGCTCGAGGACCTGGAGGTCGAGAAGGATAAATCCGACCAGATGACTAAGGTCTCTTTCCAGGACGAGTTTTGCCTTGCTCGGCACCAAGTCCTCCAGAGGTTCCCAGATCTGGACCTCTCTTTTTTGGAGGCTTTGAACATTCCCGAGGGGCCTCGGTGGTCCTGGTCCAAGATCGAGCATCTGAACCTACCTTCTTCTCTCCCGGCGCCCAAGGTGGTGTAGAAGGATGCAGGGGCTGGTGGCTCTCGGGACGTCGAGAATCCTTAGTCTGTTCTAGGGCCCTTCGCCTTTTTCTCGTTCTTTTTTCTGTGCTTCTTCTTTCTGGCAATCCTTATTCTTTGTAAGCCGGTTTTATCTTTAATGAAGATTTTTTGGCTAAGTCTTTTTGCAAGTTTTTTCATTTCCCTTTGTCCCGAACACATTTGCTCAAAAGACTTCGGGAAATGGCACTTGCATTCGTTATGGCGAGTATCTTTGCGCGGTTCGCCATTTCCCATTTTTTCCGAACATGATTGCTCAAGGGACTTCGGGAAATCATCTGAGCTTTTTTCAGCGAGCACCTTTGCGGAATTCTGGTTTTGTACTTCAAGAATTTCTCTAAGAAACTTTTGTACTTAGAATATTTCTCTAGTTTGTACAACACAATTCTTCCACAAAGCCTTAAGCATAGAATTTTTTCAAGGCATCTGAATGCCAAGTATTTTTTAATTCTATGCCATCGGCGTCGCCGAGTCTGTACACGCCTTTTCGTACTTCGGCAAGAACCAGATAAGGTCCTTCCTAATTCACGCGAAGTACTCTGTGGGATGGCCTTCAGGGTACGAAGTCAGCCTTTCGGAGGACGAGGTCTCCCTTCTTGATCCCTTTTGGCCTGGCTCGTAAATTTATGGCCGCGGCCACTCTTTGCTAAAAAGCTTTTCTTCTCAGCTCGGCTATTTCTCTGTGTTCACCGAGGAGGTCAAGCTTTGTTCTTAGGCCGAGGTCGTTTCCACTTTCATCGAACACTTGCACCCGTACTGATGGTCGTACTACCTCGATTGGAATGATGGCCTCTGTACCGAAGACTAGTGAAAAAGGCATTTCCCCTGTGGCTCTTCGGGGTGTTGTTCGATAGCTCCATAATACGCTTTGGAGTTCTCCTGGCCATTTCCCTTTTGCTTCACCCAGTCTCTTTTTCAGACCATCTTTCATGGTCCTATTAGATACTTCTACCTACCCATTGCTTTGGGGGTGAGCTATTGGGGCGAAGTGCATCTTTATTTCGAGGTCGCTGATAAATTCCTGGAATCCTTTATCTATGAACTGGGATCCATTGTCAGCTACTAGCACCCTCGGTATGCCAAATCTGCATATGATGTTCTTCCACACGAACTTCTGCACTTCTTTTGCCGAGATAGTCGCTAGTGGTTCTGCCTCAACCCATTTGGAGAAATAGTCTACTGCTACCACGCAGAATTTCACGCCTCCAGGCGCTGTGGGGAGCGGCCCAATGAGGTCTATGCCCCAGACTGCGAAGGGCCAGGGATAGTCAGCCGAAGTTACCATTTCCGAGGGTGTCCTCTGGATATTTTTGCGTATCTCTGGCAACTACCGCATTTCCGGACGAACTGCCTTGCGTCCTTTCTCAGGGTAGGCCAGAAGTATCCTTGGCGAAGTATTACTGCCGCAAGGGCGTCGGTTCCGATGTGTGAACCACAAATGCCTTCATGGACTTCTTCGAGGATCATTTCAGTATCCTCCTCGTCCACACACCTTTGCAGCGGATTTGCATATCCCTGCCGATATAACTCTTCGCCGATTAGGAAGAATCGGCCTGAGCGTCTTCGCAACTTTGCAGCGTCGCCAGGGTCTTCGGGGAGCACATTTTCTGCGACATACCTTTTTATTGGGTCTTTCCAACCTTTTCCCGAGGTCACTATGCTCAGCACTGCGATGCTCGGATGGTCCAGCACCTTGGTGTATGGTTTTGACTTTGCCAAGCAATCTGCCTCGGTGTTATTACGTCGAGGTACGTTTTCGATTCGCACTGTATCGAACTCCTGAATGAGTTTTGCCACCAGTTCATGGTATTTTGCCAAGGTCGGGTCCTTTGCCCCATAGTCTCCTGCCGTTTGCCAAACTACTAGCTAGGAATCGCTGTGGGCTTTTAGATTGCGCACGCCAATTCTTCTGGCTAGGCGTAATCCTGCTATGAGGGCTTCGTACTCAGCCACATTGTTGGTGACGTTGAAGCTAAATTTAATAGCCTTTGTTACTTCAAGGCCTTCGGGACCTCTGATAATTACCCCAGCTCCCTGGTGTTCGGACCCCGAGGCTCCGTCAACATGCAAAGTGTTGGGTTTCGGGAGCCAAACAGCGCAACGGAATTTAACCGAAACCCTCCAAGATCCAAGTGAAACGGGGTAAACCGGGTGTTCGAAAATTTCATACCTAATTTTCGGTTGAGATCTCTCACTCAACTATAGAGTCGAATCACAAAACCTGAACAGTTGAAGTGTTCAGGCTCTCTATGGTATTCACACGAGCTTCTCAGGATCACCACGCCTCCCAGTTTCCTATTCTCGCCATGATCAACAATGGGTCGTCATGGGGAAAAATGACGGCGGAACCATCCTTTCGGGCCAGCTGTTTTGTTCGACATTGATACTCCATGACTGCTATTTCTCTGGCCTTCCTCTTTCTTTCCGAGGATGGGAGTCCCGTTGTTATTGTCTGTATGATTCCTGCTAGAGGTGGGCGGCACCTTTTCGGACTTCGGTTTCTTCGCCTGTCGGAGTCATAGTCCTCGTCTTCTGCCTTTCCTTCCTCCTCTTTTCTCCCTTTCGGGGAAGGCATGCGCAGATAACGTCGAAGTTGGCCCTGTTTTATCAGCGACTTTATATACTTCTTCAATTGGAAGCAGTCTTCGGTGTCGTGACCGTGGTCGCGATGAAACTGGCAGAACTTCTTCATATTCTTTCTGTTTTCGGCGGGCGTGGCCCGTGGCCGCTGGACCTGAGTTCCCCGCCTTTCCATTGTCATGAAGATGTTGGTCCTTGTGGTGTTCAGGGGTGTGAAAATGGGGAGTTTCCTTCCTCGCGTTCTCTGAGGTCGGCCTGCCTGTTCGGTGGGATACCGAGTTTGCTGGCAGGACCCTTCGGCCCGAGCGTGATCGAACTTCGGTCCGCCCATTCTCAATTCTTCGGCTGTCATGTGCTGTTCGGCCCTTTGGTAAAATTCACCGAGGGTGTCCGGGGGGTCCTTAGAGAACTCGTAAAACAGCTGTGAGTCCCTCCGAAGGCCCCGTGTCATGGCGAGGATGTGTATTTCGGGCCGGAAGTCCAGGACGCTCAAAGCTTCCCTGTTGAACCTTTCGACATAGTCGCGTATGGTCTCTCCAATTCTTTGCGCTATGTCGAACATCTGAACCGGCATCTTCGCCGTTGGCCGACTTCCAATAAACTGTTGCGTGAAGGCTGTGGACAACTCCTGGAACTCCGTGATGGTTCCTGGGGCCAATGAATTATACCAAGCTATTGCTGGCCCACTGAGAGTGACCTCGAAGCATTTGCACAAGGTAGCATCGTCGGCACCGTGCATCATCATGCCGCGTCTGTACTTGGTCAGATGGGCCTGTGGATCAGTACGGCCATCATAAGTTTCCAGCCGGGGTACTCTGAAATCACCTGGCATGGCTGGCTCAACGACATCTTGGGTGAATGGGGACTCGTCCCCACAAAAGGTCCCAGACAGTGTAGCCTAGACGGGTTTACGGGCCACCTGTTTCTCCACTCTGTCCAACCTTGCCAATATTTTCTCCATAAGGGCCATGGCGCTAGGTTCTTCTTCTGGCAGGGGGGATTGTCGGTGCCTCTTCGGGGAGTGAGTTCGGCGCTGAGGGGATGGGGACCTCGCCTCAGGCGACTGGCTCCTCCTGTGTGTGATTTTGGGTCGCCTTGACCCCGCTTGTCCCGCGAGCCGTGCCCCGAGGGGCATGTTTTCTGTTGAAGACTCCTCCCATGGGTCTCCGGATCCCGAACTACGATGAGTTGGTTTGGGGCTTTTTTCCCGAGGGTGTGCTGGCGAAGGAGGCCTTTGGGCTTGAGCTTGTTGCGGCCACCTTTGGTCTATCTGTTGTGTCATTTCAGCCACAACAGAACGTTGAAAGTCACGCAGGAAGCTCATGGTTATGACCAGAGGGCGCTCTTCCTCAGGCGTGGAAGTCCCTGGGGGTGTTTGCTCAGCAGCCGGTTGGTTCTCAGGCGCGGACGGGGACCTCGGGAGTCCCTTGTCCTTAGAACGGCGAGTTTCAACGATGGGGACCTCAGAGCGGGTTCCCACAGACGGCGCCAAATGATGTCCGGGGACAGCTTCACTGGAAGGCATGGTGACTTCCGGGGGGACTTCCTGTGAAGGAGAGCGTCTCGTGCTGGAGTTTCCCAGGGGAACGTGCCTGCAAAGCTCCGAGAAGGGGGTTAGGAGGTCCTTGGGGTGCTTTTCCGGGGAGGACCCTCCGACGCCCAAGTCAGTTTCCTGGGAAGGTAAGGGGGAAGCACTAGAGCTTTTAGTGGGCTTGCCTATGTTTTCTCAAGGGGGAGGAATCCAACAACCGTTTGCCAGGGTCTGTTCCCTGGTATTTATAGAGAAGCCCAGCCCGTTCAGATAACGACACGTGTTCGGTCGGATGTTCTCTGAGTTTCCGGGCGTAGGGGGCGAGTAGCCGGTGGCAGGCTTCTTGAGTCTTGGACTGAGACAGGTCTTGACAAGACTTGGACGGCGTCGGCGTGTCAAATCACCGTTTAAGGTGACATGTAGCGTCTATGGGCGGCATGTCAGAGGCTCCTTAAATGCTCCTGCCGTACTCCCGAGGTCCCTGGCCGAGGTCGTCCTCTGGTACGGACGATGCCCCTTCGGGAAATATGCCCGCAGTTTGGGGGTTCCCTAATTCAGGGTTCCGCCTTCGGGGAGATGCTCTTCGGCATGCAATAGCTGATTCTCTGTTTCCGAAGGTGATCTGTTTAGTACCTCGGGAGGGCTAATAGCTTCCTCGCGTTCCCTGACGCTCCGAGTTCGGGTCAGATAGAGGCGATAGCTCTTCGGCTATCAAAGGATGCCAAGCCAAGACTTATAAGATGGATTCTCTTGCTTCAAGAATTTGACTTAGAGGTCAAGGACAAGAAAGGATGGGAAAACCATGTGGCCGATCACTTATCTAGATTGGAAGGCCAAGAAAAATCATTGGAGCGACCTATTCAAGAGCACTTCCCGGATGAAAGCTTGTTCAAGGTGGAGGGCAAGATACCATGGTATGTGGATTATGTGAATTATCTAGCTTGTGGAGTCTTGCCACCAAACTTGTCTTACCAAGAAAAGAAGAAATTTCAAGCCAATGTCAAGCATTATCTTTGGTATGAGCCCTTCCTTTTCCGCCGGTGTGCCGACCAAATCCTAAGAAGATGCATCTCAAATGAGCAAGTGAAGGATGTTCTCCACCACTGTCACTCCTCACCATGTGGCGGACACTTTGGAGCTTCCAAGACCGCAAGTAAGGTATTGCAAACCAGTTATTATTGGCCAACTTTGTTTAAAGATGCATATAATTTTGTGAAAACATGTGATAGATGCCAAAGGTTAGGAAAGATTTCTAGGAGGGATGAAATGCCATTACAAAACATTCTTGAGGTAGAAGTGTTTGATTTGTGGGGTATAGATTTCATGGGTCCTTTTCCTCCTTCATGTGGCAATCATTATATTTTGCTTGCGGTTGATTATGTGTCTAAGTGGGTGGAAGCTATTGCCACCCCTTCTTGTGATGCTAATGTGGTTGTTAAGTTCCTTCAAAGGAATATTTTTGCAAGGTTTGGTACATCTAGAGCTATTATCTCCGACGAGGGGTCACACTTCATTAACGAGATGTTGACTCAAGTTCTATTGAAGTATGGTGTGCGGCATAAGGTGTCACTTCCCTATCATCCACAAATGAATGGGCAAGCCGAAATTTTGAACCGGGAGATCAAGAAGATATTGGAAAAGACGGTGGGTATCAACCGAAAAGATTGGTCACAAAAGTTGAATGATGCACTTTGGGCATATAGGACAGCGTTCAAGACACCTATTGGAATGTCACCATACCGACTTATGTTCGGGAAAGCTTGCCATTTGCCGGTGAAGTTGGAGCACAAGTCTTATTGGGCGGTTAAGAAGATCAATTTTGAATTGAAAAGGGGCCAAGAGAAGAGAGCTATCCAATTGGATGAGTTGAAGGAAATTCGCATGGATGCTTATGAGAATGCGAGGATATACAAGGAGCGAACAAAGTTGTGGCATGATAAGATGCTTGTGAAGGAGTTTCAACCGGGTCAAAAAGTGCTACTCTTCAACTCAAGGTTGAGACTCTTTCCGTGAAAGTTAAAGTCCAAATGGTCGGGTCCTTTTGAGGTGGTTAGGGTGCAACCGTATAGAGCGGTGGAGCTTAAAGGACAAGATGGATGCATCTTTCAAGTCAATGGTCAACGAATCAAGCCTTACTATGGTGATGAACTTAGGCACACTGGTCAAACCGTCTTGGCCAAACCTGACCTATGAAAGAGCTTCTTAAAGGCGCCTAGCTAGAGGCGTAAAATCGAGCGCTTGTCGGGAGGCAACCTGATGCCCATGTTTTCTTCTTTTCCTTTTCATTAGTTAGATTGTGTAGTCCTTTGTGATTTTTTTTTGCTTATTTGGTATTTTCTTGTGTGTTTGTAGGAATGGGAGACCCATTGGAAGGAAAGTGAGGGAAATGGACAACATTTTCTCAACTTAAGGAGGTACAATGTATTGAATTTTCAAAGGGTATGGGAGTTAGGATGAAAAGATTAGGGGTTATTTTGCACATGTTTTAAAAATAGAAGGATGGTTTCGAGACGCTGGCGACGTGTCGCCAGCATCGACGACGCGTTGCCAATTTTTGCAAATGTTCTCAGAATGTCTATAACGTTGGCGACGCGTCGCCAGAATTCGTCCAGTCTTGGTGACGCATCGCCAAGACTGGAACTGCTGTTTTAACCTCGCATTTCTTTTTACTTCTCACTTTTACATTACTCTTCCACCAAAGAAACCTCTCAACTTTCAAACCCTACCCTTTCCGTAAGCATCACGGTTTGATTTTTTGGTGTCGATTCGTCTCATCAAGACTCTCATCAAGTAAGTTTCTCTCATCTTCTTCCTCTCTTCTGCGTTTTTAAGATGAAATTTGGGGTGAATGGTGCTTGCTTGTGACGGTTCTGAAAATTACTTGATTGTGCTCTATTCTCATGGATTTCATGCTTGAATTCGATTTGATATGGATACATTTATGTATGGAAAGTGTTTTGTGCATTGGATTACGAATTTGGATTAGAAATCAAGGTTAGAATTTCTCTCATAACAAGGGCTGCGAATTTTCGTGGCAATTTCTTGATTATGCATGTTCATGTTGTTTGATTGATTCTAAACTTGAGATCTACTTAAAATAGGAGTGGGTCAATCTTGCATTGCTATCAATTTGCTCTGGATTGATTGATTTTTGAGTTTGAGCATTTCCGAAAAAGTGTAATTTGACTTCCTCCATAGGTATTTTGCACAACAATGTGGCTTCATGTGGTTCTAGTTTTCCTCAATCCTTTGTGTATGATGCATCTAGGTGTTGCATAGTTCAAGATTGAATGATTACTTTGCACCCGGAAGCTTGTTTTCTATATGTCCCAAGAGCCACATGTTGGTATGGACCTTGATGGGACTCTCCTTGCTACCATGTTCATGAGCACACAACTAGTAACCTTAACATCGATTTTGTTTGAATGATTTATTCAATGAGCAACTGTGTATTGTATAGCAGTCCAATACCAATATGCATGGTCTTATAATGCTTGGTGCAATATCTTAGAACACCTAGGATGGACTTGAAGTAAGATAATGGATGGTTCTCTTATGCATGAACTTTTCATCTATGGTTTGTCAACTTGAAGTTGTGAATTGTGGTGGTGAAGGGTAATCCTTTGTTCTTTCATTCTTCATGTAAAGGAAATTGAAGTGTATCTTGTGGTTTTGTAGGAAACATGCCTCGCAAGTTAGTGCCCATTCACTCTTTGAAAGAGAAGGGGAGGGGAAAGAGGATTCGTCAAGACGAGCCACAAGAACCTCCCTATGAAACATTCCGCTTTGTGTCTTCTCGGGCGAACAACTACTTTGAGGGGTTCGTGAATCGCAAGCTCACACCGGAATGAGGCTTTGACTTCTCGAAGAAAGAAAATGAAGGGATATTAAGAGTCATGGAGAAGCAAGGATGGCAGCAATGGGTTGCTCATTCTCAAGTGGAAGTGTCCAAGATCCTCATTATGGAATTTTATTCCAACTTGATGGGAGCCTACTACCTGAATCGTCGGGCCAAGGCATGCTTTGTGTGAAAACACGCTGCGTACTATGGGGATACATTTATCAATGAGCTATTCAACATCAACCCCTTAATTGGAGGAAAATTCAAGGCGGCTTCCCTTGAGCAGCAGGCCCAAGTAGTATGCGGTTACCCGGTCAATTGGACACTGAGCCGGGACCAATCTCACAGGAAGCTCTATTTCAGCTATTCAGCTCTCCCTCTAGAGATGAAAGCATGGAACTACCTCATCTCCTCCCGCCTCGTCCCGACTACTCATGTTCAGGAAGTCACCCCGGATCGCTTGGAGATCTTATACTGCATAGCTTGTGACTTTCAGATAGATGTCGGCCACTTCATCCTTCAGCATCTCCTCCGTGCCACCAAGTCGAAACGGGGGAACCTGCCTTTCCCTCAGCTAGTCACTACCTTGGCATACCCGTGGTACATGCCGCACCCCTTAAGCCATCCACCTCCCTTTTACCCACACTTTGGCCCTCCCCGTGACCCGTCTGAAGGTCTTTCTTCTTTTCCTCCTGCCGGTGGGTCTTCCGGCCAAGATGACATGGGCGAGGAGTAGTGGGGCGGGAACACCCGCCCCCAGGTATGATTCTTGGATACCCACTTTCCATTGAGGACAATGCTATCTTTAAGTTTGGGGGAGTGGTTGTTTGACTATCATATCTGGTCTCTTTGTTTGTGTTTGTGTTTGTGTCTTTGTTTTTAGACTTAGTTGTTTTTTTTTTTCCTAGGTTTTAAAGTAATTGTGGTTGTTTCATTTAGGATGCATGCTTCTTGCATATTTTGTTTATTGTTTTTTTTTATAGATTGCATATAGAAGCATATAGGTCGACTCTCTTTTGTAGTCCTTTATTTTTCTTGATGTCTTTAGGACCCAATGGGGACCATTGTTGCATATGGATGGATGTGGTTACTAGTTTGACTCATTTGAAGCTTTGATGAATTTGGAAAAATTAGTTTTGATACTTTTGGTGGACCCTTGATGATGCGATATAATGAGCTCGGGAGTTGTGCTATGAACTTGTCTCTTTTGAGATCGTTGTATTGAGTTTTTATCTAGAACTTGCCTAAGGACCTAGCAAACTCACAATAGTTGCATGAACTTGAAGCGTGTGGTTTTATAGGAGGAACCTTTCAACCAAATAACCAATCCTTCTACGTTCTCTCATATCACCCTTATTTTGAGTATTCATTTTCCTATGGTTATACCCTTGAGTTTACCTGAGGTGGGAAAATGTCAAATATTGGGCTTAAAAGGAATTGCATTGAGTTGAATAAAGTGGAAAATAATGGCAAGTTTGGGGGATTTAAAAAAAAAAGAAAGAAAAAGTATACTACTCCGCTGTTTCCTAGTATCGAAGTAGGTTGGGGTCTTCTCCTAAGGCAAAAGTTGATCACAGCTCGAAAAGATGCTTGAAATAAGAGTATGATTGTAAATAAAATAAAATCACCTTGGATTGTATTAAGTTAGTAGCTTGGGCTTAGGCGGAGCTCCCATTTATGCACTTGCTAAACGGCTAAATACATGAAGGGGAAATAGTAGTTAGTTAATAGGTGTAATGGGTTGGTGAATGGTGGATTGATGCTTGTTCAACTTGATTGTTTCTTTTAAGCACTTGATTTTATTTTCAATGCCTCACTAACTCTATCCCGAAAGTTATCATCTGGTTCCTCCTCTATTCTGAGCCCCTAAACCGTTGCTATCTTTCGAAAAAACCATATTAGCTTTGAGTTCGGTGCAACTTACCGTAGGGGAATAAGGTAGAGGGTGGTGGATTTTTTTTTTGCAAGCTTTTGGAAAAGAACTTAGTGCAAGCCCCAAGTTAGATGGCACAACTCCTCTAGTAAAAAATTAATTAATCTAAGGGGTCATACCCCTAAGGGCTTCACCCTAAGTTGCAAAACTTCTTTTTCCTTAGTCACCATTTCTTCTTTTGAACTCAAACTAGCCAATCATTGAAGTTTAGATGCAACATTTGGTTAACATTGTAGTTTCTTTGGTGTTTGTGTGTTTCGTAGGGTAGGTCGCTAGGGACTCGATTAGGTTTAAGTTTGGGGGAATTTGTTAAGTGCATAAATCCACGATCAAAGTGTTGACTTTTCGACAACTTTGACCGACAATTTCTTATAACTCTTCCTTCTTTGTCTTAGTTTTTCTTGTTTTCTTTGGCTTATTACAGGTTGGAACAAGTGTTGCGGACAGGGCATTAGAAGCAAGCTCGAGTGGGATGGCGTTTGGACAAGAGAAGCAGGAGAAGTGAAAAATGAAGACTGGCGACGCGTCGCCAGAATTCGCGAAGGTTGGCGACGTGTCACCAACGTTATCAGTGTTCTGAGTACATTTTCACATCTGGCGACGCGTCGCCAACACTACCCTGTTTTGCCGAAAGCTCGCATTTTTTATGATCGCCCACTCTTCCTACCTGATGAGCTGGCCTTGAAGAAGGGATTCTTATCCCTTTAGGGTTGGAAGATAGAGGGAGTATAAATAGAAGAGAGGAAAGGGTCCATGAAGGCTCCTTTGGCTGATTTTGATCTCAACCCCTCTTGGAGACTATTGATCACCAATGAGGCAATTTTGGGAGCTTGAAGAAGGGTTGATCATCTTTGGGAGCTAAATCTTCTAGGGGGTTTCTTGGGTTTAGTCTCTTCTCTCTTTTATTTGTTGGGTTTTCGTGGATATTGTTGTTATGGGTTTGATGATGACATTTGTTATGGAGTGTGAGTAGTTCACTCTATCTCCCTAGGTTGACATTCCTTACCTTGCTACTTAATGAATTTGTCTTGTGGTTATGTATGAGTTTCTCTTGTGTTGTCCCTTCATTGTGCTTATTGATTGAATGATGGTGGGCCACCATAACTCATGTGCTAGTTCACTAAATCCTTGAGAAAGGTTTAATGGGTGATAAAGAGAAATGGAAGGGGTATAGTGTTAACTTAAATTAGAGATAATCTAGGTGACCACTAGGAGTCAAAAAGAGGTTTAATTCTTTAACCACTCTAAGTTAAAATTGGATTTTGAGTAAAGCCCAAGTTAGTTGAGGGTGAGCAAGGACCTATCTTGAGAAAGAAGTTGTTGATGTGAGATCCTCTCTACCACACTTGGAAAATCATACTTGAGGGCAAACATACTTTGGTAGCAAGGGGTAGGAGTGGAATCTTAGGGAGGTAGTTGCCTTAATTCTAAGTTCTCTCTTTAGGACCTTTCACCTTCTTTAGATTCACTTCTCTTATGTTTTTAAGTTAAGTAGCTTGAGCAATTTGATTTTTGAATCTAGGTAGAATCACTAAATTCCCTTGGGACGATACCCCTATTTACCTTTAAGTACACGACGATTTCGTTCGCTTGCAGGTTTTTAAGGGTTATAAATTGATAAACTCTTGATTTTACAACAAGCATGTAATTCCTACATGTATTGGACATGTATGGGATAGCCTTGGAGGGCTTACCCCTTGTGAATGAAGTGTTTTCACACTTATGAAATTTTGTATGGGCATAATGGCCCAAAGTGATCAGAATTGTGACCCTGCACTCTAAGCATTATAACTCCCTGTGTAGAATGAATCTTGGTATGAAATTTTGACCACATCTAGGGCACATTTAGAGGATTAACAAGGCTTTGGAATTACTACATTTGGTACCCTGTATCCAAAGATATGATGATGCAAAAATGGCCGAATTATTGTTCATTTGGTCAAAATTTTGTAACCAACTTAAAAAATCTATAACTTGGTCCATAGGTGGGCTATTGATGTAAAACGAAACTTCCTGGTTTGCTTTAAGTCTCTACTTGATAATGAAGCAAAGAAAATAGGGGGTACATAGCTATATTAATATAGTTTTTTGGAGGAAGTTTCAGGTGCAGTGGTTGGTTACTTAAACTTAACAAGATTGCCTAATGTGTGGTAGCGAAGATTAAGACTTGGCTAGGGTTTTCCTTCCTTGTTGCCATGGTGTGCATAAAATATGAATATGTGTATAATTATTGGACCAATATGCATGTATTTACATAGTTCCAAGAGGGCCACTTAGATATGCATACTAAGGGTATTGTTTTGATGGCCTACAGAACATGCCAACCCTAGGAGTTTTAAATGCACAATTTTGGCACTATAATTAAACTATCCCAATGTGGCTAACACAACGTGTTTCACGTTTTTATTCTACTGAAGTGTATAATTGATCCAGCATAAGTAGTTAACCCATCGGTGGTTCTTATCCAGAAGGACTTGACCTATAAGGAGAAGCCCATTAAGATCCTTGATAGGCAAGTTAAGAAACTCCAAACCAAGTGGATTCCAATGATTAAGATCCTTTGGTCAAACCATAGTGAAGAGGAAGCTACTTGGGATATGGAGCAAGATAAGCTGAAAGGTATCCTAGTGAGTTCCCTTAGTTATAACGGAATTTATGGGACCAAATTTCAAAAGGAGAAGAGGATGTTATGGTCCTCTTAGCGAAAAACTAAACTATGGGAGGTAAATTGATAAAATTCCTATTTTAATACCTTATTTCAAGTTAACTCAGCAAGATTAAGTAGGTTAGTCATGATTTACCAAGTTCAAAAGAGTTTATGACACTAAAAGCTGTTAGGGGAAAAATGTTAATTTTGCATCCCGAAGTGTTGGGCAGAGTCTCGGGAATTAATAATGAGTTTTAGAACCTAATCCTTGCTTTAAACCCAAAATTAGCCTAAGTAAACAAAAGTTGAGAAAATTTTGACTTGGGTTACTATTTAGGAAAGGGGGCTTTTTATAAATTTTAACAAAGTTTGATGGCTTGCTGACTTAAAAGCCTTAAAATGTTAGTAAAGTTGCTTGTGGTAGCCATTGTTCATCATTTCCACTCCCAAACCTGAGATCCCCCTTGCCCTCACCATTTCTTCTTAAATTCTTGCTCAAATTGACAGTTTCTTGGTGATTTTTGAAGGCCCAAAGGGTATACAGCCCTTAGGTAGCTTATTTCAAGCTTGTTTATAGGTTTGGAAGGTGATTTTTGCATTTTTCTTGCTTAGGCTAGGTTTATATGTGAGGTAACCAAGAATTCTTGTTGTTTTCTTCTTTGTTTGATGTTTTATGGTACGGGTTTTGTTTAGTATGTGTTAATTTGGTGCCACTTATCTTGGATTGCTTGGAACCTAGATAAATCCTAGAAGAACCTTGTTCTTGGTGAGGAATTGCTTGAACCTCACTTCTTACTTGAAATTAAGGTAAGTGATTTATAGTTTCAAGCTTAATTGATGCTATGAGAGTGTTGTTACATGTTGGAAACAAGTGATTTTGGCAATAGCATTAGTTATGGGCAAGTGTGTTCATGGTGGACTAGGTTTGAACTTGAGGTTTATGTGATGTTTTGATACATCATAGATGTATTTATGGCCTTCCCCTTGTTTGGCTTGAACTCATAGAAAGTCTCCAAAGAGGCTTAGGAGGGTGTTTATGAGGTTTAAGACATGGGGTCTAGGCGCCATCTGGCGCTGCAATGCTAGGGTGGATTTTCTTATCTACAGAGCATGGTGCTCTTGGCACCTAGGCCACAGGTGGTGCCTAGGCTTTAGTGGCACCACTCCTGGTGCCTAAGCCCTAAAGGCCTTTTTCAGCAATAATTTTAGGTTTTTAAAAGAGGATTCAGGGGAAGGCAGGGATGGTCCTAGGGGTGCCTAAGGGTTATAATGGTATAATGGCACTCCAAAACATCCAAAAACTTTCTTATGATCTAGGAGTTTTCCCATAGTTTTGCAAATGGTAAATGCACCTCATGAGAAAACTAGTTGATGGGCCATAACAAATACACCATTAGATAAGGTGGAAGGTTTAGCACTGTCGAGACCTTAGTTATACCTTTGGGTTCACGGCCTCAATGAGGAAACCTTAGAACACCTAATGGGTTCTTCGAGACCTAGGAATCATCAGTCCAACTATAGTGCTCATGTACCACATAAAGGAGGTTCAATGATGAACTTCACTATTTAGGCTAGTAAGTAATGTTTACTTGTAGACAAGGCTTTGCCTTGTAGCTAAGGACTAGGTAGAGGACAAGTCTCAATGGACTGAAACGTATGTGGATAGATATAGCTTCACACTGTATGAGCTCACAGCAGATTACATATGATAATATATGTGTTGTCCTTAGCATTTTGCTTGCAGGTGAAAATCCCTTATTGAGAATTACAAATTCTTACCCCCTCATTTTATGTTGTGCAGATTTTGATGGTGTTGAGCCTGATAACCACTGAGGGTTGTCACAGTAGTCTTTTGTTGTAGGTATTTTGCTATGAGAATCTTATGATTCTAGTTTTCTTAGTTATTTGTTGGATAAGTAACAGTACTAACTATATTATTTTCTTGGCCAAAGTGGCTAGTAGAGCACATAGAGGACTTTTTTAGGCTCGACACTATGGATAGAGTAAAGGACTTTAAGGTTGCTCTTGGGTGAGGGGCATTAGTTTTTTTTTTCTTGAATGCTCTTACATGGTTTTTTATGTGTAGTAATGATGATAAAAATGATGGATTTATGTGCTTTGACTATTTGAACTATGGTATCTATGGAAAAATGCCTAGGCAAACATGAATGTTTTTATTGAATCCTATTTACTCAAGTCAAAGCAAAAGTGCATGCATACTTGCATATCTAGGTTAATTAACTAGTGACATGAAGTTTTAATTGGGCACGCAAAAATAACTAGCCAATTGCAACCAGTGTGAGACTCATTCTCACAGGTTTCTTGGGCAGAGCCAAGGATGGCAGTGTCACAGGAAATAATGATATAAGTCCTGTATTCATGCTAGACTTCCGGGCTACGGGGGAGGCATGTGATGGCCAAAGGTATTGGAGTACCTCAGAAAAACAAAGCACGACACAAATCGATGACCATTCTTTGGTAAGGTCATCTTGGGCAAATTCCTTCATATGGGACCCTAGCCACAACCGGCATTAGAGGAAAATGCGTCAAAACCAAACTAGTCTCCTGATGAATTATTCCTCGAAGTCTACAGTTACTCTTCTAAAAGGAACGGTTGAAGTAAACACGTGTAGGATCTTCCCGAAGTAACCCTAATGATGGCCCAGGGCCTCATCGTTGTGAGTCATGATGACTGTTGAGGAGACTTCTAGGAGGAAGAACGCCTGGAAGGTGGATCGCCTCTAGGAGAGTACCTGGAAAACTGGGAAACAGGGTTAGGAGGCCCCCGGAGTGTTTTTCCGGGGGGGGAGCCTCCGACGCCCAAGTCAGTGGTGGCCGGAAGAAGGAGAAAGTCACTAGCTCAAAGAGAAAGGCAGAAAAGTCTCGCCTGGTCTTTTCTCAGAGTAAGGGAGCTGTATCTCCGGCCTGCCAACCTCCTGTCAAGTATTTATTTCCTGTATATATAGGAATACCTAGCCCGTTCAGATCATGACACGTGTGCGGTCGGATGCTCCTGAACGTCTGGGCGTAGGGGACAGATAGTTGGTAACTAGATGGCCTCGAGCCTTGTGCTGAGACGGGCCATGATATGATTCTGATGGCGTCTGCGCGTCAGGGCGACTTTTTACGTCTGTGGTGGGACGTGTCAGAGGCTTCCTTAAATGCTTCCTTAAATGCGCCTGCCGTACTCCCGAGGTCCCTGGGCGAGGTCGTCCTCTAGTTCGGACAGAGCCTCTTCGGGAAGCCTACCCTCAGTTCGGGGGTTCCCAGTTCCAGGGGGTTCCGCCTTCGGGGATATCATATTTGGACAGCAATGTTCTGGTGCCACTTTTCCGAAGGCGCGTTGTTCACAACCTTGGGGGGCGAATGGAGTCCTCAAGTTTTACTGGCGTGCCGAGGCTCGGAGCTCTCAGGCTATCTCCCGAGGTGCATGATTCCACCTATTCCCGGGAAGCGCCAGTTCTTCCGGCCGTTGTTGTGGCAGGGTATTCGGCCAGATTGAGGCGACAGCCTTTGGCTATCACATGCCCCCCTCTGGAAAGCCGAAGTGAAGACTTCGGTTTGCATCTCTTTCCGAGGTTGCCGTTGGGAGTCTTGTTGGGAAGCATAACCTGTTCCGAGGTCGCACCTTTTGCCCGAGGGTCTGGGCTGTTCGGCTTTGGCCTTTTCTTTGGTGTCTCCGAGGCAAAGCCTGTACCGAAGATACACCTCTTGCCCAAAAGTCATGGGCTGTTCAGCCATAGCCTGTCTCTTGGTGTCCTCGAGGTGGCCTGCTTTTTTATTTCTGCAGGTCTGATGGCCAAGCGTGTCAGACTGAGCGGCGCGTCTCCATTTCTCAGGGATGTCAAACGACGTGTCCCAATCAGGAGGCGTGTCCCGGTTTTCCAGGCACGTTTGGGGAGGCACGTCCCCCATTTCTGCGCAGCGGTTGACACGTGGCTTCTTGCCACTGGAGGAGAGGCGCGTCATTTACAGAGGGCGCGCCTTCTCGGGTGCAGCGGGCAGTTACGGCGACGGTTCGCCTCCAATGGGTACTTATGATGTTTTTTCGGTTACCCACCTTTGGCCTATAAATAGCCCATTCTATCATAAGTCCCACTTACTGTTTTTCTGCTCTTTTTCTGCTCTGCCCTCTGTTCTTGCATTTTATCTTGCTTTCTGTGGCGGAGCTTCTTTAATCAGAGCTTTTTCCAACCAACTTTCACGACGGCGTCCTCCGGCAAATCTTTTGGTGGGTTTTGATTTCCAGAGTACTTGATTCCTCTGTTTTTCTGAGTTTTTCTGGAAAACTGTTGTTTTTTCCAAACTCGTCTTCTGAGTTTTTTCTGGAAACTATTTTCTTTTCCATCTCAAACTCTTTTCCATGTCTGCGATGCCTGTTCCCGAGAGCTGGAAACCTCTTCTGGCCCATCCTTGCTGTACCACCCCCGAAAAACTAGAGAGGTGGAAGAAAAAATTCTTTCTTCCGTCTTACGCTGTGACCAGACTGCCTCGTTCTAGCCATTTTGCTTTTTCAAACCGTGGCGACGAGGTTACCGTCTTCCGAGCCCAACTGAAGGCCGGTCTTCGGTATCCTCCCCCGAAGGTGGTTTGCGAGTTCTGCCAATTCCATGGCATTGCTGTGAACCAGCTTCCCCCGAACGCGTACTGCTACTTTAACGCCTACCTCTGCATGTGTGGCGTGTTCGGGATAGAGCCCCACTTCATCATTTTCATGCAGTACTACAAGCTCTATGTGGTCCCGAAGGGTGGCTTCTATTTCCTGCTACCTCGGGGATCCGGGAGCAAAAAATTCACCTTCACCTTCGACACGAAGGACAGCTGGCGGGGGTGGCAGCCTAAGTTCTTTTTCCTCAAGGTGGATAAGAACTGGTCTGATGTCCCGACCAGGTGGGCTCAGGGAGTGCTGAACGCAGACGTCGTCGATCCGAGGATGCTGCTGACCCCACCGTTGGCTTCCGTGTTCGCGGATTTCGACGCCCGCATTCGGGCAGTCGCTGACTGGGCTCCCGAGGTCTCTCCTCGTGCTCTTTACCCCTTTCCTATCAACTGGAGGTTGATGACCGAAGAAGTCCTTCGGGAGCTGAAAGTGGTTAAGGAGCACGTGACTGACCTCAATATGCCCGCTCCCGCCATCACCGGGAAAGACTCCTGGCTGGTCAAGCTCCTTAAGGGGGAGACTTCTTTCGAAACTTTTGCCGAAAGTGAGTAATCTTCCATCCCTTTATACTTTTTCCTCGGACTTACGCTGATATTTCTTCTCTTTTTCAGAGATGGGCGATGGGGCTGCCGCTTATTACAAGGCCCTCTTTTCTGGCCAGGTGGAGAAGGGGGAGCAAACAAAGAAGGCGGCTTCCCGAAGAAGGAAGACGACAGGGGCGGGACCCTCGGCGAAGCGAGTTAGGAAAACTCTCCAGTCTCCTCAGCCAGAGCTTTTGGAAGAAGAAGCTGGCGAAGACGCTGGTCTTGTTGAAATTCCACCGGCCGAGGTCCCCGCTACTTCCGCCGAGGTGCCTCTTCCCGACCTCGAGGCCCCCAGAAACACTGTAGTGGTAGAAGTACCCACCGCCGAGGAGCGCTACCGGCAGAAGGGTAAGGGTCTTTCTTCCGAGGGGCCCGAGGATTCCGAGGACACTGTCTCCGAGGTTCCTCCAGGTATGTCTTTAGCCGAAGTTCAGCTCCTTTTCTTTTCGCGAATTTTTCTTTTGCTCCTAACTTCCTTCTCGCTTTCAGGGGAATCTCTTACTGTTGGCTGGAGGGCCATTCATGAGAGGAAACGGGCCCTGCGTAATGCCACAATCCCTGAGGGGAAGATCCCCTTGGAGCCCTTTTGGACAATTACGGAGGATATGAATCTGTTCTCCGACGATTGTCCGAAGATGACCAAAGAGATTTGGAAGGGGATGACCACTGATGCCTCCTTCCGGGCCATTGCGGCGGCTCACCCGGGGGATAATACCCTTGCCGCAAAAGTCACCGAGCATGCTGCTCAGGTATAGTCTTTACACTTTTTTCCTCAATTTTCTAAGTGTTTAGACTTGTACTAACCTGGACTTTTGCCTTGCCGTAGCTGCTGGAGTACGCTGGTTATCTCCGAGTTCGGGTGGCCAGACAGGCTGCCTCCAAGGATGCGACTTCGCGGGAACTCACTGAAGCGAAGGCTTCTCTTGCGAAGGTGATCGCCAGCAACCAGCAGCTGACAGCGGATTGTTCTCAGCAACTTGCTGCCGTTCGGGAGGAGTTCTCGAAGAAAAGAGAAGAACTTGAAAAGGACTCCTCCCGGAAGATTTCCGACCTCGGCGACCAAGTAAAGGAGCTGCTTGCCGCCAATGAAGATCTTGTCAAGGACAAGGCTGTTTCCGACAGTCTTGCGTCGAGTTTGACGGACGAGAACGCTGCTCTTCAAGCCGAGGTCGAGGCTCTGAAGAAGGAGTCCGGAGAGATGCTGGGGATAAGTGAGCTCGAGGAGGAGGTTGCTGAGCTGAGGGACGAGGTCAATGTCCTTGGCATTCAAAAACGTACTTCTGACGACATGGCCAAGGTCGCCTTTCAGGACGGCTTCTGCCTCGCTCGGCACCAGGTGCTGCAGAGGTTCCCAGATTTGGACCTCTCTTTTCTGGAGGGCCTAAATATTCCTGAGGGACCTCGGTGGCAGTGGTCCCGGGTCGAGCATCTGAAGCTTCCTGGTCTTCGTCCACCCGGCTCTCCCTAGTTTGCTTTAGGGCTCCTCTTATTTTTCTCCTTCGTGCTCCTTCTTTGGACACTTCTTTTGTAAGGCAGCTTTTGCTCTAAATGAACAATCTTTTCGGCTAAGTCCTTTCTTGCAAGTTTCTTTATTTCCATTGTCCCGAACACGTTCGCTCCAAGAGACTTTCGGAAAACCTGCAACCAAAGAAACTTTTTACCTTCCTTTGTCCCGAGCATGCTCGCTCAAGAGACTTTCTGGAAAATTTGCAAAAATTTGGCTAAGTCTTTTGCAGGCTTTTTGTTTCCTTTTATCCCGAACATGTTCGCTCAAGGGCCTTCGGAAAATCTTTAGCCAAATTTTTCTGTCTTCCTATTGTCCCGAGCATATTTGCTCAAAGGACTTAGGAAAATCTTCACGAGATTGCTCATTCCCTTTTTCCCGAGCACGTTCGCTCAAGGGTGTTCGGAAATTACCTCTGCTTTTGTTTTGGCGTGTATTTTTGCGAGATTCTTGCTTTCCCTTTCTCCCGAGCATGTTCGCTCAAGGGTGTTCGGAAAATTTTCTCTGCACTGATTATGCTGAGTACCTTTGCAAGATTCTTGTTTCCCATTTTTCCCGAGCATAGTGGCTCAAGGGGCTTCGGGAAGTCACAACCGCTTTTTTCGTGGCGAGCACCTTCGCGGAAATCTGTCTTGGACAATTTTGGTATACTTGAAAATTTTTCTCAACACCATTCTGTACTTAGAATATTTCTTGTACAACATACTTCTTCCGCTCAACCTTAGGCGTAGAATTTTTTCAAGGCATCTGAATGCCAAGTGTTTTTCAATTCTACGCCTTCGGCGTCGCCAAGCTTGTACACGCCTTTTCGTACTTCGGCGAGAACCAGATAAGGTCCTTCCCAATTTGCGCGAAGTACTCCGTGAGATGGCCTTCGGGGTGCGAAGTCAGCCTTTCGGAGAACGAGGTCTCCTTTTTTGATTTCTTTTGGCCTGGCTTTTAAGTTGATAGCCGCGGCCACTCTTTGCTGGAAAGCTTTTCTTCTCAGCTCGGCTATTTCTCTGTGTTCGGCCACAAGGTCGAGCTTAGTTCTCAGACCGAGGTCGTTTCCGCCTTCATCAAATACTTGCACCCGTATTGAAGGCTGAACTATCTCTATTGGGATAATGGCCTCTGTTCCGAAGACGAGTGAGAAGGGAGTTTCCCCTGTGGCTCTTCGTGGCGTCGTTCGGTAGCTCCACAATACACTTTGGAGTTCTCCTGGCCATTTCCCCTTGGCTTCCCCAAGCCTCTTTTTCAGGCCATCTTTTATGGTCCTGTTTGATACTTCCACCTGCCCATTGCTTTGGGGGTGAGCTACTGGGGCGAAGTGCATCTTTATCCCGAGGTCGCTGATGAATTCCTGGAATCCTTTGTCTATGAACTGGGATCCATTATCAGCTACTAGTACCCTCGGTATGCCAAATCTGCATACGATGTTTTTCCACACGAACTTCTGCACTTCTTTTGCCGAGATAGTCGCTAGTGGTTCTGCCTCTACCCACTTTGAGAAATAGTCCACTGCTACCACGCAGAATTTCACGCCTCCGGGCGCTGTGGGGAGTGGCCCCATGAGGTCTATACCCCAGACTGCGAAGGGCCAAGGATAGTCTGCCGACGTTACCATTTCCGAGGGTATCCTCTGGATTTTTGCATGTCTCTGGCAACTACCGCACTTCTGGACGAACTGTCTTGCGTCCTTTCTCAGGGTAGGCCAGAAGTATCCTTGGCGGAGTATCACTGCTGCAAGGGCATCAGTTCCAACGTGCGAGCCGCACATGCCTTCGTGGACTTCTTCGAGGACCATCTCAGTATCCTCTTCGCCCACACATCTCTGCAGCGGATTTGCATATCCTTGCCGATATAACTCTTCACCAATCAGGAAGAATCTTCCGGCACGTCTTCGCAGTCTTGCAGCATTGCCGGCGTCTTCGGGAAGCTCATTCTCTGCGAGGTATCTCTTTATGGGGTCCTTCCACCCCATTCCCGAGGTCGTTACGCTTAGCACGGAGATGCTTGGATGGTCTAGCACCTCGGTGTATGTTTTGGACTTTGCTAAGCAATCTGCCTCAGTGTTATTCCGCCGGGGTACATTTTCGATCCGTACGGCGTCAAACTCTTGGATGAGATTTCTTACCAGCTCGTGGTATTTTGCCAAGATGGGGTCCTTCGCCCCATAATCTCCTGCCGTCTGCCGAACTACCAGCTGGGAATCGCTGTGAGCCCTTAAGCTTCTCACGCCAATCTTTCTGGCCAAGCGTAATCCCGCTATGAGGGCTTCATACTCAGCCACATTATTGGTGACGTTGAAGCTGAACTTGATAGCCTTCATCACCTCTAGGCCTTCGGGTCCTCTGATAACTATTCCAGCTCCCTGGTGTTCGGACCCCGAGGCTCCGTCAACATGCAAGGTCCATTCTGGCTCCCCTTCTTTCGGATCTGAGTGGTTCTCCTCAGTGGTGGGTATTTCGGCGATAAAATCTGCCAATGCTTGGGCTTTTATGGCCTTTCGAGGCTCATACGTGATTTCGTGTTCGCCAAGCTCTATGCACCACTTGGAGAGCCTTCCCGAATGATCAACTCTCTTCATGACATCCCGTAGTGGTAGACTACTTCGGACGATGATGGGGTGAGCCTGGAAATATGGTCGCAGCCTTCTTCCTGCAAGCACCAAGGCGTATATAGCTTTTTGAAGCAAAGGGTACCTGACTTCGGCGCCATGCAGGGACTTGCTGACATAGTAGACCGGCCATTGTTTCGGCCCTTCTTCCTTTATCAGGACCGAGCTCACGGCCTTTTCTGTGACGGCGAGGTATAGTACGAGGGGTTCTCCCTCCCGAGGTTGCCGCAGAGTCGGCAGGCTGGCCAGGTAGACTTTGAGTTCTTCCCAGGCCTTTTGGCAATCTCCTTCCCAGAGATGATTGTTTCTTCCGAGGTCGCCTTCCATCTTTGCTGCCTTTGTGAGGACTTTGAAGAAAGGTCTACACCTATCTCCGTACCTGGAAATAAACCTGCTCAGAGAGGTTATTCTTCCGGTTAGTCTCTGCACGTCTTTCACTGTGGCAGGAGTTCGGAACTCAAGCAGAGCCTTAATCTTCTCAGGATTGGCGTCGATGCCTCTTTCGGATACCATGTACCCAAGGAATTTTCCCGACGCCACCCCGAACATACACTTCTCGGGGTTAAGGCGAATCCCGAAGGCTCTGAGCTTTTGGAAGGTTTCCTCCAAATCTGCAACGTGGTAGCCGGGCAGCTTGCTTTTTACTATCATATCGTCAACATATACTTCCATGTTTCTCCCCATTTGGTCTTTAAAGACCTTGTTCATCAGTCTCTGGTAGGTGGCTCCTGCATTTTTCAGCCCGAAGGGCATTCTTATATAGCAGTACGTTCCTCCCTCGGTGATGAAGGCAGTTTTCTCTTCATCTTCCGGGTCCATCCTTATCTGATGGTAGCCGCTGAAGGCATCTAGGAAGCTCAGGAGCCCGTATTCGGCCGTTGAATCTACCAGTTGATCTATTGGCGGGAGGGGAAATGAGTCTTTCGGGCAAGCATCGTTCAAGTTTCTGAAATCAATGCACATCCGGAGTTTGCTGCTACCTTCTTTTGTGGCGATGACCACGTTGCTTAACCATTCGGGGTATTTGACCTCCCTGATAACTTCAGCATCCAATAGGCGCTGGACTTCGGTTTTCACAAAGTTGCTTTTGTGGGCTGAGATGCTTCGTTTCTTTTGCCTGACAGGTTTTGCTTCCGGGCTTACTTTGAGGCTGTGCTGTATTATGCCAGGGTTCACTCCTGGCATGTCTTTCGGCGAGTAGGCAAACAGATCTTTATTTTTTAGCAGAAAGGATACAAGATTTTCCTTATCACCTTTGGCCAAGCTCTTCCCTATTCGGGTAGATTGTCCTGGGACAAGATCTACTGCTTCCGTTTCTGCTTCTGGGGGATCTCCTTCTTTGCCTTTCTCCTGCGCCTTTGCCTCCACCGTTTGTGTAGAGCTGTTTGCCGGAGCCTTTCGTGTTTTTACAAACACCTTTCTTACCTCGGCTTGGTCGATGAAGACCTCTGCATCTCCATCCTTGGTGGCGAATGTGACAGTCAAGTACTTCACATCGGGGCGAATGTGCAGGTTCCCCTGAGTCTGCCTTCCAAGGATGGCGTTGTACGAAGACGGGACATCCATGACGATGAATCTTGTCATTGTGGACGCGTACAACTCAGCTGCTCCGTCTACCGAAGTGCCTTTCATCATCAAAGGGAGGTCGATCCATCCGAGGACGGGTAGTTCGGATGGCCCAACGCCGAAGGTGGGCGTGGTGACAGGTTTCAGCTCGCTGCTGGTGATGCCCAGGCTCGGCAGTAAGTGCGAGAATAGGACGTCAGCATTTGAGCCATCATCAAGCAACACTCTCTTGACGTCCCAGTTCCCTATTCTCGCCATTATCAGCAGCGGGTCGTCGTGGGGGAAGACGACAGTGGAGCCATCTTTGCGAGCCAATTTCTTTGATGGACTTTGATACTCCATAACAGCAATTTCTCTGGCCTTCCGCTTTCTTTCCGAGGATGGGAGCCCCGTGGTGATGGTTTGGATGACCCCTACTGGAGGTGGAAGGCGCCTTTTTGGACTTCTGTTTCTCCGCCTGTCGGAGTCATAGTCCTCGTTTTCGGCCCTCTCTTCCTCCTCTTTTCTGCCTTTAGGGGAGGGCATCCGCAGATACTTGCGAAGTTGGCCCTGTTTGATCAGCGACTCTATGTACTTCTTCAGCTGGAAGCAGTCTTCGGTGTCATGACCGTGGTCGCGATGAAACTGGCAGAACTTCTTGGCATTCTTCTTATTATCGGCGGCCATGGCCTTTGGCCGCCGAATCTGCGTCCCTTGCCTCTCCAGCGCCATGAGAATGTTGGTCCGTGTCGTGCTCAAGGGTGTGAAACTTTGAGGTTTCTTTCCTCGCATTCGCCGTGGTCGACCTGTGTGTTCAGAAAGATACCGAGCTTGCTGGCTGGACCCTTCGGCGCGGTGATGATCAGACTTCGGCCCCGCCATCCTCAATTCCTCGGCTGTCATGTGCTGCTCTGCCCTTCGGTAAAATTCTCCGAGGGTCTCCGGGGGGTCCTTTGAGAACTCGTAGAACAGCTGTGAGTCACGCCGAAGGCCCCGTGTCATAGCGAGGATGCGGATTTCGGGCCGGAAGTCCGGGACGCTGAGTGCTTCCCTGTTGAACCGTTCGACATAGTCTCGGATCGTCTCTCCGTTTCTCTGCTCTATGTCGAACATCTGTACAGGCATTTTGGCCGTCGGCCTGCTCCCAATGAACTGCTGGGTGAAGGCTGTGGACAACTCCTGAAACTCAGTGATAGTCCCTGGGGGCAACGAATTGTACCATGCTGTTGCTGGGCCCGTGAGGGTGACTTCAAAGCATTTGCACATGGTAGCGTCATCAGCTCCGTGCATTATCATGCTCCGCCTGTACTTCGTCAGATGGGCCTGTGGATCAGTCCGGCCATCATAGATCTCCAGCCTAGGCACTCTGAAGTCGCCTGGCATAGCTGCCTCAACGACGGTGCGAATAAACGGGGAGCCATCTTCGCATAACGCCCCCGACAGCCTGTCCCAAACGGGTTTTCTGGTCACTTGCTTTTCCACTCTGTCCAGCCGTGCCAATATCCTTTCCATAAGCGCAGTGGCGCTAGGACCATTTTCGCGGGAGGGTGATCGACGGCGCCTTTTCGGGGAGCGAGTTCGGCGCGGAGGGGTCAGGGCCCTCACCTCAGGCGACGAACTGCTTCGCTGTGAGACTCTCGGTCGCTTGGACCCGGTTTGTCCCACAGGCCGTTTCCCGAGGGCTATATCTTCTGTGGATGATTCTCCGCGAGGATCTCCACTTTCTGAACTGCGGTGTGTAGACTTGGGGCTTCTCTCCCGAGGGCGTGTTGATGAGGAGGGTTTCTGGGCCTGCGACTGCTGTGGCCATCTTCGGTCGATCTGCTGAGTCATTTCAGCAACGACCGAGCGCTGAAAGTCCCTCAAGAAGCTCATGGTGATTACCAGAGGGCGGTCCTCCTCGGGCGTAGAAGTCTCTGGGAGTGTCTGCTCAGCAGCCGGTTGTATCTCAGGCGCGGACGAGGACCTTGGGAGTCCCTTGTCCTTAGAACGCCGAGTCTCAACGACGGCAATCTGCGAGCGGGTTCCCACAGACGGCGCCAAATGATGGCCCAGGGCCTCATCGTTGTGAGTCATGATGACTGTTGAGGAGACTTCTAGGAGGAAGAACGCCTGGAAGGTGGATCGCCTCTAGGAGAGTACCTGGAAAACTGGGAAACAGGGTTAGGAGGCCCCCGGAGTGTTTTTCCGGGGGGGGAGCCTCCGACGCCCAAGTCAGTGGTGGCCGGAAGAAGGAGAAAGTCACTAGCTCAAAGAGAAAGGCAGAAAAGTCTCGCCTGGTCTTTTCTCAGAGTAAGGGAGCTGTATCTCCGGCCTGCCAACCTCCTGTCAAGTATTTATTTCCTGTATATATAGGAATACCTAGCCCGTTCAGATCATGACACGTGTGCGGTCGGATGCTCCTGAACGTCTGGGCGTAGGGGACAGATAGTTGGTAACTAGATGGCCTCGAGCCTTGTGCTGAGACGGGCCATGATATGATTCTGATGGCGTCTGCGCGTCAGGGCGACTTTTTACGTCTGTGGTGGGACGTGTCAGAGGCTTCCTTAAATGCTTCCTTAAATGCGCCTGCCGTACTCCCGAGGTCCCTGGGCGAGGTCGTCCTCTAGTTCGGACAGAGCCTCTTCGGGAAGCCTACCCTCAGTTCGGGGGTTCCCAGTTCCAGGGGGTTCCGCCTTCGGGGATATCATATTTGGACAGCAATGTTCTGGTGCCACTTTTCCGAAGGCGCGTTGTTCACAACCTTGGGGGGCGAATGGAGTCCTCAAGTTTTACTGGCGTGCCGAGGCTCGGAGCTCTCAGGCTATCTCCCGAGGTGCATGATTCCACCTATTCCCGGGAAGCGCCAGTTCTTCCGGCCGTTGTTGTGGCAGGGTATTCGGCCAGATTGAGGCGACAGCCTTTGGCTATCACCTAAGAAAATAGCCTCCCCAAAGTCTATATGCCCGAAGTTCCCATACATGACAATAGCCGTTTGGCCTAGGGATTATGCCAGGCTATTGCAAACGCAAAGGTGATCCATCACAGGGATGATTTCAGTATGATGTTAAGGCGTCCTTTCATCACTGGACACGTGTTGATGCGAACCCCGATGGTATAAAGACCATGAAACGCGCCCAAGATGTTTTTCAAGCTCCACAAGACATCAAAGAGACTGGGTTTGAAGACCCCCACCCCTAATCAACCTGTGACTAGAAACGAGAAGTATAGAACTCCAAGGACACAAGCACACTTGTGCACCAAGGCAGTCCACAAAGAACCAAAGAGAAAACCTCTCCAAAGAGCAATATTATTTTGAAATTTTTCTGTATCTTTACACCCAGAAAATGTGCCTTTATATAGGCCTAAACTAGGGTTAAAAGCTAGGCAAAATTCGCAGCCCAAGTCACCTAGGAAACCTAGTTACAAAGGACTCAAGAAAACCTAGTCAAACTAGGACTCTAACACACTTTTAACACATGTTTAAGGTGTGCAGCGAATTCCTTTTATCCTAAATCACCTGAATCAATTCCATGGCCTAAATAACATCCTAAATAATGTAAATAAATATGAAAATAAAATAAAATACGTTACAAAACAAGATTGGCCATAAAAACTCCAAAATAGCCTTCTTGGGTGATTCTGGCTTGTGTCTCCAACTTCAAGCTGAAATTCGAACTTGATGCAGCAATGATTTCTCAATTTTCAAAGCATAAAAGTTGTAGATATCTTTCTTAGCTTCGAAACCACACTTGAATCACACAAAATGGACTTCGGAATCGAAAGATATTCCCAAAATACTGCAACTGCTTCTGAACCAGCGATAACTCGTAAATCGCGACTTTGAAGCTAAATTGGACCTCCTTATCGTGCAAACTGGGTTTGATGGTATTCATATGACTTGTAGCTCCAGATGTTATCTTTCCAATGAATCAAGAATTACTCAATTCCGATCTGTTTAGCTCAAGATATGATTTTTCTACCAGAACATCACCAATCTGTCAACATCCGAGCTTGAAGTGCACTAGTGAGCTCCTTAGCCTTCTCCCTTGTCAATAGTCCACTAGTTATCTTCAATGGGTCCTTATCATCACTGGTTGTGCCTTCTTTGATCATATCACGTGTTTTGGCTAATTATGAAGGGCAAACATGGGAATTCCTTGGACCCAATGTATAAACAATGAAGGTCCTTCCTCGCCCACGGGTAATGTTGCCTAAGTGTCTTATGTTCACACTTTCATCTCAAATCTTGTCTAACCTGGGTGTCGGAGGTTCCTTCATGGAAAACTCCCCAGGAATCCCCCCTACCCCTTCCTTTTTTGCATTGCAGGACTAGCAACATACACAACGTTAGGATCTTGTCCAAAATAATGGAAGAGGGTAGAGCCACCGTGAAGTAAAATTAAAGTTGCTTCAAAATCAAATCACTATATCATAAATTCCAAAGTTTTTTTACTTAAAACACCTTAACTTTGATGGGTTTCGAGAGCCAAACAGCGCAACGAAATTTAACCGAAACCCTCAAGAATCCAAGTGAAACAGGGTAAACCGGGTGTTTGAAAATTTTCATACCTAATTTTCGGTTGAGATCTCTCACTCAACTGTAGAGTCGAATCACAAAACCAGAACAGTTGACGTGTTCAGGCTCTCTATGGTATCCACACGAGCCTCTCGGGATCACCATGCTTCCACCACGTCCTGGCAGATGCGTTTCTCTTGCGCTTGCAGTGCTAGCTTGCGTACTCCAAGGAATTGCAAGAGAAGAGTGCGGCTATCCTTTTGGGAGGCTAGGGCAAGGAGACCTACGAATTTCTCACTAGAAGTTGTATTTATAGTGAGACTCAACTTCCAGGCCTAATAGGTTTCAAAGCCTTAATCCAATTAGGCTTTAATTTCGGGCTTAATAATGGCTCAACTATTAGGCCCATTATTAATACGAAATTATTGTGAAACCAAAACCCAAATTATTAGCCCATGCACTCTAATGATCCAAATAACTCTATGTGTGCGACCCAATAGGCTCTTACCACGTTGGCAATGATCATAAATCACATTTATGATCATAAGCAATGAGTGGTGTCTAGCAACACATCATTGCTACCCAAGTAACAATATTGTCGATGATTCGACTAAACCTTTATGATCATCACCGATATATGCCATTGTCCCTTTGTCCAAGATATCAAGACTAAGCACGAGATATGGAATGTGTCACTCTCGTATAGCCCAATCTTTGGTTTCTTGATTACCAAGTAGACCAACTTAAATTGATGATATTGATATCGTATATCAACTCATCTGAGCATGGCCATGCATTTTTCTAAGTCTTACTCTATCAAGGGGCCCGAAGATATCACTCCCGTTACATAGGAGGGACAAATCCCATCATGATCATACAAATCCTCCGCATGATATGTGACATACCCAATGACCGCCTTGAAGTTCACTCAGTTTCGAGCAACAAAGGAAAGTATCAAAATATGTGACTCACATGTAGGGAACCTTGATGATCTTAGGTCGAAGGACTACATATACCATGATCACTATGAGAATCACTTATGACACTCATATAACGATCCATGTAGTGTTCTCATGGTGAGTCGGTCCAGTACACAAGTTCTCCAACTTGTACCCATATGTACACTACATATCTCATATTAGTCTCCACATATGCTAGTCATTATGTATTATTGCAACCCGCTCCACAATAATACTAGACCAGGGACATTTAAGAATATCATTATTCTAGGGTTACAATTATGTTTGTTAAGTTACACAGAAACAAAACAACAAACATAATTGCTGGATTAATGCCTTAACAAAATATCATGACTCAATGTGCAAAAATACAATCATATCATGATTGACTTTTTGGGCACAACACTAACAATCTCGCACTTGCACTAAAAGCCAATCATCCATGTATCTAATATCGATAGACCTAGAATGGCTATCATGCTTTTGCTGCGTAAGGGGCTTTGTCAGTGGATCAGCAATGTTGCTGTCTGTCAAAGTCCTGCATATCCTTACATTACCCCTATTGATGATCTCCTTGATGAGATGATAGCGTCGGAGTATATGTTTGGATCACCGGTGAGATCGACGTTCCTTAGCCTATGCGATTGCTCCATTGTTGTCACAATAGAGCTCTATCAGGTCGATAATGCTTGGAACCACTCCAAGTTCAGTGATGAACTTCTTGATCCAAACTGCCTCCTTCGCGGCATCAGAGGCGGCAATGTACTCATATTCTGTTGTAGAGTCAACTACTGTCTCTTGCTTTGAACTCTTCCAGCTCACAGCACCACCACCAATACAAAACACATAACCAGATTGCGATCTAAAATCATCCTTATCGGATTGGAAGCTTGCATCGGTGTAACCTCTTACAACGAGCTCATCTTCACCTCTAAAGACCAAGAATGCATCCTTAGTCCTTCGTAAGTACTTAAGGATGTTCTTAACAGCTATCCAGTGACTCTCACCGAGATTTGATTGGTACCTACTCGTCATGCTCAAAGCATATGAGACATCGGGACGAGTACATATCATGGCATACATGATAAATCCAATTGCTGAGGCATATGGAATCTTACTCATGCGCTCTCTCTCCTCGGTTGTACTCGGACACTGAGATCTAGAAAGAGTGATACCATGTGACATGGGCAAGAATCCTTTCTTGGAATCTTGCATGCTAAACCTCTTTAGCACCTTGTCAATATATGTACTTTGACTTAGGCCAAGAAGCTTTCTAGATCTATCTCTATAGATCCTGATGCCTAACACATAGGCTGCTTCACCCAAGTCCTTCATAGAGAAACATTTCCATAGCCAAGTCTTCACAGACTGTAGCTCAGGAATGTCATTCCCGATGAGTAGTATGTCATCTACATACAACACCAAGAAAACAATAGCGCTCCCACTAACCTTCTTGTAGACACAAGGTTCATCTTCATTTTTGATAAAACCAAACTCTTTGATTGCATCATCAAAATGAAGATTCCAACTTCGAGAAGCTTGCTTCAGTCTATAAATGGACCTTTGCAATTTGCACACTTTATTGGCATTCTCAGGAGTGACAAAACCCTCAGGTTGTGTCATGTACAGATCCTCAAGTAGCTTTCCATTTAGGAATGTAGTTTTGACATCCATTTTCCATATCTCATAATCATACTGTGCAGCAATAGCAAACAAAATTCGGATGGATTTAAGCATAGAAATTGGTGAAAAAGTTTCATCATAGTCAATACCATGAATTTGCTTGAAACCTTTTGCAACCAATCGTCCCTTAAAGGTAATCACATTACCATCCATGTCAGTTTTCTTCTCGAAAACCCATTTGCACCCTATGGGTTTTACCCCTTCAGGTGGGTCAACCAAAGTCCATACTTGATTTTCATACATGGATTCCATCTCGGATTTCATGGCCACTAGCCACTTCTCAAAGTCAGGCCCCGACATAGCTTGCTGGTAGGTTGTGGGCTTATCCTGATCCATGAGCATCACATCACCAGTGTGAATCATGAGAAATCCATATCTCTCGGGCTCACGCTGAATCCTACCAGTCCTACGTGGGCTCTGTGCTACAGGAACAAACTCTTGAACCACAACATCTTGTGGTGTCTGTTCAGGTTCCATTTCAGGTTTGATGTCTCCTTGTTGTTCTTGAATTTCTTCAAGTTCTACTTTCCTCCCACTAGTTCCTTTAGAGATAAACTCTTTCTCCAAAAAGACACCAGTTCGAGCAACAAACACTTTTTGCTCAGAAGGAATGTAGAAATAGTAACCCTTTGTTTTTTTGGGATACCCAACAAAAAGGCATTTTTGAGATTTGGGCCCTAGTTTGTCAAAAGATTGACATTTCACATAAGTGTCACAGCTTCATAAAAGACAAATTGGGACGCCTCCCACTCCATATCTCATAGGGTGTCTTTTTGAACCGATTTAGATGGAACTCGGTTTAGTGTAAAAGCGGTTGTCTCTAAAGCATGTCCCCAAAAGGAGTTTGGAAGGTCAGCTTGACTCATTATGGAGCGAACCATGTCTAACAGAGTTCGATTTCTCCTTTCAGAAACACCATTCCATTGAGGTATACCTGGTGGAGTGAGTTGTGATACTATACCACACTCCTTCAAATAGTCAAGGAATTCTCGATCCAAGTACTCTCCACCTCAATCTGATCGAAGCACTTTGATACTCTTCCCGAGTTGATTCTCTACTTCATTCTTGAATTCTTTAAACTTTTCAAAGGATTCTGACTTATGTCTCATAAGATACACATAGCCATATCTTCTGAAGTCATCAGTGAAAGTAATAAAGTATTGGAAACCTCCTCTAGCTTGTGTAGACATAGGGCCACATACATCACTATGTATGAGTCCTAGTAAGTCATTAGCCCTTTCACTTTGCCCTGTGAATGGGGGCTTTGGTCATCTTGCCCAACAAATATGACTCACATGTCTCATATAATTCAAAATCAAATAAGTCCAAGAGTCCATCCGTATGGAGCTTGGATATGCGGGTCTCATTTATATGGCCCAAGCGACAGTGCCAGAGATAGGTCGGGTTCGAATCATTTAATCTGACCTTCTTGGTATTCACATTATAGATTGGATCTTCGAGGTCTAGAACATACAACCCATTGCTAAGTTGAGCACTACCATAAAAGATTTCATTCAAATAAATAGAACAACATTTGTTCTTTATTATAAATGAAAAACCTTTCTTGTCCAAACAAGAAACAGAAATCAAATTTCTACTAATAGTAGGCACAAAGTAGCAGTTGTCTAATTCTAAAACCAATCCACTAGGTAAAGTGAGAACATAAGTCCCTATGGCTAAGGCAGCAACCTTTGCTCCATTTCCAACACGTAGGTCCACTTCACCTCGGGCCAATCTTCTACTTCTACTTAGATCCTGCACATTTGCACAAATGTGAGATCCACATCCAGTATCCAATACCCAAGATGAGGAAGTAGAAAAGTTAGCCTATATAACAAGAATACCTGAAGTGGAAGTCTTACTTCCCTTTTCCTTAGCAAGTTCTTCAAGATAGAGCTTGCAGTTACGCTTTCAGTGTCCAGGTTGCTTACAATGGAAGCACTCCCCATCCTTTGCCACACCACCCTTTGGTTTCAGTGCAGCTAAAGAAGAACTAGCATTGGACTTTCCATTAGCTTTATCCTTCTTCTTGTTGGCTTTTCCCTTTCCCTTGCCCTTTTGAACCATCAAAATGGGCTTAGCCTTCTTAAGGTTTTGCTCAGCAGTTCTCAACATGTTGAGCAATTCAGGAAGAGACTTGTCAAGGTCATTCATGTTATAGTTCATGACGAACTGACTGTAGCTTTCAGGCAACGATTGCAAGACTACATCGATAGCCAACTCTTTCTGAAGAGCAAATCCCAAATTCTCAAGATTCTCAATGTACCCAATCATCTTGAGCACATGAGGACCCACGGAACTTCCTTCAGACATCTTGCACTAAAACAATGCCTTAGAGGTCTCAAACCTCTCATGCCTAGCTTGCTCTTGGAAAGCATTTTGAGATGTTTGATCATATCGAATGCCCCCATGTTCTCATGTTGCTTCTGAAGCTCAGATTCCATGGTAATAAGCATGAGGCATGCAACATCTAAAGCATCATCAGAATGCTTCTTGTGAGCATCCCTTTCAGCTCTTGGAGCAGTGACAGCAGGCTCATTCGGAATGGGCTGCTCTAGGACATAAGCCTTTCTCTTTTGTTTGAGGACTATCCTGAAGTTTCGGTACCATTTGAGAAAGTTTGTCCCATTCAGTTTTTCCTTCTCAATGATCGATCGCAACGAAAGTGTCGATGTGTTTTGTGCCATGGTTATCTACAACAGTAAATATGCAGTGTAAGAGTCATGTATTTTAATTCATTTAATAAGGACTTTTATTAAACGACACTCCCACTATTTTCCTCAAAATAGTAACCCCCGATATTATTTCAGAACACCTCGGCGCTAAGGTATTCTAGTGAGTCAAGATCCATATTTGACCACAACTTGAGTCAGCTTTGGCTTTTCTCTCAAGTTACAGCTATTTAGGTAGGCAACTCCTTGCCAATTGCATCTTATGCAACTCTTGGATAGTTGGGTGAACAACACTTGTCCAAGCTCATCTCATGAACTTAAGCCCAACTCTATGCCTCTAAGTCCCTAATCCTATTAGGATGACTTAGTTAAGTCGAGCCCAAAGTTAGAAGTTTGGATATCACTATTATCCCATCACGCCTTACCAAGATGAACATAGGTGCTTTGCTTTGGCAAACCCACCTAATTTTTGGGTTTCGGGAGCCAAACAGCGCAGCGGAATTTAACCGAAACCCTCCAGGATCCAAGTGAAATGGGGTAAACCGGGTGTTCAAAAATTTCATACCTAATTTTCGGTTGAGATCTCTCACTCAACTGTAGAGTCGAATCACAAAACCTGAACAGTTGACGTGTTCAGGCTCTCTATGGTATCCACACGAGCCTCTCGGGATCACCACGCTTCCACCACGTCCCGGCAGATGCATTTCTCTTGCGCTCGCAGTGCTAGCTTGCGTCCTCCAAGGAATTGCAAGAGAAGAGTGTGGCTGTCCTTTTGGGAGGCTAGGGCAAGGAGACCTGCGAATTTCTCACTTAAAAGTTATATTTATAGTGAGACTCAACTTCCAGGCCTAATGGGTTTCAAAGCCCTAATCCAATTAGGATTTAATTTCTGGCTTAATAATGGCTCAACTCCTTGGCCCATTATTAATACGAAATTAAAGTGAAACCATAACCCAAATAATTAGCCCATGCACTCTAATGATCCAAATAGCTCTATGTGTGCGACCCAATAGGCTCTTGCCATGTTGGCAATGATCATAAATCACATTTATGATCATAAGCAATGAGCGGTGTCTAGCAACACATCATTGCTACCCAAGTGACAAGATTGTCGGTGAATCGACTAAACCTTTATGATCATCACCGATATATGCCATTGTCCCTTTGTCCAAGATATCAAGACTAAGCACAAGACAGGGAATGTGTTACTCTCGTATAGCCCAATCTTTGGTTTCTTGATTACCGAGTAGACCAAATTAAACTGACGACATTGATATCATATATCAACTCATCGGAGCATGGCCATGCATTTTCTAAGTCTCACTCTATCAAGGGGCCCAAAGATATCACTCCCGTTACATAGGAGGGACAAATCCCATCTTGATCATACAAATCCCTCCGCATGATATGTGACATACCCAATGACCTCCTTCAAGTTCACTCAGTTACGAGCAACAAAGGAAAGTATCAAAGTATGTGACTCACATGAAGGGAACCTTGATGATTTTAGGTCGAAGGACTACATATACCATGATCACTATGAGAATCACTTATGACACTCATATAACGATCCATGAAGTGTTCTCATGGTGGGTCGGTCCAGTACACAAGTTCTCCAACTTGTACCCATATGTAGACTACATATCTAATATTAGTCTCCACATATGCTAGTCATTATGTATTATTGCAACCCGCTCCACAATAATACTAGACTAGGGACATTTAAGAATATCATTATTCTAGGGTTACAATTATGTTTATTACGTTACGCAGAAACAAAACAACAAACATAATTGCTGGATTAATGCCTCAATAAAATATCATGACTCAATGTGTAAAAATACAATCATCTCATGATTGGCTTTTTTGGGCACAATACTAACAATCTCCCACTTGCACTAAAAGCCAATCATCCATGTATCTAATACCGATGGACCTAGAATGGCTATCATGCTTCTGCTGCGTAAGGGGCTTTGTCAGTGGATCAGCAATGTTGCTGTCTGTCGAAGTCCTGCATATCCTTACATCACCCCTCTCGATGATCTCCCTGATGAGATGATAGCGTCGAAGTATGTGTTTGGATCCCTGGTGAGATCGAGGTTCCTTAGCCTGTGCGATTGCTCCATTGTTGTCACAATAGAGCTCTATCGGGTCAACAACGCTTGGAACCACTCCAAGTTCAGTGATGAACTTCTTGATCCAAACTGCCTCCTTCGCAGCATCAGAGGCGGCAATGTATTCAGATTCTGTTGTAGAGTAAGCTACTGTCTCTTGCTTTGAACTCTTCCAGCTTACAGCACCACCACCAATACAAAACACATAACCAGATTGCGATCTAAAATCATCCTTATCGGATTGGAAGCTTGCATCGGTGTAACCCCTTACAACGAGCTGATCTTCACCTCCAAAAACCAAGAATGCATCCTTAGTCCTTCGTAAGTACTTAAGGATGTTCTTAACAGCTGTCCAGTGACTTTCACCGGGGTTCGATTGGTACCTACTCGTCATGCTCAAAGCATATGAGACATCGGGACGAGTACATATCATGGCATACATGATAGATCCAATTGCTGAGGCATATGGAATCTTACTCATGCGCTCTCTCTCCTCGGTTGTACTCGGACACTGAGATCTAGAAAGAGTGATACCATGTGACATGGGCAAGAATCCTTTCTTGGAATCTTGCATGCTAAACCTCTTTAGCACCTTGTCAATATATGTACTTTGACTTAGGCCAAGAAGCTTTCTAGATCTATCTCTATAGATCCTGATGCCTAACATATAAGCTGCTTCACCCAAGTCCTTCATAGAGAAACATTTCCCTAGCCAAGTCTTCACAGACTGTAGCTCAGGAATGTCATTCCCGATGAGTAGTATGTCATCTACATACAACACCAAGAAGACAATAGCGCTCCCACTAACCTTCTTGTAGACACAAGGTTCATCTTCATTTTTGATAAAACCAAACTCTTTGATTGCATCATCAAAACGAAGATTCCAACTTCGAGAAGCCTGCTTCAGTCCATAAATGGACCTTTGCAATTTGCACACTTTATTGGCATTCCCAGGAGTGACAAAACCCTCAGGCTGTGTCATGTACACATCCTCAAGTAGCTTTCCATTTAGGAATGCAGTTTTGACATCCATTTGCCATATCTCATAATCATAGTGTGCAGCAATAGCAAACAAAATTCGGATGGATTTAAGCATAGCAACTGGTGAAAAAGTTTCATCATAGTCAATACCATGAATTTGCTTGAAACCTTTTGCAACCAATCGTCCCTTAAAGGTAATCACATTACCATCCATGTTAGTTTTCTTCTTGAAAACCCATTTGCACCCTATGGGTTTTACCCCTTCAGGTGGGTCAACCAAAGTCCATACTTGGTTTTCATACATGGATTCCATCTCGGATTTCATGGCCATTAGCCATTTCTCAGAGTCAGGCCCCGACATAGCTTGTTGGTAGGTTGTGGGCTCATCTTGATCCATGAGCATCACATCACCGGTGTGAGTCACGAGAAATCCATATCTCTCGGGCTCACGCCGAATCCTACCAGTCCTACTTGGGCTTTGTGCTACAGGAACAGACTCTTGAACCACAACATCTTGTGGTGTCTGTTCAGGTTCCATTTCAGGTTCAATGTCTCCTTGTTGTTCTTGAATTTCTTCAAGTTCTACTTTCCTCCCACTAGTTCCTTTAGGGATAAACTCTTTCTCCAAAAAGACACCAGTTCGAGCAACAAACACTTTTTGCTCAGAGGGATTGTTGAAATAGTAACCCTTTGTTTCTTTGGGATACCCAACAAAAAGACATTTTTGAGATTTGGGCCCTAGTTTGTTAGAGGATTGACGTTTTACATAAGCGTCACAGCCCCAAATCTTCATAAAAGACAAATTGGGACGCCTCCCACTCCATATCTCATATGGTGTCTTTTGAACCGATTTAGATGGAACTCGGTTTAGTGTAAAAGTGGCTGTCTCTAGAGCATGTCCCCAAAAGGAGTTTGGAAGGTCAGCTTGACTCATCATGGAGTGAACCATGTCTAACAGAGTTCGATTTCTCCTTTCAGAAACACCATTCCATTGAGGTGTACCTGGTGGAGTGAGTTGTGATACTATACCACACTCCTTCAGATAGTCAAAGAATTCTCGATCCAAGTACTCTCCACCTCAATCTGATCGAAGCACTTTGATACTCTTCCCGAGTTGATTCTCTACTTCATTCTTGAATTCTTTGAACTTTTCAAAGGATTCTGACTTGTGTCTCATAAGATACACATAGCCATATCTGCTGAAGTCATCAGTGAAAGTAATGAAGTATTGGGAACCTCCTCTAGCTTGTGTAGACATAGGGCCACATACATCACTATGTATGAGTCCTAGTAAGTCATTAGCCCTTTCACTTTGCCCTGTGAATGGGGCTTTGGTCATCTTGCCCAACAAACATGACTCACATGTCTCATATGATTCAAAATCAAATGAGTCCAAGAGTCCATCCTTATGGAGCTTGGATATGCGGGTCTCATTTATATGGCCCAAGCGACAGTGCCAGAGATAGGTCAAGTTTGAATCATTTAATCTGACCTTCTTGGTATTCACATTATAGATTGGATCTTCAAGGTCTAGAACATACAACCCATTGCTAAGTTGAGCACAACCATAGAAGATTTCATTCAAATAAATAGAACAACATTTGTCCTTTATTATAAATGAAAAACCTTTCTTGTCCAAACAAGAAACAGAAATCAAATTTCTACTAATAGTAGGCACAAAGTAGCAGTTGTCTAATTCTAAAACTAATCCACTAGGTAAAGTGAGAACATAAGTCCCTATGGCTAAGGCAGCAACCCTTGCTCCATTTCCAACACGTAGGTCCACTTCACCTCGGGCCAATCTTCTACTTCTACTTAGATCCTGCACATTTGCACAAATGTGAGATCCACATCCAGTATCCAATACCCAAGATGAGGAAGTAGAAAAGTTAGCCTCTATAACAAAAATACCTGAAGTGGAAGTCTTACTTCCCTTTTCCTTAGCAAGTTCTTCAAGATAGAGCTTGCAGTTGCGCTTCTAGTGTCCAGGTTGCTTACAATGGAAGCACTCCCCTTCCTTTGCCACACCACCCTTTGGTTTCAGTGCAGCTGAAGAAGAACTAGCATTGGACTTTCCATTAGCTTTATCCTTCTTCTTGTTGGCTTTTCCCTTTCCCTTGCCCTTTTGAACCATCAAAATGGGCTTAGCCTTCTTAAGGTTTTGCTCAGCAGTTCTCAACATGTTGAGCAATTCAGGAAGGGACTTGTCTAGGTCGTTCATGTTATAGTTTATGACGAATTGACTGTAGCTTTCAGGCAACGATTGCAAGACTACATCGATAGCCAACTCTTTCTGAAGTGCAAATCCCAAATTCTCAAGATTCTCAATGTACCCAATCATCTTGAGGACATGAGGACCCACGGGACTTCCCTCAGACATCTTGCACTGAAACAATGCCTTAGAGGTCTCAAACCTCTCATGCCTAGCTTGCTCTTGGAAAAGCATTTTGAGATGTTCGATCATATCGAACGCCCCCATGTTCTCATGTTGCTTCTAAAGCTCAGATTCCATGGTAATAAGCATGAGGCATGCAACATCCAAAGCATCATCAGAATGCCTCTTGTGAGCATCCCTTTCAGCTCTTGGAGCAGTGGCAGCAGGCTCATTCGGAATGGGCTGCTCTAGGACATATGCCTTTCTCTCTTGTTTGAGGACTATCCTCAAGTTTCGGTACCATTTGAGAAAGTTGGTCCCATTCAGTTTTTCCTTCTCAAGGATCGATCGCAAGGAAAGTGTCGATGTGTTTTGTGCCATGGTTATCTACAACAGTAAATATGCAGTGTAAGAGTCATGTATTTTAATTCATTTAATAAGGACTTTTATTAAACGATACTCCCACTATTTTCCTCAAAATAATAACCCTCGATATTATTTCGGAACACCTCGGCGCTAAGGTATTCTAGTGGGCCAAGATCCATATTTGACCACAACCTGAGTCAGCTTTGGCTTTTCTCTCAAGTTACAGCTATTTAGGTAGGCAACTTCTTGCCAATTGCATCTTATGCAACTCTTGGATAGTTGGGTGAACAACACTTGTCCAAGCTCATCTCATGAACTTAAGCCCAACTCTATGCCTCTAAGTCCCTAATCCTATTAGGGTGACTTAGTTAAGTCGAACCCAAAGTTAGCAGTTTGGATATCACTATTATCCCATCGCGCCTTACCAAGATGAACATAGGTGCTTTGCTTTGGCAAACCCACCTAATGTTGATCAAAGTCTTGATGAGTGCCAACATTTGGAAGGCATCACATTTAATGACTTAATATTTGTTTGAGGGCTTTTATCTTTTGATCTCACCAATTTGTTATCTCCGGTTGTTTTATACATGCATCACATACAAATATAAAACATGCATCTCATGCTTACAAGAAATAAACGTGACATGGTTATAGCCCAAACTATGCGATATTCTCAAGCCAATGAGAATATCATAAAAGCCTAAGAAAAGAAAAGAGTCTTCACAAGCTCCTTCTCTTCCTTTCTTGGCTGTTCTTTTGTTGTCACTTCCTTGGACATACCACCTTGGATGAGCCCATAATGCACCATTACATCAATAATAGAAACCTCGAGTTACATTCGAGGGGAGTAAGGTGAGAAGAGAATGTACAATGAGAGTGATAAGAAAAGGCACGACTCGCAGGCCGTATTTACAAGTACAACCAATCAAGGGCTATAACCATGCACCATGCTTCAAACACCAATCAGCATATCATGTCAAATCTCATTCAACAAAGATGCATGCCAATTTTCGCATGTTGATTAACCAGTTTTTATTTATGTGGCGCTTCGCATACGGCGGTCCCGCTGGCCGGTCAGCGGGCGGTGGTTCCACTGACCGGTCAGTGGATGGGGTCAAGGGGAGCCGCCCTTGCAGGCCGAATCGGTGCCCGAACAGGCCGAATCCGAACAAACCTAGGGTTTTTGCAACTATTGCAAGAATCCTAATCCATATAGGTATCTCATACCTATCAATTTCGGGTTAATCTCATTAACCAATTTGTGTCGTTTCTTCATATATCTCATATGTTCATTACGAATTCCGGTTTCATGCATCATGAATCAATCTAATTAATCATGGCCGAAAACCAATCGAACACATAGCATCATGCGATTCAACACTCAATCCCTATTTAGGGTTTCACTAGTAGCTCTAATACCACTGTTGGGTTTCGGGAGCCAAACAGCGCAGCGGAATTTAACCGAAACCCATGAAGTGTTCTCATGGTGGGTCGGTCCAGTACACAAGTTCTCCAACTTGTACCCATATGTAGACTACATATCTCATATTAGTCTCCACATATGCTAGTCATTATGTATTATTGCAACCCGCTCCACAATAATACTAGACTAGGGACATTTAAGAATATCATTATTCTAGGGTTACAATTATGTTTATTACGTTACGCAGAAACAAAACAACAAACATAATTGCTGGATTAATGCCTCAATAAAATATCATGACTCAATCTGTAAAAATACAATCATCTCATGATTGGCTTTTTTGGGCACAATACTAACACTAATGTTGATCAAAGTCTTGACGAGTGCCAACATTTGGAAGGCATCACATTTGATGACTTAATATTTGTTTGAGGGATTTTTCGTTTGATCTCACCAATTTGTTATCTCCGGTTGTCTTATACATGCATCACATACAAATATAAAACATGCATATCATGCGCTCAAGAAAGTAAACGTGACATGGTTATAGCCCAAACTATGCGATATTCTTAAGCCAATGAGAATATCATAAAAGCCTAAGAAAAGAAAAGAGTCTTCACAAGCTCCTTTTCTTCCATTCTTGGCTGCCCTTTTGTTGTCACCTCCTTGGACATACCACCTTGGATGATCCTTGGACATATCACCTTGGATGATCCCATAATGCACCATTACATCAATAATAGAAACCTCGAGTTACATTCGAGGGGAGTAAGGTGAGAAGAGAATGTACAATGAGAGTGATAAGAAAAGGCACGACTCGCAGGCCGTATTTACAAGTACAACCAATCAAGGGTTATAACCATGCACCATGCTTCAAACACCAATCAGCATATCATGTCAAATCTCATTCAACAAAGACGCATGCCAAATTTCACACGTTGATTAACCAGTTTTTATTTATGTGGCGCTTCGCATACGGAGGTCCCGCTGGCCGGTCAGTAGGCGGTGGTTCCACTGACCGGTCAGTGGATGGGGTCAAGGGGAGCCGCCCTTGCAGGGGGCCTGGGGAGCAGCACCCCCCGGGACAAAAAATTGTCTTACAATTGCTTAGCCCGAAATCTTCTATTTTGAGCAAGTAGGCACCCGAGACTCCCCCATTCGAGCCACCAAAAATACCTTACTTACGATGCCCGAATAGGCCAAATCCGAACCAAGCTAGGGTTTTTGCAACTATTGCAAGAATCCTACTCCATATAGGTATCTCATACCATTCAATTTCGGGTTAATCTCATTAACCAATTAGTGCCATTTCTGCATATATCTCATATGTTCGTTACGAGTTTCGGTTTCATGCATCATGAATCAATCTAATTAATCATGGCAGAAAAGCAACCGAACACATAACATCATGCGATTCAACATCAATCCCGATTTAGGGTTTCACCAGTAGCTTTGATACCACTGATGGGTTTCGGGAGCCAAACAGCGCAGCGGAATTTAACCGAAACCCTCCAGAATCCAAGTGAAACGGGGTAAACCGGGTGTTTGAAATTTTTCATACCTAATTTTCGGTTGAGATCTCTCACTCAACTGTAGAGTCGAATCACAAAACCTGAATAGTTGATGTGTTCAGGCTCTCTATGGTATCCACACGAGCCTCTCGGGATCACCACGCTTCCAACACGTCCTAGCAGATGCGTTTCTCTTGCGCTCGCAGTGCTAGCTTGCGTTCTCCAAGGAATTGCAAGAGAAGAGTGCGGCTATCCTTTTGGGAGGCTAGGGCAAGGATACCTACTAATTTCTCACTAGAAGTTGTATTTATAGTGAGACTCAACTTTCAGGCCGAATAGGTTTGAAAGCACTAATCCAATTAGGCTTTAATTTCGGGCTTAATAATGGCTCAACTATTGGGCCCATTATTAATACGAAATTATTGTGAAACCAAAACCCAAATTATTAGCCCATGCACTCTAATGATCCAAATAACTCCATGTGTGCGACCCAATAGGCTCTTACCACGTTGGCAATGATCATAAATCACATTTATGATCATAAGCAATGAGCGGTGTCTAGCAACACATCATTGCTACCCAAGTGACAATATTGTCGATGATTCGACTAAACCTTTATGATCATCACCGATATATGCCATTGTCCCTTTGTCCAAGATATCAAGACTAAGCACGAGATATGGAATGTGGCACTCTCGTATAGCCCAATCTTTGGTTTCTTGATTACCAAGTAGACCAACTTAAACTGATGACATTGATATCATATATCAATTCATCAGAGCGTGGCCATGCATTTTTCTAAGTCTTACTCTATCAAGGGGCCCGAAGATATCACTCCCGTTACATAGGAGGGACAAATCCTATCTTGATCATACAAATCCCTTCGCATGATATGTGACATACCTAATGACCTTCTTAAAGTTCACTCAGTTACGAGCAACAAAGGAAAGTATCAAAATATGTGACTCACATGTAGGTAACCTTGATGATCTTAGGTCGAAGGACTACATATACCATGATCACTATGAGAATCACTTATGACACTCATATAACGATCCATGTAGTGTTCTCATGGTGGGTCGGTCTAGTACACAAGTTCTCCAACTTGTACCCATATGTAGACTACATATCTCATATTAGTCTCCACATATGCTAGTCGTTATGTATTATTGCAACCCGCTCCACAATAATACTAGACCAGGAACGTTTAAGAATATCATTATTCTAGGGTTACAATTATGTTTCTTAAGTTACGCAGAAATAAAACAACAAACATAATTGCTGGATTAATGCCTTAATAAAATATCATGACTCAATGTGCAAAAATACAATCATATCATGATTGACTTTTTGGGCACAACACTAACAAACTTTACAGTAAATAATTATCCATATAAATTTTATAATGAAATAAGCATAATCTTTTCAATCATTAAAAAACTCTAGTTCCATACATTTTCTACAGATATGTTTAAACAGTAAAATAAAAAAATAGTGAATTCAATTAAAAAAAATTGTAAAAATCATAAATTTGCAGAAGGGGAACGAAAAGAGAAGGTCGAAGAAGGCATCATGCTTTTGGCAGAAAAAAAGAAAGAGGGCATCATGTCCGCCCAGCCATTATACTATATTCTAAATACGAAAGGGGTGTTATTGTTCATTAACAGTACCCCTTTTGCTGCTTTTTATTTCTTTTTCTTGTTTTGTGGTAAAACCTCTACTTTAGTCCTTGAGTATTTAAGGTCTGCTAGACTGATCCCCAACTTTCACCATCTGTTGTGAGATAGGGTGAAAATTGGTTTTTTTTTTACAGTGGTAAAATCGCTAGATAATAACACTTGGGGACCACTATTTTCTAGGACTAACAATACAGGGACTGAGGGTATATTTCTCCAATTTAGGGCAACCGCCACTACTTAAATCCCCTTTTGGTCCTTAATATAACAATTTTGTCGTAACAGTCCCCAACGTTTTCAATCTGTTGGAAATTTTTAGAGAAAAATAAAATATTGTTTGTTTGAATTTAAAATGATAGATTCTTAAATGAAAATGAGATACATACCTCCATTAACCATATTAAATACCAAAATTTTTTCTTTTATGTGATTTTATTCAAAAGTTTAGTTAGATAGGTTAGATTCAAAGTTTTAATGAATTGAAACATATGCATAATTTATATAATGCACAGCTACTTTACATGAGTTTGATTCTGAGTTTTGATTAGTTAAAATAGTACACAATTTGTATTATGTATAGGTGCTTGATTATTAAAATGTACCATTATACAATTGATTCATTAATATGTAAAATTTTAGAAAAACCTATTGTATGTATATTGTGCAATGTTATCATATATTATTAATGCCAGAATCATTTTTTAAATTTATTAAGAAAATTATTAAACCCTTAATATCTAAAGTTTTCTATTTTTTGGCTTGGTCTAAACTTTTTTTTGTTATCTTTCTTTATTATTGTTTTCTGAAATAAAACCTTAATCATTATAGTTTACCAACTTTTGACAATGGTTATGGTTTATTTGACTTTAGTCAATTTTTTTTACCTTTATTAAGTTAATAGTTAAACTATTAATTGATTGAAACAAATTAAATACATTCATGTTTCGGTCATTTTTTTATTATTGATGATTAACTTTTATAGCACCAATTATATACTTTAAGGTCTTTGGTTTATTAAAATAATTTAGTACATTATTGTTGAAATTGAAAGTGAATTATTCTAGATAAATTTTTTATTGACATTGAAAATTGGATTTTGAGTTAAGAAGGCATGAAAAATTTTAGTAAATTATTTTTGATAAGATAAGAAATATGTATCATTTCGAAACATATACAATGTTTTGTTTCACAGTATTATATTTCAATCATAAGTAATCATTTTGATGATAAGAATATAATATAAATAGAGCCAAAGTCAAAAATTGAAAAAAATCAAAATTTCAATTGATTAATAGGAATCTATTGGTGAGAAAATTTTAATTTCCTATTATTAAAAATTATTTTCATGCTAAATTTATTGAAAAAAAATACCAACTACAAAGTGTGGTCATAAAAAATTCACTATATTCTAAAATAGGATGTGTTTTTTATTGTTCATTTACAATGAAAATCACTGTGTATGAACAATTTGTTCTTTTTTTGTTTTTATGTTTTACTGTTTTTATTATGTGATTATTTTTTTTTTAAACTTGATCATTTTTTCACATAGAAATTACTTTCTCAAGGGCTTGTGATGTTATTTATAACAATTTCAATTTGTTTCATATTTATTTTTTATCAAAAACATTTTTAGTATATGAATTTTTACATTTTCCCATTGTAATCCTTGATTTCTGTTCGTCAGTCATTTTAATCCCAAAACTTAATAACTAGGGTTTTTCCATTTGTTCTTTTGACCACTAATTTTTTTGTTCTTTTTTATTTATTGTCTGCTAAACCAAAATCTTGGAACCAATTTTTTGTTTCTTTTTTTTTTCTAATCAACCATAATAACTTCATTCAAACTTTTTTGTTGTTTTTATTATTATTATTTTTTAAAACAAAACTTTAATCACTATATAAGAGTTGTCTATTTTTTTATATGGTTTAAGCTAATTTTTTTTAGTTAATGTTTTCATTTATTTTTTTCTTTATTAAGTTGATGATTAATTCTTTAATTCCTAAAATCTTTACATTTGTTCTCTTAGTCTGACGAAATTTTTTTTCTATTTTTTTGTATCAATCATTAAACCTCATTTTTTGTCACTGAAATCTCAATCTTTGTCTTATTTTATCAAAATTTTCATATTATTTCTCTCTTCTAAAAGACAATTTTAACCACTAAGATTTATCTCTTGATACTTACAATCTTTTTGTTTGTTTTTTTTGCCCCAAAAATTTACATTGACTTCTTTTTATATCTCAATTCTTAATTTTTTTTCTTATTTTTATGAAATTTTTTTCCTTTATCAATGATTATTACTATTTATATTTATATTTAGTGTTAATACAGATTAAACTGCCACAACATGCGCGCACCATAAAACTCGTATTACACTGTATTTATAAAGATGAACACAAGTTACTGTACATGAATAATGTAAAAGTAGAGTGAAAGTGCACTATTCATCAACGGTGCATGGCTTTCATTTTTTTTTTTTTTGCTTTTTCCTTGATTAGATTGACTGTTTTTTAAGTTAAGTCCACTTTTCAACAAGCAGTTAGCATCTTGAGGGCCAATGTTGCAATTTTTTTAGTTTAAACCTGTTTCGCTTTTGGTTGTGGTTAAATGCGTTTTCCGTCCCAAAAAATTTCTAACATTTGCTATATAAGTCACTAAGTTTGACCTGTGCTATGTTTTGGTCTCCAAACTTAATAATTAGTTAATATTCTTTCTATTTGCTCTCTTACTCCCTAATTTTTTTTATATACAATTTTTTAAAGCAAAATCAATTAAACACAATTTTTCTATTTCCATCATATATTTTCATTATTGATAATTGAGTTTTGTAGCATGAGTTATTTAATTCAAAATCTTTATGGTTTAATAGAGTAATTTGGTTCATAATTGTTAAAATTGAAAGTGAAATTTTCTAAATAAATTTCCCACCAATATTAAAAATTATAATTTCAGTTGATTAGAAAATTTTTTTAGTTAATTATTTTTTAAGAAGAAAAAAATATCTATCACTTTTAAATATGTACAATGCTACTTTTCGATCATGAGCAATTATTTTAATAATAAGAATATAACATAAAGAAAGCTCAACCCAAAATTAAAATAAAGTAAAATTTTAATAAAAATTTATTTTAATGATAGATTTATCAAAAAAAATAACCCGCTGCAAAGTGGGGGTTAAAAAAAACCAAGTTATAACTGACTGAGCCCCCAAAAGAGAAAAGAAACGACTGAAAAAAAGAGAGAGAGAGAGAGAGTGAGAGGGATAACAAACAAACGCCTCTATATGTTAACGCAAGAAACGACGTCGGTCTGTCCGTCCGGTCCATATACATGCCAAGAATTTAGCTCAGAGCAAACGTGAAGCTCACAGGAGGACCTGTCGCGGTCGCAGATCCCGAGCCCGCGAATAGAGGAACCTACCAAACTGCCAACTCGAGTGAACTCATTTCCTTTGCCACCTCCGGCGAGCTCCGATCGATCTACCGGCGGATCTAAATTCAAAGCCGTCGGAAATGCAAGTACCGAATGGAGATGATTCGTCGCCGTCGTCGGGTCTCCTCCCTCTAGCCTCCGTTTCTCAGCAGCCCTATGTATCCGAGCTCCTCTCCTTCACTCTCGATCGCCTTCACAAGGTCCGCTTTCGTTCAAAGTGTTATTGCTTGTTTGTTGCGTTTGCATTGTTTTTGATTTATTGTTTCTTTGTTATGTTCAAGGAGCCGGAGCTTCTCCGGGTGGATGCAGAGAGGATTCAGAGGCAGATGCAGGAGGTAGCAGTTGGCAATTACCGCGCTTTCATTGACGCAGCCGATGCGCTGGTGGCGATTGAGGATGAAGTCTCTTCTATCGATAAGCATCTCGAATCTCTGGTAATTACATGTTGTTTTAGGTTGAAATTGTTTGGTTTCCATTTCTTTTCTGTGTATATGGTTAGCGGTTTTTGAATGATCCGATTCAAAATGGATCTATATTTCAATTACAAATAGATGCAAATTAGTGTGTTATAGTAGAATGTATGGGGCAAGCAGCATACTATTTCTGGTCCAGAACCTATAATTTTGAAGGAGCCAAGAATTCTGTAGAAAATATCTCTTTCGCATATTGTTATGCAAGTATTAAATTTGGACCACTGATAAATGATTATCACTGTTATGTAACACTGTGATCTTGTATATCAGGATAGATTTCAGGTTAGTTTGAATCAGGGGATGTGCCGTGTTTTAGAAGGGAGAATAATTTTTGTAATTACTAAAGTTCATCCCTAAGAAGACTGCATGGCTCAGTGGAAGTGACAAAATTGTGAGGAACTCTGAGTTTGAGTATTGTGGTGGGTAGTTTGATTTGAAACTAAAGTTGTTTGGGAGGATGTAAGCTAGTATCAATAATATATTTCCAAAGGCATCTGTAAAACTTTTTCACTTTGAGACAAAGATTTTTTCTTAAGGAGCATTCTCAATACATTGGTTATTTTCTTAAAAGCGCATTCTGAATTACTCTGAAAAAGAAAAAATGTGGTTGCAAAGTGCAATTAGCTTAGAACTCACAGGCCTGTATTGGAAACTTTTCTTTTAGGAATTTTTTCAGTAAAGTTTGTTCCAGAATGAGGAATACCAAGCTAAGCAAACCTAAGCTATGCAATTCTAGTTTCTGAAAGCAGACCAAATGATGCTCCCTAAGAAAATACCAAGTACTTGCACCCCTTTTGCTTGAGTTTCAACTTTACAAAACCTTTATGAGGTAAACTGTCAGAACTACTAAGAAAACATTACATTAGTTGCAACACCTGCCATCCATAGCTAATATGTCTTTCCAAACTGTAGATAGATTCTTTTGAAGGAATTCCTTGTGAGAGTGAAGAAGCTTTCAGCTCTGTAAGTAGTTCCAGTTGTTAGGCTGCAAAATGCTTTTCTAAAATCACCTTAAACTCCATATTGAGGATCCTCGTAGTCCTGCGACCACATCTAGGTTAATCATGTCAAGGTGAGAATTCAATCTTTGGATACAGTTTTTGTCTTTGCCATCCCAACAATAGCTTTGTGGAAACATTGAGTTTTTCTTTAAGCTCCTCTTCTTTATCTGCAGCTTGAAAATCATGCAAATGCAGAATGAAATAGATACTCTCAGTAACGTGCATTTCTTTGACCACACTGAGTTCTTATCTTCTTTTAATTCTTTGTTATTTCAGAGCGTAAGCACATTCTATTAGTGCTTCTTTCTAAAATTGGTTCCATCAAACATTAATGATTAGTCATCACATGCTTTGGAGGCTGAAATCCCTGATCAGGAACCTCAACCTGGCACTCCTATTTGGCAGTACTACTCTGCAAATGCCTTTCTTATCCCTGTTCATATATTGTCAGTGATCTAAGACGCAAAAAACAGGTCCATCAAACAATTTCACTCATACATATGATATATCGTATTTTTAAATGGATCGGCACAATCAAATCATTTATCATCACTACATTTAAAACAGACAATGGTTAATTCTATTCTCAAGTACTTGTGGAAGTACAGAGGCTATTCTATATCACTGTCACTTTGGTTGTCAAGCAGCAGATTCTTTAACATGAGCAGAATAGAAAAGGGGATTGAGGGTGCTACCTTTTTTTTCCCCTTGCCATTATTGGCATAAAGGCTCTAGGCTCTTCCTTTTACCTGTCTGCTGTGGCTTGGACTGTGATCATTGCTGTTGTTTATAGGGGTTCAGGGAATGAGGGTTTTCCATAGTCTCCAGAAGGCCTTGTGTGAATACTGCAACCAATGCAACTACCATTATTGGTGGAGAGCCACAGAATAATGAATTCAATCTAGGGGGCACTTGGAAGCTTAAAGACCAGCACAAGGGATGTTCTTACGTCCCGCTGGGGCTAGCTGAACTCCCAACACAGCTGGGCACGTGCATGCAGGATTCAATCTAAAGAAGGTCAGTTTGTAGCAAATTGGATCTGATAAGTAAGGACAGGTTATCTCCTCCTCCTCCTCCTCTGCGCTTGGTTGTGCGGGCAGAGATACTTATGACAAGATGAAGGTTAATTTACTTAAATCAAAAGCTGAATTGCAGGATCAAGGGAAAGCTGGTTTTATTATTAATGATTTTTTTTTTTTATAGAAAAAAGAAATTCACTGAGGGGAGCCACAGGCAACAAACGAAAAAGCAAAGAAAACATAGATCCATGGTTAAGTCAACAGCTAAGAAAGCCTGAAAATCGCAAGAAACCAGGAGAGAACAGTCTCAAATAAAGTTGGCTAAATTTCTTACACCATCTGCTGCAATATTTGCTCCTGTTAGCAATCTCTCCATTTCTATTTGAGGAAACATGCTTGTGCCTTATGAACCTTCAAAAGTCATAATTGTGCCTTATGAACCTTCAAAAGTCATACTCATCATTTGACAAACCAATGTCATTATGCCCAAAACTTGATTAGAAATTTCTTCTTTCAAGTCCTCTTCCCTTCCTTGATCCAAGATTTCCTTTGTATCATTGATATGGAAGGATCTAAAGCAGATTCTAATTGCAACTCTTTGTTGTTAGACAGAGATAAAAGGTTTAACACATATTGCTATGTAAAGAGCAACATTCCTCTTCCTGATTCTCTTGAATTTCCATATCATCTGCCTACTAACCTTGTTCTTACATTTGCCTTATCTTTGCCTTGTACGGTCTTTGATCCCAAAACCAAGACTAGAACCCTATAAGGTAGATGTTTCGATGTCTCGACTTGCCCCTTACCACCCTTGTTCCAAAACCTGATCTTCCGATCATAGTTCACTCAAGTCTCCAATCTTTTGAATTCCCTACTAGCAGCTTTGCTGAGTTCTAAACCAACCTGTGAATTCCAGTTGCCCTCAGCTTCCCTTTGTTAGGACTAATGAGGAAGTTGATGGAGGTTCCACCAATTCTTGTTGACCAAAGCTTCTGAATCTTCAAGTTTCTTTTAGAACATACAAGGTCACTTCGACAGATCCCTAACCTTTTTGACGATCAGTTTTTCCCTGATGCTCTTCCGTTTACAAACCAGAACTTGGCTTCTGAGTTATTGCTCAATTACATACACAGGAAGCTTCCTTCATAGCTTCTTAGTAATCCCTAAGCTCTCATCCTTTAACAAAGTTGTTCCTTGAAACTTTTGTCTCAAGCATCATAGTTGGCTAACGCTTTTATGAGTCACTTTCTCATTGTATGTTTTACTTTAGAACTTCTTCATCTGATACTGAAGGGATTTACTTGTGTCGGTAGGAGGTTTAGCAAAGCAGATGGCTGCCACAACATCATGTAGCTTTATATGAATTATATCATCTGTTATCTGTACGTGTTCTTCTCACTAGTTCAGTCCTCATTGCTCCCCTGCACCAGTTTAATCTTTGCTTACGAAAAATTCTTAAGCAACCTTTGCCTCAAACAGAACTTAAATCAAGGGAATGATTTTGCATAAATTACCAAAAGGGTTCATGTACTGTAGCTTTTTTGGTTTTTCCTCTCAATGATTTTGAGAATCAAATGAACCTGGAGGTATTTTTTTGAAATTTTTGAATTTCTAGAATTGAACTATTCAATATTTGAAGGATCAGCATATTTTGAAGCTAGAATGCTTACTCTTATTTCCAGATAGCAGAGGTACCAAAGCTGACTTCTGGTTGCACTGAGTTCATAGAAGCTGCTGAAGAAATATTGGAGAAGAGAAAAATGAACCAGACACTGCTGGCTAATCATAGCACATTGCTTGATTTGCTGGAGATCCCTCAGCTCATGGATACGTATGTGCTCAAATAAGCCCTTTCTTGGAATTCTCCTCCTACCATATGCTTGTGGTTAACTGATGTTTTTATTTGCTATGTATACTGCTATCAACCACTCCATGCATTCTAGAGCGCACATGATGGGCTTCATTTGTTTTAAGCAAGTAGTAGTTTGTAGGTGGTTAAATATGTTAGGGAAGAAGCTGCCTGGCTTTGCTAATTCCAGCTTATCATTAAGTATTTGTCAGGTCAGATTTCTTGGGTTTGAAAATTACCCATTTACTTGCAAAAAATTTTATATTTTGAACATTTTTGTGGGTCCTAATATTTCTATCCTCTCTATTTTCAAGACATTTGTTGGAAGAAGTATGTGCGGTATAATTGCTTTGTATTTTCTGTAAATTCCTTTGCATTAGAAACTGGTTCTACTCAGATTCATGATACAGTATGGAGTTTCAATATGCTTGTCCAGGTCATACAAATAAAATATTTGAAGGGAACAGGATAGTTGTTTTCCCGTGACCTTGATTCTTCGATACTAAGGATGTTTCCTGCTGATATCTTAGTTTGGGAAATTTGATGCTGACATGTTTAGGGAGAATCATTTCCTTCCACTTGTTTGTATCTATGTGTGCCTTTTGCATGTGCATTTGTTAAGATGCAAATTCAAAGTTTTTGATGTTGCTTGGCCTTGCTTGACTTTTAAAGCATTTATTTGATTTTCTCATGTATTTGTAGTATGATGAGGACCCATAATTGAGGATGTGTGTTCAGGATTTATGTTGAACTTCCTGTTGTAAATATCCTAATGGTCAGGCCAGATTTTTTCTGTTGGGCTTGGAGTTGGATATTTTTCTGTCCGCTGTCATTCCATGCCTAACAGTATTCAAAGGCTTAGAACAAGACTTCAATCAGAAGAAAATAAAATAGGTGATCAAAGGCTAAGAATTTAGTAAGGGTAAGAAAAATATCTATTTATAGACTTCCAAAAGAAAGAAAAGTAATCTTGAGGTCAATATTCTCATATCGAGGCTTCATATTCACCACAAAATGTGTTAACATATCATATAGTAGTCATAGTTAGCCTTATTAGGATCACTATTCTTAGTTACAACAGGAGCACTTTTTCTATGATATAAATCCTCTAGGTACTAAAGTTTCATTTTTTTGGGTGTTTGTGCAGGTGCGTACGAAATGGAAATTATGATGAAGCTCTTGATTTAGAGGCATTTGTTTGCAAACTTTCAACCATGCACCCCAAGTGAGTTACTATGAACTTTCCCTAAAATCTGCAAATTCTCCAGTAGGCTTTCTAACAGCATTCTTTCTCCTTGGTTAAAGATTACCTGTCATCCAAGCATTGGCTGCAGAAGTCAGGCAAACAACGCAATCTCTCCTCTCACAGCTGCTCCAGAAGCTCAGATCCAATATTCTGGTACATATCTTTTTTTTTTTTTTAAGCCATGCAGCAAAAGTGACTTGATTTTGTTTTCTGACAATGCTTTCTATGGATTTCAGTTGCCAGAATGTCTTCGAGTGATTGGATATCTACGTAGGATAGGAGTTTTCAGTGAGTATGAAATGAGATTACAAGTAAGTTTGCAATGGCTCATCAACTTTTACCTATTTTCCCTTCCTTTTTCTCTACTTATTTTTAGTATTATCTCTCTCTCTCTCTGTCTCTCTGTCTCTCTCATGTACTATGATGAGCATGACTCTGGTTGCCATGTTGACATGCTGGTTCACAAAATCAATCTTGTGATGGAAACATGATCATATAACAATCTTCATTAATCATTGTTCTCTGAAAGATCTGTATGGAAGTGGAGAAATTTATGTGATTATGATAGTTTCTAAGTTCCATATCATTGTTCCCTCTTGTGAGGTTTTTGCTAGGAAGACAAACCTTACCAGTTTGTTTTGTGCGGTTAATTATATGAATATGACTTTTAGGTGTTAACTGACATTATGAATTTCAAGCCACTGATACTAGTGTAATTGGGATTGGTTTGTAATATGATGACGATGGTGATGATGATGATGATGATGATGATAATGATGAAGAAGGTAATAGTGTGGGTATTGAATATCTTCAATCTATTCCTCCTCTTTTTCTTCAGTTTTTGAGATGCCGAGAGGCTTGGCTGACTGGAATCCTGGAGGATCTGGACCAGAGAAATGCGTATGAGTATTTAAAGGGGATGATAAGCTGTCATAGGATGCATCTATTTGATGTTGTCAACCAATATCGAGCAATATTTGCTGATGATACTTCAGGAAGTGAAGAAAATTATGATGGAGGGCTTCTCTTTAGTTGGTGCATGCATCAGATAACATCTCACCTTAAAACTTTAAAAGTTATGCTCCCAAAAATTACGGAGGGTGGATCATTGTCAAATATTCTTGATCAATGCATGGTAAGAAATCATTCTATTCTGGCCCCCGGCCCCCCCCCCCCAAAAAAAAATAGCTACGGATGTATTAAGGACATACATTTGATTCTTGAATGTGATTCTATCTTCAACTTTTCTTTTTATTGTTTAAGCTACTTCAGATTTTACTTAAAGCAAATTTGAGGTGCATATCCTCTTCTGGGTTGCTTTAATTGGCCAGCTGTTATTATTCTACGGATGTATTAAGGACATACATTTGATTCTTGAATGTGATTCTATCTTCAACTTTTCTTTTTATTGTTTAAGCTACTTCAGATTTTACTTAAAGCAAATTTGAGGGGCATATCCTCTTCTGGGTTGCTTTAATTGGCCAGTTGTTATTATTCCTTGCTTAAATTAGAACAGAATGAATATTTCTTCAGCAGCTGTCCTTTTTCTAATAGTTCACATTGCTATCATTTTGTTCTTTGCAGTACTGTGCTATGGGACTTGGTTGGGTGGGGCTTGATTTTCGCGGATTGCTTCCATCTCTTTTCGAAGAGTAACTACATATCCTTTGTTTCTGGCAACTTGCTGTTTTTGCTATGGGTCTGTCATTGGGATCCTCCAGTGAACTGAAATTTTATACTCTTTGGCTTGCAGGGCAGTTCTCAATTTATTTTCAAAGAATATGAAATTAGCAGTGGAAAATTTTCAGGTATTAGAGTTTCTTTTTGTGTTTCCAAATTCTGATTTTTCGGCTAAATAATTGTAGAAACATTATAGATTGAGCTTTCATAAACTTTAAGGCTATTTGTTATGTATGTTCACTCCAGTTAGTTCTTGATTCACATCGCTGGGTTCCACTTCCAGCAGTTGGGTTTCCTGCAAATAGTGTTGGTGAAGAAACTCAAGAGGATGTGACTCCACCTTCTCATCTGATGGAACATCCACCTCTTGCTGTCTTTGTAAATGGTAAGCTTGAACTGTGCTGCTTCAAATTTCTTTTTTTCACATTGGTGCTGAATGTGAGTCTGGCGGAGCCAATTAGTGCTGAATCACGGCAATTGCCTTGCTTGATTTTGGCAAAATCACACCTCTAGTACAGTTTCTTCCATCAAATTGACTACATTAATCCGTAAGTTTCAAACTTTACATGTATATGTCGTAAAATAATTAACCTTTGCCCCCACTGGCCATTTTTTCTGGTTCCATCCCTGTATGGTGGATTTGAAGATTTCAGTGCTTGGATTAAACTAACTGAAGCAATGATCTTGGGCTACTAATTGGATTTATAGTATATTTAATCAGTTGACATGCTTGCAGATAGTACTGTAGTCTTATGCAAAGAGTGAAGAACGATTGGGGAAGTGAATGTACCGTATGCTTAGTCTTAGTATTCTTATTTGCTTTGCTTGTAATGCTTTCCTGTGTTGGATCTGCTTTATAGCTGAATTATGTTTCTCTGTGGTTTGAGTAATATTAACCCATCGATAGCAGTTTCCTTGATTATATGAGATTGAGAACTCACATTCTCTTCTACTATATAATGATCCATTAATGTGAGGTACTTCTGAGACTTGTTAGAGATTCCTCAGCTTCTCCCTTTCAATTTCAGGTGTTTCGGCAGCAATGAACGAGCTTCGTCCTTGTGCTCCAGTCAGTTTGAAGCACATCCTTGCTCAAGAATTAATTATGGGACTCCAGGCTGTTTCGGACTCTCTGTTGCGGTACAATGCAACCCGTATGCTAAGAGGAAATGAATCTGGCCTTTTTCTCTCCCTTTGTCGAGCATTTATTGAGGTACTACTATACTAAATCTGTTTTAATCTACCCTAAACCCACTTCTCAGAGCCCTGGCAGGCTTATAACTTTAAAGTCACCTTTTGCAGGTGGTTTTTCCCCATTTTGCAATGTGCTTTGGTCGTTGTTACCCAGGTGGAGCTGCTCTCGTAACTAACACAAAGAACTTGTATGAGGGAGTCTCTAGGCTGTTGACAATGTCTTCCTCAAACAGTCTCCCAAAACCGGTTGAACACACCGAAGAGAGGAGCATTTCAGAGAACGGCAGCCTCCATGTAGCAGAAAATGGAATTAAACCAAGTGTTGATGAAGCAGGATCTGCCAATACCTCCAAGAAAGAGCAGGCAGATGAAAAGCAAAATGATTCATGACAATAATCTCTAATTATAAGGCGACCAATTATCTGTTCTTGGATTTTTGTTCTTAATCTGTCAGTTTTGTCTTGTTTCTGTAATTATGTGATGTAAGGACGATTCTTAAAAGGTGTTGTACTATAGAAGATTACGTTGTCATAGGAAAGAAATCTTGTCGAACACATTCTCTGAAGAGACTAGCAGGAGCAGCATGTCTGAATTCTTGATGATGGGTTGGATAGAAATGGGTTGCAAGCCAGCAAATTGTTCTGGCAAGTTCCTCCCAACCTAGTAAAAAGTTGTCTAGTATTTCTATTTATATTTAAAAAAAAAAATAAATGGTTCCCCGCTAGCTCTGACAATTGAGTTCCTGGCTTCCAAAAGCTGCAAGAATTCAGAGGTTTCATAGTAAGGCAAGACCCCAAGTTCATGTTTACTGAAGTTCTGATAATGTTGGTTTCTTTGCAAAACAAGTGAATGATTTCCTGATGGAGTAACTAGCAATAAAGATAGATCTTTGGTTTTGTGGATAATCTGAAGAGTTCGCTAATACAATGGAGCTGGAACTCACTAAACAGGCTTGGCTACTCTAAACAGGTAGGTTACACGAGCAGTTTCAAACTTCTACGTAAATACCAAGTTCACGAAGGTAAACAGACGGAATAAATAGGTTTTATTTATTTATTTATTTTTATTATTACCTCAGTGTAATATAAGGCATTACAAGGTTTTAGAGAGGGAAATGAGGGACAATCTACTAAAAAGTGAGTTTTTTTGCCTCCAGAGAGGCTTGAATAGTGGTTATTGTCAAATGTTTACGATGCCTAAAAAAGGAGGGTTTTATTCTCATTATATAGAAAATAGGTACAAAAATATGGCTGATTTTTAGCCAATTAGAATCAATGTATCACTTAATTACATCAATCTACCTCTCTAAATATGGTGTACATATATACAAAATTCTAATATATATGTAACGAGAGATTGAATATCTCATAATCCAAGCTACTATATATAATTGACATCCCCCCTCAAATTGATGTTGGCAGATCAAGAAGTATCAATTTGTCAATCATTAATTGATGACGGTGGCGAGATAAGGCCTTGGTGAAAACATCAGCAGTTTGATGCTCGGTGGATATATGAGGAAGGGTGATCACATGTTGATCAAATGCTTCTCGGATGGAATGACAATCTACTTCAATGTGTTTTGTATGCTTGTGAAATACTGGATTGGCAGGAATCTGAATAGCACTAGTGTTATCGGCATGAAGTGGAGTAGGAGTAAGTTGAGGATGCCAAGTTCACCTAATAAACCCCAAAGCCACACAATGTCTGAACATGCAGATGACAATGCACGATATTCAGATTTAGTAGAAGACTTTGAGACTCGATCCTACTTCTTACTTTTCCAAGAAATGAGAGCATCACCAAGAAACATACACCAACCAATAATTGAACGACGAGTATCCACACAACTATCCCAATCAACATCAACATAACCCTTCAACTATAAGAAATTCATAGTCAGAAAGAATAACCCGAGAGTAAAGGTACCCTTTAGATAATGAAGAATTCGCTATATAGCTGCTAAGTGTGAGTTGCAAGGAGCTTGCATAAATCCGGGCTTGCAGCACCTCGTAACTATTAGTCTGGCAATTGAAGGGGGAGTACGAGGCTAGGGAGTTGAGACTTAAAAAATATTTTGACCTTAAAAAGATGGAAAAGTTCTAATGCTCTAGGACATCCTTTATATATGACATGCTAGCCTCTTTGCTTGAATGGTGTCTACAGTAGTGAAGAACAAGGGTCAGGGGGATCCCTGAAGTATTATTGGGGAGGGAACCTCCGATGCTCAAGTTAGAATGGGTAGGATGAGTATGAGAAAGAAAAAGATAGACAAGTATGTTAGGCCCAGTCTAATTACCTTGGAGCCTCCTAGGTATATATAGGAGGTTCGAGGAGAGGCTATTTTGCCCGAGCCAAGTAGATTGGGACAAGTGGTTAGTAGGATTTGAGGGGCCTTCGATTTGAACCTTGGGGAGGGGTGTCTCTCACTAGCCTTAGGTGGTTATGCTCAATCATCCAGCCAAGGGCGTATGAAGGGTTTTTGTCGATGGTCCCGCGGGACTAATTGTTTGTCATGTTCCTCCGGAGTCCCTAGGGGGGGCTTACCGAAAGTGAAACTATGTTTAGGAAATACCCTTCTTGCCGAGGGTGACAAACGGGTTTTTATTAGGTTGGTTGGGTCACCATCTGAGGGTGTTGTTAAACCATTCTTGGTCGAAAGTCTTTTGGGTGATAGTCCTTCATCTATTACATGCCCCCTTTTGACTAGGTTGTCTTCTACCCATTACATCTTTGCCTTAGGACTTTTTTCATGCCTATTGGGGTGTTCAACTGCCTCCAAAATTGCTTCAATTTCAAAGGTGAGCAGATTTGCTTTCTTGTGCATGATGGATTTGATAACTCAGGAGGCGTGCCCTCGTTTTATGCATTAGGTGACATGTGTCACCACTTTAGTGGCTGTTACCCACTTTGGGGTAGCCCAGTTATGGTGCCAAAATTGTGCATTTAAAACTCACAAGGTTGGTATGTTCTGTAAGCCATCATAACAATACCCTTAGTGTGCTACCCAAGTGGCCCCCTTGGGCACTATGTAAATGCATGTATATTAGTCCAGCCATTACACACATATTCAATTTTTTTGCGCATCATGGCAGCAAGGAAGGAAAACACTAGCACAAGTCTTAATCTTGTCTACCACACATTAGGCAATCTTGTTAAGTTTAAGTAACCAGCCACTGCACCCAAAACTTTCTCCAAAAAAATGTATTAATCTAGTTATGTACCCCCTATTTTATTTGCTTCATTATCAAGTAGAGACTTAAACTAAACCAGGGAATTTGGTTTTACATCAATAGCTCACCTATGGACCAAGTTATAGATTTTTTAAGTTGGTTACAAAATTCTGACCAAATGAATAATATCTCAGCCAACTTTGCAACATCATAACTTTGGATACAGGGTTCCAAATATAGAAATTCCAATATTCCAAATCCTTGTTAAACCTCTAGATGTTTTCTAGACATGGTAAAAATTTCATACCAAGAATCATTCCACACAGGGAGATATAGAACTTTGAGTACAAGGTCAAAATTCTGTCCACTTTTCGACCATTATGCCCATACAAAATTTCATAAGTGTGCAAACACTTCATTCACAAGGGATAAGCCCTCCAAGGATATCCCATACATGTCCAATACACATAGGAATTACATGATCTTACATCTAGCAACTTTATGTGGCCAAAACAGAATTTACAAACAAGCAGCCTATCATTCACATTTACAAAGCTTGTGGACCACATTCACATACATAGCAAAACAGTCTTAAAATGTTCACATAGTTGTTTAAACTTTACATGTATTACATGTACATGCATCCATGAAATACATAATGGCCTTAACTCATCTAAAACACATACCCAAGTTACAGGAGAGCTTTAGACACAATGCATTCCAGAAAGAGGATGCTGGACAACTACTGCGTAATACAATAAGCACCATCACTAAAAATACCAAATGTGCTCCTAAAATCACCAAAATTTCTAGATCCTAACTAGATACATCAAAGTTAAATTAACTGAAATTTTAGATAAAAAATCAAACTACAAAGGTCAGTTTGAGTGTGATATTTCTGCTGGACTTGAAATGGGCAGATTTGAGGGGAGTAAGTTTCATTGTGAAACTTAGTAAGGAGAACACTTATACTCTTAAGGTAATGTAACCCATAGTATTAAATCAATCCAAAGACACTAAAAAACAAGAAAACACAATGCAAATATCTAGTATAGAGCAACCAAATGCAGCAGCCAAACACAAATAACAAACACATGAAATGCGGCAGCAACAATATGCATTTGTTAGTCCATCAAACATACAATAAACATATGCAAATCACTATGGCAGCCCTCCACAAGTATAAGCTTGGTCTTAGGAGAGTTTTAACGCTAGTTAGTAATAACTTTGGGCTCTAAAAACCTTTAAATTCGCTGCCATCACTGTGCACTTCACACACTCCCCTAACTAAGCTTGGTTCATCAAGCTCATGGCTCTCTTCCAAGCCTAGCCTTAGCTCCATGGATGTTTGATAATACAGTAAACATTTTAGGAGAGCAAGAGAACTCCTTACCTCGAGTGTATGCCAAAATTGGAGCTTGATCGTAGGTACACTCAAGTCTTAGCACCAAATAGCTTCCAATTGCCCTTTCTTGCTTTCAATTGTAACTAATTGCAAGCTTGGAGGTATGGTGGCTATCGACAAAGTGTGGAGGTGGAGGGGCTACATTTTTGCTGCTGGGAGAGACCAATTGTGGGAGATAAAGACAAAGATAACCACTTATAAAGACTTTAGTGCACAAAACACACTTTACTAGCCTTAACCATGCTTTAAGTCATTTTCCTTGCTACAGGACTATGGTTTCTTAGTCTTAATCCCTTGACCCACATTTGACCATCCTTTTCTTGATTTGGATGCCTTTTCTTGAGTGGAATAACTCCAAAATTCTTCCATTTTGAATTAAGTCATAAGCATAAACAACCAAAGGATTACATTAGGACAATTGAGTCCTTAAAGCCCTTTATGCTTTTCTTTGTCCCTAACTATCTTCCACAAGCAATTTGATCCTCCAATAACACTTTCATACTATTCATATCCTTCCCATAACCCTCCAAAGCTTTCCTTGAGAGTTTTTCAATTGAGTGCCTGAATTTCCAAAATCTTAAAAAAAAGTCTATAGGTTGCTTGACAAACAAGCAATTCTTAAGGCTTTTCTTGTGGGCCAAGTTACCAACTTAGAACACTTTTAATGAGGTGTTGATCATACCTTTTACCCTTCACACTTTAATCACTATGGAGAGAATTACACAATATAATGATTTTTTACTATTATGCCACACTTCGTAATTCTCCCATTTTTGTAAGGTGGTAACAGTGGCTATTCTCCTCATCGATTATGTTGGTTATGTCTCTTCGACAAGAATTTGTCATTATGGAATCTTTTCATATGCCTCCTTTAGGCTATATATTCCTCTATCCAACACAGAAGTCCTTCACTCCTTATTCCACTCCTTGCTTTCCTTCTCTCATTTGCTAATTTCTCTTCTTTCTTTATGGTGGTTCTTTACGGCAGAGTGATTTCTGACACCCTTTTTCGGCGATTATCAGTTTCTTTGGGACATAAGCAAATGGGTGTTCTATCCAAGGTTGTTTTTTCCTTCCCTCTTTTTTCTTTTCTCCTTCCAAAGGTAGAGTTTTATGATTCTGGGATGGAAGTTTGGAGTGCTGAAGTTAGTGCCGTCAAAGAGAGTTGGAGTTCTCTTGATGCTCATTTGAGCTGCACCACTTTAGAAAAGTGAAGAAGTGGCGAACAAAATTTTTTCTCCCTTCGTATGTTAAGACCAAAGTTCCCAAACGTAGTGAACCAAGCTATCATCCTTGGGAAAGGGAGGTCACCATTTTTATATCTTAACTAAAATTCGGTCTTCTGTATCGCTTCTTGAAGATGATCTCTGATTTTTGTAAGTTCCATGGCATAGCCATCAACCAACTACCTTCAAATTCTTATTCTTATTTCAATGCATTCTTTTGTATGTGTGGGGTTTTTAAGGTAAACCCCCTTTTTATTTTCTTAATACAATATTACAAACTTGACCTCATGCCAAAAAGGTCTTTTTATTTTCTACTACCTCAGGGGACTGGTAGCAAAAAATATACTTTCACCTTCGCCACCAAGGACAGCTAGCAAGGTTGGCAGAAGAAGTATTTGTTTATGGAAGTGTCGGAGAACTAGAAGGATTTACCGACGAGGTGGGCCTTTGGGACCTTAGTGATTGACGTGTTGCATCCATCAAAGCTCTTGACCGAAGAGCTAGAATCTTAGTTCAAAGAGTTTGACAGTTGTAGGTGGCTGACTAGCACGATCAAGTATCTTCGCATCCACCTTATGCATTTTCTATCAGGTGGAACTTGAAGACTGAAGAGGTCCTTCAGGAATTAGGCATTGTGAAGGAACACCTTACCGACCTCTGGATGCCTAAATCTAGTATAGATGGGAAAAAGTCTATAATAGTGATGCTTCTTCGGGGGAAGTTCACTTGTCAAGCCCTTTTGTAGAGTAAGTTTACTTTTACCCACTATTTGTTGGATCACTTGGTACTTACATTGATCTTTTTTTTCATTTTCAAAGATGGGTGACAAGTCTACTGACTTCTACAAAAGCCTTTTCCTCGGTCAAGTGGAGAAGGGCGAACAAGGGAAGAAGAAGGCCCCGAAAAGGAAGAAGGGGCAGCCTTCGAGAGAGCCTTGGTAGAAAAAAGCTACAGAAGACTCCTTTCCTCCCCCTTCAAAAGTCGTGAAGGAAGTTGAGGCTGTGGTTCTTGAAGTCACGATCCTCTTAACTCTCGTGAGTGCCCATTCTGCTATGGAGACCTTGGGGACTTCTCTGGCCATTCTTTTGGTCGAGGAGATCAAAAAGAGAAGAAAACAAAAAGGGAAGGATATCCCTGCCAATATCCTGGAAGTAAGCGATTCTGAAGTAGGGGACCTTGAGGTTCCTTTACTAGGTTCATCCTTTGACCTTTCATCTATGATTTTTAGTTTTTTTGGAGTTTTGGCCTTTATAGATGACTGGTTAAGGACTAATGTGGTGATTCAACTTCGCCAAGATCTTGCAGAAGAGGTGCCAGTACTCGACTGGGTCACTGAACATGAACTAAAATGTCAGCGGCATGATGCCAAGATCCCTCCCGGGAAAATTTTGAGAGTGCCTTTGTGGAAGTTTACTGAGGATATGGATTTATTCCCTAAAGACTACCAGATGATGGTCCCTCAGATGGCGGAGGGCATCATGACCAACGCTACCTTCCAGTTTCTGATGGAGTCATGTCCGAATGAGGAGATTCTAGTTGCTCGGATTACCAAGCATGTTGCCCAGGTCTAACTTCCTTCCAGTACTTAGGAATTTTTTCCACCACTTAGTCCTTTTTCTTATCCATTGTGCCTTTTCTTTTCTTGCAGATGCTTGCCTATGGGGGGTACTTCTGAGCATGGTAGTGAAGGCCAAGGAAGCCTTGGTGACCACCTGTTATAAGTATGGAAGGTTAAGCAAATTTGCTAAGGGATAACGAGACTTTGCCAAGGGCTTGCCTATCATACCCCACATAGGCCCCAGCCTCTGCACTCTCAGTGCCACTCACCATACCACCAAGAATGTTATTAGACACAAGCACCAAAAGTGTTATGAGTAGTTAATAGTTTGGGCCAACTTTCATTTTGGGTAGTTTAAGTCTTAGTTTCTTAAGGTTAAGGCCTAGGAGGTTCCCTAGGAGGCTTATGAGTAATCCTATAACTTTACTTGCAGCTCAAGGCAAGGCCCATAAATAACTTGCAACACAAGGCAAGGTTTTACACTTTTACTTTAAGTGTTTATTATGTGTGCTCATCAAGTGTGCTATTCAATGTATGGCAACCAAGAAGCCCATCTTATTTCAAGTTTTGAAATCATACTTTTCATGTCCATATGCATTCGGCAAAGGTTTGAACATAAGAGGTTTACTCATAAAGGACAATTCCAAGGCACATAAATAAGCATAACTTGGCATTTCATCCATCTAACATGTATACATCAAAACCATAGTTCAACCGAGGCTAAATATACACAAAAGTAGCCTATTTACAAGTACAACCTACTTGGCAACATACCAAGAATACTTATTGTCCATAAACAAGCCAATGTTATGCATTACAAGCCATGTTCAGCTATAATACCTGAGAAGTACCTTAAAGGTACAATACAAGATAAAGCATTGAAGTACAAGACCTATGACCAAGTTCATGGTCATAAAGGCAAACCACCATACTAATGCCCAAGAACACACATCCATCTCCTCCTAGACCATCCCACAACTCTACACAAGGCCTGCAAAACTGAACACATAAGTTTTGGGCAAGCACCATAAGACTTGTACAATGTACTTAACAAGCCAAACTCTCGGTTTTGGCACATACCTTAGCAAAAGTGTACAAACTTAGTACACAAGCAAAACAACAACAATGACAATCACTCAACCTCAATTCCTTTCCCTGAAACACAACCAATAAGGAGCATGAGTATTAACACTCAGTAAGGTTCACTACAACTCTTAATGAGTTTATTTAGTTAAGCCCGAAAGCTTAACCTCCAATAAGCTTAACTTAACCTGCAAGAAAGACAAGGAAAACACCAAAACACAAGCATAATGATATATATATACATGCTAACCGAGACATATAAGCATAATAACATTAACTACAAGGGTTAGCAAGCACAAACAATCAAACAAAGCACACAACTCACACACACACCACATTTTCAATCTCAGCCGAAACCACTAGCAAGTACCCATATACAACATTTGCATTCCAAGCTTCACCATATCATCTCCAATCCACTAGAGCTCCAAGTTCAAAGTTAAGTTGGCCTACTTAACAAGAACTTTAGTAGTTGCCTCTAATTGATTAGGTAATCAACAACCATATAACCCGAAGGTTTCCATATGCTCACAAACTAGCAAACTAAGATCATATAGCTCATCATACTATCACTTAGATGCCATTAATCTACTTGAACATGGAAATAGTACCAAAATCAAGTAGAAACCGTGAACCTTACCCAAAAACCTTGGCTTGAGCTTTCGGTCAACTCTTGACACTCCAAATCCAAGCTTGAAAATTGAAGCTCAAGGTTGCCTAATGCCGAGAACACCAAATATTAACTTAATTCTTGACTTCAAGCCTTAATTCATTAACAATTTGGCATGAACCCTTCAAGAACTCGAATTCTTTCTTGCCAAGAACAACTGAAAACTTGCAATAAGGAAGTCAAACCCGAGATTACGTTTTCGGCTTTAGTGGAGACATGCAAAATTTGTTTAATTGCCACATGGCTCATTAATTGGCTCTAATAGTCTTCTCGGCCTTGTTTAATTTTGCATGGCCTAATGCAATCCTTCCATGCTTCTTAGTGCAAAGTGTAGCACCTGAAAGAACAATTAAAATGGCCCTTAAACTTTATTTCTCGCCACTAACACTTAAGCAGTTTTTAATTTTCCAATTGAAACCTGATAGTTCTCGGTTTTGCATTTACACCACTATTCACATTTTCATTTGATTCCCTAATATTTATATCACATTTTCCTTACATTTTTAGCTTGGGCCAAGCACTAAACTAGTGTCCTGACATTGTCGAGGGTACCTAAAAGCTCATCAAGAACTATTCCTCCAAAATGGCTAATATGGGGGCAAAGTTGGTGGAACAATCTTTTGCTAATGAGGTTCTTTGGAAGGAGTGAGAGTCTCTGATTTTTGGGGTACCCCAAGCCTTTTCAGATAACACCCAGCTCTTGGTCAAAATTGAGTAGTTGAAGAAGTGGAGGAAGAAGAAGAAGAAGGAAGTGGAAGCCTTAAAGAAATAGGAGTAGGCTAATGAGATGACTAAGTGATCATTTTAGGATGGCTTTTGCTTAGCTCATCACCAAGTCCTTTTCCACTATCCGGACATGGACATCTTTTTCCTTCAAACGGTCAACATCCTTGAAGGTCCTTTATCTGGATGGTTTCAAAGGGAGTTTCTGGGCTTTCGTCAACAACCTTCAGAGACCAAAGATTATGCTAATTAAGAGTCTGAAGGCGAGGACACAGAGGAGTAGTATAGGGCCTTGAGCTATCTTTTTTTTTTCATGTACTCTTGCCTTCTTTCAATGAAATATTGCTTATTCCGAATTCATGCTCATAATTTCACCCAAGTCCCAAATGTTTTCTCATTCAATTTGGCCAATGGTGATAACACTTATAAGCATACACGCTCATCTCCTTCAAAAAATTTCAAGCAATGATTAATGGATACAAACTTGCTTAAGTTTTTTGAGATACCTCAATGATTTGAATGATACTCAGCATTTATATGACTTCGTCAGAAAATTCCCACTTAACATTTGTATAATCTTTCTTAGAAATTTTTTAAGTGTAATATTTCTTCAAAAAATCCGAATGCCAAGTATTTTTGAATTCATCTCCTTCGATGCTTCCAATCTTGAAAATTCATAGCCGAACTTCTTCAATAACCAAATAAGGTTCTTCCCAAATTGTGTAAAATATTCCATGAGATGGTCTTTGGGGTTCCAATTTGGCCGTTCAGAGAATGAGATCTTCAACTTTGATTCCCTTAGGCTTAACTTTCTAGTTTGTGGTGATAGCAACTCATTGCTGGAAAGCTCTTCTCCAGAGGTCGGTCATTTTCCTATGTTCTTCAAGCATATCAAGTTTGGCCCTTAAGCCGAGGTTGTTCTCTTTTTGTCGAACACTTGTATCCTTATAGAGGTTTCACTATTTCAATAGGGATTAGAGCCTCAATTCTGAACACTAAAGAAAAATGGGTTTCCTTGGTAACTCTTCTTAGAGTTGTTTAGTAACTCCATAGCATGCTCTGTAATTCACGAGGCCACTTTCCTTTGGCTTTGCCAAGTATTTTCTTCAAGCCATCCTTTAAAGTCCTGTTTGATACTTCTACTTGTCCATTGCTATGGGGAGGAATTACCAGTGCAAAGTGAAAATTTATACTGAGGATGGTGGCAAATTATTGGAACCTTTTATCAATAAATTAGGTACCATTATCTACTACTATCAGCCTTGGGCAGACGAACTTGCAAATGATTTTTTTTCAAACAAACTTTTGGATATCTTTGGCCAAGATCGTTGCTAAGGGTTTTGCTTCAATCCATTTAGTGAAGTAATATATTGCAATGATGCAGTATTTGACCCAACCTAGTGTCATAGGGAGAGGACCAATGGGATTGATTACTTATATGGTGAAGGGGTAGAGGTAGCTAGTCGAGGCCATTACCTCGGAAGGTGCTCTCTAAACAGGCGCATGCTGTCATGCCTGTGACTTGTATAGGCCATGGGCTATGATAAAAATGTACATAATATGTATAGATAAGTAATACAAGTCATAAAAAGTAAGACAAGAAGCATATAAGGGCATATGCCTAATCGGGTGCCCTAAGTGCACCTATGTGGAACAAGAAGGAAAGTATCATATTTGTGAGCCAAACATGGATAAAACTAAGTGCCAATGTGAGATTTGGAAATGAGGATTCAATATTTGAAGAAAGAATGGCTAAGAACACAAGGACACTAAGGACAAACATAGGATGGCTCTCAAGTACACTTTGTGTTCACCCATGTTAATGGAAAAGCTTTAAAGCCAAGCACTTCCAAAGAAGCTACATAGGATTGATGCTTGGCATTAAAATGAAGATGAGGGCTATAATTTACACCAAGAAAAGGTTAAATGCACGTAAGGAAAGTGGGAGACACCTTGGGGTGCACTAAGGGGCTATTGAGTGCACGCATAGGGTTCTTAAGTTCGCATGGAAGTTTAGTGACCCAATTAGCTTAATTAAAGGGTGTGAAATGGGAGCTCAAAATACCACATGAAGGGATTTAAATAGGTCAATGAAATAATCAAAATGATTGAAGTGGCTTGTGGAGAGTTGGACCAAAGAATGGTCAAATTAACTTCGCTGCCAAGGCCAATTCGGCCGAAATTCCACCACTTGGACTTGTGTATGACTAAAGGCAGCTTCCTACCCCTTGAATCCTGCTAACAACCTTAGAAAAAAGGGTGCAAATAATCCTACAAAACAAAGAAACAAGTTAGAAACACAAAGAAAGACAAAGGGAGCTAAACCAAGCATGGTGGTGCCAAGGTAGGCTCACGGTGGCACATTGAGTGCATGGAATGTTATAGCCCTCATAGCGGAAAGTGTGTTTAAGGTTTATAAATTAATAAATTGCTAGCTTAATACCTGATTTTAAGTTTATCTAGCAAGTTCTAGCAAGTTAGTTAAGGTTCACTAGGTTCCGAGGAGATTATGGCACAAAAGAGGTCCTGGAGGAAAATGGTAATTTTGCATCTTGAGGTGTCAGGCTAAGTCCCAAGAATGTGCTTTAAAACCTAACCCTTGCTTAGTACCCAATTATTTCATTAAGTGTTGAAAGATTTTACCAAGTTTTGACCAAGAGTTACTATTTAAGGAAGGGGCTTTTTGTAACATTTTATAAAGTTTGGTGGCTTTGCATTTTAAAATCTTTAAAACTTGGTAAAGTTGCTTATGGCTTCCATTCATGATCATTTCTCCTTCCTTTCCCGAGTTCAACTCTTCCCTAATTCTTGCCCAAAATTAAGAGTTCTTGATGGAATTCAGAGACCCAAGGGGTATACAAGCCTTGGGTAGCTCATTTCAAGCTTGGTTTGTGATCTTGGAGTTGTTTTTCACATTTTTCTAGCTAGGTTGTGGTTTGCTCATGAGGTAGCAATGATTTCTTGGTGTTTGCTTCTTTTTTTGGTGATTTGAGGCTTGGGTTTGCATGGAACTTAGGTAGAACCTTCTAGGGCTTTGTTCATGGTGAAGAAGTGCTTAACTCTTGTTTGTTACTTGAAATTGAGGTAAGGAATTTATGTTTCAAGCTTAATTGATCCTATTAGATTCTAGTTGCTTGTTGGAAACAAGTAGTATTGGCAATAGCATAGGTTATGGACATGCATGTTCATGGTGGACAAGGCTTGAATTTGAGGTTTATGTGATATTTTGATGCATCATAGGATGTTGTTGATAGTGTATTTATGGCCTATGCAAGTTGTTTTGCAGCTATATAGTGATCGGAGGCATTCCTAGTTTGCCTTGAAGCCATAAGAAGCCTCTAAAGAGGCTTAGAAGGATGTTTTCTGGGTTCAGGGCATGGGGTTTTGGCACCTAGGTGCCAAGTGCGGTTGCAATGCCCAGCGTGCATTTTTAGCACCATGGAGCTAAGAGCTCCTGGAACCTAAGCCATAGAGGCCTGTTTAGCAACAAATTTCATCTTTTTGAAAGAGGATCCAGGTGATAGCCAAACGCTATCGCCTCTATCTGGCCGAACTCCCTGCCACAATAACGGCCAGAAGAAGCTGGCGCTACCCGAGAAAAGGTGCGATCAGGCACCTCGGGAGATAGCCGAAGAGCTCCGAGCCCGGCACGCCAGGAAACCCCGAGGACATTACTCGGCCCCCCAAGGTTGTGAACAGATCGCCTTCGGAAAAGCAGCACCAGACATAGCGAGTCGAACATGATATCCCCGAAGGTGGAACTCCCTGAAACTGGGAACCCCCGAACTGAGGGCTTGTTTCCCGAAGAGGCTCTGTCCGAACTAGAGGACGACCTCACCCAGGGACCTCGGGAGTACGGCAGGAGCATTTATGGAAGCATTTAAGGAAGCCTCTCACACATCCTTTCACATACGTCATAAAGTCGCCTGAATAGGCGCTCTGACATACGGACGCCATCAGAATCACATCATGGCCCATCTCCGCACGTGGCTCAGGACAACCTGCTACCAGTTATCTGTCTCCTACGCCCAGAAACTCAGGGAACATCCGACCGAACACGTGTCGTGATCTGAACGGGCTAGGCGCCCCTATAAATACCAGGAATTAATACTTGGCAGGAGGCTGGTTGGTTGGCCAAACACTGCTCCCACACTCTGAGAAAACTACCAGGCGAGACTCTTCAGCCCTTTGTGCTATTTCCTCTGCCTTTCTCAGCCACCACTGACTTGGGCGTCGGAGGCTCCCCCCCCGGAAAAACACTCCGGGGGCCTCCTAACCCTTTGTTTCTGAGCTTTCAGGCACTCTCCTTCGGGCTATCCATTCCACCAGGCGTTCTTCCTCCCAGAAGTCTCTCCACCAGTCACTATGACTATAAACGATGAGGCCCCTGGCCATCATTTGGCGCCGTCTGTGGGAACCCGCTCTGAGATCTCCGTCGTTGAGACTTGGCGTTCTAAGGACAAGGGGCTCCCGAAGTCCCCGTCCGCGCCTGAGATACAACCGGCTGCTGAGCAAACACTCCCAGGGACTTCTGCGCCTGAGGAAGACCGCCCTCTGGTAATCACCATGAGCTTCTTGAGGGACTTTCAGCGTTCGGTCGTGTCTGAAATGACCCAGCAGATCGACCGAAGGTGGCCACAGCAAGCACAGGCCCAGAGACCCCCCTCACCGACACGCCCTCGGGAGAAAAGCCCCAAGTCTACACATCGCAGTTCGGGGAGTGGAGACCCTCGCGAAGAATCATCCACAGAAGATATAGCCCTCGGGAAACGGCCAGTGGGACAAACCGGGTCCAAGCGACCGAGAGTTTCATAGCGAAGCAGTTCGTCGCCTGAGGCGAGGTCCTTGTCCCCTCAGCGTCGAACTCGCCCCCCGAAGAGGCACCGGCGATCTCCATTCCCTGAAGAAGGCCCTAGCGTCACAGTGCTGATGGAGAGGATACTAGCACGGCTGGACAGAGTGGAGAAACAAGTGGCCAGAAAACCCGTTTGGGCCAGACTCTCGGGAACATGCTGCGAAGATGACTCGCCATTTATTCAGGCCGTTGTTGAGGCAGCCATGCCAGGTGACTTCAGAGTACCTCGGTTGGAGATTTATGATGGCCGTACTGATCCACAAGCCCATCTGATGAAGTACAGACGCAGCATGATAATACACGGTGCTGACGACGCTACCATGTGCAAGTGCTTCGAAGTCACCCTGACAGGGCCAGCCACAGCGTGGTACAATTCCTTGCCTTCAGGAACCATCACTGAGTTCCAGGAGTTGTCCACGGCCTTCACACAGCAATTCATCGGGAGCCGACCCACGGCGAAGATGCCTGTGCAGATGTTCGACATAGAGCAGAGGAATGGAGAAACCATCCGAGACTATGTCGAAAGATTCAACAGACTTCAGGCCCAAAATCCGCATTCTTGCCATGACACGAGGTCTTCGGCGAGACTCACAGCTGTTCTACGAGTTCTCAAAGGACCCCCCGGAGACCCTCGGAGAATTTTACCGAAGGTCAGAACAGCACATGACCGCCGAAGAACTAAGAATGGCTGTGCCGAAGTCTGATCACCACCGCCCCGAAGAGTCCAGTCAACAAGCTCGGCATCCTACCGAATACGCAGGACGACCTCGGAGGATGCGAGGAAAAAAACCTCAAAGTTTGACACCATTGAGCACTTCACGGACCAACATTCTCATGGCGCTGGAAAGGCAAGGGACGCAGATTCGGCGACCAAGGGCCATGACCGCCGATAATTAGAAGAATGCAAAGAAGTTCTGCCAGTTTCATCGCGACCACGGTCATGACACCGAAGACTGCTTCCAGCTGAAGAAGTACATAGAGTCGCTGATAAAAAATGGCCAACTTCGAAAATACCTGAGGATGCCATCCCCGAATGGCAGAAATATGGAGGAAGAAAGGGCCGAAGATGAGGACTATGACTCCGACAGGCGGAGAAATAGAAGTCCAAAAAAGTGCCCTCCACCTCCAGCAGGGGTTATCTAAACCATCACCACGGGGCTCCCATCCTCGGAAAGAAAGCGGAAAGCCAGAGAAATTGCAGTCATGGAGTATCAAAGTCCATCAAAGAAGCTGGCTCGCAAAGGTGGCTCCACCGTCGCTTTCCCCCAGGACGATCCGCTACTGATTATGGCGAGAGTAGGGGACTGGGACGTCGAAAGAGTGTTGCTTGATGATGGCTCAAATGCTGACGACCTATTCTTGCACCTGCTGCCGAGCTTGGGCATCTCCAGCAGCGAACTGAAGCCTGTCACCTTGCCCACTTTTGGGGTTGGGCCATCCGAACTCCCCGTCCTCGGATGGATTGACCTCCGGCTGATGTTGAAAGGGACTTCGGTGAACGGAGCAGCTGAGTTGTACACCTCCACAATGGCGAGATTCATCGTCGTGAACGTCCCGTCCTCGTACAACGCCATCCTTGGAAGGCAGACAATGGAGAAGCTGCATATTCGCCCTGGTGTGAAGTACTTGACTGTCACATTCGCCACCAAGGATGGAGATGCAGAGGTATTCATAGACCAAGCCGAGGTAGGAAAGGTGTTTGTAAAAGCGCGAAAAGCTCCGGCAAGCAACCTCGTGCAAACGATGGAGGCAAGGGCACCAGAAAAAGGAAAAGAAGAAGATCTCGCCAAAACAGAAATGGAAGCAATAGAGCTTGTCCCAGGTCAATCTACCAGAATAGGGAAGAGCTTGGCCGAAGGTGACAAGGAAAATCTTGTATCCTTTCTGCTGGAAAATAAAGATCTGTTTGCTTACTCGCCAAAAGATATGCCGGGGGTGAACCCTAGCATAATACAGCATAGCCTCAAAAAAAGTTTGTCAAAACCGAAGTCCAGCGTCTCCTAGATGCTGAAGTCATCAGGGAGGTCAAGTACCCTGAGTGGTTAAGCAACGTGGTCATCGCCACAAAAGAAGGTAGCAGCAAACTCCGGATGTGCATCGACTTCAGAAACTTGAACGATGCTTGCCCGAAAGACTCATACCCTCTGCCGCCGATAGATCAACTGGTAGATTCAACTGCTGAATATGGGCTCCTAAGTTTCCTAGACGCCTTCAGTGGTTACCATCAGATAAGGATGGACCCCGAAGATGAAGAGAAGACTGCCTTCATCACCGAGGGAGGAACATACTGCTATATCAGGATGCCATTCGGGCTCAAAAATGCAGGAGCCACCTACCAGAGGTTGATGAACAAGGTCTTCAAAGACCAAATGGGGAGAAGCATGGAGTTGTATGTTGATGATATGATAGTCAAGAGCAAGCTATCTGACTACCACGTTGCAGATTTAGAGGAAACCTTCCGAAAGCTCAGAGCCTTCGGGATCCGCCTTAATCCTGAGAAGTGCATCTTCGGGGTGACCTCGGGAAAATTCCTTGGGTACATGGTATCTGAAAGAGGCATCGACGCTAACCCCGAGAAGATTAAGGCTCTGCTTGAGTTCCGAACTCCTACCACAGTCAAGGATGTGCAGAGACTCACCGGAAGAATAACCTCTCTAAGCAGGTTTATTTCCAGGTACGGAGATAGGTGTAGACCTTTCTTCAAAGTCCTCACAAAGGCAACAAAAATGGAAGGCAACCTCGGTGACGCCCCAAGGCATCTTCGTTTGCTGTCATGTTGACAGGTGGAGAGACTTCCTGAGGAGGCGAGCGCCTGGAGCTCTGGTTTCCCAGCTGAGTGTGCCTGAAAAGCTCAAAGAAGAGGTTAGGAGGTCCCCGGTTTGCTTTTCCTGGGAGGACCCTCCGACGCCCAAGTCAGTTTTCTAAGTGAAAGTGGAGGAAGAACACTAAGGGATCAAGTGTCTTGCCTGTTTTGTGTTTTCTCAGAGGGAGGAAAATGCCCATCCCTTGCCCAGTCCCATTTCCTAGTATTTATAGGAGTAGCTGGTCCATTCAGATCATGACATGTGTTCGGTCGGATTTGATCTGTAGTTTTGGACCTAGGGGACAGGCAGCCGTTTGCAGCCTCCTTTAGCCCGGGACCCGGACAGGTTGTGTCAGGACTGGGGCGGCTGCGGCGTGTCAGTTCGCCGTTCAGATGTGACGTGTAGGGCTTGTGGGCGACATGTCAGAGGCTCCTTAAATGCTCATACCGTACTCCCGAGGTCCCCTGGGCGAAGTCGCCCTTCGGTGCGTGCACCCTCTTCGGATTCTATCCGTCCTTCGGTGCGAGCACCTCCTTCGAGATCTATCCCATAGTTCTGGGAGTTCCCTTGATGAACACCTTCTTCGGGACTCACACCCATAGTTCGGGGATTCCCTTGTTCAGGTGTTTCTTGTTCGGGGAAGACCTCTTCGGGGCCTCTGCCTTCAGGGAGATTCTCCCTTGTTTCAGAGAGATGGCTCTCTTACCCGAAGACGGTCAGTTTGGCCCCTCGATGGAGAGGGTGTTGTCCTCGGAATTCCTGACGAGCTAACCAAAGTCTCGAGCTCATAGTGTTTGACTTCGCACCTTCCGAGGTCAATGAAAAGATCCTCTCTTGGGTGACGTCAGACTCCTCGGCCAATATTCTGGCCGGGAGTTACTACCGAGGAGGCAATAGCCTTTGGCTATCACAGGCCCCCCTCCGAAAAGCCGAAGTGAGAAACTTCGGTTCATCAGTTTTCGGGTCCTGTGGTTGTGATATCTATGCCGAAGACGCCTTCTTCTGTTTGTACCGATGGGCGGCATTTTTGCGTCCTCCAGGCGCGAGAAGATAGGCTGTCCCTATGCCGAAGATACACCTTCTGCCCGAAGTCACAGGCTGTCTCTTGGTGTCCTCGTGGCGAGGGGAAATAGGATAACCTTGTACCGAAGATAGACCTTTTGCCCGAAGTCACAGGCTGTCTTTTGGTGTCTTCGAGGTAACCTACATTTTTGCCTTTATAGGTCTGCTCATGCGTCGCGTCCTGTATCCAGCAGAGTCAGTCTAGGGCGGCGCCTCTAGACCAAACGGTGTCAGAGGGCGTTCTCGACGTGATGGACGACACGTGGCATGTTTGCTGCGCGATGACCGACACATGGCACACTTTTATTGGGTTAGAATGCACTGAGTACGGCTGGCGCGACTTTTCAGGCGCTCATGGCAGTTATGGCGACGCTTCGCCTTCCGAGGGGTACTAATGACGACGGTTCTCCTGGCCTTCTCGGCCTATATATATCAGTCCTGTCATAACCCTCTTTCTTCTTCTGCTTTTGCTTTCTTTTGCCTTCTAATTCTCTCCCGATTTTTCACGGCGGTTCTCCTTTTTCAGGCATTTTTCCGACCACTTTTCACGACGGCTTCCAGGAATCCAAATTCCGGCAAGACCTTTGGTGGGTTTTAGTCCTTCTGCTTTTTTCAAAGATTCTTCTTTGTTTTTCCCGAACTCGTTTTCCTTGTTTTTCCCGAACTCATTTTCATCATGCCTGTTCCCGAGAGTTGGCAACCTCTTCTTTCTCACCCCTGCTGCACTACTCCAGCAAAACTAGCGAAGTGGAAGAAAAAGTTTTTCTTACCTTCTTACTCTGTGACGAGGTTGCCCCGTCCTGACCAATTTGCTTTCTCCAACCGAAGTGATGAAATCACCGTTTTTCGAGCTCAACTGAAGGCTGGACTTCGGTATCGCCCCCGGAGATGGTTAGCGCGTTCTGCAACTTCCATGGCATTGCCGTTAACCAACTCCCACCGAACTCGTACTGCTATTTCAACGCCTTCCTCTGTATGTGCGGCGTTTTCAAAATAAAACCTCACTTTGTAGTTTTTCTTCAGTACTACAAGCTCTTCGTGGTCCCGAAGGGTGGCTTCTACTTTATGCTACCTCGGGGATCCGGGAGCAAAAAGTATACGTTCACCTTCGCCACCAAAGACAGCTGGCGAGGGTGGCAATAAAAATTCTTTTTCCTGAAGAAGTCGGAGGCTTGGTCGCACGTCCCGACCAAGTGGGCTCAGGGGAGGCTCAAGATGGATGTTGTTGACCCGAAGATACTGCTAGACGCCGACGTAGCACCTATCTTTGAGGACTTCGACAGGCGCATCCGGGCCGTCTCTGACTGGGCTGCCGAGGTCTCTCCTCGTGCCCTTTACCCCTTTCCGATCAACTGGAGGCTCATGACCGAAGAGGTCCTTCGGGAACTCAAGGTGGTAAAGGAGCATGTGACAGACCTCAACATGCCGAAACCGGCTTCTTCGGGGAAGGACTCCTGGCTCGTGAAACTCCTTCGGGGGAAAGAGACTTATGAGTCTTTTTACGAGAGTAAGTTACTTTCTCATTTTTTCCTTCATAACTTCATCTTGGACTTACACTGATCTTCTCTTCCTTTTTTCAGAGATGGGCGATGACGCGGCTGCCTTCTACAAGGTTCTTTTTACCGGGCAGGCCCAGAGGGGCGAACAGACAAAGAAGGCCGCCTCTCGGAGGCGGAAGCAAACTTCGGGCGGCCCTCCCCCCAAACGGGCAAAGAAAGCTGCTCCTTCCTCTCTTCCGCAAATTCCGGAGGAGGTAGGCGAGGAGCCCGGAGACCTTGCTGCCCCTTTGCCCGAGGTTCCTTCAGTTGACGTCCCTTCTTCCGACGTCCTTCCTCAAAGCCCCACGCCTTCGCATGCTCTTCTGGAGGGCGATGGGGAGGAGACCCCTTCTGCCGAGGAACGGCGCCAAATAAAAGGCAAGGGGATCTCTACTGAGGCGACGTCAATTCTTGACGACGATGTTACCGAGGTGCCAGCAGGTTTGTACTTTGTCGAAGAACCCTTTTCTTCTCTTGTAAATCCTTAAGGGTTTTCTGGCCTTAACATATTTTCCTGCCTTGTTGCGCAGCCGAGGTGGCCGCTCCTGACTGGGTTGCCGAAAACGCCCGCAAGAGGGCCCTTCGGGATGCCCAAGTCCCGGCAGGGAAAGTTCCGAAGGAGCCCTTCTGGACGTTCACGGAGGACATGAATATGTACTCCGAGGACTGTCCCGAGATGGCCAGGCAGATGTGCAAAGGGGTTTTTACTGAGGCCTCTTACAAGGCCCTTACGGAGGCTTACCTGGCCTGGGAAGAACTCAAAGTCTACCTGGCCAGCCTGCCGACTCTGCGACAGCCTCGGGAGGGAGAACCCCTCGTACTGTACCTCGCCGTCACAGAAAAAGCTGTGAGCTCGGTCCTCGTGAAAGAAGAAGGGTCAAAGCAATGGCCGGTCTACTATGTCAGCAAGTCCCTGCATGGCGCTGAAGTCAGGTACCCCTTGCTTCAAAAAGCTATATATGCCTTGGTGCTTGCAGGGAGAAGGCTGCGGCCATACTTTCAGGCTTACCCCATCATCGTCCGAAGTAGTCTACCGCTACCTGATGTTAAGAAAAAAGTTGGCCATTCGGGAAGGCTCTCCAAGTGGTGCATAGAGTTGGGCGAACACGAAAACACGTATGAGCCTCGGAAGGCCATAAAAGCCCAAGCCCTGGTAGATTTTATCGCCGAAATACCCACCACTGAGGAGAGCCACTCGGATCCAAAAGAGCGTGAGTCAGAATGGACCTTGCACGTAGACGGAGCCTCGGGGTCCGAACACCAGGGAGCTGGAATAATTATCAGGGGCCCCGAAGGCCTGGAGAAAGATTGGCGTGAGAAACTTAAAGGCTCACAGCGATTCCCAGCTGGTAGTTCGGCAGTTGGCAGGAGCTTATGGGGCGAAGGACCCAATTTTGGCAAAATACCATGAGCTAGTAGCAAAGCTCATCCAAGAGTTTGACGCCGTGCGGATCGAAAATGTACCTCGGTGGAATAACAGAGGCAGATTGCTGGGCGAAGTCGAAAACATACACCGAGGTGCTAGACCATCCGAGCATCTCAGTGCTGAGCATGACGTCCTCGGGAATAGGGTGGAAAGACCCAATAAAAAGATACCTCACAGAGAATTTGCTCCCCGAAGACGCCGGCGATGCTGCAAGACTGCGAAGACGCTCCGGAAGATTCTTCCTGATTGGCAAAGAGTTATATCGGCAGGAATATGCGAATCCGCTACAAACATGTGTGGATGAAAAGGATACTGAAATGGTCCTTGGAGAAGTTCACGAAGGCATGTGTGGTTCACACATTGGAACTGATGCCCTGGCAGCAGTGATACTTCGCGAAGGATACTTCTGGCCTACCCCGAGAAAGGACGCAAGACAGTTTGTCCGGAAATGTGGTAGCTGCCAGAGACACACGAAAACCCAGAGGACTGTTAGTATTGTGCCCAAAAAGCCAATCATGAGATGATTGTATTTTTGCACATTGAGTCATGATATTTTATTGAGGCATTAATCCAGCAATTTTGTTTGTTGTTTTGTTTCTGCGTAACATAATAAACATAATTGTAACCCTAGAATAATGATATTCTTAAACGTCCCTAGTCTAGTATTATTGTGGAGCGGGTTGCAATAATACATAATGACTAGCATATGTGGAGACTAATATGAGATATGTAGTCTACATATGGGTACAAGTTGGAGAACTTGTGTACTGGACCGACCCACCATGAGAACACTTCATGGATCGTTATATGAGTGTCATAAGTGATTCTCATAGTGATCATGGTATATGTAGTCCTTCGACCTAAGATCATCAAGGTTCCCTACATGTGAGTCACATACTTTGATACTTTCCTTTGTTGCTCGTAACTGAGTGAACTTGAAGGAGGTCATTGGGTATGTCACATATCATGCGGAGGGATTTGTATGATCAAGATGGGATTTGTCCCTCCTATGTAACGGGAGTGATATCTTTGGGCCCCTTGATAGAGTGAGACTTAGAAAATGCATGGCCATGCTCCGATGAGTTGATATATGATATCAACGTCGTCAGTTTAATTTGGTCTACTCGGTAATCAAGAAACCAAAGATTGGGCTATACGAGAGTGACACATTCCATGTCTTGTGCTTAGTCTTGATATCTTGGACAAAGGGACAATGGCATATATCGGTGATGATCATAAAGGTTTAGTCGATTCACCGACAATCTTGTCACTTGGGTAGCAATGATGTGTTGCTAGACACCGCTCATTGCTTATGATCATAAATGTGATTTATGATCATTGCCAACATGGCAAGAGCCTATTGGGTCGCACACATAGAGCTATTTGGATCATTAGAGTGCATGGGCTAATTATTTGGGTTATGGTTTCACTTTAATTTCGTATTAATAATGGGCCAAGGAGTTGAGCCATTATTAAGCCCGAAATTAAATCCTAATTGGATTAGGGCTTTGAAACCCATTAGGCCTGGAAGTTGAGTCTCACTATAAATACAACTTTTAAGTGAGAAATTTGCAGGTCTCCTTGCCCTAGCCTCCCAAAAAGGACAGCCGCACTCTTCTCTTGCAATTCCTTGGAGGACGCAAGCTAGCACTGCGAGCGCAAGAGAAACGCATCTGCCGGGACGTGGTGGAAGCGTGGTGATCCCGAGAGGCTCATGTGGATACCATAGAGAGCCTGAACACGTCAACTGTTCAGGTTTTGTGATTCGACTCTACAGTTGAGTGAGAGATCTCAACCGAAAATTAGGTATGAAATTTTCGAACACCCGGTTTACCCCGTTTCACTTGGATCTTGGAGGGTTTCGGTTAAATTCCGCTGCGCTGTTTGGCTCCCGAAACCCAACAAGGACACCCTCAGAAATGGTAACTTCGGCAGACTATCCTTGGCCCTTCGCAGTTTGGAGTATAGACCTTATTGGGCCACTCCCCACAGCTCCCGGAGGCGTGAAATTCTGCGTTGTAACAGTGGACTTTTTCTCAAAGTGGGTGGAGGCAGAACCACTAGCAACTATCTCGGCAAAAGAAGTGCAGAAGTTCCTATGGAAGAACATCGTATGCAGATTTGGCATACCGAGGGTACTAGTAGCTGAGAATGGATCCCAGTTCACAGACAAAGGTTTCCAAGAATTCATCAGCGACCTCGGAATAAAGATGCACTTCGCCCTAGTAGCTCACCCCCAAAGCAACGGGCAGGTGGAAGTATCGAACAGGACCATAAAAGATGGCCTGAAAAAGAGACTAGGGGAAGCCAAAGGGAAATGGCCAGGAGAACTCCAAAGTGTATTATGGAGCTACCGAACGACGCCCCGAAGAGCCACAGGGGAGACTCCTTTCTCACTCGTCTTCAGAACAGAGGCCATTATCCCACTAGAGGTAGTTCAACCTTCAGTACGGGTGCAAGTATTTGATGATGGTGGTAATGACCTCGGCCTGAGAACCAATCTCGATCTTGTGGCCGAACACAGAGAAGTAGCCGAACTGAGAAGAAAAGCTTTTCAGCAAAGAGCGGCCGCGGCTATAAACTTACGGGCCAGGCCAAAAGAAATCAAGAAGGGAGACCTCATTCTCCGAAAGGCCGACTTCGCACCCAGAAGGCCATCCCATGGCATACTTCGCGCAAACTGTGAAAGACCCTGTCTGGTTCTCGCCGAAGTATGAAAAGGCGTGTACAAGCTTGGCGACGCCGAAGGCGTAGAATTGAAGAACACTTGGCACTCAGACGCCTTGAAAAAATTCTACGCTTAAGGTTGAGCGGAGGAGTTATGTTGTACATAATGGCCTTGAGAAAAATTCTTGAGAAAAATTCTTAAGCGTACAGAAATTATGCAAAACAGAATTCCGCAAAGGTGCTCGCCATGATAAAGCGTAGATATGACTTCCCGAAGTCCCTTGAGCCATCACGCTCGGGAAAGATGGAAAACAAAAATCTCGCAGAAGTACTCGCAAAAGCCAGCGCAGAGATAATTTTCCGAACTCCCTTGAGCGAACATGCTCGGGAAAATGGGAAGTGAAAAATCTCGCGAAAGGTTTTCCGAAGTCGCTTGAGCAAACATGCTCGGGACAACTGGAAAAACAAAAAATTTGACTGAAGGTTTCCGAAGTCCTTTGAGCAATCATGTTCGGGGTAAATTGGAAATGCAAAAGCCTGCAAAAAGACTTAGTCAAATTTTTTCAGGCCTTCTAGAAAGTCTTACGAGCAAGCGCACTCGGGACAAAGGAAGGTAAAAAAGTTTCTTTAATCGCAGGTTTTCCGAAGTCTCTTGAGCGTGCGTGTTCGGGACAATGGAAATGAAGAAACTTGCAAGAAAAGACTTAGCCAAAAAATCCTCATTAAGAGCAAAGCTGCTTTAAAATAAAGAACTGCCCGAAGAAGGATTACAAAATAGAAGGGAAGGAAAAGGGGCCCTAAAATAGCCTAAGGGTTCGTGGCGTCCCGAGAGCCACTCGTCTGCCCGCCCTTGTCCACCACCTTCGGCGCTGGAATTGAAGGAGGAAGTCTCAGATGTTCGACCTTGGACCATTTCCACCGAGCTCCCCCAGGAATGTTTAGACCCTCTAGAAAAGATAGGTCCAGATCTGGGAACCTCTGGAGAACCTGGTGCCGAGCAAGGCAGAAGCCGTCCTGGAACGCGACCTTGCTCATCTGATCAGACTTGTTCTTCTCAAGCTCGAGGTCGTCAAGTTCGTCCTTCAGATCCGCGACCTCCTCCTCCAGCGCCTTTATCTGCTCCTCCCCCTTCGGCTCCTTCTTCAACGACTCGACCTCGGCCCGGAGAGCGTTATTCTCACACGTCAGGGACACTATACGGCCGTCAGAACCAGCCTTGTGCTGGAGAAGATCTTCGTTGGCGGCGAGCATCCTTTTTATTTGGTCACCGAGGTCAGCAATTTTCCTGGAGGAGTCCTTTTGAAGTTCTTCTTTTTCCTTCCGGAACTCCTCCCGAAGGGCAGCTACTTCTTTCTCAGCAGCCTCTTTCAGCTGTTGGTTTTTGGCGACCGACTCCGCGAGTGCGGTCCTCGTCTCATTCATGGTTCGAGTGGCCGAAGTTCGAAAAGTAACCTCCCTGGCCACCCGAACTTGGAGAAAGGCGGTGTACCCCATTAGCTGCAAAAAATAAACGCAAGGTCAGTAAGAGCCAAACACTTAGGAAAAAATTGAAGGGAAAGAGCTGTGAAGGATATACCTGAGCAGCATGCTCGGTGATCTTTGCGGCGAGGGTGTTATCCCCCAGGTGGGCTGCCGCTATAGCCTTGAAGGAGGCCTCGGTGAGCACCCCCTTCGAAATTTCCTTAGCCATTTGAGGAACGTCCTCGGAGTACATATTCATGTCCTCCGTAAACGTCCAAAAAGGCTCCTTGGGTATCTTCCCTTGCGGGATTTTGGCATCCCGAAGAGCTCGTTTCCGAGCATGATCGGCCACCTAGCCAGGGGTAGTCAACTCCCCTGCGTGGTAAGAATGAGAAGGAGATTAAAAGACAAAGAAGCCAATCCAGAAAAAACAAAGGAAGTACACTTTGTCTGGAAACAAACCTGGCGGAACCTCGACAACATCGTCCTCGGAGTCCTCGACCGAAATGCCCTTGCCCTTCCACTTGCACCGCTCCTCGGCAGAAGGTACTTCTACAACTACATCAACAAGGGCCTGTGACGCGGTAGGACTCTAAGGAGCAACGTCGGTTGAAGGGACCTCGGAAGCAGCAGCCTCAGACGCCGGAACTTCGGCTGTCCCCGGCTCCTCGGCGGTCTCCTCGGGGATTTCTTCCAGAACAGTTCTCTTTGCCCGTTTCCTTGAAGGCCCCATGCCAGTAGACTTCCGCCTTCGGGAAGACACCTTGTTCGTCTGATCGCCCTCCTCCACTTGGCCGGTGAAAAGGGACTTGTAATAGGCGGTAGTCGCGTCGCCCATCTCTGAAAAAGGAGTGAAACATCAGCATGAGTCCGAGGAAAGAACAGTAAAGGAGTAGAAGATAACTCACTTTCGGCAAGCACTTCGAAAGAAATTTCCTCCTTAAGAAGCTTGACCAACCAGGAATCCTTCCCGGCGATGGCAGGAGCTGGCATCTCGAGGTCAGTCTCGTGCTCCTTTACCACCTTTAGGTCCCGAAGGACCTCTTCGGTCATCAACCTCCAGTTGATTGGAAAAGGGTAAAGGGCGAGCGGAATGACCTCGGGATCCCAGTCAGAGACAGCCCGAATGCGGGCGTCAAAATCTGCGAACAAGGAAGCTAACTCTGGGGTCAGCAGCATCCTCGGATCAGCAACGTCCACATCCAGTGTTCCTTGAGCCCATTTGGTCGGAACGTACGACCAGGCCTCGTCCATCTTCATGAAGAAAAACTTCTGTTGCCACCCCCGCCAGCTATCTTTAGTGGCGAAGGTGAACATGAATTTCTTGCCCCCGGATCCCCGAGGTAGCATGAAATAGAAGCCACCCTTCGGGACCACAGAGAGCTTGTAATACTGCATAAAGATTCTAAAATTGGGTTCTATCCCGAAGACGCCACACATGTAGAGGTAAGCGTTAAAATAGCAGAACGAGTTCGGGGGAAGCTGGTTCACAGCAATGCCATGAAATTTGCAGAACTCGCACACCATCTTCGGGGGAGGATACCGAAGACCCGCCTTCAGCTGGGCTCGGAAAACGGTAACCTCCTTACTGCGGTTTGAAAAAGCATAATGGCTAGAACGAGGCAGCCTAGTAATGGTGTAAGAGGGAAGAAAGAATTTTTTCTTCCACCTCTCTAACTTTTCAGGGGTGGTACAACAAGGATGGGCTAAAAGAGGCTGCCAGCTCTCAGGAAGGGGCATTTTCGACATAAAAATGAGTTTGAAAATGGAAGAAAATAGTTTCCAGAGAAAAACTCCAAAGAACACAGGGATCAAAGCGCTCTGAAAAATAAAAACCCACCGAAAGATTTGCCAAAATCTGAGGACGCCGTCGTGAAAGCTGGCTGGAAAAAAGCTCTGATTAAGGTAGCTCCGCCACAGAAAGCAAGAAAGTGTAAGAACAGGGGCAAAGCAGAGAGAAGAGCAGAAGAGGAAGCAAAAGGAACTTATGATGGAGTGGGCTATTTATAAGCCAGAGATGGGTAACCGAAACATCGTCATAAGTACCCTTTGGAGGCGAACCATCGCCGTAACTGCTCTCTGCACCTGAAAAAGCGCGCCCTCTGTAACCGACGCGACTCTCCTCCAATGGCAAAGCGCCACATGTCGACCGCTGCGCGAAAATGGGGGACACGTCCTCCAAACGTCCCTTGCAAGCTGGGACACGTCTTCTGACATCCCTGGAAAACTGGGACGCGCCACTCAGACTGACACGCTTGGCCAAACAGACCTGCAGAAACAAAGAGCAGGCCACCTCGAGGATGCCAAGAAATAGGCTATGGCCGAACAGCCCATGACCTTCAGGCAAGAGGTGTATCTTCAGGACAGGCTCCACCTCGAAGACACCAAAGAACAGGCCAAGGCCGAAGAGCCCATGATCTTCGGGCAAAAGGCGCATCCTCGGAACAGGTTAAGCTTCCAAAGAAACTCCCATACACAACCTCGGAAAGAGATGCAAAACCGAAGTCTTCACTTCGGCTTTCCAAAGGGGGGCATGTGATAGCCAAACGCTATCGCCTCTATCTGGCCGAACTCCCTGCCACAATAACGGCTAGAAGAAGCTGGCGCTACCCGAGAAAAGGTGCGATCAGGCACCTCGGGAGATAGCCGAAGAGCTCCGAGCCCGGCACGCCAGGAAACCCCGAGGACACTACTCGGCCCCCCAAGGTTGTGAACAGATCGCCTTCGGAAAAGCGGCACCAGACATAGCGAGCCGAACATGATATCCCCGAAGGCGAAACTCCCTGAAACTGGGAACCCCCGAACTGAGGGCTTGTTTCCCGAAGAGGCTCTGTCCGAACTAGAGGACGACCTCACCCAGGGACCTCGGGAGTACGGCAGGAGCATTTATGGAAGCATTTAAGGAAGCCTCTCACACGTCCTTTCACAGACGTCATAAAGTCGCCTGAATAGGCGCTCTGACACACGGACGCCATCAGAATCACATCATGGCCCATCTCAGCACGTGGCTCAGGACAACCTGCTACCAGTTATCTGTCTCCTACGCCCAGAAACTCAGGGAACATCCGACCGAACACGTGTCGTGATCTGAACGGGCTAGGCGCTCCTATAAATACCAGGAATTAATACTTGGCAGGAGGCTGGTTGGTTGGCCAAACACTGCTCCCACACTCTGAGAAAACTACCAGGCGAGACTCTTCAGCCCTTTGTGCTATATCCTCTGCCTTTTCTCAGCCACCACTGACTTGGGCGTCGGAGGCTCCCCCCCCGGAAAAACACTCCGGGGGCCTCCTAACCCTTTGTTTCTGAGCTTTCAGGCACTCTCCTTTGGGCTATCCATTCCACCAGGCGTTCTTCCTCCCAGAAGTCTCTCCACCAGTCACCATGACTATAAACGATGAGGATGGCCAGGGGAGGGCAAGGATATTCCTAATGGTGCCTAAGGATTTTAATGGCACAATGGTACTCTGGAACATCCAAAAACTCTCTCATGATCTAGGGTTTTTCTCATAGTCTTGAAAATGGTAAGTGCACCTAATGAGAAAACCAGTTGATGGGCCATAACAAATACACCATTAGATGAGGTACAACATTTAGCACCATTGAGATCTTAGCTGTACCTTCAGGTTCAAGGCCTCAATGAGGAAACCTTAGTATAGCTAGTGGGCTTTTCGGGACCTAGGAATTATGAGTTCAACTAGTGTGAACCAAGTAATGGTTGATAGGTGTGTGCCTTGAGTGAAGGTTTATTGCACTTGTTGCCTAGCGAAGATTACTTCAGGCATAAGTGAGAACCTAGTGCACTATTGGTAAGGGATTTATGATTCATACACAATTGATTCCATTCATAGCTTTTTTGCTTGTTAATTTCAAGGGGTTTGATGAATGGTATTAGTTGCTGGGTTATGTTGATCATGGTGGACTAGTGACTTTTTGGTGGTTTGTGTGGTGTTTATGGAGACCATAGGATTAGTTTAAATGGTGCATTGTGGCCTAATGCATATGTACATATAGGTTTGAGGCAAGTGGAGTCATTCCTAGGGCCATTGGGAGACATTGGAAGCCCCCAAAGAGCCTTAGCCACATAGGAGACGGTTCAGGCCTTAGGGTCTTGGTGCCTAGGACCTCATTTGGAATCCAAAGAAAAATGGCCTTTGGCACTACAGCGCCAGCACTCGATAGCATTGACATGCTATAGTATTTTTTACATAATTTTTCACTTAGGTGTCTGTTTAAGGTGATTCAAGATTCCACATGAAGCTAAGAAGGATTACTATCATTTCTACACCTTGCCTAAGCTTGGATTTCCCTAGGTTTAGTTGTACTTTATTTCAAAATGAAAGCATGTTTGGCCATAATAGAGCACCATTGGTCAGGTGCAAGGTTTGGTATCATTGAAAGCCTGGTTGGGCCTTTGGATTTGTGTAATGCCCTAAAAATCCTGAATATTTAAGTCTTGGATTATGGAGATAAAAAGGGGTCAGAAAATGTTTCAAAAAGGGAATTGAGCTCATTGAGCTCGGGAGACATTATTTAGGTGAAGAATTGGGTTTATGTGAGTGTTGGACACTCTTGAAATTAAGCTTGGCTTAGGCCAAGAATATTAGTGATGAAATGGTGGAATTTAAAGTTAAGGAACTCAATTGCACAAAGGGATTTTTTGTGGTTGGGCTCAATTGCCCAAAATCAGAAATATGGAGGACTAAAGGGGGAATTAGGGCATTTTAATGGCCTAGGATGCTATGGCCGGCCATTCCCCTCCATTTTCCTATATTTTATGTCGCCTCCCTCCAAATCCCATTATTTTAATCCGCTTCCCACCCTTAGTTATCACCTTGGATTCTTTCTTCACCTACTTTTGACTATTTCTACCAAACTTACCCAAAAGTCTTCCAATTAGTCTTCCTTCCATTAAATCTTGTCTCCCACTCTTCCAAGCACATTATTCACTCCATAATTCACCCATATAGATGGCCATTCACTCCCACCCATTCATTATTATTCTCTCACACTCAAACACTCAAAACACACTCCAATCTCTCTCATTCTCTCATCAAAATTTGGCCATGTTCTTTCTCAAGCTTACAACTATTTCTTCTTCCTCTAAAATTTGGCCATTATATATTATTGGCATCCATGAAGTTCAACCAAGTTTTCTTGGTATTCTTAAGCTTCCAAGGCCATCCAAAGCAAGAAATCAAGTGAGATATTGAAGAAAGATCATGTAGAAATTTTAGCCATCCTACCAATTTGAAGAAATTTGGCCAAGTTCATGTTTGAACTTTCTGGAAGATAAACCAAGTATTCTTGGTGTTTATGAAGTGTTAGAAGCCTACAAAGCAAAAATCAAGTGAAGCTTGAGAGAAATGGTAAGCCAAAATTTTGGCCATGTCCACTATGGAGAGATTTCATGGTCTTGAACACTTGTTCATGGTGTTCTTGGGCTCCTAAGTTCATTTGGGCTTATGTGGCTCCTAAGTTCATTTGGGCCTAAGTACAAGGAAAGGCAAAGGAATTAAGCATCGAGAGGTTACATAAATTATGGTAAGGATTCCTATACTCACTTTATTGAATGGTATAGTTCCATGGATTTTTTGTGCGAGTATTCGGGCTCCTAGGTGATGGTCAAAGAACCATGTGATCCTAGGAGTGCTAAGAGGGCTAAGTTGTTTTGTTGCTTCGGCAACTCTGTGTGAGGATTTCTCATACTCACTTTGTGAGTATTCAGGCATATAGTGCTAAGTGGGCTAAGTATCATTGCTTCGGCAATTCTGTTTACTCATGAGTTCTGTGCAAGCATTTAAGGCTTGGAATTGAGTTTGGCCAACTCGATTCCCAAGTTAATGAGCTCAGTTCGGTATACAATAAGGAATGGTCGACCGAAATTTTGTGATATGGAATATGCTAATGCTTGCTATGCCCAATACAGAATTGTGTTATGTGGTGTGTGCGTTTTGTGTGCTTCTATGAATTGGTTGTGCATGCTGACCCTGATTATTATTATTATTATTGTTATTGCTATATGCCCTGTGTTTTCTTTGTCTTAGTGTTTTCTTTGCAAGACTATGGAATAATTGCCATTACATTCTTGGAATAAGTTAGGCTTTGGAAGCCATATGTTAGGCCTTGGAGGCCATAAGTTGGCTTTGAAAGCCATATGAAATTCCTCACTAAGTTGTGCATTGGATGCCACCGGAATCTTTATTGAGTTTTATAACTCACCTGCCCTCCTCTACTTTTGTAGGAAAAAGGAGCTATAGAAAAGCATTAAGGTCAAGAGTATGTATACTCTTTCGGATGGTAAAGGTTTGTGCATATGTTGGTCAATATTCTAAGTGTCTTATGTGATATGGATTGCTTGTGAATCAAGCTAATGTTGTGGACTTCCTTCTGCAGGTGTTTGGAGTCTAGAAATTCGTGGGAACAAGGTCTATTAAGGTTGAATGTGTTATATGGAATTATGCATTATTTGCCATGTATCATGCTTCCAAATATCATGGCTAAGTTTTAAGTGAATATGTTCACTTTCAGTATAACACTACCTTTATGATAGCCAAAGGCTATTGCCTCCTCGGTAGTAACTCCCTGCCAGAATATTGGCCGAGGAGTCTGACGTCACCCAAGAGAGGATCTTTTCATTGACCTCGGAAGGTGCGAAGTCAAACACTATGAGGTTGAGACTTTGGTTAGCTCGTCAGGAATTCCGAGGACAACACTGTCTCCATCAAGGGGCCAAACTGACCGTCTTCGGGTAAGAGAGCCATCTCTCTGAAGCAAGGGAGAATCTCCCCGAAGGCAGAGGCCCCGAAGAGGTCTTCCCCGAACAAGAAACACCTGAACAAGGGAATCCCCGAACTATGGGTGTGAGTCCCGAAGAAGGTGTTCATCAAGGGATCTCCCAGAACTATGGGATAGATCCCGAGGAGGTGCTCGCACCGAAGGACGGATAGAATCCGAAGAGGGTGCACGCACCGAAGGGCGACGTTGCCCAGGGGACCTCGGGAGTACGGTATGAGCATTTAAGGAGCCTCTGACATGTCGCCCACAAGCCCTACACGTCACATCTGAACGGCGAACTGACACGCTGCAGCCGCCCCAGTCCTGACACAACCTGTCCGGGTCCAGGGCTAAAGAAGGCTGCAAACGGCTGCCTGTCCCCTAGGTCCAAAACTACAGATCAAATCCGACCGAACACGTGTCATGATCTGAACGGACCAGCTACTCCTATAAATACTAGAAAATGGGACTGGGCAAAGGATGGGCATTTTCCTCCCTCTGAGAAAACACAAAACAGGTAAGACACTTGATCCCTTAGTGTTCTTCCTCGACTTTCACTTAGAAAACTGACTTGGGCGTCGAAGGGTCCTCCCCGGAAAAGCAAATCGGGGACCTCCTAACCTCTTCTTTGAGCTTTTCAGGCACACTCAGCTGGGAAACCAGAGCTCCAGGCGCTCGCCTCCTCAGGAAGTCTCTCCACCTGTCAACATGACAGCAAACGAAGATGCCTTGGGGCATCATTTGGCGCCGTCTGTGGGAAACTACTCCCAGGTAGCTGTTGTTGAAACTCGGTGTTCGAAGGACAAAGGATTCCCGAAGTCCCCGTCCGCGCCTGAGACCCAACCAGCTACCGAACAAAGTCCCCCAGAGACTTCCTTGCCTGAAGAGGAACGCCCTCTCGTCATCACCATGGGTTTTTTACGAGACTTTCAGAAGTCTGTTGTGGCTGAAATGACACAACAGATAGACCGAAGGTGGCCGCAACAAGCCAAGGGGCAAAAACCCACTTCGCCAGCACGACCTCGCGAGAAAGGCCCGAGGGTAACCCATCATAGCTCGGGAAGTGGGGAGCCACGGGAAGAGTCCTCGACAGATAACTTGCCCCTCGGAGCACGGCTGGCAGAAAAAGCAAGGACTGAACGACCCGAAGTCCCGTCCAGAAGAAGTTTGTCGCCAGAGGCAAGGTCCCCCTCCACTCGGTACCGAAGTCGCTCCCCGAAGAGACGGCAACAGTCCTTTTACCAAAGAACCTCCAAGCACCAGGAAGAGGAGCCCAGTGCTATGCTCCTGCTGGAGAAAGTCTTGGCAAGACTGGAGAGAGTGGAACAGCAGGTGGCACGAAAGCCTGTTTGGGCCAGGCTAACTGAAACCGTCTCTGGAGATGAAACTCCTTTTGCCCGAACAGTGGTCGAGGCGGCCATGCCAAGTGACTTCAGGCTACCTCGGCTAGAGACCTATGAGGGTCGAACTGATCCCCAGGCCCACCTAACAAAGTACAAACGAAGCATGGTGCTACACGGGGCTGATGATGCTACACTCTGCAAGTGCTTCGAAGTCACCCTCGCAGGACCAGCAACTGCCTGGTACAATTCCCTGCCTCCCGGAAACATCAGGGGGTTCCAGGAGCTGTCCACAGCGTTCACCTAACAGTTCATTGGGAGCAAGCCGACGGTGAAGATGCCCGTCCAGATGTTTGACATAGCACAAAGAAACGGGGAGACCATCCGTGACTATGTCGAGAGGTTCAACAGAGAGGCCCTCAGTGTTCCGGACTTTCGCCCCGAAATCCGCATCCTCGCCATGACGAGGGGCCTCCGGAGGGATTCGCACTTGTTTTATGAATTCTCCAAAGATCCCCCTGACACGCTGGGAGAATTCTACCGAAGGGCTGAACAACATATGATAGCTGAAGAGCTGAGAATGACTGGACCGAAGGCTGACCATATTCACACTCGTGGCGAAGGATGCAGCCAGCAAGCCCGGTGTCCAACGGAACAGTTAGGGCGACCTCGGAGAACGCGAGTAGGAGGAAGGAAGCCCCAAAACTTTACACCTCTGAGCACCACGAGGGCTAACGTCCTCATGGCGTTGGAAAAACAGTGGGCTCAAATCCAACGACCGAGGGGCATGACTGCTGACAACAGAAGGAACATGAAGAAGTTCTGTCAGTTCCACCATGATCACGGTCATGACACCGAAGACTGCTTTCAGTTGAAAAAGTACATTGAATCACTGATAAAGCAGGGCCAGCTTCGGCGTTATTTGAGAATGCCTTCCCCGAAGGGGAAAAAAGAGGAAGAAGGAAAGCCCGATGATGAGGATTACGATTCAGACAGGCGAAGGAACCGAAGTCCGAGAAGGCGTCCACCACCTTCGGCAGGAGTAATACAGACGATCACAACCGGACTTCCATCCTCGGAAAGAAAAAGAAGGGCCAGAGAGATAGCGGTGATGGAATATTAGAGCCCAACGAAAAAATTGGCCCGCGAGGATGGCTCCACCATCGTATTTCCGCATGACGATCCATTGCTGATAATGGCGAGGATAGGAAACTGGGACGTCAAGAGGGTACTGTTGGACGATGGGTCAAACGCAGACGTCTTGTTCTCACATTTGCTGCCAAGCTTGGGCGTATCCAGGAATGACCTCAAGGCTGTTACTTCACCCACGTTCGGCATAGGACCATCTGAGCTACCTGTCCTCGAGTGGATCGACCTCCCCTTGATGATGAAAGGAACTTCGGAGAAAGGAACTGCTGAGTTGTTCGCCTCTACCATGGCAAGATTCATAGTCATGGACGTTCCTTCGTCATACAACGCCATCCTCGGCAGACAGACACAGGGAAATCTGCACATTCGCCCAGATGTAAAGTACTTGACCGTCACCTTCACCACCAAGGAAGGAGACGCAAAGATCTTCATTGATCAGGGCGAGGTGAGAAAGGTGTTCGTCAGAGCACGAAAAGCTCCAGCAAGTAACTTAGCACATGCTGTAGAAGCAAAAGAGCTGGAAAGGGGCGAGGCAGAAGATCCCACAAAAGCGGAAACAGAAGAAGTAGAGCTTGTCCCAGGCCATAATACCCGAATAGGGAAAAGCATGGCCGAAGTAGACAAGGAAAAACTTGTATCTTTTTTGCTCGCAAATAAAGATCTGTTCGCCTACTCGCCGAAGGACATGCCAGGGCTAAACCCTCGCGTAATCCAGCATAGCCTCAAAGCGAGTCCGGAAATAAAACCTATCCGGCAAAAGAAATGGGGCATCTCAGCTCACAAAAGTGACTTCGTCAAGACCGAAGTCCAGCGTCTGATAGACGCTAGCGTTATCCGGGAGGTAAACTACCCCGAATGGCTAAGCAACGTGGTAATTGCCACAAAAGAAGGAAGTAGTAAGCTCTGAATGTGCATCGACTTTAGAAATTTGAACGATGCTTGCCCGAAAGATTCATACCCCCTTCCGCCAATAGACCAACTGGTAGACTCAACTGCCGAGTACGGGCTCCTATGTTTCCTAGACGCTTTTAGTGGGTATCATCAGATAAGGATGAACCCCGAAGATGAAGAGAAGACTGCCTTCATCACCGAGGGAGGAACATATTGCTATATCAGGATGCCCTTCGGACTCAAAAATGCAGGAGCCACCTACCAAAGGCTGATGAACAAAGTCTTCAAAGACCAAATGGGGAGGAACATGGAGGTGTATGTTGATGATATGATAGTCAAAAGCAAACTGCCTGACTACCATGTTGCAGATTTAGAGGAAACCTTCCAAAAACTCAGAGCCTTCGGGATCCACCTTAATCCTGAGAAATGCATCTTCGGGGTGACCTCGGGAAAGTTCCTTGGGTACATGGTATCCTAAAGAGGCATCGATGCTAACCCTGAGAAGATCAAGGCTCTGCTTGAATTCCGAACTCCTGCCACAGTCAAAGACGTGCAAAGACTCACCGGAAGAAAAACCTCTCTGAGCAGGTTTATTTCCAGGTACGGAGATAGGTGTCGACCCTTCTTCAAAGTGCTCACAAAGGCAGCAAAGATGGAAGGCGACCTCGGAAGGAATGGTCATCCTTGGGAAGAAGATTGCCAAAAAGCCTGGGAAGAACTCAAAGTCTACTTGGCCAGCCTGCCGACCCTGCGGCAACCTCGGGAGGGAGAGCCCCTCGTATTATACCTCGCCGTCACGGAAAAAGCTGTGAGCTCAGTCCTCGTGAAAGAAGAAGGGCCAAAGCAATGGCCGGTCTACTATGTCAGCAAGTCCCTGCATGGCGCCGAAGTCAGGTACCCTTTGCTTCAAAAAGCTATATATGCCTTAGTGCTTGCAGGGAGAAGGCTGCGGCCATACTTTCAGGCTCACCCCATTATCGTCCGAAGTACCCTGCCTCTACGGGATGTTATGAGGAAAGTTGACCACTCGGGAAGACTTTTCAAGTGGTGTATAGAGCTTGGCGAACACGACATCATGTATGAACCCCGGAAAGCTATAAAAGCGCAAGCTTTGGCTGACTTCATCGCCGAAGTACCAAACACCGAGGAGGGACATTCGTTTTCGGGCGAAGACGAGCCAGAATGGACGTTATATGTTGACGGGGCCTCAGGATCTGAACACCAGGGAGCTGGAGTGATTATCAGAGGCCCCGAAGGCCTAGAAGTAATGAAGGCCATCAAATTCAGTTTCAACGCCACCAACAATATGGCCGAGTATGAGGCCCTCATAGCAGGATTACGCCTGGCCAAAAAAATTGGCGTGAGAAACTTGAAAGCCAATAGTGATTCCCAGCTGGTGGTCCGGCAAATGGCAGGGGACTATGGCGCGAAAGACCCGACCTTGGCGAAATACCATGAGTTGGTAACAAAGCTTATTCGGGAGTTCGACGTCGTGAAAATTGAGAACGTACCCCGACGAGAAAATGCTGAGGCAGACTGTTTGGCGAAGTCCAAAACTTGCACCGAAGTGCTAAGCCACCCCAGCATCGCGGTGTTAAGCATAGAGACCTCGGGGAAAGGCTGGAAAGAACCAATCAAAATGTATCTCGCAACCAACACACTCCACGAAGACCCCAGCGAAGCCGCAAAAGTACGAAGGCGCTCGGGACGTTTCTTCCTAATTGGAGAAGAACTATATCGGCAAGGATATGCAAATCCACTACAGAGGTGTGTTAGTGAAGAGGATACTGAAATGATCCTCGAAGAAGTTCACGAAGGTGCCTGTGGTTCGCACATCGGAACCGACGCCCTGGCAGCAGTGATACTTCACCAAGGATACTTCTGGCCTACCCTGAGAAAGGACGCCAAGCAGTTCGTCCAGAAATGTGGTAATTGCCAGAGACATGCGAACATCCAAAGAACACCCTCAGAGTTCGTGACTTCGGCAGACTATCCTTGGCCCTTCGCAGTTTGGGGCATAGATCTCATTGGGCCACTCCCAACGGCACCTGGAGGCGTAAAGTTCTGCGTAGTAGCAGTTGACTATTTCTCTAAATGGGTCGAGGCAGAACCTCTGACAACTATCTCGGCAAAAGAAGTGCAGAAGTTCGTATGGAAAAACATCGTATGCAGATTCGGCATACCGAGGGTACTCGTAGCGGACAATGGATCCCAGTTCATAGAAAAAGGATTCCAAGAGTTCATTAGCGACCTCGGGACGAAAATGCACTTCGCCCCAGTAGCTCACCCCCAAAGTAATGGGCAGGTGGAAGTGTCTAACAGGACCATAAAAGATGGTCTGAAAAAGAGATTGGGAGAAGCAAAAGGGAAATGGCCAGGAGAACTCCAAAGCGTGTTATGGAGCTACCGAACAACACCCCGAAGAGCCACAGGGGAAACGCCTTTTTCACTCGTCTTCGGTACAGAGGCCATCATCCCTGTCGAGGTAGTACAACCGTCAATACGAGTCCAAGTGTTCGATGAAAAAGGAAATGACCTCGGCCTGAGAACCAAGCTTGACCTCGTCAGCGAACACAGAGAAGTAGCGGAGCTGAGAAGAAAAGCTTTCCAGCAAAGAGTGGCAGCAGCCATAAATCTGCGCGCCAGGCCAAAAGGAATAAAGAAGGGAGATCTCGTTCTCTGAAAGGCTGAATTTGCACCCCGAAAGTCATCCCACGGGGTACTTCGCGCAAATTGGGAAGGACCGTACCTGGTACTTGTCGAAGTACGAAAAGGAGTTTATAAGCTCGGTGATGCCGAAGGCATAGAATTAAAAAACACTTGGCACTTAGAGGCCTTGAAAAAATTCTATGCCTAAAACGTTTGGTGGGAAGGTTGTATTGCACAAGTTGGACAAATTTGTCTAAGTAAAAAGTTCTGAAGAAGTACAAACCAAGAGTCTCACGAAAGCAATCGCCGAGGAAGGCAAAAAGTATGGTTTTCTGAAGTCTCTTGAGCGAATATGTTCGGGACAAAGGAAAGCAAGAGTATGGTTCTCCGAAGTCCCTTGAGCGAATATGTTTGGGACAAAGGAAAGCAAGAGTATGGTTTTCCGAAGTCCCTTGAGCGAATATGTTCGGGACAGTGGGAAACAAAGGAATCTGGCAAAAATACTTAGCCAAAATTTCATCTATTGAGCCAAAGAGTGCTTACAGAGAAGAAAGTTGCTGAAAGACTACAAAAAAGAACAAGAAAATGAAGACAAAAGGCCTTAGTACAAACTAAGGAACCTCGGCGTCTTGAGAACTGCCAGCTTCTGTGCTTTTATCAGCAGCCTTCGGCGCCGAGAAAGGAGGAGGCAGTTTCAAGTGCTCGATCTTCGACCAAGTCCACCGAGGCTCCTTCGGGATGTTCATGCCTTCCAGGAAGGAGAGGTCAAAATCTGGGAACTTCTGCAGAATTTGGTGCCGAGCAAGACAGAAGCCGTCTTGAAAGCCCAACTTCGTCATATCATCAGACTCCCGCTTCTTGACCGCCAAATCTGCATAGTCCTTCTCCAGATCCGCGTAATCCTTCTCCAGATCCTTAAGCTTTCTCTTCAATGCCTTCATCTTCTTCTTCTCTTTTGAAGGCTTCTTCAGAGAGGCGACCTCGGCTTCGAGCTAGGCCTTTTCCTCGAGCGTCTTCGCAAGGATTGCGTCATTTTCTGACTTATCCTTTTGAATCGCTTCTACGGTCGAAGTCAGCTCCTCCATCTGAGAGCCGAGGTCGGAAAGTTTCTGGGAGGCGCCTTTCTCAAGTTCCTCTTTCTCTTTTATGAACCCCTCCCGAAGTTCAGCAACTTCCTTCTCCGAAGACTGCTTCAGCTGAGCATTATCGGCAGCCAACGCCGAACACTGGGCCTTCGTCTTGGTATAAAGGTCCCAGAGTGACGCCCTCCTTTCTGTCTCTCGTGCCACCCGAACACGGAGCAACCCGGCATACCCCATCAGCTGCAAAAAAAGCAAACAAAGGGAAAATGATGCTAAGTAAAAAGCAAAGGCGAAATTGGCACTCAGGAAACAGTGAAGCGTACCTGGGCGGCATGTTCAATGAGTTTGGCGGCCAAAGAGATGTCGCCAGGGTAAGCCTCCGTAAGGGCCTTGTAAGAGGCCTCAGTAAAAACCCCTTTGCACATCTGCCTGGCCATCTCGGGACAGCCCTCGGAGTACATATTCATGTCCTCCGTGAACGTCCAGAAGGGCTCCTTCAGAACTTTCCCTGCTGGGACTTGGGCATCCCGAAGGGCCCTCTTGCGGGCATGTTCGGCAACCCAGTCAGGAGCGGCCACCTCCGCTGCGCAACAAAGCAGAAAAATTGGTTAAGGCCAGAAAACTCTTAGGGATTTACAAGAGAAAAAAGGTTCTTCGACAAAGTACAAACCTGCTGGCACCTCGGTAACGTCGTCGTCAAGAATCGACGCCGCCTCAGTAGAGATCCCTTTGCCTCTTATTTGGCGCCGTTCCTCGGCAGAAGGGGTCTCCTCCCCATCGCCCTCCAAAAGAGCATGCGAAGGCGTGGGGCTTTGAGGAACGACGTCGGCAGAAGGAACCTCGGGCAAAGGGGCAGCAGGGTGTTCGGGCTCCTCGCCTACCTCCTCCGGAATTTGCGGAAGAGAGGAAGGAGCAGCTTTCTTTGCCCGTTTGGAAGGAGGCCCGCCCAAAGTCTGCTTCCACCTCCGAGAGGCGGCCTTCTTTGTCTGTTCGCCCCTCTCGGCCTGCCCGGTAAAAAGAGCCTTGTAGAAGGCAGCCGCGTCGTCGCCCATCTCTGAGAAAAGGAAGAAAAGATCAGTGTAAGTCCAAGATGAAATTATGAAGGAAAAAATGAGAAAGTAACTTATTCTCGTAAAAAGACTCATAAGTCTCTTTCCCTCGAAGGAGTTTCACGAGCCAGGAGTCCTTCCCCGAAGAAGCCGGTTTCGGCATATTGAGGTCTGTCACATGCTCCTTTACCACCTTGAGTTCCCGAAGGACCTCTTCGGCCATGAGCCTCCAGTTGATCGGAAAGGGGTAAAGGGCACGAGGAGAGACCTCGGCAGCCCAGTCAGAGACGGCCCGGATGCGCCTGTCGAAGTCCTCGAAGATAGGTGCTACGTCGGCGTCTAGCAGTATCTTCGGGTCAACAACATCCATCTTGAGCCTCCCCTGAGCCCACTTGGTCGGGACATGCGACCAAGCCTCCGACTTCTTCAGGAAAAAGAATTTTTGTTGCCACCCTCGCCAGCTGTCTTTGGTGGCGAAGGTGAACGTATACTTTTTGCTCCCGGATCCCCGAGGTAGCAAAAAGTAGAAGCCACCCTTTGGGACCACGAAGAGCTTGTAGTACTGAAGAAAAACTACAAAGTGAGGTTTTATTTTGAAAACGCCGCACATACAGAGAAAGGCGTTGAAATAGCAGTACGAGTTCGGTGGGAGTTGGTTAATGGCAATGCCATGGAAGTTGCAGAACGCGCTAACCATCTTCGGGGGGGGATACCGAAGTCCGGCCTTCAGTTGGGATCGGAAAACGGTGATTTCATCACTTCGGTTGGAGAAAGCAAATTGGTCAGGACGGGGCAACCTCGTCACAGAGTAAGAGGGTAAGAAAAACTTTTTCTTCCACTTCGCTAGCTTTGCCGGAGTAGTGCAGCAGGGGTGAGAAAGAAGAGGTTGCCAACTCTCGGGAACAGGCATGATGAAAATGAGTTCGGGAAAAACAAGGAAAACGAGTTCGGGAAAAACAAAGAAGAATCTTTGAAAAAATAGAAGGACTAAAACCGACCAAAGGTCTTGCCGGAATCTGGATTCTTGGAAGCCGTCATGAGAAGTGGTCAGAAAAACGCCTGGAAAAGGAGAACCGCCGCGGAAAATCGGGAGAGAATTAGAAGGCAAAAGAAAGCAAAAGCAGAAGAAGAAAGAGGGTTATGACAGGACTGATATATATAGGCCGAGAAGGCCAGGAGAACCGTCGTCATTAGTACCCCTCGGAAGGTGAAGCGTCGCCATAACTGCTATGAGCGCCTGAAAAGTCGCGCCAGCCGTACTTAGTGCATTCTTACCCAATAAAAGTGTGGCATGTGTCGGTCATCGCGCAGCAAACGTGCCACGTGTCGTCCATCAGGTCGAGCACGCCCCCTGACACCGTTTGGTCTAGAGGCGCCACCCTAGACTGACTCTGCTGGATACAGGACGCGACGCATGAGCAGACCTATGAAGGCAAAAAAGTAGGTTACCTCGAAGACACCAAAAGACAGCCTGATGGCCCAAGGCCTCATCGTTGTGAGTCATGATGACTGTTGAGGAGACTTCTAGGAGGAAGAACGCCTGGAAGGTGGATCGCCCCAAGGAGAGTACCTGAAAAGCTGGTAAACAGGGTTAGGAGGCACCCGGAGTGTTTTTCCGGGGGGGGAGCCTCCGACGCCCAAGTCAGTGGTGGCCGGAAGAAGGAGAAAGTCACTAGCTCAAAGAGAAAGGCAGAAAAGTCTCGCCTGGTATTTTCTCAGAGTGTGGGAGCTGTATATCCGGCCTGCCAACCTCCTGTCAAGTATTTATTTCCTGTATATATAGGAATACCTAGCCCGTTCAGATCATGACACGTGTGCGGTCGGATGCTCCTGAACGTCTGGGCGTAGGGGACAGATAGTTGGTAACTAGATGGCCTCGAGCCTTGTGCTGAGACGGGCCATGATATGATTCTGATGGCGTCTGCGCGTCAGGGCGACTTTTTACGTCTGTGGTGGGACGTGTCAGAGGCTTCCTTAAATGCTTCCTTAAATGCGCCTGCCGTACTCCCGAGGTCCCTGGGCGAGGTCGTCCTCTAGTTCGGACAGAGCCTCTTCGGGAAGCCTACCCTCAGTTCGGGGGTTCCCAGTTCCAGGGGGTTCCGCCTTCGGGGATATCATATTCGGGCAGCAATGTCTGGTGCCACTTTTCCGAAGGCGCGTTGTTCACAACCTTGGGGGGCGAATGGAGTCCTCAAGTTTTACTGGCGTGCCGAGGCTCGGAGCTCTCAGGCTATCTCCCGAGGTGCATGATTCCACCTATTCCCGGGAAGCACCAGTTCTTCTGGCTGTTGTTGTGGCAGGGTATTCGGCCAGATTGAGGCGACAGCCTTTGGCTATCACATGCCCCCCTCTGGAAAGCCGAAGTGAAGACTTCGGTTTGCATCTCTTTCCGAGGTTGCCGTTGGGAGTCTTGTTGGGAAGCATAACCTGTTCCGAGGTCGCACCTTTTGCCCGAGGGTCTGGGCTGTTCGGCTTTGGCCTATTCTTTGGTGTCTCCGAGGCAAAGCCTGTACCGAAGATACACCTCTTGCCCAAAAGTCATGGGCTGTTCAGCCATAGCCTGTCTCTTGGTGTCCTCGAGGTGGCCTGCTTTTTATTTCTGCAGGTCTGATGGCCAAGCGTTTCAGACTGAGCGGCGCGTCTCCATTTCTCAGGGATGTCAAACGACGTGTCCCAATCAGGAGGCGTGTCCCGGTTTTCCAGGCACGTTTGGGGAGGCACGTCCCCCATTTCTGCGCAGCGGTTGACACGTGGCTTCTTGCCATTGGAGGAGAGGCGCGTCATTTATAGAGGGCGCGCCTTTTCGGGTGCAGCGGGCAGTTACGGCGACGGTTCGCCTCCAATGGGTACTTATGATGTTCTTTCGGTTACCCACCTTTGGCCTATAAATAGCCCATTCCATCATAAGTCCCACTTACTGTTTTTCTGCTCTTTTTCTGCTCTGCCCTCTGTTCTTGCGTTTTATCTTGCTTTCTGTGGCGGAGCTTCTTTAATCAGAGCTTTTTCCTACCAACTTTCACGACGACGTCCTCAGGCAAATCTTTTGGTGGGTTTTGATTTCCAGAGTACTTGATTCCTCTGTTTTTCTGAGTTTTTCTGGAAAACTGTTGTTTTTCCCAAACTCGTCTTCTGAGTTTTTTCTGGAAACTATTTTCTTTTCCATCTCAAACTCTTTTTCATGTCTGCGATGCCTGTTCCCGAGAGCTGGAAACCTCTTCTGGCCCATCCTTGCTGTACCACCCCCGAAAAACTAGAGAGGTGGAAGAAAAAATTCTTTCTTCCGTCTTACGCTGTGACCAGACTGCCTCGTTCTAGCCATTTTGCTTTTTCAAACCGTGGCGACGAGGTTACCGTCTTCCGAGCCCAACTGAAGGCCGGACTTCGGTATCCTCCCCCGAAGGTGGTTTGCGAGTTCTGCCAATTCCATGGCATTGCTGTGAACCAGCTTCCCCCGAACGCGTACTGCTATTTTAACGCCTACCTCTGCATGTGTGGCGTGTTCGGGATAGAGCCCCACTTCATCATTTTCATGCAGTACTACAAGCTCTATGTGGTCCCGAAGGGTGGCTTCTATTTCCTGCTGCCTCGGGGATCCGGGAGCAAAAAATTCACCTTCACCTTCGACACGAAGGATAGCTGGCGGGGGTGGCAGCCTAAGTTCTTTTTCCTCAAGGTGGATAAGAACTGGTCTGATGTCCCGACCAGGTGGGCTCAGGGAGTGCTGAACGCAGACGCCGTTGATCCGAGGATGCTGCTGACCCCACCGTTGGCTTCCGTGTTCGCGGATTCCGACGCCCGCATTCGGGCAGTCGCTGACTGGGCTCCCGAGGTCTCTCCTCGTGCTCTTTACCCCTTTCCTATCAACTGGAGGTTGATGACCGAAGAAGTCCTTCGGGAGCTGAAAGTGGTTAAGGAGCACGTGACCGACCTCAATATGCCCGCTCCCGCCACCGCCGGGAAGGACTCCTGGCTGGTCAAGCTCCTTAAGGGGGAGACTTCTTTCGAAACTTTTGCCGAAAGTGAGTAATCTTCCATCCCTTTATGCTTTTTCCTCGGACTTACGCTGATATTTCTTCTCTTTTTCAGAGATGGGCGATGGGGCTGCCGCTTATTACAAGGCCCTTTTTTCTGGCCAAGTGGAGAAGGGGGAGCAGACAAAGAAGGCGGCTTCCCGGAGAAGGAAGACGACAGGGGCGGGACCCTCGGCGAAACGAGCTAGGAAGGCTCTCCAGCCTTCTCAGCCAGAGCTTTTGGAAGAAGAAGCTGGCGAAGACGCTGGTCTTGTTGAAATTCCACCGGCCGAGGTCCCCGCTACTTCCGCCGAGGTGCCTCCTCCCGACCTCGAGGCCCCCAGAAACACTGTAGTGGTAGAAGTACCCACCGCCGAGGAGCGGTACCGGCAGAAGGGTAAGGGTCTTTCTTCCGAGGGGCCCGAGGATCCCGAGGACACTGTCTCCGAGGTTCCTCCAGGTATGTCTTTAGGCGAAGTTCAGCTCCTTTTCCTTTCGCGAATTTTTCTTCTGCTCCTAACTTCCTTCTCACTTTCAGGGGAGCCTCTTACTGCTGGCTGGAGGGCCATTCATGAGAGGAAACGGGCCCTGCGCGATGCCACAATCCCTGAGGGGAAGATCCCCTTGGAGCCCTTTTGGACAATCACGGAGGATATGAATTTGTTCTCCGACGATTGTCCGAAGATGACCAAAGAGATTTGGAAGGGGATGACCACTGACGCCTCCTTCCGGGCCATTGCGGCGGCTCACCCGGGGGATAATACCCTCGCCGCAAAAGTCACCGAGCATGCTGCTCAGGTATAGTCTTTACACTTTTTTCCTCAATTTTCTAAGTGTTTAGACTTGTACTAACCTGGACTTTTGCCTTGCCGTAGCTGCTGGAGTACGCTGGTTATCTCCGAGTTCGGGTGGCCAGACAGGCTGCCTCCAAGGATGCGACTTCGCGGGAACTCAGTGAAGCGAAGGCTTCGCTTGCGAAGGTGATCGCCAGCAACCAGCAGCTGACAGCGGATTGTTCTCAGCAACTTGCTGCCGTTCGGGAGGAGTTCTCGAAGAAAAGAGAAGAACTTGAAAAGGACTCCTCCCGGAAGATTGCCGACCTCGGTGACCAAGTAAAGGGGCTGCTCGCCGCCAACGAAGATCTTGTCAAGGACAAGGCTGTTTCCGACAGTCTTGCGTCGAGGTTGACGGACGAGAACACTGCTCTTCAAGCCGAGGTCGAGGCTCTGAAGAAGGAGTCCGGAGAGACGCTGGGGATAAGCGAGCTCGAAGAGGAGGTTGCTGAGCTGAGGGACGAGGTCAATGTCCTTGGCATTCAAAAACGTACTTCTGATGACATGGCCAAGGTCGCCTTTCAGGACGGCTTCTGCCTCGCTCGACACCAGGTGCTGCAGAGGTTCCCAGATTTGGACCTCTCTTTTCTGGAGGGCCTAAATATTCCTGAGGGACCTCGGTGGCAGTGGTCCAGGGTCGAGCATCTGAAGCTTCCTGGTCTTCGTCCGCCCGGCTCTCCCTAGTTTGTTTTAGGGCTCCTCTTATTTTTCTCCTTCGTGCTCCTTCTTTGGGCACTTCTTTTGTAAGGCAGCGTTTGCTCTAAATGAACAATCTTTTCGGCTAAGTCCTTTCTTGCAAGTTTCTTCATTTCCACTGTCCCGAACATGTTTGCTTCAAGAGACTTTCGGAAAACCTGCAACCAAAGAAACTTTTTACCTTCCTTTGTCCCAAGCGTGCTCGCTCAAGAGACTTTCTGGAAAGTTTGTAAAAATTTGGCTAAGTCTTTTGCAGGCTTTTTGTTTCCTTTTAACCCGAACATGTTCGCTCAAGGGCCTTCGGAAAACCTTCAGCCAAATTTTTCTGTCTTCCTATTGTCCCGAGCATATTTGCTCAAGGGACTTAGGAAAATTTTCACGAGATTGCTCATTCCCTTTTTCCCGAGCACGTTCGCTCAAGGGTGTTCGGAAATTACCTCTGCTTTTGTTTTGGCGTGTACTTTTGCGAGATTCTTGCTTTCCCATTTTCCCGAGCATGTTCGCTCAAGGGTGTTCGGAAAATTTTCTCTGCACTGATTATGCCGAGTACCTTTGCAAGATTCTTGTTTCCCATTTTTCCCGAGCATAGTGGCTCAAGGGACTTCGGGAAGTCACATCTGCTTTTTTCGTGGCGAGGACCTTCGCGGAATTCTGTCTTGGACAATTTGGTATACTTGAAAATTTTTCTCAAGACCATTCTTCTCTAGACCATTCTGTACTTAGAATATTTCTTGTACAATATATTTCTTCCGCTCAACCTTAGGCGTAGAATTTTTTCAGGGCGTCTGAATGCCAAGTGTTTTTCAATTCTACGCCTTCGGGGTCGCCAAGCTTGTACACGCCTTTTCGTACTTCGGCGAGAACCAGATAAGGTCCTTCCCAATTTGCGCGAAGTACTCCGTGAGATGGCCTTCGGGGTGCAAAGTCGGCCTTTCGGAGAACGAGGTCTCCTTTTTTGATTTCTTTTGGCCTGTCTTTTAAGTTGATAGCCGCGGCCACTCTTTGCTGGAAAGCTTTTCTTCTCAGCTCGGCTATTTCTCTGTGTTCGGCCACAAGGTCGAGCTTAGTTCTCAGACCGAGGTCGTTTCCGCCTTCATCAAATACTTGCACCCGTATTGAAGGCTGAACTATCTCTATTGGGATAATGGCCTCTGTTCCGAAGACGAGTGAGAAGGGAGTTTCCCCTGTGGCTCTTCGTGGCGTCGTTCGGTAGCTCCACAATACACTTTGGAGTTCTCCTGGCCATTTCCCCTTGGCTTCCCCAAGTCTCTTTTTCAGGCCATCTTTTATGGTCCTGTTTGATACTTCCACCTGCCCATTGCTTTGGGGGTGAGCTATTGGGGCGAAGTGCATCTTTATTCCGAGGTCGCTGATGAATTCCTGGAATCCTTTGTCTATGAACTGGGCTCCATTATCAGCTACTAGTACCCTCGGTATGCCAAATCTGCATACGATGTTTTTCCATACGAACTTCTGCACTTCTTTTGCCGAGATAGTTGCTAGTGGTTCTGCCTCTACCCACTTTGAGAAATAGTCCACTGCTACCACGCAGAATTTCACGCCTCCGGGCGCTGTGGGGAGTGGCCCAATGAGGTCTATACCCCAGACTGCGAAGGGCCAAGGATAGTCTGCCGACGTTACCATTTCCGAGGGTATCCTCTGGATTTTTGCATGTCTCTGGCAACTACCGCACTTCTGGACGAACTGCCTTGCGTCCTTTCTCAGGGTAGGCCAGAAGTATCCTTGGCGGAGTATCACTGCTGCAAGGGCATCAGTTCCAATGTGCGAGCCGCACATGCCTTCGTGGACTTCTTCGAGGACCATCTCAGTATCCTCTTCGCCCACACATCTCTGCAGCGGATTTGCATATCCTTGCCGATATAACTCTTCACCAATCAGGAAGAATCTTCCGGCGCGTCTTCGCAGTCTTGCAGCATTGCCGGCGTCTTCGGGAAGCTCATTCTCTGCGAGGTATCTCTTTATGGGGTCCTTCCACCCCATTCCCGAGGTCGTTACGCTTAGCACGGAGATGCTTGGATGGTCTAGCACCTCGGTGTATGTTTTGGACTTCGCTAAGCAATCTGCTTCAGTGTTATTCCGCCGGGGTACATTTTCGATCCGCACGGCGTCAAACTCTTGGATGAGTTTTCTTACCAGCTCGTGGTATTTTGCCAAGATTGGGTCCTTCGCCCCATAATCTCCTGCCGTCTGCCGAACTACCAGCTGGGAATCGCTGTGAGCCCTTAAGTTTCTCACGCCAATCTTTCTGGCCAAGCGTAATCCCGCTATGAGGGCTTCATACTCAGCCACATTATTGGTGACGTTGAAGCTGAACTTGATAGCCTTCATCACCTCTAGGCCTTCGGGTCCTCTGATAACTATTCCAGCTCCCTGGTGTTCGGACCCCGAGGCTCCGTCAACATGCAAGGTCCATTCTGGCTCACCTTCTTTCGGATCTGAGTGGTTCTCCTCAGTGGTGGGTATTTCGGCGATAAAATCTGCCAATGCTTGGGCTTTTATGGCCTTCCGAGGCTCATACGTGATTTCGTGTTCGCCAAGCTCTATGCACCACTTGGAGAGCCTTCCCGAATGATCAACTCTCTTCATAACATCCCGTAGTGGTAGACTACTTCGGACGATGATGGGGTGAGCCTGGAAATATGGTCGCAGTCTTCTTCCTGCAAGCACCAAGGCGTATATAGCTTTTTGAAGCAAAGGGTACCTGACTTCGGCGCCATACAGGGACTTGCTGACGTAGTAGACCGGCCATTGTTTCGGCCCTTCTTCTTTTATCAGGACCGAGCTCACGGCCTTTTCTGTGACGGCGAGGTACAGTACGAGGGGTTCTCCCTCCCGAGGTTGTCGCAGAGTCGGCAGGCTGGCCAGGTAGACTTTGAGTTCTTCCCAGGCCTTTTGGCAATCTTCATCCCAGGGATGATTGTTTCTTCCGAGGTCGCCTTCCATCTTTGCTGCCTTTGTGAGGACTTTGAAGAAAGGTCTACACCTATCTCCGTACCTGGAAATAAACCTGCTCAGAGAGGTTATTCTTCCGGTTAGTTTCTGCACGTCTTTAACTGTGGCAGGAGTTCGGAACTCAAGCAGAGCCTTAATCTTCTCAGGATTGGCGTCGATGCCTCTTTCGGATACCATGTACCCAAGGAATTTTCCCGACGTCACCCCGAAGATAAACTTCTCGGGGTTAAGGCGAATCCCGAAGGCTCTGAGCTTTTGGAAGGTTTCCTCCAAATCTGCAACGTGGTAGCCGGGCAGCTTGCTTTTTACTATCATATCATCAACATATACTTCCATGTTTCTCCCCATTTGGTCTTTAAAGACCTTGTTCATCAGTCTCTGGTAGGTGGCTCCTGTATTTTTCAGCCCGAAGGGCATTCTGATATAGCAGTACGTTCCTCCCTCGGTGATGAAGGCAGTTTTCTCTTCATCTTCGGGGTCCATCCTTATCTGATGGTAGCCGCTGAAGGCATCTAGGAAGCTCAGGAGCCCGTATTCGGCCGTTGAATCTACCAGTTGATCTATTGGCGGGAGGGGAAATGAGTCTTTCGGGCAAGCATCGTTCAAGTTTCTGAAATCAATGCACATCCGGAGTTTGCTGCTACCTTCTTTTGTGGCAATGACCACGTTGCTTAACCATTCGGGGTATTTTACCTCCCTGATAACTTCAGCATCCAATAGGCGCTGGACTTCGGTTTTCACGAAGTTGCTTTTGTGGGCTGAGATGCTTCGTTTCTTTTGCCTGATAGGTTTTGCTTCCGGGCTTACTTTGAGGCTGTGCTGTATTATGCCAGGGTTCACTCCTGGCATGTCTTTCGGCGAGTAGGCAAACAGATCTTTATTTTTTAGCAGAAAGGATACAAGATTTTCCTTATCACCTTTGGCCAAGCTCTTCCCTATTCGGGTAGATTGTCCTGGGACAAGATCTACTGCTTCCGTTTCTGCTTCTGCGGGATCTCCTTTTTTTCCTTTCTCCTGCGCCTTTGCCTCTACCGTTTGTGTAGAGCTGTTTGCCGGAGCCTTTCGTGTTTTTACAAACACCTTTCTTACCTCGGCTTGGTCGATGAAGACCTCTGCATCTCCATCCTTGGTGGCGAATGTGACAGTCAAGTACTTCACATCGGGGCGAATGTGCAAGTTTCCCTGAGTCTGCCTTCCAAGGATGGCGTTGTACGAAGATGGGACGTCCATGACGATGAATCTTGCCATTGTGGACGCGTACAACTCAGCTGCTCCGTCTACCGAAGTGCCTTTCATCATCAAAGGGAGGTCGATCCATCCAAGGACGGGTAGTTCGGATGGCCCAACGCCGAAGGTGGGTGTGGTGACAGGTTTCAGCTCGCTGCTGGAGATGCCCAAGCTCGGCAGTAAGTGCGAGAATAGGACGTCAGCATTTGAGCCATCATCAAGCAACACTCTCTTGACGTCCCAGTTCCCTATTCTCGCCATTATCAGCAGCGGGTCGTCGTGGGGGAAGACGACAGTGGAGCCATCTTTGCGAGCCAATTTCTTTGATGGACTTTGATACTCCATAACCGCAATTTCTCTGGCCTTCCGCTTTCTTTCCGAGGATGGGAGCCCCGTGGTGATGGTTTGGATGACCCCTACTGGAGGTGGAAGGCGCCTTTTTGGACTTCTGTTTCTCCGCCTGTCGGAGTCATAGTCCTCGTTTTCGGCCCTCTCTTCCTCCTCTTTTCTGCCTTTTGGGGAGGGCATCCGCAGGTACTTGCGAAGTTGGCCCTATTTGATCAGCGACTCTATGTACTTCTTCAGCTGGAAGCAGTCTTCGGTGTCATGACCGTGGTCGCGATGAAACTGGCAGAACTTCTTGGCATTCTTCTTATTATCGGCGGCCATGGCCTTTGGCCGCCGAATCTGCGTCCCTTGCCTTTCCAGCGCCATGAGAATGTTGGTCCGTGTCGTGCTCAAGGGTGTGAAACTTTGAGGTTTCTTTCCTCGCATTCGCCGTGGTCGACCTGTATGTTCAGAAAGATGCCGAGCTTGCTGGCTGGACCCTTCGGCGCGGTGATGATCAGACTTCGGCCCCGCCATCCTCAATTCCTCGGCTGTCATGTGCTGCTCTGCCCTTCGGTAAAATTCTCCGAGGGTCTCCGGGGGGTCCTTTGAGAACTCGTAGAACAGCTGTGAGTCACGCCGAAGGCCCCATGTCATAGCGAGGATGCGGATTTCGGGCCGGAAGTCCGGGACGCTGAGTGCTTCCCTGTTGAATCGTTCGACATAGTCTCGGATCGTCTCTCCGTTTCTCTGCTCTATGTCGAACATCTGTACAGGCATTTTGGCCGTCGGCCTGCTCCCAATGAACTGCTGGGTAAAGGCTGTGGACAACTCCTGAAACTCAGTGATAGTCCCTGGGGGCAACGAATTGTACCATGCTGTTGCTGGGCCTGTGAGGGTGACTTCAAAGCATTTGCACATGGTAGCGTCATCAGCTCCGTGCATTATCATGCTCCGCCTGTACTTCGTCAGATGGGCCTGTGGATCAGTCCGGCCATCATAGATCTCCAGCCTAGGCACTCTGAAGTCGCCTGGCATAGCTGCCTCAACGACGGTGCGAATAAACGGGGAGCCATCTTCGCATAACGCCCCCGACAGCCTGTCCCAAACGGGTTTTCTGGTCACTTGTTTCTCCACTCTGTCCAGCCGTGCCAATATCCTTTCCATAAGCGCAGTGGCGCTAGGACCATTTTCGCGGGAGGGAGATCGCCGGCGCCTTTTCGGGGAGCGAGTTCGGCGCGGAGGGGTCAGGGCCCTCGCCTCGGGCGACGAACTGCTTCGCTGTGAGACTCTCGGTCGCTTGGACCCGGTTTGTCCCACAGGCCGTTTCCCGAGGGCTATATCTTCTGTGGATGATTCTCCGCGAGGATCTCCACTTTCTGAACTGCGGTGTGTAGACTTGGGGCTTCTCTCCCGAGGGCGTGTTGATGAGGAGGGTTTCTGGGCCTGTGACTGCTGGGGCCATCTTCGGTCGATCTGCTGAGTCATTTCAGCAACGACCGAGCGCTGAAAGTCCCTCAAGAAGCTCATGGTGATTACCAGAGGGCGGTCCTCCTCGGGCGTAGAAGTCTCTGGGAGTGTCTGCTCAGCAGCCGGTTGTATCTCAGGCGCGGACGAGGACCTTGGGAGTCCCTTGTCCTTAGAACGCCGAGTCTCAACGACGGCAATCTGCGAGCGGGTTCCCACAGACGGCGCCAAATGATGGCCCAAGGCCTCATCGTTGTGAGTCATGATGACTGTTGAGGAGACTTCTAGGAGGAAGAACGCCTGGAAGGTGGATCGCCCCAAGGAGAGTACCTGAAAACCTGGTAAACAGGGTTAGGAGGCCCCCGGAGTGTTTTTCCGGGGGGGGAGCCTCCGACGCCCAAGTCAGTGGTGGCCGGAAGAATGAGAAAGTCACTCGCTTAAAGAGAAAGGCAGAAAAGTCTCGCCTGGTATTTTCTCAGAGTGTGGGAGCTGTATATCCGGCCTGCCAACCTCCTGTCAAGTATTTATTTCCTGTATATATAGGAATACCTAGCCCGTTCAGATCATGACACGTGTGCGGTCGGATGCTCCTGAACGTCTGGGCGTAGGGGACAGATAGTTGGTAACTAGATGGCCTCGAGCCTTGTGCTGAGACGGGCCATGATATGATTCTAATGGCGTATGCGCGTCAGGGCGACTTTTTACGTCTGTGGTGGGACGTGTCAGAGGCTTCCTTAAATGCTTCCTTAAATGCGCCTGCCGTACTCCCGAGGTCCCTGGGCGAGGTCGTCCTCTAGTTCGGACAGAGCCTCTTCGGGAAGCCTACCCTCAGTTCGGGGGTTCCCAGTTCCAGGGGGTTCCGCCTTCGGGGATATCATATTCGGGCAGCAATGTCTGGTGCCACTTTTCCGAAGGCGCGTTGTTCACAACCTTGGGGGGCGAATGGAGTCCTCAAGTTTTACTGGCGTGCCGAGGCTCGGAGCTCTCAGGCTATCTCCCGAGGTGCATGATTCCACCTATTCCCGGGAAGCACCAGTTCTTCTGGCCGTTGTTGTGGCAGGGTATTCGGCCAGATTGAGGCGACAGCCTTTGGCTATCACAGCCTGTGACTTGGGGCAAAACGTCTATCTTCGGTACAAGGTTATCCTATTTCCCCTCGCCACAAGGACACCAAGAGACAGCCTGTGACTTCGGACAGAAGGTGTATCTTCGGCACAGGGACAGCCTATCTTCTCGCGCCTCGAGGACGCAAAAATGCTGCCCATCGGTAGAAGCAGAAGAAGGCGTCTTCGGCACAGATATCACAACCGCAGGACCCAAAAACCGAGGAACCGAAGTTTCTCACTTCGGCTTTTCGGAGGGGGGCCTGTGATAGCCAAAGGCTATTGCCTCCTCGGTAGTAACTCCCTGCCAGAATATTGGCCGAGGAGTCTGACGTCACCCAAGAGAGGATCTTTTCATTGACCTCGGAAGGTGCGAAGTCAAACACTGTGAGCTCGAGACTTCGGTTAGCTCGTCAGGAATTTCGAGGACAACACCGTCTCCATCGAGGGGCCAAACTGACTGTCTTCGGGTAAGAGAGCCATCTCTCCGAAGCAAGGGAGAATCTCCCCGAAGGCGGAGGCCCCGAAGAGGTCTTCCCCGAACAAGAAACACCTGAACAAGGGAATCCCCGAACTATGGGTGTGAGTCCCGAAGAAGGTGTTCATCAAGGGAACTCCTAGAACTATGGGATAGATCCCGAAGGAGGTGCTCGCACCGAAGGACGGATAGAATCCGAAGAGGGTGCACGCACCGAAGGGCGACCTCGCCCAGGGGACCTCGGGAGTACGGTATGAGCATTTAAGGAGCCTCTGACATGTCGCCCACAAGCCCTACACGTCACGTCTGAACGGCGAACTGACACGCTGCGGCCGCCCCAGTCCTGACGCAACCTGTCCGGGTCCAGGGCTAAAAGAGGCTGCAAACGGCTGCCTGTCCCCTAGGTCCAAAAGTATAGATCAAATCCGACCGAACACGTGTCATGATCTGAACGGACCAGCTACTCCTATAAATACTAGGAAATGGGACTGGGCAAAGGATGGGCATTTTCCTCCCTCTGAGAAAACACAAAACAGGCAAGACACTTGATCCCTTAGTGTTCTTCCTCCATTTTCACTCAGAAAACTGACTTGGGCGTCGGAGGGTACTCCCCGGAAAAGCAAACCGGGGACCTCCTAACCTCTTCTTTGAGCTTTTCAGGCACACTCAGCTGGGAAAACAGAGCTCCAGGCGCTCGCCCCCTCAGGAAGTCTCTCCACCTGTCAACATGACAGCAAACGAAGATGCCTTGGGGCATCAGCTATGTGTGATAAAGTCCATGAAATGAACACATAAATTCCACATAGGTACTGGCTTGTTTCCGAAAGCACCTAAACATCACCTTAAATAAGAAATTAACGAGCTAGTACCGGTAAGTATCTTGGGGTTCGTGCCCTTAAGTTGTAATAAGAAATTAAATGCCCCTTCTGTGAAATAAGACTTCCATTGTATACTTTAATTAATTTGGGCCCGGATGGGCCAGGGGCAAGTTTGGGCACGACAATTTGAGAATCCAATGCAACAACCTAAGTGCACCTAGGTGGGTTCCAAAGAAGCTAGTAGATAAGTTCAGCCATGGTCATTGCTACTCCACTAGTACGAACCAAGTAATGGTGGATAGGTAGGTACCTTTGAGTGAAGGTTTAGTGTACTTGTAGCTTAGGCAAGATTACTTGAGGTGCAAGTGAGAACCTATTACACTCTTGGTAAAGGTTTAAGGTGGAAGCTTTGTACACAAGTGACCTAGGCAAGCCTAAGGACTTGAGGCACTCTATGGAGGCTTAGTACACCTACTGTGTTCCTCGGAACTCAAGCAAGGCACATCCACCATGGTCACCTATACAACATAAGGATGGTTAGAACTAGTGATGAATTTCACTAGTTAGGCTAGTAAGAAATGCTTGCCAGTAGGCAAGGCTTTGCTTTGCAGTTTAAGGACTAGGTAGAGGACAAGTCCCAAGGGACTAAAATATATGCACATAGGTTTAGCCTCACACTATATGAGCTCACATTAGATTACATATCTTTGTATATGCGTTGTCCTTAGTGTTTTCCTTGTAGGTTGAAGACTTCTTATTGAGAATCATAAGATTCTCACTCCCTTAGTTTCATATTGTGCAGATACTAAGGTTGATGGACTCGACAATCATTAAGGATTGCCATAGTAGTTTCCATTATAGGTACAGTGCTTTGAGAATCCTTTATATTCTAGTTATTTGGCTACTTGGTAGTTAAGTTGTTATTGTACTAACTACAATTTTCTTGGCCATAGAGGCTAGTGAGCATGTTGAGGAAAATTGACACTTGCCACTGGGTTCTCTCATCTAAGGTGAAAGCTAGTTGATTTGGACCTTAGTAGTACTAGTCTTGTATATACATGATGTATGGTAGTGGTCTCTAATGTGTGTAAATAGAGTATGGACTCTAGGGTTTCCCTTGGGTGTAGGGCATAGCTTTTCTTATTTTGGATGCCCACATGCGGTTGATTATGTTAGGATTATTATAATGACTCTATAATGGTTTTGTACACTTGGACTATTTGAACATTGATTCTTATGGAAATGCCTAGGCTATATACATGTTTTATGGTTTTCTACTTGCTTAAGATAAAGCAACTCTTGCATGCATAATTGCATTCCTAGGTTAAACAACTAATAGCATGGAGTTTTAACCAAGGTGCACATAATTAATTAGCCAACTACAACTAGCATTAGACCTGTTCTCATAGGCTTCTTGGGTAGGGCCTTGAGGGGCCTTCTCATGGAAGGTTTCTAGCCTTTTTGCTGCCAATTTTGAGCTAGGTAAGGGTTTATATGATGCTTCTTCTCCTAGATTTTGAAGGGAGGAATGTTGCCTTAGGTGATGGCCATGGCCGAATGAACCTACGAGCTATGTTGATGGGCTATGTGTGCTACATCACTATGGTGAGCTAGCTAGTTTACTTATGGCAAGCATTAGGGGTTTTGATCAAGTATTGCCAAACTTGTTCATCTACCTGGAGCTCTATGTTAATTTGACTTAATTCAAAGTGATCTTTTGTTAAATTGAATGAAAGAAATGCTTGCTAAGTTTTAGTGAACCATCTATGTGGTGTATGTGGTTTGCATGCTTCTTTGATTGTTTGCAGGTGCTAACCTTTAAGCTATGTTTATATGTATCTTGTATTATGTAATGCCATGTCTTTTTTGTGTCTTCTTTGTCTTGGATATAGGTTAAAAGGAGAAATTAGAGTTTAATATGCATAACAATGTGTTGAATATTAGGTGGGCATTAGGTGCCAAATTGAACTGTTACTAAGTGCTTATGCACTCATGCCATTTTTTGCCCATTTCAGGTAAAGAAGAGGAAGATTAGAGGCTAGGAAACCTTTTTAAAGGTTTATGTACAAGGTGGTATGGCTCAGGTTTGTTGGCTAATGAAACAAAGATTGAAAAGTGTTGGGTTTCAGGAGCCAAACAGCACAGCGGAATTTAACCAAAACTCTCCAGCATCCAAGTGAAATTGGGTAAACCGGGTGTTCAAAAATTTTCATACCTAATTTGGTTGAAATATTTTGCTCAACTATTGAATTGAATCACAAAAACCTGAACAATTAACATGTTCAAGCTCTTTATGGTATCGACATGAGCTTCTCGGGATCACCATGCTTCCACCATGTCCCGGTAGATGCATTTTTCTTGCATTCGCAGTGCTAGCTTGTGTCCTCCAAGGAATTACAAGAGAAGAGTGCGGCTGTCCTCTTTGGGAGGCTAGGGCAAAAAGCTGCAAATTTCTCACTAAAAGCTATATTTATAGTGAGACTTAACTTCCAGGCCTAATGGGTTTCAAAGCCCTAATCCAGTTAGGCTTTAATTTCGGGCTTAATAATGGCTCAACTTTTGGGCCCATTATTAACATGAAATTATTATGAAACCATAACCCAAATATTTAGCCCATGCACTCTAATTGATAGCCAAATGGCTATCATGCTCGAATAGCCTCTAAGGACGACTGACAAGGTACCATCCTCGGAAGTACATCTGACCCACCTCGAGATAGATGGGATCCTCACCACCCTTGGCTAATGATGTCACCACCCTTGGATTGGCATTATATGCCGTCCTCAGTCAAGTTGTCTAGAGATCTCGGGGATCATCTCCCCACTCTCAGAAGAATATGGTGTCCTCTGAAGGTCCTCCACATTGCCGAGGAGCCTTCCTTCGCGGCCCTCGGAAAGCAAAGTCAGACCGAAAGAGGCCCGCTTGTCGAAGGGGTCTCACTCCCCGAAGGGAGTCCATCGCCGAAGGAGTTCTCAGCTGGATAAGACAAAAACGGTTAGGAGCCTCTAACATAGAGGACCTCACACATGCCTTTGACACACAACCTACCCACACGACCCTAACCTTCGGTCAGAATGGCTACAACCAGCTGGGGGTGCCTGTCCCCGAATGTACGAATCAAACCTGGGCAACCACGTGTCATGATCTAAGACAAGCTGTAGCAGGAGGCCTACTCCTAGGGACCTCCTATAAGTATCCGTGGAGAACCTTGGCACAAGGGGGGACGACAAGTAAGAAAGAGAAAACTCTAGCCATTATCTACTCTTCATTTTTTCTTACTTTCATCCTAAAAAAGGCTGACTTGAGCATTGGAGGCTCCTCCCTCAGAATCACACTTCGGGGAGTCTCTAACCTCTGTTTTACTGAGTCTTACAGCCACATCCTCACCAGAAGCTCCTTTCCAGGGCACCTTCTTCACCGGAGGGCTCTTTACAAACACCTTCATATCGGAAGTCCCGTTTGTAGCTACAACATGTCACATAACAAAGATGCCGACGGGCATCACTAATAATCCAAATAACTTTATGTGTGTGACCCAATAGGCTTTTACCACGTTGGCAATGATCATAAATCACATTTATGATCATAAGCAATGAACGGTGTCTAGCAACACATCATTGCTACCCAAGTGACAAGATTGTGGATGATTTGACTAACCTTTATGATCATTACTCATATATGCAATTGTCCCTTTGTGGAAGATATCAAGACTAGGCACGAGACATGGAATGTGTCACTCTCATATAGCCCAATCTTTGATTTCTTGATTATCAAGTAGACTAACTTAAACCGATGACATTGATATCATATATCAACTCATTCGAGCATGGCCATGCATTTTCTAAGTCTCACTCTATCAAGGGGCCCAAAGATATCACTGTTAGTGTTGTGCACAAAAAGTCAATGATGAGATGATTGTATTTTTTTTGCACATGGAGTCATGATATTTTATTAAGGCATTAATCCAGCAATTATGTTTGTTGTTTTGTTTCTGCGTAACGTAATAAACATAATTGTAACTGATGCCCTGTAGCATCTTCGTTGGGTGACATTACGACTTCGGAAGGGACTTCCTGGAGGAGAGAACGTTTGGCGTCTGAGTTTCCCAGGGGAGAATACCTGAAATGCTCAGAAAATGGGGTTAGGAGGTCCCCGGAGTATTTTTCCGGGGAGGAGCCTCCGACGCCCAAGTCAGTGTTCTAAGAAGAGATGGAGAAGGAACACTAGGAGGTTAGCTTGCCTTGCCTGTGCATATTTTCTAAGAGAGGGAGTCCCATCCATTTCCAAGTCCTGTTTCCTGGTATTTGTAGAGGTGCCCAGCCCGTTAAGATTGTGACACGCATTCGGTCGGATGTGATTCACATTTCCGGGCGTAGGGGACAGGTAGCCATTTTGTACGCACCTCGAGTCTGAGACTGAGACAGGTCGTGATAGGACTTGGACGGCATCGGCGTGTCAGACCGCCGTTCCAGGCAGCGCATAGTGCCTGCGGGCGACATGTCAGAGGCTCCTTAAATGCTCCTACCGTATCCCCGAGATCCCCTGGGTGAGGTCGTCCTTCGACATAGACGTCCTTCTTGGGCAGGCGTACCATCAGTTCAGGGAGTCTCCTAGCTCGGGGGTTCCGCCTTCGGGCGAATTATTCTCCTATTTTGGAATAGCTGGACCTCCGCTTCCGAAGGCAATCCGCTTGGTCCCCCGGGGGAGCTGGTAACGTCTTTGAATTCCCTGAGGCATTAGCCGAAGTCCCGAGCTCGACACATCTTGACTTTGCTCCTTCTGAGGTTAGCGATAACACCTCTTTCCGGTGACATCAAGCTCTCCAGCTACATTCTTCGGCAGGAGGCATGGGGTGAGAGAGGCGATAGTCCTTCGGCTATCACAAGCCCCCCTCGGGAAAGCCGAAGTAGATACTTCGGCTTATCAGCTTTTGAATGAAATCCTTCAGGACCTTGGTTGTAATGACTTTGCGGAGGACGGATCTCTTTTCTGAAGACTCCAGCCTGTTTGGTCATAACCTGTCTCTTGGTGTCTTCAAGGTAACCTACCTCTCTCTTTCTGTAGGTCTGCGCCACGTCGCGTCCCGTAACCGGACGTGTCAGTCTAGAGCGGCGCTCCCAGGTCTAGGACTGTCAGAAGGCGTGTCCCTCTTTTGGCGCAATGGCTGACACATGGCAGCCTGTTTTTGGCGGGAACTGTATCAGATGCAGCAGGCACGCCTTTTCATGCGCTCTGAGGAATTTATGGCGACGGTTCGACTTCGGAGTAGTTATGACGCCAGTTCGTCTTCACCTCTTGGCCTATATATATATGTTCATTCTGTCATATCCTCCTTCTACTGGTGCTCTTGGTTCTCTTCTGCCTCCTATTTTTCTCCCATTTTTTACGGCGGTGCTATTGACGGGGTATTTTCCGGCAACCTTTCGCGACGGTGTCTTCAAATCCAGATTTTGGCAAGTCATTTGGTGGGTTTTAACTTCCAGAGTCTTTTGCCTTTCAAGCTTTCCCGAAGTCATTTTTGGCTTTTTTCTGAAATCGCTTTTCAGCCGACCAAGCCTATTCCTGAGAGTTGGCAACCTCTTTTGTCTCACCCTTGCTGGACCACTCCTAAAAAATTAGCAAGATGGAAGACCAAATTTTTTCTTCCCTCGTACGCCATTACAAGGTTGCCACATTCTGACCAATTCAGCTTTTCGAACCGTGGCGACGAGGTTACCATTTTCCGAGCCCAACTGAAGGCCGGACTTCGGTATCCTCCTCCGAAGATGATTTGTGACTTTTTCCAATTCCATGGCATTGCCGTAAATCAACTTTCGCCGAACTCGTACTGCTACTTTAACGCCTTCCTCTGTATGTGTGGTGTTTTCAAAATAGAGCCCCACTTTATTCTTTTGATGCAGTACTATAAGCTCTTCGTGGTCCCAAAGGGTGGCTTTTACTTCATGCTACCTCGGGGATCAAGGAGCAAAAAGTATATGTTCACCTTTGCCACCAAGGACAACTGGCGAGGGTGACAACAAAAGTTTTTATTTTTGAAGATGGAGGAGGCCTGGTTGCACGTTCCGACCAAATGGGCTCGGGGAAGGCTGGAGATGGACGTCATTGATCCGAGGATAATGCTGACTCCTGAGTTGGCGCCCATATTCACGGACTTCGACAAACGGATCCGAGGAGTCTCCGACAGGGATTCCGAGGTCCCTTCGCGCCCCCTTTATCCCTTCCCCATCAATTGGAAACTGATGACCGAAGAGGTTCTTCGGGAGCTAGGGGTGGTGAAGGAGCACAAGATGGACCTCGGGATGCCGGTTCCTGCTATCTCTGGGAAAGACTCTTGGTTGGTACAACTCCTTAGGGAGGAAGTCACTTATGAGTCCTTTTTTGAGAGTAAGTTATGTCAGGATCCTTTTGCTATAGTTTTACCTTAGACTCACACTGATGTTTTCTTTCTTTTTCAGAGATGGGCGACGACTCCACTGCCTATTACAAGTCCCTTTTCCTCGGTCAAGCCGAGAAGGGCGAGTAGACGAAGAAGGCCGTCTCCCAAAGGCGGAAATCATCTGGGGCTGGGCCATCCGCGGCCAAACGGGCGGAGAAGGACGCGCCTCTTGCTCTTCCAGAAATTCCCGATGAGGTGCCCGAGGAGCCCGAAGTTCACGCCGCTCAACAGGCCGAGATTCCTTCCTGGAGTCCTACTTCCTCGGCGGCTTTCCTGGATGCCCTGGAGGCAATCCCTTCTGCCGCGGAGCTCGAGGAGCGCCGTAATGGAAAAGGCAAAGGAATTTCTGCCGAGGGTGCTCAGGGCTCCGACGATGATGTTACCGAGGTGCCTCCAAGTTGGTTTTTTCAAGTGCGCCTTTTCTTGAACTTTTGAGCATTACTCATGCTGATCAGTTTTCTTGCTTTTGCCGTGTAGGGGAGCTACTGACTCCGGGTTGGTCCGCCGAGCACGCTCGAAAATGAGCCCTTCGGGATTCCCGTGTCCCGAAGGGGAAGATCCCGAGGGAGCCCTTCTGGTCGTTTACGGAGGACATGAATTTGTACTCCGACGACAGCCAGTTTATTTCCCACCAAATCTCAAAAGGAATCCTTACCGAGGCCTCTTTTAGGGCCATTGCCGAGGCACACCCGGGTGATGAGTCCCTCGCCGCAAAGGTTACTGAGCACTCTGCCCAGGTAGGCTTCAGGCCTTTGTTTTGTTTCCTTTTGATTTTTTTTTTCTAAGTGTTTGGGTCACTCTTTGCCTTACCCACTTTGTTCGTGCTTCTTTGCAACTTCTGGGGTATGCTGGCTTTTTGAGGGTTCGGGTGGCGAGGCAAGCGGCGTTCCGAGTCTCGGCCTTAGATCTCATAGAAAAATCTAAGGCCAAGTGCTCTGAACTGGCTGCCAAAAATACGAAGCTGGCTCAAGCCTCGGAGAAGGAGGTCGCTGCTGTCCAGGAGGAGTTCTTGAAGGAAAAAGAAGAACTTTTGAAGGACTCCTCCCAGAAGATTTCTGACCTCGGCTCCCAAGTGGCGGAGCTGATTTCGGCGAATGAAGCCTATCAAAAGGAGAAGTCAGATTCCGAGTCTCTCCTGGTGAAGGTGTTCGCCGAGAAGGCCGCACTCCAAGCCGAGGTCGAGTCTTTGAAGAAGGAGCCAAAGAAGAAGAAGATGAGAGGACTAAAGAAGAAGGTCGCAGATCTGAAGAAAGACCTTGACGACCTAGGGGTCGAGAAGGAGAAATTCGATCAGATGACCAAGGTCAGTTTTCAGGACGGTTTCTGCCTTGTTCGGCACCAGGTTCTGCAGAAGTTTCCAGATCTGGACCATTGTTTCTTGGAGGCCCTAAACATTCCCGAGGGGCCTCGGTGGTCTTCGTCAAAGATTGAGCATCTGAACTTGCCCCTTCCATTCTCGGCGCCGAAGGTGGTCGATAAAGATGTAGGAGCTGGTGGCTCCCGAGACGCCGAGATTCCTTAGTTTTTGTTTTAGGGTCCTTTGCCCTCTTTTTCTTCTTTTTTGTACTTCTTCTTTTGGCAAGCTCTCTTTGTAATCGGATCTCCTTGTTGCTAATGAAGACTTATTCTTTCTTTTGAGAAATGTTTTGGCTAAGTCTTTTGCGAGAGTTTTCTTTTCCCATTGTCCCGAACACGTTCGCTCAAGAGACTTCAGAAAATTGTACTTAACCCTCGCGAAATTCCTTCTGAGTAAATTTCTAACTTCGGAGAAGGTTGACAATCTTGATGGATTCTCTTAAGTCGTGCTTGGTGACGACTATTCTGGTGAAAAGAATCCTTTTGTTCTTAGAAAAATTTTCTATTTTGTACTTAGAAAAATTTTCTAACCTATACAATTTCCTCACCAAAATACTAGGCATAGAATTTTTTCAAGGCATCCGAATGCCATGTATTTTTTAATTCTACGCCTTCGGTATCGCCGAGCTGGTAAACTCCTTTTCGTACTTCAGCAAGTACCAGGTAAGGTCCTTCCCAATTCACGCGAAGTACCCCATGGGATGGCCTTTGGGGTCCAAATTCAGCCTTTCAGAGAATGAGGTCCCCTTCCTTTATTCCCTTTGGCCTAGCGCGCAAATTTATAGCCGCGGCCACTCTTTGCTGAAAAGCTTTTCTTCTTAGCTCGGCTAGTTCTCTGTGTTCGCCGACGAGGTCAATCTTGGTTCTCAGGCCAAGGTCATTTCCCCTTTCATCAAACACTTGCACTCACACCGATGGCTGCACTACCTCGATTGGGATGATAACCTCCGTACCGAAAACAAGTGAAAAAGGTGTCTCCCACGTGGCTCTTCGGGGTGTTGTTCGGTAGCTTCATAACACACTTGGGAGCTCTCCTGGCCATTTCCCTTTTGCTTCGCCCAGCCTCTTTTTCAGACCATCTTTTATGGTCCTGTTAGATACTTCTACCTGCCCATTGCTTTGGGGGTGAGCTACTGGGGCGAAGTGCATTTTTGTTCCGAGGTCTCTGATAAATTCTTGGAACCCCTTGTCTATAAACTGGGTCCCATTATCAGCCACTAGTACGTTTGGTATGCCAAATCTGCATACGATGTTCTTCCATACGAACTTCTGCACGTCTTTCGCTAAGATAGTTACCAGGGGTTCTGCCTCGACCCATTTGGAGAAATAGTCTACTGCGACTACGCAGAACTTCACGCCTCCAGGTGCTGTTGGGAGTGGCCCAATGAGGTCTATGCCCCAGACTGCGAAGGGCCAGGGATAGTCAGCCGAAGTTACCATTTCCGAGGGTGTCCTCTGGATATTTGCGTGTCTTTGGCAATTACCACATTTTCGGACGAACTGCCTAGCATCCTTTCTTAGAGTAGGCCAAAAGTATCCTTGCCGAAGTATTACTGCTGCAAGGGCGTCAGTTCCCACGTGCGAACCACAAGCGCCTTCGTGAACTTCTTCGAGGATCATTTCAGTATCCTCTTCGCCAACACATCTCTGCAATGGATTTTGCATATCCCTGCCAATATAGCTCTTTGCCAATTAGGAAGAATCGACCGGAGTGCCTTCGTACTTTTGCGGCTTCGCTGGGGTCTTCGGGGAGCGCATTGTCTGTGAGATACCTTCCAGCCTTTTCCCGAAGTTACTATGCTTAGTATTGCGATGCTCGGGCGGTTTAGTACCTCGGTGCATGTTTTTGAATTTGCCAAGCAGTCCCCTTCGGCATTATCCCGTCGAGGTACATTTTCGATCTGTACGGTGTCGAACTCTCGAATGAGCTTTGCTACCAATTCATGGTATTTTGCCAAGGTTGGGTCCTTCGCCCCATAGTCCCTTGCTGTTTGCCGAACTACCAGCTGGGAATCGCTGTAGGCTTTCAACTTTCTTACACCAATTTTCCTTACTAGTCACAACCCTGCTATGAGAGCTTCGTACTCAGCCACATTGTTGGTGACGTTAAAGCTGAACTTGATAGCCTTCACCACTTCCAGACCTTCTGGACCTTTGATAATTACCCCAGCTCCCTGGTGTTCGGATCCCGAGGCTCCGTCGACGTATAAAGTCCATTCTGGCTCTCCTTCACCGGGATCTGGATGGCTGTTATTGGCGATGGGCACTTCGGCAATGAAGTCTGCCAGAGCTTGGGCTTTGATGGCTTTCCGAGGTTCATAAGTAATGTCATGTTCCCCAAGCTCTATGCACCAATTGGAAAGTCTTCCTGAATGATCAACTTTCCTCATGACGTCCCGTAGAGGTAGACTACTTCGGACAATGATAGGGTGAGCCTGAAAATATGGCCGTAGCCTTCTTCCTGCCAGTACCAGGGCTTATATGGCTTTCTGTAGCAAGGGATACCTGACTTCAGCGCCGTGTAGGGACTTGCTTACATAATAAACCGGCCATTACTTCAGCCCTTCCTCTTTCACAAGGACCGAACTCACTGCTTTTTCTATGTCGGCGAGGTATAACACCAGGGGCTCTCCCTCGTGAGGTTGTCGCAGAGTGGGCAGACTGGCTAAGTAGATTTTGAGTTCTTCCCAGGCCTTTTGGCAGTCTTCATTCCAAGGATGAGCATTGGCTCCGAGGTCGTCCTCCTTTTTTGCTGCCTTAGTGAGGACTTTGAAGAATGCTCGACACCGGTCTCCATATCTGGAAATAAACCTGCTAAAAGAGGTTATCCTTCCGGTGAGTCTCTGCACATCTTTATTGTAACGGGAGTTCGGAATTCAAGTAGAGCCTTAATCTTTTATGGGTTAGCATCAATGCCTCTTTCTGACACCATGTACCTAAGAAACTTTCCCGAGGTTACGCCGAAGATGCACTTTTCGGGGTTAAGGCGGATCCCGAAGGTTCTGAGCTGGTGAAAAGTTTCTTTTAGATCTGCGACGTGGCTGTTAGGCAGCTTGCTTTTGACTATCATGTCATCAACATAAACTTCCATGTTTCTCCCTATTTGGTTGTTAAAGACCTTGCTCATCAACCTCTGGTAGGTAGCTCCTGCATTCTTGAGTCCGAAGGGCATCCTGACGTAACAGTATGTTCCACCCTCGGTGATGAAGGCGGTCTTCTCCTCGTCTTCAGGGTCCATCCTTATTTGATGATATCCACTGAAAGCGTCTGGGAAACTTAGGAGCCCGTATTCGGCAGTTCAATCTACCAATTGGTCTATTGGTGGAAGAGGGTATGAATCTTTTGGGCAGGCATCATTTAAGTTCCTGAAGTCGATGCACATTCGGAGCTTGCTGCTCCCTTATTTTGTGGCAATAACCACGTTGCTTAACCATTCGGGGTACTTGACCTCCCTGATTACACCAGCATCCAATAAGCGTTGGACTTCGGTTTTGACGAAGTTACTTTTATGGGCTGAGATGCCCCGTTTCTTTTGTCGGACAGGTTTTGCTTCCGAACTTACTTTAAGGCTATGCTGTACTATGCGAGGGTCTACCCCCGGCATATCTTTCGGCGAGTAGGCAAACAGGTCTTTATTTGTCAGTAGAAAAGATACAAGTTTTTTCTTGTCACCTTCGGCCAAATTTTTCCCTATTCGAGTAGTTTGGCCTGGGACAAGTTCTACTTATTCCATTTCCGCCTTCGCGGGATTTTCTGCCTCGCCCCTCTTCGGTGCCTTTGCCTCTACAGCTTGTGCGAAGTTGTTTGCTAGAGCTTTTCGCGCTTTGACGAACACCTTCCTTACTTCGCCCTGATCAATGAAGATTTCTGCATCTCCATCCTTGGTAGCAAAAGTGACAGTTAAGTATTTTACGTCAGGACGAATGTGCAGATTTCCCTGCATTTGCCTTCCAAGGATGGCATTGTATGATGAAGGGACATCCATGACAATAAACCTCGCCATTTTGGAGGCGAACAATTCAGCTATCCCGTCCACCGAAGTCCCTTTCATCATTATGGGAAGATCGATCCATCCGAGGACGGGCAGCTCAGACGGTCCTACCCCGAAAGTAGGCGAAGTCATGGGCTTGAGATCGCTGTTGGATATACCCAAGTTCGGCAGCAGGTGTGAAAAGATGACATCAGCGTTTGATCCATCATCAAGCAACACCTTCTTGATGTCCCAGTTTCCTATCCTCGGGATGACCAACAGCGGATCATCATGAGGGAAAATGACGGTGGAACCATCTTTACGGGTCAGCTTCTTCGAGGGGTTTTGATACTCCATGACTGATATTTCTCTGGCCTTCCTCTTTCTTTCTGAGGATGGGAGTCCTGTCGTAATTGTTTGAATTACCCCGGCCAGAGGTGGAGGGCACCTCTTCGGACTTCGATTCCTCCGTCTGTCGGAGTCGTAGTCTTCGTCATCTGCTTTTCCCTCCTCCTCTTTCCTCCCCTTCGGGGAAGGCATTCGCAGATAACATCGAAGTTGGCCCAGTTTTATCAGCGACTCTATGTACTTTTTCAATTGGAAACAATCTTCATTGTCGTGGCCGTGGTCGTTGTCAAACTGGCAGAACTTCTTCATGTTCTTCTTGTTATCAGCGGTCATGGCCCTTGGCCGCTGAATCTGGGCTCCCTGCTTTTCCATTGTCATGAGGATGTTGGTCCTCGTGGTGTTCAGGGGCGCAAAGTTTGGGAGTTTCCTTCCCCTCACTTTCCGGGGTCGGCCTGCTTGGTCGGCCGAACACCGTATCTGGTGGCTGGTCCCTTCGGCACGGGCGTGCTCCGACTTCGGTCCAACCATCGTCAGCTCTTCGACTGTCATGTGCTGCTCGGCCCTTCGGTAAAACTCACCAAGCGTGTCCGGAGGGTCTTTGGAAAATTCATAAAAGAGCTGTGAGTCCCTTCGAAGGCCACGTGTCATGGCGAGGATGCGTATTTCGGGTCGAAAGTCTGGGACACTCAAGGCTTCTCCGTTAAACCTTTCGACATAGTCGCGGATGGTCTCTCCATTTCTCTGCGCTATGTCGAACATCTGGACGGGCATCTTCACCGTCGGCCGACTTCCAATGAATTGCTGTGTGAAGGCTGTAGATAACTCCTGGAACTCCCTGATGGTTCCTGGAGCCAATGAGTTGTACCATGCAGTTGCTGGCCCTGTGAGGGTGACCTCAAAACATTTGCACAAGGTAGCATCATCTGCACCGTGCATCATCATGCTGCGTCTGTACTTGGTTAGATGAGCCTGTGGATCAGTTCGGCCATCATAAGTTTCCAGCCGAGGTACCCGGAAGTCACCTGGCATGGCTGCCTCTACTATAGTTCGGGTGAACGGGGACTCATCCCCACAGAAGGTTTCAGACAGCCTAGCCCAGACCGGCTTGCGAGCTACTTGTTTTTCCACTCTGTCCAACTTCGCTAATATTTTCTCCATAAGGATCGTGGCACCAGGTTCTTCATCTGGGAAACGGGATTGCCGGCGCCTATTCGGGGAGTGACTTCGGCGCTGAATGGATGGGGACTTCGCCTCAGGTGACGAGCTCCTTCGGTGTGGGATTTTGGGTCGCTTGGACCCAGCTCGTCCTGTAAGCCGTGCCCCGAGGGGCATATTTTCTGTTGAAGACTCCTCATGTGGGTCCCCGCTTCCCGAACTACGATGGACTGGTTTGGGGCTTCTTTCCCGAGGACGTGCTAGTGAAGGAGTCCTTTGGGCCTGAGTTTGTTGTGGCCACCTTCGGTCTATCTGCTGTGTCATTTCAGCCACAACAGAACGTTGAAAGTTGCACAGAAAACTCATGGTTATGACCAGAGGACGCTCTCTCTCCGGCGTGGAAGTCCCTGGAAGGGTTTGCTTAGTAGCCGGTTGAGCTTCAGGCGCGGACAGGGACATTGGGAGTCCCTTGTCCTTTGAATGCCGAGTTTCAACAATGGCGACCTGAGGGTGGGTTCCCAAAGATGGCGCCAGATGATGCCCTGTAGCATCTTCGTTGGGTGACATTACGACTTCGGAAGGGACTTCCTGGAGGAGAGAACGTCTGGCGTCTGAGTTTCCCAGGGGAGAATACCTGAAATGCTCAGAAAATGGGGTTAGGAGGTCCACGGAGTATTTTTCCGAGGAGGATCCTTCGACGCCCAAGTCAGTGTTCTAAGAAGAGATGGAGAAGGAACACTAGGAGGTTAGCTGGCCTTGCCTGTGCGTATTTTTTGAGAGAGGGAGTCCCATGCATTGCCAGGTCCTGTTTCCTGGTATTTATAGAGGTGCCCAGCCCATTAAGATTGTGACACGCGTTCGGTCGGATGTGATTCACATTTCCGGGCGTAGGGGACAGGTAGCCGTTTTGTAGGCACCTCGGGTCTGAGACTGAGACAGGTCATGACAGGACTTGGACAGCGTCGGCGTGTCAGACCGCCGTTCCAGGCGGCGTGTAGCACCTGCGGGCGACATGTCAGAGGCTCCTTAAATGCTCCTGCCGTATCCTCGAGATGACTCGCCATTTATTCAGGCCGTTGTTGAGGCAGCCATGCCAGGTGACTTCAGAGTACCTGGGTTGGAGATTTATGATGGCCGTACTGATCCACAGGCCCATCTGACGAAGTACAGACGCAGCATGATAATGCATGGTGCTGACGACGCTACCATGTGCAAGTGCTTCGAAGTCACCCTCATAGGGCCAGCCACGGCGTGGTACAATTCCTTGCCTTCAGGAACCATCACTGAGTTCCAGGAGTTGTCCACAGCCTTCACCCAGCAGTTCATTGGGAGCAGACCTACGGCGAAGATGCCTGTGCAAATGTTCGACATAGAGCAGAGGAATGGAGAAACCATCCGAGACTATGTCGAAAGATTCAACAGGGAAGCTCTGAGCGTCCCAGACTTCAGGCCCGAAATCCGCATTCTTGCCATGACACGAGGCCTTCGGCGAGACTCACAGCTATTCTACGAGTTCTCAAAGGACCCCCCGGAGACCCTCGGAGAATTTTACCGAAGAGCAGAACAGCACATGACCGCCGAAGAACTAAGAATGGCTGGGCCGAAGTCTGATCACCACCGCGGCGAAGAGTCCAGTCAGCAAGCTCGGCATCCTACCGAACACACAGGACGACCTCGGAGGATGCGAGGAAGGAAACCTCAAAGTTTCACACCATTAAGCACTTCACGGACCAACATTCTCATGGCGCTGGAAAGGCAAGAGACGCAGATTCGGCGACCAAGGGCCATGACCACTGATAACAAAAAGAATGCCAAGAAGTTCTGCCAGTTTCATCGCGACCACGGTCATGACACCGAAGATTGCTTCCAGCTGAAGAAGTACATAGAGTCGCTGATAAAACAGGGCCAACTTCGGAAATACCTAAGGATGCCATCCCCGAAAGGCAGAAAAATGGAGGAAGAAAGGGCCGAAGATGAGGACTATGACTCCGATAGGCGGAGAAATAGAAGTCCAAAAAAGTGCCCTCCACCTCCAGCAGGGTTTATCCAAACCATCACCACGGGGCTCCCATCCTCAGAAAGAAAGCGGAAAGCCAGAGAAATTGCAGTCATGGAGTATCAAAGTCCATCAAAGAAGCTGGCTCGCAAAGATGGCTCCACCATCGTCTTCCCCCACGACGATCCGCTACTGATTATGGCGAGAGTAGGGAACTGGGACGTCAAAAGAGTGTTGCTTGATGATGGCTCAAATGCTGACGTCCTATTCTCGCACCTGCTGCCGAGCTTGGGCATCTCCAGCAGCGAACTGAAGCCTGTCACCTCGCCCACTTTCGGGGTTGGACCATCCGAACTCCCCGTCCTCGGATGGATCGACCTCCCGCTGATGATGAAAGGGACTTCGGTGAACGGAGCAGCTGAGTTGTACGCCTCCACAATGGCGAGATTCATCGTCATGGACGATCCGTCCTCGTACAACGCCATCCTTGGAAGGCAGACAATGGGGAACCTGCATATTCGCCCTGATGTGAAGTACTTGACTGTCACATTCGCCACCAAGGGTGGAGATGCAGAGGTCTTCATAGACCAAGCCGAGGTAAGAAAGGTGTTTATAAAAGCACGAAAAGCTCCGGCAAGCAACCTCGTGCAAACGATGGAGGCAAGGGCGCCAGAAAAAGGCAAAGAAGAAGATCTCGCCAAAACAGAAACGGAAGGAATAGAGCTTGTCCCAGGTCAATCTACCCGAATAGGGAAGAGCTTGGCCGAAGGTGACAAGGAAAATCTTGTATCCTTTCTGCTGGAAAATAAAGATCTGTTTGCCTACTCGCCAAAAGATATGCCGGGGGTGAACCTTGGCATAATACAGCACAGCCTCAAAGTAAGTCCGGAAGCAAGGCCTGTCCGGCAAAAGAAACGAAGCATCTCAGCCCACAAAAGCAACTTTGTCAAAACCGAAGTCCAGCGTCTCCTAGATGCTGAGGTTATCAGGGAGGTCAAGTACCCCGAATGGTTAAGCAACGTGGTCATCGCCACAAAAGAAGGTAGCAGCAAACTCCGGATGTGCATCGACTTCAGAAACTTGAACGATGCTTGCCCGAAAGACTCATACCCTCTGCCGCCAATAGATCAACTCGTAGATTCAACTGCTGAATATGGGCTCCTAAGTTTCCTAGACGCCTTCAGTGGCTACCATCAGATAAGGATGGACCCCGAAGATGAAGAGAAGACTGCCTTCATCACCGAGGGAGGAACATATTGCTATATCAGGATGCCATTCGGGCTCAAAAATGCAGGAGCCACCTACCAGAGGCTGATGAACAAGGTCTTCAAAGACCAAATCGGGAGAAACATGGAGGTGTATGTTGATGATATGATAGTTAAGAGCAAGCTGCCTGGCTACCACGTTGCAGATTTAGAGGAAACCTTCCAAAAGCTCATAGCCTTCGGGATCCGCCTTAATCCTGAGAAGTGCATCTTCGGGGTGACCTCGGGAAAATTCCTTGGGTACATGGTATCCGAAAGAGGCATCGACGCTAACCCCGAGAAGATTAAGGCTCTGCTTGAGTTCCGAACTCCTGCCACAGTCAAAGATGTGCAGAGACTCACCGGAAGAATAACATCTCTGAGCAGGTTTATTTCCAGGTACGGAGATAGGTGTAGACCTTTCTTCAAAGTCCTCACAAAGGCAACAAAAATGGAAGGCGACCTCGGAAGAAATGATCATCCTTGGGATGAAGATTGCCAAAAGGCCTGGGAAGAACTCAAAGTCTACCTGGCCAGCCTGCCGTCTCTGCGACAACCTCGGGAGGGAGAGCCCCTCGTACTGTACCTCACCGTCACAGAAAAAGCTGTGAGCTCGGTCCTCGTGAAAGAAGAAGGGTCAAAGCAATGGCCGGTCTACTATGTCAGCAAGTCCCTGCATGGTGCCGAAGTCAGGTACCCTTTGCTTCAAAAAGCTATATATGCCTTGGTGCTTGTAGGGAGAAGGCTGCGACGATACTTTCAGGCTCACCCTATCATCGTCCGAAGTAGTCTGCCGCTACGGGATGTCATGAAAAGAGTTGATCATTTGGGAAGGCTCTCCAAGTGGTGCATAGAGCTGGGCGAACACAAAATCACGTATGAGCCTCGGAAGGCCATAAAAGCTCAAGCACTAGCAGATTTTATCGCCGAAATACCCACCACTGAGGAGAGCCACTCGGATCCAAAAGTGGGTGAGCTAGAATGGACCTTGCACGTAGACGGAGCCTCGGGGTCCGAACACCAGGGAGCTGGAATAATCATCAGGGGCCCCGAAGGCGTGGAGGTAATGAAGGCTATCAAGTTCAGCTTCAACGTCACCAACAATGTAGCTGAGTATGGAGCCCTCATAGCGGGATTGCGCTTGGCCAGAAAGATTGGCGTGAGAAACTTAAAGGCTCACAGCGATTCCCAGCTGGTAGTTCGGCAGACGGCAGGAGATTATGGGGCGAAGGACCCAATCTTGGCAAAATATCATGAGCTAGTAGCAAAGCTCATCCAAGAGTTTGACGCCGTACGGATCGAAAATGTACCTCGGCGGAATAACACTGAGGCAGATTGCTTGGCGAAGTCAAAAACATATACCGAGGTACTAGACCATCCGAGCATCTCAGTGCTGAGCATGACGACCTCGGGAACAGGGTGGAAAGACCCAATAAAAAGATACCTCGCAGAGAATTTGCTCCCCGAAGACCCCGGCGATGCTGCAAGACTGCGAAGACGCTCCGGAAGATTCTTCCTGAGTGGCGAAGAGTTATATCGGCAGGGATATGCGAATCCGCTGCAAAGATGTGTGGATGAAAAGGATACTGAAATGGTCCTTGAAGAAGTTCACGAAGGCATGTGTGGTTCACACATTGGAACTGATGCCCTGGCAGCAGTGATACTCCGCCAAGGATACTTCTGGCCTACCCTGAGAAAGGACGCAAGACAGTTCGTCCGGAAATGTGGTAGCTGCCAGAGACATGCGAAAACCCAGAGGACACCCTCGGAAATGGTAATTTCGGCAGACTATCCTTGGCCCTTCGCAGTCTGGGGCATAGACCTTTTTGGGCCGCTCCCCATAGCACCCGGAGGTGTGAAATTCTGTGTGGTAGCAGTGGACTATTTCTCAAAATGGGTGGAGGCAGAACCACTAGCAACTATCTCGGCAAAAGAAGTGCAGAAGTTCCTATGGAAGAACATCGTATGCAGATTTGGCATACCGAGGGTACTAGTAGCTGATAATGGATCCCAGTTCACAGACAAAGGATTCCAAGAATTCATCAGCGACCTCGGAATAAAAATGCACTTCACCCCAGTAGCTCACCCCCAAAGCAACGGGCAGGTGGAAGTATCGAACAGGACCATAAAAGATGGCCTGAAAAAGAGACTAAGGGAAGCCAAGGGGAAATGGCCAGGAGAACTCCAAAGTGTATTATGGAGCTACCGAACGACGCCCCGAAGAGCCACAGGGGAGACTCCTTTCTCACTCGTCTTCGGAGCAGAGGCCATTATCCCAATAGAGGTAGTTCAACCTTCAGTACGGGTGCAAGTATTTGATGAAGGTGGTAATGACCTCGGCCTGAGAACCAATCTCGATCTTGTGGCCGAACACAGAGAGATAGCCGAGCTGAGAAGAAAAGCTTTTCAGCAAAGAGTGGCCGCGGCTGTAAACCTACGGGCCAGGCCAAAAGAAATCAAGAAGGGAGACCTTGTTCTCCGAAAGGCCGACTTCGCACCCCGAAGGCCATCCCATGGCGTACTTCGCGCAAACTGGGAAGGACCCTATCTGGTTCTCGCCGAAGTACGAAAAGGCATGTACAACCTTGGCGACGCCGAAGGCGTAGAATTGAAGAACACTTGGCACTCAGGCGCCTTGAAAAAATTCTACGCTTAAGGTTGAGCGGAGGAGTTATGTTGTACAGAATGACCTTGAGAAAAATTCTTAAGTGTACAGAAATTGTGCAAAATAGGATTCCGCAAAGATGCTCGCCATGATAAAGCGTAGATATGACTTTCCGAAGTCCCTTGAGCCATCTCACTCGGGAAAGATGGAAAACAAAAATCTCGCAGAAGTACTCGCCATAGCCAGCGTAGAGATAATTTTCCGAACTCCCTTGAGCGAACTTGCTCGGGAAAATGGGAAGTGAAAAATCTCGCGAAAGGTTTTCCGAAGTCCCTTGAGCAGACATGCTCGGGACAACTGGAAAAACAAAAAATTTGACTGAAGCTTTTCCGAAGTCCTTTGAGCAATCATGTTCGGGGTAAATTGGAAATTTAAAAGCCTGCAAAAGGACTTAGTCAAATTTTTTCAGGCCTTCCAGAAAGTCTTTCGAGCAAGCGCACTCGGGACAAAGGAAGGTAAAAATGTTTCTTTAATCGCAGGTTTTCTGAAGTCTCTTGAGCGAACGTGTTCGGGACAATGGAAATGAAGAAACTTGCAAGAAAAGACTTAGCCAAAAAATCTTCATTAAAGAGCAAAGCTACTTTACAGTAAAGAACTGCCCGAAGAAGGATTACAAAATAGAAGGGAAGGAAAAGGGGCCCTAAAATAGCCTAAGGGTTCGCGGCGTCCCGAGAGCCACTCGTTTGCCCGCCCTTTTCCACCACCTTCGGCGCTGGAATTGAAGGAGGAAGTTTCAGATGTTCGAACTTGGACCATTTCCACCGAGGTCCCCCAGGAATGTTTAGACCCTCTAGAAAAGAGAGGTCCAGATCTGGGAACCTCTGGAGAACCTGGTGCCGAGCAAGGCAGAAGCCGTCTTGGAACGCGACCTTGCTCATTTGATCAGACTTGTTCTTCTCAAGCTCGAGGTCGCCAAGCTCGTCCTTTAGGTCCACGATCTCCTCTTCCAGCGCCTTTATCTGCTCCTCCCCCTTCGGCTCCTTCTTCAACGACACGACCTCGGCCCGCAGAGCGTTATTCTCACACGTCAACGACACTATACGGCTGTCAGAACCAGCCTTGTGCTGGAGAAGATCTTCGTTGGCGGCGAGCATCCCCTTTATTTGGTCACCGAAGTCAGCGATCTTCCTGGAGAAGTCCTTTTGAAGTTCTTCTTTTTCCTTCCGGAACTCCTCCCGAAGGGCAGCTTCTTCTTTCTCAGCAGCCTCTTTCAGCTGCTGGTTTTTGGCGACCGACTCCGCGAGTGCGGTCCTCGTCTCATTCATGGTTTGAGTGGCCGAAGTTCGAAAAGCAACCTCCCTGGCCACCCGAACTCGGAGGAAGGCGGCGTACCCCATCAGCTGCAAAAAGATTAAACGGAAGGTCAGTAAGAGCCAAACACTTAGGAAAAAATTGAAGGGAATGAGCTGTGAAGGATATACCTGAGCAGCGTGCTCGGTGATCTTTGCGGCGAGGGTGTTATCCCCCGGATGGGCCGCCGCTATAGCCTTGAAGGAGGCCTCGGTGAGCACCCCCCTCGTAATTTCCTTAGCCATTTGAGGAACGTCCTCGGAGTACATATTCATGTCCTCCGTGAATGTCCAGAAAGGCTCCTTGGGTATCTTCCCTTGCGGGATTTTGGCATCCCGAAGAGCTCGTTTCCGAGCATGTTCGGCCACACAGCCAGGGGTAGTCAACTCCCTTGCATGGTAAGAATGAGAAGGAGATTAAAAGACAAAGAAGCCAATCCAGAAAAAACAAAGGAAGTACACTTTTTCTGGAAACAAACCTGGCGGAACCTTGACAACAACGTCCTCGGAGTCCTCGGCCTCCTCGGCCGAAATGCCCTTGCCCTTCTGCTTGCGCCGCTCCTCGGCAGAAGGTACTTCTACCACTACATCAAGGAGGGCCTGTGATGCGGTAGGACTCTGAGGAGGGATGTCGGTTGAAGAGACCTCGGAAGCAGCAGCCTCAGGCTCCGGAATCTCGGCTGCCCCAGGCTCCTCGGCAGTCTCCTCAGGAATTTCCTCTAGAGGAGCCTGGGCAGCTCTCTTTGCCCGTTTCCTCGAAGGCCCCACGCCAGTAGACTTCCGCCTTCGGGAAGACGCCTTCTTCGTCTGATCGCCCTTCTCCACCTGGCCGGTGAAAAGGGACTTGTAATAGGCGGCAGTCGCGTCGCCCATCTCTGAAAAAGGAGAGAAACATCAGCGTAAGTCCGAGGAAAAAAGCAGTAATGGAGTAGAAGATAACTCACTTTCGGCAAGTGCTTCGAAAGAAATTTCCTCCTTAAGAAGCTTGACCAACCAGGAATCCTTCCCGGTGATGGCAGGAGCTGGCATCTCGAGGTCAGTCTCGTGCTCCTTTACCACCTTTAGCTCCCGAAGGACCTCTTCGGTCATCAACCTCCAGTTGATTGGAAAAGGGTAAAGGGCGCGCGGAACGACCTCGGGATCCCAGTCAGAGACAGCCCGAATGCGGGCGTCGAAATCCGCGAACAAGGGAGCTAACTTTGGGGTCAGCAGCATCCTCGGATTAGCAACGTCCACATCCAGTGTTCCCTGAGCCCATTTGGTCGGAACGTACGACCAGGCCTCGTCCATCTTGATGAAGAAAAACTTCTGTTGCCACCCCCGCCAGCTATCTTTAGTGGTGAAGGTGAACATGAATTTCTTGCTCCCGGATCCCCGAGGTAGCATGAAATAGAAGCCACCCTTCGGGACTACAGAGAGCTTGTAATACTGCATAAAGATTCTGAAATTGGGTTCTATCCCGAAGACGTCACACATGCAGAGGTAGGCGTTAAAATAGCAGAACGAGTTCGGGGGAAGCTGGTTCACAGCAATGCCATGAAATTTGCAGAACTCGCACACCATCTTCGGGGGAGGATATCGAAGACCGGCCTTCAGCTGGGCTCGAAAAACGGTAACCTCCTTACTGTGGTTTGAAAAAGCATAATGGCTAGAACGAGGTAGCCTAGTAATGGCGTAAGGGGGAAGAAAGAATTTTTTCTTCCACCTCTCTAACTTTTCAGGGGTGGTGCAACAAGGATGGGCTAAAAGAGGCTGCCAGCTCTCAGGAATGGGCATTTTCGACATGAAAACGAGTTTGAAAATGGAAGAAAACAGTTTCCAGAGAAAAACTCAAAAGAACACAGGGATCAAAGCACTCTGAAAAACAAAAACCCACTGAAGGATTTGCCAAAATCTGAGGACGCCGTCGTGAAAGCTGGCTGGAAAAAAGCTCTGATTAAGGTAGCTCCGCCACAGAAAGCAAGAAAGTGCAAGAACAGGGGCAAAGCAGAGAGAAGAGCAGAAGAGAAAGCAAAAGGGACTTATGATGGAGTGGGCTATTTATAAGCCAGAGGTGGGTAACCGAAACATCGTCATAAGTACCCTTTGGAGGCAAACCGTCGCCGTAACTGCTCTCTGCACCTGAAAAGGTGCGCCCTCTGTAATCGACGCGACTCTCCTCCAATGGCAAAGTGCCATGTGTCAACCGCTGCGCGAAAATGGGGGACACGTCCTCCAAACGTCCCTTGAAAGCTAGGACACGTCTTCTGACATCCCTGGAGAACTGGGACGCGCCGCTCAGACTGACACGCTTGGCCAAACAGACCTGCAGAAACAAAGAGCAGGCCACCTCGAGGACGCCAAGAAACAGGCTATGGCCGAACAGCTCATGACCTTCGGGCAAGAGGTGTATCTTCGGCACAGGCTCCGCCTCGAAGACACCAAAGAACAGGCCAAGGCCGAAGAGCCCATGATCTTCGGGCAAAAGGTGCATCCTCGGAACAGGTTAAGCTTCCAAAGAAACTCCCATACATAACCTCGAAAAGAGATGAAAAACCGAAGTCTTCACTTCGGCTTTCCAAAGGGGGGCATGTGATAGCCAAACGCTATCGCCTCTATCTGGCCGAACTCCCTACCACAATGATGGCCAGAAGAAGCTGGCGCTACCCGAGAAAAGGTACGATCAGGCACCTCGGGAGATAGCCGAAGAGCTCCGAGCCCGGCACGCCAGGAAACCCCGAGGACACTACTCGCCCCCCCAAGGTTGTGAACAGATCACCTTCGGAAAAGCGGCACCAGACAGTGAGCCGAACATGATATCCCCGAAGGCGGAACTCCCTGAAACTGGGAACCCCCGAACTGAGGGCTTGTTTCCAGAAGAGGCTCTGTTTGAACTAAAGGACGACCTCACCCAGGGACCTCGGGAGTACGGCAGGAGCATTTATGGAAGCATTTAAGGAAGCCTCTGACACGTGCTTTCACAGACGTCATAAAGCCGCCTGAATAGGCGCTCTGACACATGGACGCCATCAGAATCACATCATGGCCCATCTCAGCACGTGGCTCAAGGCAACCTGCTACCAGTTATCTGTCCCCTATGCCCAGAAATTCAGGAACATCCGACTGAACACGTGTCGCGATCTGAACGGGCTAGGCACTCCTATAAATACCAGGAATTAATACTTGGCAGTAGGCTGGTCGGTTGGCAAAACACTGCTCCCACACTCTGAGAAAACTACCAGGCAAGACTCTTCAGCCCTTTGTGCTATTTCCTCTGCCTTTTCTCAGCCACCACTGACTTGGGCGTCGGAGGCTCCCCCCCCGGAAAAACACTCTGGGGGCCTCCTAACCCTTTGTTTCTGAGCTTTCAGGCACTCTCCTTTGGGCTATCCATTCCATCAGACGTTCTTCCTCCCAGAAGTCTCTCCACCAGTCACCATGACTATAAACGATGAGGCCCTTGGCCATCAGTTCCCTACATGTGAGTCACATACTTTAATACTTTCCTTTGTTGCTCGTAACTGAGTGAACTTGAAGGAGGTCATTGGGTATGTCACATATCATGCGGAGGGATTTGTATGATCAAGATGGGATTTGTCCCTCCTATGTAACGGGAGTGATATCTTCGGGCCCCTTGATGGAGTAAGACTTAGAAAAATGCATGGCCATGCTCGGATGAGTTGATATACGATATCAATGTCATCAATTTAAGTTGGTCTACTCGGTAATCAAGAAACCAAAGATTGGGCTATACGAGAGTGACACATTCCATGTCTCGTGCTTAGTCTTGATATCTTGGACAAAGGGACAATGGCATATATTGGTGATGATCATAAAGGTTTAGTTGAATCACCGACAATCTTGTCACTTGGGTAGCAATGATGTGTTGCTAGACACCACTCATTGCTTATGATCATAAATGTGATTTATGATCATTGCCAACGTGGTAAGAGCCTATTGGGTTGCACACATAGAGCTATTTGGATCATTAGAGTGCATGGGCTAATAATTTGGGTTTTGGTTTCACAATAATTTCGTATTAATAATGGGCCCAATAGTTGAGCCATTATTAAGCGCGAAATTAAAGCCTAAATGGATTAAGGCTTAGAAACCCATTAGACCTAGAAGTTGAGTCTCACTATAAATACAACTTCTAGTGAGAAATTCGCAGGTCTCCTTGCCCTAGCCTCCCAAAAGGACAGCCGCACTCTTCTCTTGCAATTCCTTGGAGGACGCAAGCTAGCACTGCGAGCGCAAGAGAAACGCATATGCTGGGACGCGGTGGAAGTGTGGTGATCCCGAGAGGCTCGTGTGGATACCATAGAGAGCCGGAACACCTTAACTGTTCAGGTTTTGTGATTTGACTCTACAGTTGAGTGAGAGATCTCAACCGAAAATTAGGTATGAAAATTTGTGAACATCCGGTTTACCCCGTTTCACTTGGATCCTGGAGGGTTTCAGTTAAATTCCGCTGTGCTATTTGGCTCCCGAAACCCAACAATCACTCCCGTTACATAGGAAGGACAAATCCCATCTTGATCATACAAATCCCTCTACATGATATGTGACATACCCAATGACCTTCTTCAAGTTCACTCAGTTACGAGCAACAAAAGGAAGTATCAAAGTACGTGACTCACATGTAGGGAACCTTGATGACCTTAGGTCAAAGGACTACATATACCATGATCACTATGAGAATTACTTATGACACTCATATAACGATCCATGTAGCATTCTGATGGTGGGTCGGTCCAATACCAAGTTCTCCAACTTGTACCGAGATATAGACTACATATCTCATATTAGTCTCCAAATATGCTAGTTGTTATGTATCATTGTAATCCGCTCCACAATAATTCTAGACCAGGGACATTTGAGAATATCATTATTCTAGGGTTACAATTATGTTTATTACGTTACGCAGAAACAAAACAACAAACATAATTGTTGGATTAATGCCTTAATAAAATATCATGACTCAATGTGCAAAAATACAATCATTTCATGATTGGCTTTTGGGTACAACACTAACAAAAAGTTCCTGATTTTGGACTAACGGTTATGTACTGAATTGTAGGCTTTGATGGCTGTAGTGGGTCAGGCTACTTTTGTGTCCATTCTAGTATGGGTGAAGACTAGAAGGATAATAAGACAACTTTGGCCTAAGTGCCAAGTGAAAGCTGAGGTTAAAGTAATAGTGGACATTGAAATAGTTTGAGCCCGTGTTATGCAACATGCATGTTATGTAAGAAGTGCAACTTTTGGCCATGTAGTTCCTAGGATGCCCAATTTTGAATGTGTAAATACATGTACATATGTATGGCATAGGAACTCATAGTAGTGCATGGCATGTGCCTTAGTTGTACATATTGGGCTTAGGTAAGCCTTCAAAGGCACTAAGTAAAAAGGGCTAGAAAAATGCATGCATGGTTTGTAACTAATTAACCTAGTCTGTATGTATGTTGTATGTATGCATGAATGTGTGTATGTGTGATGATTTGGTGAGCAAACTAGGTAGGCTACAAGTAAACCTCCAAAGTACACTAAAGCACACACATATAAACACTTATAGAAGCCTACCTACGTTTACTCATATGCACCCCATATGCACTCGATCGGTAACAAGGTAAGCTAAGTTAGGTGCACTCATAATGGTAATACATTCAACCTGTAACTTAATGGCTTAAAGTTGCAAGTTAAATTATGAAACTATAAATCTAATAGGATTTCACATGATAGGTTAATTAGTCACCGCAACCTAACTCCCACCTAGGTAGGAACTAAAAGTTAGGGTTATGTATCTTGGTTGTCATGTCATAATTCACGATATGAAAGCAATTGGTTAATTAATACCTTCTAAAGAGTTTAGGGTAGGGGTGAATTGGGGCTTGATAGAGTTCATGTTGAAGCCTTAATTGTATAGGAACACAAGGGTTTGTTATGCTAATTGCCACTATGATTTATATGAACCATTCTCATGTTTTGCAAGAATGATGACTAGAGGTAGAGAAAGAGAAAGGGAGAATCAACTAAACGCTAGGGCTGATCAAATGAGTGATCAATAGCTTGAGAATGAAGAGGTGGTTGAAAGGAAATCAGGGCCACCTAATAGGCCCAGAGAGTCCGGATCCACTGTACATGGATAGCAAAGAATGGAACATATGATGGGAATGATGCAAGCTACCATTATTTAGCTTGTAGTAGGTATGCAAGCTCTTACTAGGGGCCAAGCCCAGTCACCCAAGGGTGCCACTGTTGAAGAAGAACAAGAATAACAAGAAAGAGTGAGAAGAAGGCCAAGCAAGGAACCAATAAAAGAAGAGCAAGCTAGTAGTTATGAAGCAGAGTAAGAACATGAATAGCATGATGAGAGAAGAAATCCAAGAGGTAGAAAGCTAAGGTAAAAAATTAGGAAAGGTAATGAGAATAGAGAAGGGGAGTAGAGAGGCACTAATGATGGAAGAATGGAGCCAGTCTCTAAAAGCTCTAAAGAGCTGGTTTATAAAAAGAAGTCTAGCACCTCTGAAAAAGGGAGAGAAAGACCAATAAGGGAAGGTTTAAGGGAAGGCCAATTAGAAGGCTTTCTAGCACATAACCTCTAGTGTTCAAAGGTAGGTGATAGCCAAAGGCTATTGCCTCCTCGGTAATAACTCCTTGCCAGAATATTGGCCGACGAGTCTGACGTCACCCAAGAGAGGATCTTTTTACTGACCTCGGAAGGTGTGAAGTCAAACACTATGAGCTCGAGACTTCGGTTAGCTCGTCAGGAATTCCGAGGACAACACCGTCTCCATCGAGGGGCCAAACTGACCGTCTTCGGGTAAGAGAGCCATCTCTCTGAAGCAAGGAAGAATCTCCCCGAAGGCAGAGGCCCCGAAGAGGATCTTCCCCGAACAAGAAACACCTGAACAAGGGAATCCCCTAACTATGGGTGTGAGTCCCGAAGAAGGTGTTCATCAAGGGAACTCCTAGAACTATGGGATAGATCCCGAAGGAGGTGCTCGCACCGAAGCACGGATAGAATCCGAAGAGGGTGCACGCACCGAAGGGCGACCTCGCCCAGGGAACCTCGGGAGCACGGTATGAGCATTTAAGGAGCCTCTGACATGTCGCCCACAAGCCCTACAGGTCACATCAGAACGGCGAACTGACACGCCGCAGCCGCCCCAGTCCTGACACAACCTGTCCTGGTCCAGGGCTAAAGGAGGCTGCAAATGGCTGCCTGTCCTCTAGGTCCAAAAGTACAGATCAGATCCGACCGAACACGTGTCATGATCTGAACGGACCAGCTACTCCTATAAATACTAGGAAATGGGACTGGGCAAAGGATGGGCATTTTCCTCCCTCTGAGAAAACACAAAACAGGCAAGACACTTGATCCCTTAGTGTTCTTCCTCTACTTTCAGTCAGAAAACTGACTTGGGCGTCGGAGGGTCCTTCCCGGAAAAGCAAACCGGGAACCCCCTAACCTCTTCTTTGAGCTTTTCAGGCACACTCAGCTGGGAAACCAGAGCTCCAGGCGCTCGCCTCCTCAGGAAGTCTCTCCACCTGTCAACATGACAGCAAACGAAGATGCTTTGGGGCATCATTTGGCGCCGTCTATGGGAACCTACTCCCAGGTAGCTGTTGTCGAAACTCGGAGTTCGAAGGACAAAGGACTCCCGAAGTCCCCGTCCGCGCCTGAGACCCAACCAGCTACCGAACAAAGTCCCCCAGAGACTTCCTTGCCTGAAGAGGAACGCCCTCTTGTCATCACCATGGGTTTTTTACGAGACTTTCAGAGGTCTGTTGTGGCTGAAATGACACAACAGATAGACCGAAGGTGGCCGCAACCAGCCCAGGCGCAAAACCCCACTTCGCCAGCACGACCTCGGGAGAAAAGCCCAAGGGCAACCCATCATAGCTCGGGAAGTGGGGAGCCACGGGAAGAGTCCTCGACAGATAACTTGCCCCTCGGAGCGCGGCTGGCGGAAAGAGCGAGGTCTGAATGACCCGAAGTCCCGTCCAGAAAAAGTTTGTCGCCAGAAGAAAGGCCCCCCTCGCCTCGGTACCGAAGTCGCTCCCCGAAGAGACGGCAACAGTCCTTCTACCCAAGAACCTCCAAGCACCAGGAAGAGGAGCCCAGTGCTACGCTCCTCCTGGAGAAAGTGTTAGCAAGACTGGAGAGAGTGGAACAGCAGGTGGCACGCAAGCCTGTTTGGGCCAGGCTAACTGAAACCGTCTCCGGAGATGAAACTCCTTTCGCCCGAACAGTGGTCGAGGCGGCCATGCCAAGTGACTTCAGGCTACCTCGGCTAGAGACCTATGAGGGTCGGACTGATCTCCAGGCCCACCTAACAAAGTACAAACGCAGCATGGTGCTACACGGGGCTGATGATGCTACACTCTGCAAGTGCTTTGAAGTCACCCTCGCAGGACCAGCAACTGCCTGGTACAATTCCCTGCCTCTTGGAAACATCAGGCGGTTCCAAGAGCTGTCCACAGCGTTCACCCAACAGTTCATTGGGAGCAAGCCGACGGCGAAGATGCCCGTCCAGATGTTTGACATAGCACAAAGAAACGGGGAGACCATCCGTGACTATGTCGAGAGGTTCAACAGAGAGGCCCTCAGTGTTCCGGACTTTCGTCCCGAAATCCGCATCCTCGCCATGACGAGGGGCCTCCGGAGGGATTCGCACTTGTTTTATGAGTTCTCCAAAGATCCCCCGGACACGCTGGGAGAATTCTACCGAAGGGCTGAACAACACATGACAGTCGAAGAGCTGAGAATGACGGGACCGAAGGCTGACCATATTCACGCTCGTGGCGAAGGGTCCAGCCAGCAAGCCCGGTGTCCAACGGAACAGTTAGGCCGACCTCGTAGAATGCGAGTAGGAGGAAGGAAGCCCCAAAACTTTACATCTCTGAGCACCACGAGGGCTAACGTCCTCATGGCGTTGGAAAAACAGGGGGCTCAAATCCAACGACCGAGGGGCATGACTGCTGACAACAGAAGGAACATGAAGAAGTTCTGTCAGTTCCACCGAAGTAATACAGAGAAGGCGTCCTCCACCTTCGGCAGGAGTAATACAGACGATCACAACCGGACTTCCATCCTTGGAAAGAAAAAGAAGGGCCAGAGAGATAGCGGTGATGGAATAGCAGAGCCCAATGAAAAAATTGGCCCGCGAGGATGGCTCCACCATCGTATTTCCCCATGACGATCCATTGCTGATAATGGCGAGGATAGGAAACTGGGACGTCAAGAGGGTACTGCTGGACGATGGGTCAAACGCAGACGTCTTGTTCTCACATTTGCTGCCAAGCTTGGGTGTATCCAGGAGTGACCTCAAGGCTGTTACTTCACCCACGTTCAGCGTAGGACCATCTGAGCTACCTGTCCTCGGGTGGATCGACCTCCCCTTGATGATGAAAGGAACTTCGGAGAAAGGAACTGCTGAGTTGTTCGCCTCTACCATGGCAAGATTCATAGTCATGGACGTCCCTTCATCATACAACGCCATCCTCGGCAGACAGACACAGGGAAATCTGCACATTCGCCCTGATGTAAAGTACTTGACCATCACCTTCGCCACCAAAGAAGGAGACGCAAAGATCTTCATTGATCAAGGTGAGGTGAGAAAGGTGTTCGTCAGAGCACGAAAGGCTCCAGCAAGCAACCTAGCACATGCTGTAGAAGCAAAAGAGCTGGAAAGGGGTGAGGCAGAAGATCCCACAAAAGCGGAAACAGAAAAAGTAGAGATTGTCCCAGGCCATAGTACCCGAATAGGGAAAAGCATGGCCGAAGGAGACAAGGAAAAACTTGTATCTTTTCTGCTTACAAATAAAGACCTGTTCGCCTACTCGCCGAAGGACATGCCAGGGGTAAACCCTCGCGTAATCCAGCATAGCCTCAAAGCGAGTCCGGAAATTAAACCTGTCCGGCAAAAGAAACGGAGCATCTCAGCTCACAAAAGTGACTTCGTCAAGACTGAAGTCCAGCGTCTGATAGACGCTAGCGTTATCCGGGAGGTAAACTACCCCGAATGGCTAAGCAACGTGGTAATTGCCACAAAAGAAGGAAGTAGTAAGCTCCGGATGTGCATCGACTTCAGAAATTTGAACGATGCTTGCCCGAAAAACTCATATCCTCTTCCGCCAATAGACCAACTGGTAGACTCAACTGCCGAGTACGGGCTCCTAAGTTTCCTGGACGCTTTCAGTGGCTACCATCAGATAAGGATGGACCCCGAAGATGAAGAGAAGACTGCCTTCATCACCGAGGGAGGAACATATTGCTATATGAGGATGCCCTTCGGGCTCAAGAACGCAGGAGCCACCTACCAGAGGCTGATGAACAAGGTCTTCAAAGACCAAATAGGGAGGAACATGGAGGTGTATGTTGATGATATGATAGTCAAAAGCAAACTGCCTGGCTACCACGTTGCAGATTTAGAGGAAACCTTCCAAAAACTCAGAGCCTTCGGGATCCGCCTTAATCCTGAGAAATGCATCTTCGGGGTGACCTCGGGAAAGTTCCTTGGGTATATGGTATCCGAAAGAGGCATCGATGCTAACCCCGAGAAGATTAAGGCTCTGCTTGAATTCCGAACTCTTGCCACAGTCAAAGACGTGCAAAGACTCACCGAAAGAATAACCTCTCTGAGCAGGTTTATTTCCAGGTACGGAGATAGGTGTCGACCCTTCTTCAAAGTCCTCACAAAGGCAGCAAAGATGGAAGGCGACCTCGGAAGGAATGGTGATCCTTGGGATGAAGATTGCCAAAAAGCCTAGGAAGAACTCAAACTCTACTTGGCCAGCCTGCCGACTCTGTGGCAACCTCGGGAGGGAGAGGCCCTCGTATTATACCTCGCCGTCACAAAAAAAGCTGTGAGCTCGGTCCTCGTGAAAGAAGAAGGGCCAAAGCAATGGCCGGTCTACTATGTCAGCAAGTCCCTATATGGCGCCGAAGTCAGGTGCCCTTTGCTTCAAAAAGCTATATATGCCTTAGTGCTTGCAGGGAGAAGGCTGCGGCCATACTTTCAGGCTCACCCCATTATCGTCCGAAGTACCTTGCCTCTACGGGATGTTATGAGGAAAGTTGATCACTCGGGAAGGCTTTCCAAGTGGTGTATAGAGCTTGGTGAACACGACATCACGTATGAACCCCGAAAAGCTATAAAAGCTCAAGCTTTGGCAGACTTCATCGCCGAAGTACCAAACACCGAGGAGGGACATTCATTTTCGGGCAAAGACGAGCCAGAATGGACGTTATATGTTGACGGGGCCTCAGGATCCGAACACCAGGGAGCTGGAGTGATTATCAGAGGCCCCGAAGGCCTAGAAGTAATGAAGGCCATCAAGTTCAGTTTCAACGCCACCAACAATATGGCCGAGTATGAGGCCCTCATAGCAGGATTACGCCTGGCCAGAAAAATTGGCATGAGAAAATTGAAAGCCCATAGTGATTCCCAGCTTGTTGTCCGGCAAATGGCAGGGGACTATGGTGCGAAAGACCCGACCTTGGCGAAATACCATGAGTTGGTAACAAAGCTTATTCGGGAGTTCGACGTCGTGAAAATCGAGAACGTACCCCGATGAGAAAATGCTGAGGCAGACTGTTTGGCGAAGTCCAAAACTTGCACCGAGGTCCTAAGCCACCCCAGCATCACGGTATTAAGCATAGCGACCTTGGGGAAAGGATGGAAAGAACCAATCAAAACGTATCTCGCAACCAACACACTCCCCGAAGACCCCAGCGAAGCCGCAAAAGTGCGAAGGTGCTCCGGACGTTTCTTCTTAATTAGAGAAGAACTATATCGGCAAGGATATGCAAATCCACTACAGAGGTGTGTTAGTGAAGAGGATACTGAAATAATCCTCGAAGAAGTTCACGAAGGTGCCTGTGGTTCGCACATCGGGACCGACGCCCTAGCAGCAGTGATACTTCGCCAAGGATACTTCTGGCCTACCCTGAGAAAGGACGCCAAGCAGTTCGTCCGGAAATGTGGTAGTTGCCAGAGACATGCGAACATCCAAAGAACACCCTCAGAGTTCGTGACTTCAGCAGACTATCCTTGGCCCTTCGCAGTTTGGGGCATAGATCTCATTGGGCCACTCCCAACGGCGCCTGGAGGCGTAAAGTTCTGCATAGTAGCAGTAGACTATTTCTCTAAGTGGGTCGAGGCAGAACCTCTGACAACTATCTCGGCAAAAGAAGTGCAGAAGTTCGTATGGAAAAACATCGTATGCAAATTCGGCATACCGAGGGTACTCGTAGCGGACAATGGATCCCAGTTCATAGACAAAGGATTCCAAGAGTTCATTAGCGACCTCGGGACAAAAATGCACTTCGCCCCAGTAGCTCACCCCCAAAGTAATGGGCAGGTGGAAGTATCTAACAGGACCATAAAAGATGGTCTGAAAAAGAGATTGGGAGAAGCAAAAGGGATATGGCCAGGAGAACTCCAAAGCGTGTTATGGAGCTACCGAACAACACCCCGAAGAGCCACAGGGGAAACACCTTTTTCACTCATCTTCGGTACAGAGGCCATAATCCCTGTCAAAGTAGTACAACCGTCAATACGAGTCCAAGTGTTCGATGAAAAAGGAAATGACCTCGGCCTGAGAACCAAGCTCGACCTCGTCAGCGAACACAGAGAAGTAGCCGAGCTGAGAAGAAAAGCTTTCCAGCAAAGAGTGGCAGCAGCCATAAACCTACGCGCCAGGCCAAAAGGAATAAAAAAGGGAGATGTCGTTCTCCGAAAGGCTGAATTTGCACCCCGAAAGCCGTCCCACGGGGTACTTCGCGCAAATTGGGAAGGACCCTACCTGGTACTTGCCGAAGTACGAAAAGGAGTTTATAAGCTCGGTGATGCCGAAGGCATAGAATTAAAAAATACTTGGCACTTAGAGGCCTTGAAAAAATTCTATGCCTAAAAAGTTTGGTGGGAAAGTTGTATTGCACAAGTTGGACAAATTTGTCTAAGTAAAAAATTCTGAGGAAGTACAAAACAAGAGTCTCACGAAAGCAATCACGGAGGAAAGCAAAAGTAAGGTTTTCTGAAGTCTCTTGAGCGAATATGTTCGGGACAAAGGAAAGCAAAAGTGTGGTTTTCCGAAGTCTCTCGAGCGAATTATGTTCGGGACAAAGGGAAACGAAGGAATCTGGCAAAAAATACTTAGCCAAATTTTTATCTATTGAGCCAAAGAGTGCTTACAAAGAAGAAAGTTGCTGAAAGACTACAAAAAAGAAGAAGAAAATGAAGACAAAAGGCCCTAGTACAAACTAAGGAACCTCGACGTCTTGAGAACTGCCAGCCTCTGTGCTTTTGTCAGCAGCCTTCGGCGCCGGGAGAGAAGGAGGCAGTTTCAGGTGCTCGATCTTGGACCAAGTCTACCGAGGCTCCTTGGGGATGTTCATGCCTTCTAGGAAGGAGAGGTCAAAATCTGGGAACTTCTGCAGAATTTGGTGCCGAGCAAGACAGAAGCCGTCTTGAAAGCCCAACTTCGTCATATCATCGGACTCCCGCTTCTTGACCACCAAATCTGCATAGTCCTTCTCCAGATCCGCGTATTCCTTCTCCAGATCCTTGGGCTTTCTCTTCAATGACTTCATCTTCTTCTTCTCTTCTGAAGGCTTCTTCAGAGATGCGACCTCGGCTTCCAGCTGGGCCTTTTCCTCGAGCGTCTTCGTAAGGATTGCATCACTTTCTGACTTATCCTTTTGAATCATTTCTACGATCGAAGTCAGCTCCGCCATCCGAGAGCCGATGTCGGAAAGTTTCTGGGAGGTGCCTTTCTCAAGTTCCTCTTTCTCTTTTATGAACCCCTCCCGAAGTTCAGCAATTTCCTTCTCCGAAGACTGCTTCAGCTGAGCATTATCGGCAGCCAACGCCGAACACTAGGCCTTCGTCTTGGTGTAAAGGTCCCAGAGTGACGCCCTCCTTTCTGACTCTCGCGCCACCCGAACACGGAGCAACCCGGCATACCCCATCAGCTGCAAAAAAAGCAAACAAAGGGAAAATGGTGCTAAGTAAAAAGCAAAGGCGAAACTGGCACTAAGAAAACAGTGAAGCGAACCTGGGCAGCATGTTCAGTGAGTTCGGCGGCCAAAGAGATGTCGCCTGGGTAAGCCTCCGTAAGGGCCTTGTAAGAGGCCTCAGTAAACACCCCTTTCCACATCTGCCTGGCCATCTCGGGACAGTCCTCGGAGTACATATTCATGTCCTCCGTGAACGTCCAGAAGGGCTCCTTCGAAACTTTCCCTGCTGGGACTTTGGCATCCCGAAGGGCCCTCTTGCAGGCGTGTTCGGCAACCTAGTCAGGAGCGGCCACCTCCACTGCACAACAAACCAGAAAAATTGGTTAAGACCAGAAAACTCTTAAGGATTTACAAGAACAAAAAGGTTCTTCGACAAAGTACAAACCTGCAGGCACCTCGGTAACGTCGTCGTCAAGAATCGACGTCGCCTCAGTAGAGATCCCCTTGCCTCTTATTTGGCGCCGTTCCTTAGCAGAAGGGGTCTCCTCCCCATCGCCCTCCAGAAGAGCATGCGAAGGCGTGGGGCTTTGAGGAAGGACGTCGGAAGAAGGGACGTCGTCAGAAGGAACCTCGGGCAAAGGGGCAGCAGGGTCTTCGGGCTCCTCTCCTACCTCCTCTGGAATTTGCGGAAGAGAGGAAGGAGCAGCTTTCTTTGCCCGTTTGGGAGGAGGGCCGCCCGAAGTCTGCTTCCGCCTCCGAGAGGCGGCCTCCTTTGTCTGTTCGCCCCTCTCGGCTTGCCCGGTAAAAAGAGCCTTGTAGAAGGCAGCCGCGTCGTCGCCCATCTCTGAAAAAAGGAAAAGAAGATCAGTGTAAGTCCAAGATGAAGTTATGAAGGAAAAAATGAGAAAGTAACTTACTCTCGTAAAAAGACTCATAAGTCTCTTTCCCCCGAAGGAGTTTCACGAGCCAGGAGTCCTTCCCCGAAGAAGCCGGTTTCGGCATGTTGAGGTCTGTCACATGCTCCTTTACCACCTTGAGTTCCCGAAGGACCTCTTCGGTCATGAGCCTCCAGTTGATCGGAAAGGGGTAAAGGGCACGAGGAAAGACCTCGGCAGCCCAGTCAGAGACGGCCCGGATGTGCCTGTCGAAGTCCTCAAAGATAGGTGCTACGTCGGCGTCTAGCAGTATCTTCGGGTCAACAACATCCATCTTGAGCCTCCCCTGAGCCCACTTGGTCGGGACGTGTGACCAAGCCTCCGACTTCTTCAGGAAAAAGAATTTTGATGGCCACCCTCGCTAGCTGTCTTTGGTGGCGAAGGTGAACATATACTTTTTGCTCCCGGATCCCCGAGGTAGCATAAAGTAGAAGCCACTCTTCGGGACCACGAAGAGCTTGTAGTACTGAAGAAAAACTACAAAGTGAGGTTTTATTTTGAAAACGCCGCACATACAGAGGAAGGCGTTGAAATAGCAATACGAGTTCGGTGGGAGTTGGTTAACGGCAATGCCATGGAAGTTGCAGAACGCGGTAACCATCTCCGGGGGGGATACCGAAGTCCGGCCTTCAGTTGGGCTCGAAAAATGGTGATTTCATCACTTCGGTTGGAGAAAGGAAATTGGTCAGGACGGGGCAACCTCGTCACAGAGTAAGAGGGTAAGAAAAACTTTTTCTTCCACTTCGCTAGTTTTGCCGGAGTAGTGCAGCAGGGGTGAGAAAGAAGAGGTTGCCAAGTCTTGGGAACAGGCATGATGAAAACGAGTTCAGGAAAAACAAGGAAAACGAGTTCGGGAAAAACAAAGAAGAAGCTTTGAAAAAAGCAAAAGGACTAAAACCCACCAAAGGTCTTGCCAGAATCTGGATTTCTGGAAGCCGTCGTGAAAAGTGGTCGGAAAAACGCCTGAAAAAGGAGAATCGCCGCGGAAAATCGGGAGAGAATTAAAAGGCAAAAGAAAGCAAAAGCAGAAGCAGAAAGAGGGTTATGACAGGACTGATATATATAGGCCGAGAAGGCCAGGAGAACCGTCGTCATTAGTACCCCTCGGAAGGCGAAGCGTCGCCATAACTGCTAAGAGCGCCTGAAAAGTCGCGCCTGCCGTACTCAGTCCATTCCCACCCAATAATAGTGTGCCATGTGTCGGTCATCGTGCAGCAAACGTGCCACGTGTCGTCCATCACGTCGAGAATGCCCTCTGACACCGTTTGGTCTAGAGGCGCCGCCCTAGATTGACTCTGCTGGACACAGGACGCGACGCATGAGCAGACCTATAAAGGCAAGAAAGTAGGTTACCTCGAAGACACCAAACGACAGCCTGTGACTTCGGGCAGAAGGTGTATCTTCGGCACAGGGACAGCCTATCTTCTCATGCCTCGAGGACGCAAAAAGGGCTGCCCATCGCTTCAGGCAGAAGAGGACGTCTTCGGCGCAGATATCACAACCACAGGACCCGAAAACCGATGAACCGAAGTTTCTCACTTCGGCTTTTCGGAGGGGGGCCTGTGATAGCTAAAGGCTATTGCCTCCTCGGTAATAACTCCTTGCTAGAATATTGGCCGAGGAGTCTGACGTCACCCAAGAGAGGATCTTTTTACTGACCTCGGAACGTGCGAAGTCAAACACTATGAGCTCGAGACTTCGGTTAGCTCGTCAGGAATTCCGAGGACAACACCGTCTCCATCGAGGGGCCAAACTGACCATCTTCAGGTAAGAGAGCCATCTCTCTGAAGCAAGGAAGAATCTCCCCGAAGGCAGAGGCCCCGAAGAGGATCTTCCCCGAACAAGAAACACCTAAACAAGGGAATCCCCTAACTATGGGTGTGAGTCCCGAAGAAGGTGTTCATCAAGGGAACTCCCAGAACTATGGGATAGATCCCGTAGGAGGTGCTCGCACCGAAGGACGGATAGAATCCGAAGAGGGTGCACACACCGAAGGGCGACCTCGCCCAGGGGACCTCGGGAGCACGGTATGAGCATTTAAGGAGCCTCAGACATGTCGCCCACAAGCCCTACATGTCACATCAGAACGGCGAACTGACACACCGCAGCCGCCCCAGTCCTGACACAACCTGTCCTGGTCCAGGGCTAAAGGAGGCTGCAAATGGCTGCCTGTCCTCTAGGTCCAAAAGTACAGATCAAATCCGACTGAACACGTGTCATGATCTGAACGGACCAGCTACTCCTATAAATACTAGGAAATGGGACTGGGCAAAGGATGGGCATTTTCCTCCCTATGAGAAAACACAAAACAGGCAAGACACTTGATCCCTTAGTGTTCTTCCTCCACTTCCACTCAGAAAACTGACTTGGGCGTCGGAGGGTCCTCCCCGGAAAAGCAAACCGGGGACCTCCTAACCTCTTCTTTGAGCTTTTCAGGCACACTCAGCTGGGAAACCAGAGCTCCAGGCGCTCGCCTCCTCAGGAAGTCTCTCCACTTGTCAACATAACAGCAAACGAAGATGCTTTGGGGCATCAGTAGGGGTGATCTAGATGAAGCTGATTTCAGGATTTACTACATAGAGAAGGCTTTTGGAGGAATGGAGGTTACATCCATTTAGGAGGTACTACTATTTACTTTCAAACTAGAAGGTAGTGTAGAACTCTGGTGGAGGACAGTGCAAAGCGCATATATGAGTAAGAATGAGAGAAAGGCCATAAGGAAGAAAGAACCTATGAGGTTGCCAGAATTTTTTTGAAGTGTTCCAACAACAATATGTGAGTGAAGCTTTTAATGATAAAAAACAAGTAGAGTTTGATTTGTTGGAATAAGTAAATATGCCTTTCAGAGAATATGGGCTTAAGTTTAGTAGTCTCCTTAGGTATGTCACTCAGTTTGTTAGATTGAAAGAATTGAGCACTAAGACGTCCATAAGGGGGTTAAGGCCTGAGTTGAGGCATATACTCAAGGCTATTGGTATCAAGAATTATTATGAAGCTGTACAAAGGGCTCTAACACTAGAACAAGAATTTCACCATCTTACAGCAAGAAACATTAAAGGAGCTCCTATGGGACATCAAGGTGGCAAGAAGAGAGCTAGAGAAAGGCTAAAAAGAGTTGAGCTTGGAAGTGAATAAAAAAGGCAAAGAGAACCCTAGAGGTTTGGACCTCAATGCCAAACCTATAGAGAGTATCATGGTTTTAAACCATTTTATAGACTTACAGAAGGATGCTTAAAATGTGGTTCTCAAGGTCATTAGGTTAGAGGTTACCCAGTCAAGAAAAAAGAAAGAACAGTGTTGGGCAAGTTTGGGTCTCCTTTGCCAAGAGGCCAGTATGGCAAATAAAGAGGGGTGGCAACATCCCAGCCACATAAGTTGTTAGAGAAAGGACCAAGTCAACCTACACCATCTAAAGCACAACCCCAGGCTAGAAGAGTATATCAAATAGAGGCAATAAGAAGAAGAGAGGTGCCTAACATTGGAAGAGAAGCTATAAGTCGGGAGAGGCTGAAGAGGGAAGCACAGAAAGGTAATCATTATCTTTATGGTGAACTCATTTTTGTGCTTTATGATATTGGTGTATCTCTACCCATTATCTCGGTTAGACTAGTTAGGGAATTAAACTTAGAGGTTACTACATTTCCTCAAATGTGTATGATCACAGCAGCTGAAAAAAAATGATGTTTTCACATCACATAGTTAAAGACTTTGTGATTGGGCTAAATAAGATGAAACTAAAGGCTAATCTTATCATTATGGAAACTACTGATTATGATATGACATTGGGCATGAACTCACTAGCTAAAAATAGTGTCATCATCAATTGCCATAATAAGAGGTTACTAATGCCAGGATCAATAGAACATTCTTTAAAAGACTCAATAAAATGTGATGTTGGGCAAGTAAAAGTAATAGACTATATGCCTATACTTTCTAAGGAAGAATATATGGGCTTAAATGACAAAGAGACAAACTAAGCTAGACAAGGTCTTTATTGTGAAAAAGTTTCCAAAAGTGTTTTCTTTTGAGTTGCCAGGTTTACTTCCCTTAAGTGAGATAGAATTTGAGATCAAATTGACTCAAGGTGTAGCTCTTATATCTACCACACCTTACAGGATGGCAATTCCTGAAATGAATGAGTGAAAAAATTAGTTGGATGAACTCCTTGAGAAAGGATTTAGTAGGCCAAGTGTGTCTCTTTATGGAGCACCAGTGCTGTTTGTGAAAAAGAAAGATGGAACAGTTAGGTTATGCATTGACTACAAAAGCTCAATGCCATGATTATAATGAATAAGTATCCCTTCCTTAGAATTAAAGACTTATTTGATCAACTTAAGGGAGTTACAGCCTTCTCAAAGATTGATTTAAGATTAGGATACTTCCAATTAAGAGTCAAGGAATCATATATTCCTAAGACTACTTTTAGAACAATATATAGGCATTTTGAATTTACAGTAATGCCTTTTGGGCTTACTAATACCCTAGCCTTCTTCATGGACTTGATGCAAAGAATATTTAGACCATATATTGACCACTTTGTGGTGATCTTTATAGATGACATTTTGATATATTCAAAGGATAAGGAGGAACATGAAAAGCACTTGAGAGTAGTGCTAGATGTGTTAAGAAAACACCAATTGTATGGAAAATTAAATAAATGCCATTTTTGGACAAATCAAATTGAAATTTTAGGCCATGTGACAAATGGGAAAGGAATGGCTATGGATCCAACAAAAATTGAAGCTATCTTACAACTAAAGCAACCTTAAAATGTTAGAGAAATAAGCATGTTCCTAGGATTAACTGGCTAATATAGAAGATTTGTACCTAAATTTTCTATAATGGCAGCTCCTCCAGCCAAGTTGACAAGGAAAGGGAAGAAATTTGAATGGTTAGGGGAATGTGAGAAAAGCTTCCAATAGCTTAAAGACAGACTTCAATCCCTATATTAATATTGCCAAATCCCAATAAACCTATTGAGGTTTATACAGATGCATCTATTGTGGGATTAGGGTGTGTGTTAATGCAAGAAAAGCATGCCATAGCCTATGGATCAAGGTAATTGAGACCACATGAAAAGAAGTATCCAATGCATGACTTAGAACTTGTAGCGGTGATTTTTGCCATGAAATAGTGGAGACATTACCTGTTGGGTAATAAGTTCCAGATCTTCACTAACGATAAAAGTGTCAAGTATCTTTTTACTCAAAAAGAGTTAAATATGAGGCAGAATAGATGGTTGGAGAACCTGAAAGATTTTGACTATACTATTGAGTACATAGAGGGCAAAGCTAATAAGGTAGCTGATGCTCTAAACAGAAAATATACAGGTGTCCTAATACATAAAGGAGAAGAAGAACAAAATGAGCTAAATAGCCTAACTTGTTTGGTTAACAAGTGGCTAGGATGGGAAAAAGCTCAACTGAAAGTGGTAACCATTCAATCAGCATGGAATGAAGAAATACTAAGTCACAATAGCAAGACAAAGATCTTGCTAAGATATTTGGCCTGAGGCATGGAAAACTTTTCCAATGGTTCTCTTATAGGCAAGGATTGCTGTATTTCCAAAATAAGAACAATGTACCCAAAGGGTATGATTTAAGAGAACAAATCTTGAAATAGACCGATTACAGTGAAATGAGCATACATTTGAGAACTATGAAGATGTACTAGAATTTGAGAAAACACTTTTGCTGGCCAAATATGAAATATAAAATCGGCACATTTGTGTCCAAGTGTGCTGTGTGCTAACAGGTAAAGGTGGAACATAAAAAACCAGAGGACAAGTTACAAAGGTTGCCTATACCAGAAAGAAAATGGGGATCTATATCCATGGATTTCTTGGTGAGTATGCCTGTGACTAGAAGAAGACCTGATGCCATTTGGGTGATTGTGGATAAACTTACAAAGTCAACCCACTTTTTACCCATTAATCTCATTGATCCATTGGATAAGCTAGCATAGTTGTCTATTAAAGAGATAATAAGATTACATGGTATCCCAGATGATATAGTTTCAGATAGAGCATGGTATCCTAGATGATATAGTTTCAGATAGAGACCCAAGATTTATATCAAAATTTTGGAAATCATTACAGTAGGCATTAGGTACTTAACTGAAACTAAGTTTAGCTTATCATCCCTGGACAGATGGGCAGACAGAGAGAACAATACAAGTTCTTGAGGAAATATCAATTTCTGGACTTTAAGGGAGAATGTGATCAACTCTTACCCTTAATAGAATTATACTATAATAACAGCTATCACTCAGTGATAAAGAAGGTACCTTATGAAGCACTATATGGGACAAGGTGCATAACTCCTCATTGTTGGCAAGACCCTAAAGACAACATTGAAATAGGGCCAAAACTGATCCACAAAAGTACTAAAAAGATCAAAATAATTCAGGAAAGGTGACGCAGCCCTAGGCCACCTGCAGCTGCCTGTGCTGCCCAGGATCACTAGGAATTTCGGGGAATTCCCAAGTTTTGGTTTGTAATTGTTGGTTTCTATGCTTGTGATAAAAAGTAATGCACGTGACCTAAACTTACTAACCTAGATACTAGCATTAAATAATGCATGATTCATTTTGGCATAAAATTTGAACATAAAATAAAACACTGAAAACATTGGCGGATCCACACTTAAAATAACATTAAAACTAGCCAAAGCCATAAACACATTTCTTACGAGCATTATCCCTATGTACATTATTCAATTATGTACATGAATCACAAACCAAAACATAAAACCAACCAATGTTGCTAGAGGCATATAGTACAATTAATTACTCAAGCATAACCTACTGAGATGACCCTATTAGGCTAACCACCTGAGCTCCACCTCTCAAAAGCCTTTAGCCTTGATCACCCATTTTGCTTCTAGATCAACCACTACTCAAGGTTAATCCACATAGTTAATACACAGTGTAACCAATAAATCAACAAGAAAATACAAACTAGTAAGTATAATTTGTACTTGCTTAACTAGCTCAACAACCATCTCGGGTTGCTGGCTGAACCAGCTAAACCTGCACATGCAAACTAAGGGGTGAGAATCATAGATTCCTAGTAAGGGGTCTTCGGGATACCAGCAAAGAAAACACTAGAGGACACTAGACAATAAATGTCACAATTCTATTGTGAGCTCGTTATGGTCAGAGGCCTAATATATGCGCATGTACTTGAGTCCCTTAGGACCCTTCCTCATCCTAGTCCCCTCCTAGCAAGTTTTAACCCTGAACTCACTGTAGCAAGCCTTGACTTGCCAACTATGCCAGGTTGTCACCTAAGCACGTAATAGCCTCCCCTTGAATACTATGCGCTGGAGTAATCCAAGTCTTCTTGGCAAAGCCATGTTAGGTGGACTAAGGTTGCACACTAGTGCCTCAGGTATAGGACCAGGCTAGGCCACTAGGTGTTAGTAACCTTTCACCCTTCCTATGGTGAACCTTGACTAGCACATGGCCAATCTAGTTTGGGCATACTAGGTTCCTGCTCTATCTCCTCAGGCCTAACACCCAAATAGGTAGCTAGGTGTACTAGGCTCCCAGTTTAGTACCTCAGGTCGAACACCAGACTAGGTGACCGAGTGTTACTACACCTCCACGTTCCTTGGTGAACCTTGTATAATACTAGGCTTGGCACTTGCTACACTTCAATGAGTTGGCCATCACTAGGAATCATGCTTGCTCTAGTGCTCCTTGTGTCTCCTAGCACATATTAAGGTCCCAAATGCACTAAGGTAGCTTAACTACCTTACTCCTCAAAGACCCCTCAATGCGCCCAAGTAACTTAGCTTTAGTGCTAAGTCACCTACCTACTTAGAGCTCTTAGTGTTCCTCTTCATTCATTAGGGTAACTTGCATTTACTTGAGTGTCAAGCAACCTCCCAAGCCATGCCAAGCTCCCATATTATCCAATCTAGGCTTCCCATGGGCCCTAGAGGTCACATTGTGCCCAAATGCACTTATGTGCCCTTATTAGCCTTATAGTGCCTTTTTTGGCCCTTAGGTATTTTCCCTAATTCTTTGTAATTCTTATAGATCTTGAACCAATCTAGGGTCAATAAAATACTAACCCAAATCATCTTACTAAGGTACAAGAAGTTGTGCCACAACTTACCCATACTAATAGTGGCTTAGTGAACATGCACTTGCCTTAGTTGCCGAGGCCACGGTTCTAGTTCACCATTGATAGTTCACCATGCTCCTTGCCTAAACTACTTGGTTACTCACTATTAATGCATTTAAACCACCTTAGGGATGACTACGAGCCTCAACTAGGCCACCAAAATGCTCTTAGAGATACACATGGTTCAATTGTGCACATACCATCTTCTCTTTACTTCATTTAATCCAATTGTCACTTGTCCTTCATTATATCTCCATTTTAAATCTTTATCCAACCTTAGGAACATGTTTAGGATGTTTAGGAACCAATTAGGGACAAAAAAAATCTTCTTGGATGAGTTCTGAAGCAACTATGGCGCTACAACGTGAGCTTGGCACCGTGGTGCCAGTGTTGACTTGATACTGTCCAAAAATGAGCATCCTAGCGCCTAGACCCCAGTTGGCACCTAGGCCTCAGGAGCATGACCTGGGCATGGTTCCCTTTTGTGCCTAGGCACCCAGAATGCCACCTCAGCGCCAGAAATTGGCCAGCTTCATCGTTCCTTATGAAATCCATGCACAATTAACCCAAACATGATTCTAATCACTTTTAGGCCTATAATTAATCATCACCAAGGCCAAATGTGATAGAAATGCATTAAAATAACATTTAAAATAAGAAATCCCCTTACCTTAAACACAATTATGCAAGAATTAAGCAAATTGAGCACCAAAGCTTCTATTGAGCTCCAATGGTGTTCTTAAGGTTCCAAACTTAAATCCTCTAGAATGGGCAACCAAAACAACTAAATCAAGACCAATTTAACTTACCCAATCAACTTAGAACTAAAATTGAGCTAGGGAAGAGACAATTACCTTGGTTTTGAGCTCAAAACTCTTGGAACACCACAAAAACGCAATGATCTCACCAAAACTAGCTTGAGCTTCAATGAATTAACATGGGAGCCTATATTTTTGTGAAGAAATGGTGAAAATGAAATCTTGGGAGCTCCATCCATGGAGGTGCAAGGAGGGCTATGGGTTTGGGAGGTAAGAGATGGTGAATAGTGCCAATCTCTTATCTCCTAACCCCTTATAAACACATTAACCCACCTTCACTCCTTTAACTTTGCTCCCTTGGTCACTGAGGTCCCAAACGTCATCTTGTCTATACTTTAGGCCTCTTTAACTTTCCATGACATCAAAATTGAGTCAACTTAAAGTTTCATTTGGCTTCCTCCTTAGCCGAAACTTTGTTAAGGTGTCTGGTTTACCAAACTAGCTCAAAACCTTGAACAGTCTACACTTTGGTCCTTTTATTCTAACTCATGGTTCTAATTGCTTAAAATACGTATGGCCCTGATTTTCTAGGTTGGTTTAACCTTTTAAACCAAAGTCTACCATAATCATAGTTTTAGCCTTCACCTAGGGAAAAATTACCAAAATGCCCCTAGTGACAGTTACGTGCCAAATGAGCTAGGAACCATTAAACCCTTGAAGAGCTTGTTTGACTTTCTAAATGAAACCAATTGAGGCCTTAAGCTAGGGATTTCTTACCTTGTATCCAAGCATTAACTGACCATCGCTGGTCTAATACTTGGAGGGCCGTAACATTCTCCCCACCTTGGAAATTTTGGTCCTCCAATTTGTATCTCCCCACCTTAAGACAAAACCTTGGATATGGTGCCACATATCCCAACCAAATGTACCAAGTGGTGTCAACTACTCAACAAACCATTTGGTGCTCACCTACTCGACTTGTTGGACTATTGCCTTATCGCACTCACGTCAAGCCCTCACCTGTATAGGTACTGAAGGCAACGCCATACTTTGTGCTCACATTTAACAAAGCACCAACAACCACTCACTATCCTCCTTACCTTGACTTGACCTTATTCGCTATTGTACACCTCTGTACAACCTCACAGTCAAAGGCTATGGTATGGTCTTCCACTATCCCCAGCTTACTGATGCTACTGAAGGATCCTTAATAGGTTTCAACTTGTTCCAAAATGCCAGCTACCAACAGCTTCTTCACACTTTCTGCTGTGCCTGAACCTCCTAAGGGTAAGCTAGCTTAATGAGCTTAAAGCTTGTCCACTAACACTTACACCTAAAGCTTTGTTAACACTTTGAGAGCTTAAATATGGGGACCATATTTAATGTGTTAATTCCCAGGAGCTAAGCATGTTCTGTAGGCCATCAGAACAATGCTCACTATATTACCCAAGTGGCCCTCTTGGTCTTTATGCAAATATATGTATATTGGTCAAACCATAATATACATTTTTACATTTGTGCACACTATGGCAGCTAAGAAGGAAAACACTAGCACAATTCTTTGTTTTGGCTTCCACACATTAGGCAATCTTATTAAGTTCTAGTGACCAGCCATTGCACCCGTAACTTCCACTAATAAACTGTACCATTATAGCCATGTAATACACTATTTTCTTTGTTCCATTATCAAGTAGAGACTTAGAGCAAATTGATAAATTTTCTTTTACATCAAAAGCCCACCTATGGGCCAAGTTATTGATTTTTGAAGTTGGTTACCAAATTCTGACCAAATGAACAGTAACTTAGCCAAATTTGGAATTTCATATCTTTGGCTACAGAGCACCAAAGTTAGAAATTCCAAATTTCAGTTCAACCTATGTATATGCTCTAGGTGTAGTCAAAATTTCATACCAATATTCCTTCTACACAAGGAGTTATAGAACTTTAAGTGCAGAGTCAAAATTCTGGTCACTTTATGACCATTTTGCCCATACAAAATTTCATAAGATTTACACACTTCATTTCCAGGTGCAAAACCAACATTGGTAGGTTCTTACATGTCTCAAAAAATTGGTAAAGTCATTGCCATGAATTTAGAGGCATTAAACATAATTTTCTTTGGAACAGTTAATGAGTTGCAAAATGGACAGAATTGAACATTCAACCTCAAACATCACTTTATTGCTTCATATGTCATCCATACACCATCTATACACCATCCATAGTGTATTTACATGTATAGATGCACAATACATATGTTTTATCTTCGTTGGGTATATACACTAGCTTCTTGGAGAGCCTTACAACCATAATGCACTCCAGAAACTTCAAAAGATAGCTGCTGCGTAAGACAAAAAGTACCAACACTAAGATTAGAAAATGTGCTCTAAAAATCATGACACAATCTAGTTTAATACTAGACATACTGAAGTTCATGTACCTAAAATTTCACATAAAAATGCAAACTAGAACTATTAGTTTGAATGTTCTCTTTCAGGTGTTCCTAGAAATGGATAGAAAGGGGAGTAAGCTCTTTGTAAAGAACTTAGTAAGGGCTTTCAATGTAAAGTATTCCATAGCAACGTACCACCTAAAATACAAAGACATAAAAACATACAAAAACAACTCAAACACACAAATATGGCAACCATATGCACCAACAAACACAACAACAAATACATGTAATGCTGGCAGCATTAACACATTAGGGTTAGTCCATAATCATTCAATAAAACAATAAGATATCACTTTAGTAACACTATGGAAGCCCTCCTCAAGCTTTTTCTTAGTCTTAGAAGTCTTTTAGGTCTTAGTTAGTACTAACTTGTGCTCTAGAAACCCTTCTTTCTTGCTGCCATCTTTAGCATGGTAACACTATGGTTGCCCTCCTCAAGCTTTTGCTTGGTCTTAGGAGTCTTTTAGGTCTTAGTTAGTACTAACTTGGGCTCTAAAAACTCTTCTTTCTTGCTGCCATTTTTGGCATGGTAACACTATGGCCGAAACATTGCCATGCTTCTTTCCCCCTAAACCATACTTGGTTCCTCTCCAAGCATGGTCTTAGCTTAATGGATGTTTGGAAATACAGTAAACAATCCAAGAAACTTTAAAAAACCCTTAACTTTGGTATGAAATCTGAAAACCCAAATAGAACCAAAATTATGTTTTTTTGCACTCTTTGTTGTCTTCTTTGCTTTCTCTTGCTTCCTCTTGTTTTCTTAAGGTATGGTAGCTATGGAGGATGATGGAAGAGCTTAAGGAAGAGGTATTAGCTATTGGAGACTAAAATTTAAGGAAAATGCCAATTAAATGAAGATTTTTCTTCATTTATACATCATTTTGACCAAGGTGGCATATATGCAAATTTTTTAAAATTTGGTCAACACTTGGACAGGTTATTTCCACCCATTTTGGCTGGGAAAATGACAGACTTTGGCCTCTTTTAACCTTGTCAAAAAATCATTTTGACTTTGGGCAAAAATGTGGACACTTGGATCCTTAGTTGGCATTATGCCATAATTGATTAACTTTGCTTTTTTAAGCAGTTTGGTCCCCAACAATATCCTTAATTGCATCCATGTCCTTTTTTCATAATTCCATCCATGTCCTTTCCATAGCCATCTTTAGAGATTTGTGCAATTGAGCGCTCAACTTTTGTAACCTTACAATTTAGTGCATAAGTTACTTGAAAATTAGGCGATGTGCGAATGCTTTCTTAAGGACCAAGCTATCATTGTTTTTTCCACTTAAGGGGGTGTAAATTGAATACTTTACACTTCACAAATCATGCACTGTGGTGAAAATTAAAGCATATAAGTTTAGGTCCTTATGTTGTAATTTTCCCAATTTGTGAAGGTGTAACATTTCTTCCCCCCTTAAAAATTTTGGTCCTCCAAAATTGCCTTTAGCTGGGGTACTCTTCTAGATATCTTTCTTGCATTCCTTTCTCAGTTTCTTAGGTCGCCTATCTTTCAGAATGGTGTGACCACTGAACTTTTACCTTGGGAATAAGCTTGTTTCTTAGCCTTCTGGTATCCTTAGCTAAGATAGCTATAGGCTTCTCTTCGTAAGTCAAACTAGGGTTTATCTATATGTCTTACACTACTATAGTATGCTTTGTGTCTAGTAAACACTTCTTAAGCATACTGATGTGGAAAACATTATGGACACTGGACATACTTGGTGGTAAAGCCAACCTATAAGCCACCTTGCCAACCTTTTCTAGTATTTCATAAGGACCAATGTACCTTGGAGATAGCTTACTATATTTGCCAAACCTCATAGTGCCTTTGGTTGGTGCTACTTTGAGCCACACTTTGTCACCAACCTCAAACTCCAAGTCTCTTATTCTTTTGTTCACATAAGCAATGGTCCTTTCATTAGCTTTTTTTAACCTTTCCTGTATCTTCTTGATTTTACTTGTTGTCTCTTCAATAATTTATGGACCCAACTCGAGCTTATCTGAGGCTTACACCCAACAATTGGGTGTCATGCACCTTCACCCGTAAAGGGCTTCATAAGGTGCCATACTAATGGTGGTTTGATAACTGTTGTTATAAAAGAATTCCACCAAAGTTAAGTGTTGGTCCCATTCCCCTTTAAAATCAATATACAACTCCTAAGCATGTCTTCCAATATCTAAATCACCCTCTTAGTCTGTCTATCCATCTAAGGATGATAAGTAGTGCTCAGCTGGATTTTGGCCAATACAGATCCTAGTGCCTTGTGAAAAGCACTCCAAAATCTAGCTATAAATCTTGGATCTCTGTCTGACACTATGGAGTTTGGCACTCCATGCAGTCTTACTATCTCTTTGATGTACATTTGTGCCAATTTTTCCAGTGAGTCTGTGATCTTTATTGGCAATAAATGAGCTCACTTGGTTAACCTATCCACAATGACCTAGATTGTGTCATGTCTTAATTTGGTCATAGGCAACCCAGTTAAAAAGTCCATTTTTATGTTACCCCACTTTCTAATTGGAATGGGTAAAGTCTTTAGTGTTCCTGCTGGCTTCTGGTGCTCTACTTTCACTTTTCGGCATGTTGCACATTTAGACACATATGTGGCTATGTCTTTATTCATGTTTGGCCACCAAAAATGTGTCTTCAAGTCTTTGTACATCTTTTCACTTCTAGGATGGATATTCAGTTTGCTCATGTGAGCTTTTTCAAGTATCTCATTTCTGAGTTCTTGCTTGCTAGGCACATATATTCTGTCCTTGAAGTACAATAATCCTTGCTTGTAGGCAAATGATTCATACAAGGACCCTTTGTCTTCCTTATCTCCTCAATCCACCCAGACTGAATAGTTAATGTATGGACTTGTGCTTCTTCCCACTGTTGCCATTTATGTGAAAGGCATATCAAACTATTCTCCTCACTAGTATTTGCCAAAGGTCCACCTTTTAGCAAACCAGTGAACTTTCTAGTTAAAGTGTTATGGCTCTCCTAGTAGCAAGCACTCCTGAAGGACGTAAAGTGCCTTAAATTAAGTTTAAAACCTTAATTCAAGTTTACATAGCAAGAATAGAAAAGTTTAGCAAAGTTCACTAAGTTCCAGGAAAGATAAGGCATTAAATGAGGTTTAGGGGCAAAATGGTAATTTTGCATCCTGAATAGCCGGGCGTGGTCCCTAGTGTTTTAAAATGAGTTTTTATAACTTAAGTTTCAACCTTAACCCAAACTTGAAGAATAAACAAGAATTTAATCAAGAATGACTAAGTTACAAAGATGGGGGCTTAATTGCATTAAGCTTGATACCTTGGTGACTTTGATGCTAAGTAAGGTTTTAAGAAGGGAAAGAGAAGGGGGAAGCTGCCATAACCACGTTTTTATCCTTCCCTCACTCATTTCTCTCTTAAATTAAGCTTGGAATCAAGTGTTCTTGGTGTCAAGAGGTGCAATTCAAGGTGTACAAGCTAAGAGAAGCTAATTTCAAGCTTTAAACCATGATTTTGAAGCTTGGAAGGGTGTTTTCCCATATCCCTTATTTTTGAGCGAGGTAATTAATGTGTTCTTGATTGAATTCATGTTATTTGCTTGGTTTGGGGCTTGGGTTTTGGTTAGAGAGTGAAGTTTTGGTGATTGGTGCCTTTGTTTTTTATTGGGACTTGTGTAGAACTTTGGTGAGCTTGGTTGATTGGAAAAGAGCTTGATTCTTGCTTGTTACCTGGAGTTGAGGTAAGGGAGTTATGTTTTCAAGTTCAATTAATGCTATTGGCTTGAGTTTGCTTGAAGAATTTGAGTAATTCTAGCTATAGTATTAATTAGAGGAGTTGGTTGAATTATGGTGGACTAGTGTATTTGGGTTAATTGGAATGATGTTATAATACATCATAGGAAGGCTTGTGATGGTGTATTGTGGTCTATGCAATGTGTACTACACATATGTGAAGTTTGAAGGCTATTCGTGCATATTTGATATGGTTGGAGAGTGTTCAAAGTTCATAGCAGTAAAACCAAAGATTTTATGGGCATTTTACAGGTTTGGTGATGTGTCACCAATCCACATGAGTTCCCACAACACATCGCCAAGACCTCAGAAATTCGCAGAACGTCGACAACTGTGGCGACGTGTCGCCAAGACAGCATTTGACACCCAATTTTGTTTTCAGCATAACTTTTCGCTCGATTGTCTGATTGAGGTGATTCAAGATTCCACACGAAGATAAGAGGGAGTACTATCACCTCCATATTTTAAAAACACTTTAAATGGACCATTTTAAAATTTGTTTTAACTCAAATTTAAGGCAAGTTTTAAAGGAAATTATGGCCACAATAGAACACCATAAGTGGGTGCAAGGTTTAGTACCATTACAAGCCTAGTTGAGACTTTGGATTTGAGGCTTCAATGTGGAAACCTTAGTGAACCTAGTCTACATGGTCTTTATGTCCTAGTCTACAATAGTCCCACCATAATTGCCCTATACAACATAAATGGGAGAGGTTCAACTGGTGATTTATCACTAGTTAGGCTGGCAAGCTTTGCTTGCTAAAGGACAAGGCAACGCCTTGTAGTTCAAGGACAAGGATAAGGAGAGGTCTTAAGGGACCTAGTTTTATATGCATATATTTCAGACCTTCAGGCTGTATGAGCTCACAGCAGGTTACATATGTTACCGTATGTGGTGTCCTAAGTAATTTTCTTGCAGCTACACTGAAAACCCATACTAAGAATGTTATGTTCTCACTCCCTAGTTATGTTGTGCAGAGACTGAAGCTGTTGGACCGGGTAATCGTTGAGGATTATCACGGTATTGCTCTTTTGTATGTACAGGTACGGCACTTGAGAATCTTTTTTATTCTAGTCTACATGGGTACTTGTTGGTTATGTAAAAGTACTAACTTAAGTCTTCCTTTGGCTATAGAGCCTAGTAGCACTTGGACAAAGCTTTTGAGACTCGCCACTAGGATGTGTATCCAAGGTGGGAGTTAGTTCAAGAAGATCTCAGTAGAGGCTTGTATTTATACAGTACTCTTAGTTGCCTCCATAGTCTATGTTATGAAGAGTCCTAGACTCTAGGGTTGCTCTGGGGTGAGGGCATTAGTCTACTTTATGTATGAAAGTTCTCACGAGTTGTTATGGGTAGTAAACTCATACAAATGTTGATCTTGTATGCTTTGGCTATTTGTACTTAGTTTTTATGAAATTACTTGGCCAAGTTAATGCTTTATGTTTTTAATAATCCAAGTCAAAGCATGAAGAGCATGCATCTTGCATATTCTAGGTTAATCAACTAGTATCATGGGATTTAATCCGCGTACATATACAACTAGCCAATTGCAACCACCGTGAGACTAGGTCTCACAGGCTTCCTGGGCAGGGGCCAAGGACGACCGTGTCATAAGGCATCTGCCACTAGATTGGCTTTACCTTCAGTGTACTCAATACGGTAGTTGTAGTCTTTGATATACTCCAACCATCTTCTTTGCCTCATGTTCAACTCCTTTTGAGTGAACAGGTACTTTAGGCTTTGATGGTCAGTATATACCACAAATGAGCTTCCCAATAGGTAATGCCTTCATTGTTTTACGGAAAAGATCACCGCAGCAAGCTCTAGCTCATAGGTAGGATAGTTTTTCCCGTAGGGTATCAATTGCCTTGACCCATAAGCAATCACATTTCTATCTTGCATCAAAACACTGTTAGTGTTGTGCCCAAAAGCCAATCATGAGATGATTGTATTTTTTGCACATTGAGTCATAATATTTTATTAAGGCATTAATCCAGCAATTATGTTTGTCATTTTGTTTCTGCGTAACTTAATAAACATAATTATAACCCTAGAATAATGATATTTTTAAACATCCCTGGTCTAGTATTATTGTGGAGCGGGTTGCACTAATACATAACGACTAGCATATGTGGAGACTAATATAAGATATGTAGTCTACATATGGGTACAAGTTGGAGAACAAATGTACTGGACCGACCCACCATGAGAACACTACATGGATCGTTATATGAGTGTCATAAGTGATTCTCATAGTGATCATGGTATATGTAGTCCTTCGACCTAAGATCATCAAGGTTCCCTACATGTGAGTCACATACTTTGATACTTTCCTTTGTTGCTCGTAACTGAGTGAACTTGAAGGAGGTCATTGGGTATGTCACATATCATGCGGAGGGAATTGTATGATCAAGATGGGATTTGTCCCTCCTATGTAACGGGAGAGATATCTACGGGCCCCTTGATAGAGTAAGACTTAGAAAAATGCATGGCCATGCTCAGATGAGTTAATATACGATATCAATGTCATCAGTTTAAGTTGGTCTATTCGGTAATCAAGAAACCAAAGATTGGGCTATACGAGAGTGACACATTCCATGTCTCGTGCTTAGTCTTGATATCTTGGACAAAGTGACAATGGCATATATTGGTGATGATCATAAAGGTTTAGTCAAATCATCGACAATCTTGTCACTTGGGCAGCAATGATGTGTTGCTAGACACCACTCATTGCTTATGATCATAAATGTGATTTATGATCATTGCCAACGTGGTAAGAGCCTATTGGGTCGCACACATAGAGCTATTGGGATCATTAGAGTGCATGGGCTAATAATTTGGGTACAATAATTTCGTATTAATAATGGGCCCAATAGTTCAGCCATTATTAAGCCCAAAATTAAAGCCTAATTGGATTAGGGCTTTGAAACCTATTAGGCCTGGAAGTTGAGTCGCACTATAAATACAACTTCTAGTGAGAAATTCATAGGTCTTCTTGCCCTAGCCTCCCAAAAGGACAGCCGCACTCTTCTCTTGCAATTCCTTGGAGGACGCAAGCTAGCACTGCGAGCGCAGGAGAAACGCATCTGCCGGGACGTGGTGGAAGCGTGGTGATCTTGAGAGGCTCGTGTGGATACCATAGAGAGCCTGAACACGTCAATTGTTCAGGTTTTGTGATTCTACTCTACAGTTGAGTGAGAGATCTCAACCGAAAATTAGGTATGAAATTTTTCGAACACCCGATTTACCCCATTTCACTTGGATCCTGGAGGGTTTTGGTTAAATTCCCCTGCACTGTTTGGCTCCCGAAACCCATCAAACACATCATAACCCAGATCTAGATGCATCTGTATAAATGATATAAGGCTTGCCTGGATCAGGTATAATCAGTATTGGAGCTTGGATCATTCTACTTTTCAGCTCCTAAAAGCTCTTTTCACATTTTTCAGTTCACTCAAACTTTTGACCTTTCTTGGTCAGTTGAGTAAAAACTGAAGCAATCATGGAAAATTTTGGCAGAAATCTTCTATAATAGCCTACCAGTCCTAGGAAGCTTCTGACTTCCTTTACATTCTTAGGTCTTTCCCACTGTTGCAGAGCCTTGACCTTTTTAGGGTCTGCTCTACGGCCTTGTGCATCAATGATGTGTCCAAGGAAAGATATTTCTATAATCCTGAATTGGCACTTCAAAAATTTTGCATACAGCTGATTATTCAACGGTGTGTTCAATAAGTAATGCTCATGTTTACTTTCATCCTCAGAATACACTATGATGTCATCAATGAACACCACTACTAACTTATCCAAGTAAGGTTTGAACATATAGTTCATCAGGTCCATGAATGCAGCAGGGTCATTAGTGAAGCCAAATGGCATAACTGTATGCGCATAGTGTCCATATCTTGTTCGAAATGCTGTCTTGACTATATCCTCCTCTTTTACTCTTAACTGAAAGTACCCAGATCTTAAATCAATTTTAGAGAAGATCTTTGCTCCATTAAGTTGATCAAATAGATCCTTAATCCTAGGGAGTGGATAATTTTTTTTGATAATTATAGCATTCAGCTTTCTGTAGTCAACACACAATCTCAATGATCCATCCTTTTTTTTTTACAAAGAGAATTCGAGCTCCCTACGGTGAAACACTTGGTCTTATGAACCCTTTCTGAAGAAGTTCATCAAGTTGTTTCTTGAACTCAATCATCTCTGTGATTGGCATTCTATAAGGAGGTATGGATATTGGTACTGCCCCTATTTGCAACTTGATTTCAAATTCTATCTCTCTTGGAGGGGGAATACCTGGCAGGTCTTTAGGAAAGACTTGTGGAAAGTTTCTCACTATATGTATTCTATAAACTTCCTCATCAATTTCAACACCATTTAACGTGTAATATTCATCTTCAGAAACCACAGGAATTTCATCCATAACTTTTAGTTCCATGTAATGCATTTCATACACTAATTCCTTAGAATTCACTAATGCATGCACTTCATTACCAGGCAATGTGATTTCTCTTTTAGCACAATCAATATTGATTCCATGTGTTGCTAACCAATCCATGCCAAGAACAATATCATACTTTGGAATATTTAACGCTAGCAGATTAGTCAAAATCTTAGTCTTTCCAACTACTAGGTCACAATTCTTAGCCAGTTCAGTAGTGAAAACACATTGACTACTTGTTGTTCTGAGTAATGATATATGAGGCATGAATTCTATAGATAATTTCATGGATTCAATTATCTTTCTAGCCATAATCGACACTGAAGCACTAGTATCAAACAAGACATTAACTGGCACACCATAAAAAATGAATGTTACCTCTAAGTGCTCCTTGTTGGGATGTCTCTCCCTTATCAATATGGAATATCCTTCTAGCTCTTTACACTTTAGGCCTTTGAGCTCTAGGAGGACCCCTTGGTTGATTGTCTCTAACAGGTGGCATATTGGCCTATTCTAGACTTGGTCCTCGTGCCCTCTTCTTTGGATTAAAGGGCAGTTGCTGATCCAGTGATCCAAAGATCCACATCTAAGACATGCCTGTGTTTCAAAATAACTTGGCCTCTTGCCATGAAACTTCTTGCATTGAGCACACCTTGGGCCAAGAAACTTACTTTTGGCCTTGCTCTTTATACTAGGCTTTCCAACCTTCATAGTGTATTTACCTTTCATTGGTTTCTGCAGTCTTCCATTTTGGCTGGTTTATCCTGGTCCACTAGGAAACCATTTACTTTTATACTCTTCCTGTTCCACCAGTAAAGCCTTCTGAATAGTATCATGATATGTAATGGCATTGAAAGGCCTAACATCTCTCCTAATATTTGGTCTCAGGCCTCTTACAAACCTCTTGGCTTTAACTTCTTCCAACCCATGGTACTGTGCTGCGTACTTCACAAGTTGGTTGAACTTGTGTTCATAATCCAGAACACTGAGGTTGTCTTGTTGTAGTGCATCAAACTCAGCTTGCTTTAGGTCTTTGGTGGCATCACTTATATATTGGTCTTGGAACAACCTTGTGAACTTAGGCCATGTCATCTCGAACTCCTGATCTGCTCTTCTACCTCTCTGGGCAGCATGCCTATCCCTACCACTTCTCCACCAGATTTCTGCACTACCTACAAGATTATAGGTAGCTAGAGATACTTTCCTGGTGGAGCTGAAGTGCATCCTTTTGAACATCTTCACAAGGAATCTTAGCCGTTCCTCAGCTTTCTCTGGTCCTACTCTACCATCAAATTGTGGAGGTCTTACGCCTTGAAACCTCTCCAACAATTTGACATCATCAGAGCTCTCAAGATCTTCAGATCTATGCCTTCTGGACCTGCGTGATTCTTCTAAGTCCATATAGCCTCTATTTCTCCTTCTTCTTTTCCTCTCACTAGGTCTTTCAGCTTTATTCCCCATGGAATGGTCATAAGCTGAGTTATTGGCTCTGGATACTTAGCCAATCTTAGACCTAATTCTTCTGCTGCTAGGATGTCTTTTATCCTCATCTTTAGCATCTTCATTCTCTTCATTTTCATTAGAAGGAACATTCACTTGGTTGTTCCTAACAACTTCCTGGTTTTGCTCCTATGGTAATGCTTGTGCTACTTGGACTCCTTGTTGTTGAGCATGCAGTAACCTTTGCTAAGTTTTCATTTTTCTGGGCCAGGTTCCTTTGTAGTTCAACCCACACCTACGGTACATTCATTTTAGGTGCTGGGTTTTCTACTTCCTGAACCCCTGGTTGCTCTTCTACACCCCTTCCATTTCTATTGGCCTACCTTTGCTCAATAGGAGGTCTTAGGGGTCCCTGGTCCCCTCTCCTTGTGCCAACCATTTTCTTGTTTCATGGAAATCAGAAGAGCACAATATATACTGTGTGTTAGGTACTTAACATTAGCAGCTGACCCAACTAAACTATATGCATGCAACTATATGCATCATGTCATATGCACATAAACCACATTCAAGCCTTGCTCTGATACCAACTTTTGTTACCACTATGAGAGCTTAAATACAGGGACCATATTTAATGTGTTAATTCCCATGAGCTATGCATGTTCCGTAGGCCATCAGAACAATGCTCACTATATTACCCAAGTGGTCCCCTTGGTCTTTATGCAAATATATGTATATTGGTCAAACCGTAACACACATATTTACATTTATGCACACTATGGTAGCTAAGAAGGCAAACACTAGCACAATTCTTAGTTTTGGCTTCCACACATTAGGCAATCTTGTTAAGTTTTAGTGACCTGCTACTGCACCTGTAACTTCCACTAACAAACTGAATCATTCTAGCCATATAACCCCCTGTTTTCTTTATTCCATTATCAAGTAGAGATTTAGAGCAAACCAATGAATTTTTTTTTTTTACATCAAAATCCCAACTATGGACCAAGTTATGGAGTTTTTCAGTTCGTTACCAAATTTTGACCAAATGAACAGTAACTTAGCCAACTTTGGAATGTCATATCTTTGGCTACTAGGCTCCAAATTTAGAAATTCCAAATTCTAGTCTAACCTCTGTATGTGCTGTAGTGTAGTCAAAATTTCATATCGATACTCCTACACAGGGTGTTATGGAACTTTAAGTGTAGAGTCAAAATTTTGGTCACTTTATGACAATTTTGCCCATACAAAATGTCATAAGATTCACACACTTCATTTCCAGGTGCAAAACCAACATAGCCAGGTTCTTACATGTCTTAAACATTTCGAAAAGTCATTACCATGAATTTATAGGCATTCCATAAACATTAAACATAATTTTCTTTGGAACAGCTAATGAGTTGCAAAATGGACATAATTGAACATTCAACCTCAAACATCACTTTATTGCTTCATATGTCGTCCATACACCATCCATAGTGTATTTATAGGCATAGATGCATCATACATATGTCCTATATTAATTGGGTATGTGCACTAGCTTCCTGGAGAGCCTTACAACCACAATGCACTCCAGAAACTTCAAAAGACAGCTACTACGTAAGGCAGAAAGTACCAAAACTAAAATTAGTAAATGTGCTCTAAAAATCATGAAACACTCCAGTTTAATACTAAACATATTGAAGTTCGTGTAGCTAAAATTTCACAGAAAAACGCAAACTAGAACTGTTAGGTTGAACGTTCTCTTTCAGGTGTTCCTGAAAATGGACAGAAAGGGGAGTAAGCTCTTTGTAAAGAACTTAATAAGGACTTTCAATGTAAAGTCTTCCATAAAAATGCACCACATGAAATCAAAAGACATAAAAACATAAAAAAACAACACATACATGCAATTATGGTAGCCATATGCATAAAAAAACACAGTAACAAACACATGTAATGCTAGCAGCAATAACACATTAGGGTTGGTCCATAATCATTCAATAAAACAAGAATATATCACTTTAGTAACACTATGGCAGCCCTCCTCAAGCTTTTCTTTGGTTTTAAGAGTCTTTTAGGTCTTATTTAGTACTAACTTGGGCTCTAGAAACTCTTTTCTTGCTGCCATCTTTAGCATGGTACACTAAGTCCGAAACCTTGCCATGCTTTTTCCCCTTAACCCATACATGGTTCCTTGAGCTTTTTGCTCTCTTCCAAGCATGGTATTAGCTTCATGGATGTTTGGAAATACAGTAAACAATCCAGGAAACTTTAGAAAACCCTTACCTTTGGTATGAAATCTGAAAACCCAAATAGAACCAAAATTAGGTTTTCTTGCACTCTTTGATGTCTTCTTTGCTTTCTCTTGCTTCCTCTTGTTTTCTTAAGATATGGTGGCTATGGAGGATGATGGAAGAGCTTAAGGAAGAGGTATTAGCTGCTGGAGACTGAAATTTAAGGAAAATGCCAATGAAAGGAAGATGTTTCTTCATTTATACATCATTTTGACCAAGGTGGCATAATATGCAAATTTTTTAAAATTCGGAAAACACTTGGACAGGTTATTTCTAGCCATTTTGGCTAGGAAAATGACAGATTTTGGCCTCTTGTAACCTTATCAAAAAATCATTTTCACTTTAGGCAAAAAAGTGGACACTTGGATCCTTAGTTGGCATTATGCCATAATTGATGAACTTTTCCTTTTTAATCACTTTGGTCGCCAACAATATCCTTAATTCCATCCATGTCCTTTCTTCATAATTCCATCCATGTCCTTTCCGTAGCCATCTTTAGAGATTTGTGCAATTTAGTACCCAACTTTTGTAACCTTGCAATTTAGTCCATAGGTTACTTGAAAATTAGGCGGTGTGCCAATGCTTTCTTAAGGACCAAGCTATCATTGTTTTTGCCACTTAAGGGGGTGTATATTGAATACTTTACACTTCACAAATCATGCACTACAGTGAAAATTAAAGCATATAAGTTTAGGTCTTTATGTTGTAATTTTCTATTTTTTTGAAGGTGTAACAAGCTTACTTTAGGTCCGGCACCTAACTTACTTGGACCAAAACACCTCAGTGTAAGAATAGCTTAACATGTATATAACTTGTCCACTAACTGTCACATTGATGGTTCCTTACTCCAGCCTGACATTAGTGATCTTCCTTCAACTTTTCTCCTATGCTTGAACCAATAGTGTAAGCTAACTCAACAGGTTAAACTAGTTCGTTAACACTTACACTTGAGAGTCCCACTCCAAGTTTAGTGGCCAACATCTCTATATCAAACCTCTTAGTGCAAGTTAGCTTAATGCGCATACAACTCATCCATTAACACTCACACTGACAATTCCTCACTGTAGGTTTGGTACCTGACATCTCCTATCAGTCACTAGGCAAAGTGTGTCACTAGTGTACTGTGGCCATGCCACATACACTTCTAGCACCCCAAGGCATACTCCACTCCATAATCTACTATACTTTAGGGCTCTTCCAAATTAATGGTTTACCAAGAATTATAAGTCACAATACACCCTAGAGTATGGGTCTTCAATGCCCATCTCAAACATGCCCCTATGCATCAGGCGTACTAGTGTATTAACCAAGTACACATATATCACTTGAGCATCATAATCCTATTGCCTATGCTACTCTGGAGTCCCTTACACTTGCATTCCTACCAAAGAAAATTCCCTAGCACAAGTGCCAGAACCCCCAGGTAACTAGCAGCTGTTTGGGATTTGTCCACGCCCCCTTGGCTCAGGCCTTCTAGCTCTCGATGATGGGATTACCGATATGCTACCTAAGCCAAAGGTCTTGATGCTTTAGCTGTTCCACTCGGAGTATCCTAGGCACTCAAAACTTACACACTAAGCCCTTTTGTTTCTGCCACTAGGCTTTGGCATTTCTTCGATTTCACTTTACTCCTCAACTTCCTCCTAGGCCTTCTGGCCTCTAGTTACAAATAACACCTTCTCCATAACCACTACTAGCTCAATGGCCACAATGGTCCATCTTTTCTTCTATACTCAACCAATATACCATTTGCTACTATACACCAACTACGCATCACAAAGGTCCCATCGCTTTTACCCCATAAGCTTAACTACTTGGTGGGAGAACTAGTCAAACATCAATAACTACAATTAACTATCAGTAGGTGGTCAGCCATAGAAATTCACCTGGGTGGCCCATTCACTACAACTATACTTTGTGCATCAAGATATGCACCTTAGGGCTGGTTATCCCCTCAGAGTTGTGGGTCTACCCAGTAGCCATAAACCAATCTCGCAAGTCACTAGCCCTTCCTTTACAAGGCACTAGGGCCAAGTGAGTTACTTTAACTTTAGGCTTAAAACTAGCTTAACCAAAACCCTCACCGGTTAGGGTTCCTACCCTTGTCTTCCCTATACTCCGATGAAGATGACTACTACTGAAGTCAACATACTGACACTTGAGCACAACAGTGCTGATGCCCATCGGCATCTTCGTTGTATGACACGGTGAGACTGGGAGGGACTTCCAGTGAGGGAGGAATGCTTGAAGGAAAGACTTCCTAGGAGAGATTGCCTGGAACACTCAAAGAATAAAGGTTAGCAGGTCCCCGGAGTATTTTTCCGGGGAGGAGCCTCCAACGTCCAAGTCAGTATTTTGAGAGACAGGAAGTAGTAAGAATATGAAATGTATCTTTTCTCCAGAGACCCCCCTACTGAGGCCATTTCCTTAATATATATAGGGGGTGTAATGGAGATACCTGCTTGACGTGATCCGCTCAGATTATGACACGTGTTCGGTCAGATATAATCCATTCCTTTGGGTGTGGGCGCCTCTAGCTGGCTGCAGGCCGTTTTGGCCAGAGATCTAGGCTGGGGTAGGTTTGTGGGACAGGACGTGTGCAGCGGCGGTTTGGCAGCGTGTTGTGTACGAGGGAGGCATGTCAGGGGCTCTTTAATTGTCTCTGTCGTACTCTCGAGATCCCTTCGAAATAGGAGACCCCTTCAGAATGGGAGGGCTTCTTTCCATGGTCATTTCAGTATTTCGCGAGTCCCTTCGGCACAGATCCCCCCTCTTCGGGGGTGTTCTCCCCTGCCGAAGGTGGTGAGTCTCCCTCCTTCGATGCTGGTTAGGTTACCTTATCGAGGATGGCGGTGCACCATATTCCCGAGGTTGGTACTGTCGACTTTTCAAGGGTGAAGATAGATCATCGAGATCGAATGTTCAAGGTGTTAGACCCTTCTTTCCGAGCTTGGTGCTCACATTCCTCGTGGGTGATGTTTTCCTTCTCCGAGGGTAGTGCTTTCCCCGAGCTTATGGGTTTAAAGGAAGATAGCACTTCGGCTATCACATGCCCCCCCCTTCGAAAAGTCAAAGCGGAGACTTCGGTTTGTAGAATCTTTGAGTGCACCTTGTAAGACTCAGAGTAGGACACTGTGTATGAAGACACCTCGCGACCCGAAGGTGTCTTCCTAGCCGAAGTGTCACTACTTGCCCCCTGGTTAGTCCCTTGGTGCTCTAGAGGTGCGCTCTCTCTTTGCTTTTACTTTTTCTGCTGCAAGTCAGTGGACCGTCATGTCTCGTAACCAAGAGCATCAGTTTGGGTAGGTGTTACCACCTCACAAAATGGGAGAATTACAAGTGTCATAACGGCTAAAAACCGTTATATTGTGTAATTCTCACCATAGTGATTGTAGTGTGGGGGGTAAAAGGTATGATCAACACCTCCCTAAAAGTGTTCCAAGTTGGTAACTTGGTCCTGAAGAAAAGCCTTAAGGATTGCTTGTTTGTCAAGGAACCTATGGACTTTTTTGTAAGATTTTGGAAATTCGGTTACTCAATTGCAAAACTTTCACAAAAGAGATTTGGAGAGTTATGGGAAGGATATGAATGGTATGAAAGTGCTATTGGAGGACCAAATTGCTTATAGAAGACAACTAAGGAAAAAGAAAACACAAAAAGGCATAAAGGACCTAAGTGTTCTAATGTAGGCCTTAAGATATGTATGTCTATGACTTAAGTCAAATGGAAGTTTTGTGGGGTTATCCCACATAAGGAGGGCTGCTAAAGGAAGATAAGGATGGTCAAATGTGGGCCAAGAGATTAAGACTAAGAAACCATAGTCTTGTAGCAAGGAAAATGACATAAGACAAGGTTAAGACTACTTAAGTGTGTTTAGTGTACTTTTGACTATTTGTGTAGTCAAGACCACCTTTGCTTCTCTAAATTTCGGCCTCCACCAGCAAAAAGAAAGCCATCCCTCTCCTCCACACCTCCTCCATAGCCACCATACCTTCAAACTCAAAACTACTTGCAATTGAAGTCAAGGAAGCACAATTGGAAGCTATTCAGTGCTATTGCTTGAGTGGACCTAGGATCAAGCTCCAATTTCAGCATACCCATCAAGGTAAGGGTTATCTTGCTCTCATGGGTTTTTTTCTGTATTTTCAAACATCCATGGAGCTATGGCTAAGCTTGGAAGAGAACCAAGCTTATTGAGGGGAGTGCACTTACTGAAGGTTTTGTGACCTATTGTCAAGTGCACAAAGATGGCAGTGAAATGAGGGTTTCTAGAGCCCAAAGTTAGTACTAACTAGTGTTAAAATCCTCCTATGACCAAGCATTAGCTTTAGGAGGGCCGGCATAGTGATTTGGTTATGTTTATTACGTGTTTTATGGACTAACCTATGGTATATGTTGCTGCCACATTTCATGTGTTTGTTGTTTGTGTTTCGCTGCTGCATTTGGTTGCTATATCTTGTATATATGCATTGTGGTTTTTGTGTTTTAGTTTCTTTGGATTCAGGTTTTAATGATGGTTACATTGCCTATTGAATCCAAGTGCTACCCTTACTAAGTTTCTCAATGAAACTTACTCCCCTCAATTCTGTCATTTCAGGTCCAGCTGAAAGATCACCTTCAAACTAACCTTTTTGGTTTGATTTTTGATCTGAAATTTCGGGTACATGAACTTGCATATGTCTAGTTATGATCTGGAAATTTTGGTGATTTTAGGAGCACATTTGGTATTTTTAATGGTGGTACTTACTGTGTTGTGCAGCCGCTGTCCAGCATCCTGTTTTTGGAGTCCATTGTGTCTCAGGATCTCCTGTAACCTAGGGTGCGTATTTAGCTGAGTTAAGACCATATTTTAGTTCATGTATGCATGTATATGTAGTGTACATAAAATGAGACAAGTATGTGAACATTTGAGTAATGTTTTGGCTATGTAAGTGATGTGGTGCAAAGCTGCCTAAGTTTGAATGATGGGCTGCTTACTTGTAAATTCTGTTTTGGCCACATAAAGTTGTTAAAAGAAAGGGAATTTAATTCCTATGTGTAATGGACATATATGGGCTAGCCTTGGAGGGCTTTCTCCTTGTGAATGAAGTGTTTGCATGGTTTGGAAAATTTGTATGGGCAAAATGGTCCAAAAGTTACCAGAATTTTGACTCTGGACCTAAAGTTTAATGTCCCACTGTGTAGAATGAATCTTGGTATGAAATTTTGATCACACCTATAGGACATCTTGAGGGTTAACTGGGATTTGGAATTTATGGATTTAGAGCCCTGTAGGCAAAGATATGACGTTGCAAAATTGGCTTAGTTACTGTTCATTTGGTCAGAATTTTGTAACCAAATTCAAAAATCCATAACTTGGTCCATAGGTGGGCTATTGATGTAAAAAAAATTTCTTGGTTTTATAAAAGTTTCTAATTGATAATGGAACAAATAAAATAGGGGGATATGTGGCTAGAATGATACAGTTTATTAGTGGAAGTTACAGGTGCAGTAGCTGGCCACTAGAACTTAACAAGATTGCCTAATGTGTGGAAGCCAAAACTAAGACTTGTGCTAGTGTTTTCCTTCCTTGATACGATGGTGTGCATGAAATGTGAATATGTGAGTGTTGGTTGGACCAATATGCATGTATTTACATAGTGCCAAAGAGGGCCACTTGGGTATGCACACTAAGGGTAGTGTTTTGATGGCCTACAAAACATTACCAATCTTGGGAATCTTGATGCACAGTTTTGGCACCATAACTGGACTACCCCTGAGTGGGTAACAGTAGGTGTGCCTAGGTTTTTGTGGTGTCAGAAAGCGTGTCCTCATTTCACACGTTGGATGACATGTGGCATGTAGTGATAGGGGGTAGTCACGTCGGTTACACCAGCCACATCTTTTCACCATCGAGGGGCAATTATGGTGATGATTCGCCTTCGCAGAGTAGTTATGATGATGATTCTGCTACCCTTCTTTGGACTATAAAAAGCTTCCTCCCCCTCATGGCCCTCATTTGCTCTCTTTTGCCTCTGTCCTGTTCTCGTTTGTCTATGAGCTCTTCTTTCTCTTTTGTGGCAGTGCAAGCGGCGGAGCAACTTTCCGGCAATCATTTACGAGGGTGTCTTCTAATCCCGACTTTTGCAAACATTTTGGTGGGTTTCCCTTCCAGAGGTTCCTCGGTCTCTTCGGTTCTCATTTTTTCTAGTCCCCGAAGCTCTTTTTTTTTTCCCGAAGTCCCTGACCCTTTTTTCTGAAGTCTTCTTCTTTTGCTGAACATGTCTTCCCCTATTCCCCTCATGTCTATCCAAGCTATTCCCGAGAGCTGGCAACCTCTCATGTCTCACCCATGTTGTTCCACTCCGAAAAAATTAGTGAAGTGGACAACTAAGTTTTTTCTTCCTTCTTATGCCACCACCAGACTACCCCATCACGGCCATTTCAGCTTCATGAACAGAGATAACAAGGTTACCAATTTTTGGGCCCAACTGAAGGCCAGACTTTGATTTCCTCTGCTGAAGATGATTTGTGACTTTTGCCAATTCCATGGCATAGCCTTGAATCAGCTTCCTCCCAACTCTTACTGTTACTTCAACGCTTTTCTCTGCATGTGTGGGGTTTCCAAAATAGAACCCCACTTCATCATTTTCATGCAGCACTACAAGCTCTATCTGGTGCCGAAGGGTGGCTTCTATTTCATGCTACCTTGGGGATCTGGGAGCAAAAAATACATGTTCATCTTTGACACTAGAGATAGTTGGTGAGGGTGGCAAAGGAAGTTCTTCTTCTTGAATGTGGCAGAGGCATGGTCACACATGCCGACTAGGTGGGCCCAGGGGAAGCTGGAGACGGATGTCGTTGATCCCAAGAAGTTGCTAACTCTTGAGTTGGCAGCGAGGTTTGAGGATTTTGATAGCTGTATCTGAGCTATCGTCGACTGGGATGCCGAGGTCCCATCACGCTCCTTGTATCCCTTCCCCATTAAGTGGAACCTTATGATCGAGAAGGTTCTTCTGGAGCTAGGGGTGCTAGAGGAGCATAAGACGGACCTCGGCATGCCAGCTCCTGCGATCGATGGGAAGAAGTCCTGGCTGGTGATGCTCCTTCGGGGGGAGCTCACTTATGAAGCCCTTTTTGAGAGTAAGTTACTTTCCATATTTTTGGTATAAGTATCCCTTTAGACTTACACTGATATTTTCCTTCTTTTTCAGAGATGGGCAATCAATCAGCCACTTTCTACAAATCCCTCTTCCTCGGTCAAGCTGAGAAGGGGGAACAGACGAGGAAGGGGGCTTCGAAGAGGCAAAAAATATCTAGAGGCTAGTCATCTTCGGCTAAAAAGGCAAAGAAGGACCTCCTTCCCCCACCTCTGGAGGACGCTGTGGAAGTCGGGGGCTAGCCCAAAGTCTGGGCCGACTTGCCACCAGATCTAAGCGTTAGGTCCACTCCCCGGAGTCCTACCACTTCGGCGGACCTCTTGGGTTCTTCGGTAGGAGGTCCCTCTGCCGACGAGCGCTGAGGAAACAAGGGCAAACACGTCCCTGTCGAAGTGGAGGGGGTCCATGACTCCGACGATGATGTTGCCGAGGTGCTGCCAGGTTTGTCCCTTAACCATGTCTTTATAAACTTAGACATTTTCAGCACTCTCAATCTTATGGAAATATTGCTAAGGGACAATATACTGATGAAACTGCATCTTGACTTTGCAAAAGAATTGGCACCCTCGGCATGGATGGTGGAGCACGCTCGGAGGCGGGCCCTTCAGGACTCTCATATCCCAAAGGATAAGGTTCCGCGGGAGCCTTTCTGGTCTTTCACGGAGGACAGTTCTCCGAAGACAGCCAGCAAAAGACTCCCCAAATGGCAAAGGGCGTGCTCACCCAGGCCACCTTCAAATCCGTGGCCGACGAGTGCCCAAATGAGGAGATCCTCCCCATGAGGATGTCCGAGCATGCTGCCCAGGTACTCCTTAGACCCTTTATTTATTTCTCCAAGTGTTTGGCTTTCCTTGTGCAACTTGACCAAACGTCTTTTCCCCCACTTTTTTTGCAGCTCTTGGTATATAATGGATACTTCAGAGCCTGGGTAGCAAAACAGTCTTTGGTTCAAACTTGGACCGAAGAATGTCTGGAGAAGGCCAAGGTGTTTTGCGCTAACTCGGTCATCAAGAATGCCAAGTTGAGCAGAATAGCCAAGGAGGAGACTGCCAAACACCGGGAGGAGTTCTTGAAGGGTCAGGAGGAGCTCTTGAAGGACTTTTCCCAAAAGATGTCTGACCTCAGCGCGAAGGTCATCGAGCTTACTTCTGCCAATGAGGCTTATCGGAAGGAGAAGAAAGAAGATTCTGCTCTCCTGACGAACGCCCTCACCGACAATGCCGATCTTCAGGCCGAGGTTAAGGCCTTGAAGAAGGAGACAAAGAAGCTGGAGAAGGAGGTCACCGATTTGAAGAAAGAGGTGGAAGACTTGTCTGTTGAGAAAGACAAGGCTAACCAGGCGACTAAAGTTGCCTTCCAAGATGGCTTATGTCTGGCTCGTCACCAAGTCTTGGCGAAATATCTAGACCTCAACCTCTCCTTCTTGGCTACCCTGAATATCCCCGAGGGGCCTCGCTGGACTTGGTCAAAGATTGAGCTCTTCAACCTGCCATTTTCCCTTCCTCCGGCGCCGAAGGTCGCGGCAAAGGACGTTGGTGATGGAGCTTATCGCGATGGCGGGGTCACATAGGCGTCCAGGGCTTTACTTCTTCTTTTTTATTTGTAGCCTTCTTTTTGTAGCCTCCTCCTTGTAATAAGGCTCCTTGTTAATAAAATTCTATCTTTCCTCCAAAATTTGGCTAAGTCTCAAGTCAAGTTTTTCCTCAAGTAATTTTCGGCCCTGAGGGTTAGTTTGACCATTTTCAGTCGAGGACCCTCGGGAGGACATCTTTTTGTGCTTTCTATCAACCGTGTTTGGCGTAACATTAATTTCGATGATTGTCTTTTGGCAAACCTTTGTCTATTTTTACTAGCCGTGTGGCGCCCTGCGGCGACCTCATCATGTGTCATTGTACGGGTAGGGAAGACTTCTGATGGAGGAGAGCACTTTTGGAGGAGATTCCCCAGTGGGATGTACCTGAAATACTCTAGAAAACACAGGTCAGGAGGTCCCCGGTGTGTATTCCCAGGGAGGAGCCTCTGACGCCCAAGTCAGTATTTTCAGATAATCGGATTACGTGCCCTTTTGTGTATTCAAAGAGAACTCCTTTTCTTCTCTCCTTTGCCCCTTACCCCGCTAGGACACTTCCTGGGTATTTTATAAAGGAGGTGTACAGAAGACGTTTTCCTCTTGTGGTCACTCCAGATCACGACACGTGTCCTGTGGGATGTGATCCCTGCTTTTCCGCGAGCGAAGGGATGTTTATCCCAGCAAAGGTCGCCTGGCTGACAGCCTAGGCATTCCGAGAGTGTCATATCGAAACATCCCTCTGATGGCGTGCTTCAATGATAGCGTGTCAGAATGTACTTGGGGGACGACTTTTATAGGGAGGTGTCAGAGGCTCCTTAAATGCTTTGTTCGTACTTTCTGAGGTTACTCTGACGCCTCGGGTAATGTATTCCACAAGGATGGGTCCTCCGAGGGATACCCCCGTTTCCGAAGGGGCTCTGATCTCTCTACCGAGGTTGGTCTTACCATTTCCCAAGTAAGCGAACTCCCTACATTAGGCCAGGGGGATCGTTCACCCTTCCGACCTCGGCTGGCAGTTTACCTTTGGCGAAGTCGGTACTCCGTCAGACCTGGTAGCTCAGCCAGTGATGGGCACCTCGGCTATCACATGCCCCCTCCTGGAGAGCCGGAGCGGGGGCTTCGACTATGTTTTCGAGGAGGTCCCTTTGCTGACCTGGCGGCTGGAACTTTTCTTGGAAAGTTGCCTTGCTTCAGAAGGCGTTTCCTCGGAGCCGAGGTACCCTCCTCCAGTTTTCTTGGTGTCCTCGGAATGCATATTACTTTTTTCTTTTTTGCTTTTTCTGCCACGAGTCTGTGAATCGTCGCGTCCTTTGGCCAGGCGTGTCAGTCATGGGTAACCGTGCCTGGGTTTTCACGATATTAGAGGGACGTGCCCTGGTTCTTCGAGCTGTGTGACACGTGGACGCTGTTGGATGGCCAAACAATTATGTTGGTTACGTCAACCGCACCTCTTCGCCTTCAAGGAGTAATAATTAGGCCGTTACATCTTCAAAGGATGATTATGATGACGTTTCACTTATCCTTCCTCGGTCTATATAAGCACCTTCCATCCCATTTTGTCTCACTTTTTGTTTTAACTCTTGTCTGTTCTAGAGCCTTTTCTTGCCCTTTTTCTCTTTTCGGCGGCAGTTCTTGCGGCAGAGTGAGCTCCGGCAACTTCTTGCAGCGGTGTTTCGCAGCCCGGGTTTCAGCAAAGTCTTTGGTGGGTGTTCCCTTTTTGTGGTTTGTCGTTGTTCCTCTATTTTTCCCAAATTCATCTCTCTTTTTCTTATTTTTTGAAAAATGTCAAATCCAACTCCATTGAGTCCGACTCCATTGATGACTGTGCGCCCTCTTTCTGCAAACCTTGCTTCCCTTGAGGCTTATCCTTGTTCCACTACTTTGGAAAAGATGAAAAAGTGGGTGGCCAAGTACTACGTCCCTTCTTATATCACACCGAGGTTACCTCTCCCGGGATCTTACAATTACACAGCTTCTTCGGGGGAGGTTACCGTTTACCGAGCTCAGCTGAAAGCCGGTCTTCGGTATCCCCCTCATCACGTGATATGCGAATTCTGCAAATTCCACGGCATTGCTGTGAACCAACTCCCCCCAAATTCTTACTCTTACTTTAATGCTTTCCTCTGCATGTGCGCGGTGTTCGGCATAAACCCGCACTTCCTCTTTTTCATGCAATACTACAAACTCCACCCGGTTCCGAAGGGTGGTTTTTACTACCTCCTTCCCTGAGGGTCCGGGAGTAAGAAGTTTATGTTTACCTTTGACAATAAGGATAGCTGGCGAGGGTGGTAGAAGAAGTTTTTCTTTTTTCGAGTCCCCGAGTCTTGGAGACATGTGCGTATTAGATGGGCCTCGGGGACTTTGGAGGTCGACATCGTCGATCCCCGGAAGCTCCTTACTCCGGTATTGCTTGCCGATTTTGAAAACTTTGACAAGCCTATTCGGTTGGTGGCGGACAGGGACTCCGGGACTCCGTCAGGTTCACCCTACCCTTTTCCCATTAAGTGGGATCTTATGTCAGAGGAGGTTCTTCGGAACTGGGAGTGATAACTGCCCACAAGAGTGACCCCGGCATGGCTGTGCTTGTCCTTCCGAGGAAGAAGGCCTGGATAGTCATGCTCCTTCGGCGTCAAATTTCTTATCAGTTTTTTTTCGAGAGTAAGTCACCTTCCAGGGTTTGCTATCTGCTTTCCTTTTGGACTTACACTGATGTTTTACCTTTTTGCAGAGATGGGCGATCAGTTTGCTGAGTTTTATAAATCACTCTATGACAGTCAGGCTAAGCGGGGAGAGCAAGTACTCAGGAAGACTTCTGGTAAGAGGAAGAAGTCGACTGTGGGCCCTTCCAAGTCCAAGAAGGCCAAGGCTACCACTCTTCCTTCCCCCGAGAACATAATTGAGGTGGAAGACCAGTCTTCTGCCCAGCTTCCGACCGCCGAAAACCCTTCTTCGGAACCTGACATCCTCGGGGAGACGCTAAGTCCTGCCCCTGCTACTGAGATCCCAGTAGAGCGAACGTCTGCCCTGGAGTTTGAAAAGGGTAGGAGGAGGAAGGGGAAGAATGTCAATGAGGATGTTCGGGAGGTCGATTCTGAGGAGTGCGTCCCCGAAGTTCCACCAGGTTTTTTCCTTAGCCATTCCGCTACCAACCTTAGTATTTTTCGTATCTACGATTTTGTGGATGAATGGCTAAGGGATGATGTCTTGATGGAACTTCGGCGTGACCTTGCAGAGAACGCCCCTACTGCTTCCTGGGTGGAAGCTCATGCCCGTCAGAGGGCTCTTCGGGAACGACGGATTCCTTAGGGCAAGGTGCCACGGGAGCCCTCCTGGTCGTTCAAAGAGGACATGGATTTCTTCTCTGAGGATAGCCAGCTGATGGCTCCGCAAATGGCATCGGGGGTGCTGACTAATGCCACTTTTCAGTCCCTTACAACCGAATGTCCCAGCTAAGAGATTCTCGCGGCGAGGATGACCGAGCACGCTGCTCAGGTGGTCTTTTCTTTTCTTGTTTTTCAGAAAATTGATTCAAGCCATTACTGCCTTCCGATGCTTATTTGGTGCCTTGGCTTTCCGCAGCTTTTGGCATATAGCGGGTACTTCCGCGCCTGGTCAGTGAAACAAACAGAGACCCGCTCTCGGTCCAAGGATTCCCTGCAGAAGATGAAAGAGTATCTCGCCCAATATGCCCTAAAGTATGGCGAGTTAAACAAAATCGCGAAAGAAGATCTTGGGAGTCTTCGGGCCGAGGTTGTGTCCAGCAGGCAGGAGCTGCTTACCGACTTCTCAGCCAAGGTTGAAGACCTCTGCTCGAAGTGCGTGTCTCTTTCTTTAGAGAATGAGGCCCTTCGAAAGCAGACCGTTCAAGACGGCGAGAACCTTGCGAAATCATTCGCTTTGAATGCCGATCTCCAAGCTGAGATTACGTCCCTAAAGAAGGAGAAGACGAAGAGCAGGAAGAAGAGGAGGCTGGAGGAGAAGATTGTCGCGCTAAAAGCTGAGCTGGCGGCTCTTGGCGCCGAGAAGAATCGTAGCGAGCAAATGTCGAAGACATCTTACCAAGATGGTTTTTTCGTGGCTCGTCATCAGGTCCTCGCTCGGCACCCTAGGCTTGACATTTCGCATTTGTTTGCTTTGTACTTTCCCCAAGAGCCAAGATCTTCCTGGTCCAAAGTCGAGTTCCTCAATCTTCCTTCGGCTCGGCCTGCGTCTTTGACTGAGCCCTCTGGAGATGATAATGTTTGACGAAACGTCTGATACCCTTGCTCAGTCATAGGCTTTTCTTCTTCGTTCTTTGTAATTTTTTTTTTCTTTTTCTTAGGATTTTTTAATGAAGGATTTTTTCTCCATTCTTTTTCCTGAATATGCTTTATCAGCAGCTAGTACGATTCCAAGCGTGCACTTTTGACGAACACCAGCACCTTATCTTTCGGAAGGAACCTTTTTGAACTTCTTTCGTGTTCGGATGGGTTTTTAAGCTTAGTACGGAACTTTGTACGGCAGGACCATTAAGGCGCACTCTTCCGATAACGAGGGCAAATTTGTCATGTATTTTGCTGACGACTTCGGGGAGGAGTAGCTTACCGGCTTTCTTTGAAGAAAAAATTATCTAAGTATAGAATTTTTTTAGAGAGTCTGAATGCCAAGTATTCTTCAACTCCATTCCCTCAATATTACCCAACTTAAAGACCCCTGGGCGGACTTCGTCGAGAACCAAATAGGGTCCACTCCAATTTGGCCGAAGTACCCCTTCTGATGGCCTTCGCTGTTCGAACTCGGCTTTTCGGAGAACGAGGTCTCCCTTTTTGATCCCCTTTTCTCTTACATGTAAATTGGCGGTGCGTGCTATTCGTTGCTGGAAGGCCTTTCTCCTTAACTCGGCCATCTCGCGGTGTTCTTCGAGGAGGTCCAGTTTTGCTCTTAGTCCAAGATCATTTCCTCCTTCATCGAACACCTGTACTCTTACCGAGGGCTGCATGACTTCAATGGGGATAATGGCCTCGGTCCCGTATACGAGAGAGAAAGGAGTCTCTCCCGTGGCTCTTCGGGGAGTTGTTCGGTAACTCCACAGCACGCTTCGGAGCTCTCTTGGCCATTTCCCTTTTGCCTCTTCTAGCCTTTTCTTCAGGCCATTTTTTATTGTTCTGTTAGATACCTTGACTTGCCCATTGCTCTGAGGGTGAGCCACTAGGGAAAAATGTATCTTGACGCCCAGGTCCTCCATGAATTCCTGGAACCCCTTATCCGTGAATTAAGTCCCGTTATCGGCCACTATTACCCTCGGAATGCCAAATCAGCATATGATGTTTTTCCATACGAATTTATGAGCGTCCTTCGCCGAGATTGATGCTAGCGGTTCTGCCTCTATCCACTTAGTGAAATAGTCCACTGCGATGATGCAAAATTTTACTCCACCGGGGGTGTTTGGGAGAGGTCCGATAAGGTCAATGCCCCAGACGGCGAAGGGGCAGGGATAGTCTGTTGCACTTATTTTTTTTTAAGGTAGCTTTTGGATACTGGCGTGCCTTTGGCAATTGTCGCATCTTCGGACGAATTGCCTTGCGTCCTTCCTTAGGGTAGGCCAAAAGTAACCTTGGCAGAGTATCACTCCTGCGAGGGCGTCCGTTCCTATATGGGAGCCACACACTCCTTCATGTACTTCTTCAAGTATTACTTTGACGTCATCCTCGCCTATACATGTTTGTAGAGGGCTGGCGTACCCTTACCTGTACAGTTCTTTCCCAATGAGGAAGTACCTTCCCGCACGCTTTCGTATCTTTGCGACTTCTTTAGGATCCTCGGGAAGCTCTGAAGTTGCCAAATATCTCTTGAGGGAGCTTTGCCATCCCTTCTCCGAGGTTTCTAGGCACATTAACTCTGTGCTGGGGTGTTTTAGCACTTCGGTGGGTTCCTTAGCCTTGGCCAAGGCATCTGCTTAGCTATTATCCCTTCGGGGCACGATCTTTATGTACACCGAGTCAAAATCCTCAATGAGTTTCTGAACGAGGTTGTGATACTTGGCCAAAATTGGGTCCTTTGCCGCATATTCTCCCTTTGTCTATCAGACTATTAACTGTGAATCACTGTGGGCCACAAGGTTCTTCACACCTACATTTCTAGCCATTTTCAGTCCGGCTATAAGGGCTTCATATTCAGCAATGTTATTGGTAACATTAAAACTGAATTTGACTGCTTTAGAAGCTTCCATGCCTTCGGGACCCTGAAGGACTATTCCAGCTCCTTGATGTTCTATGCCTGATGCCCCATCGACGAACAGTTTCCATTCTAGATCAGTCTCTGTTTTTCCTCCCGGAAGCGCTTCGATCTTTTCAATCTCGGGCATCTCGACAATGAAGTCTGCAAGTGCCTGAGCCTTTATTGCCCTTCTAGGCTCGTATGTAATGTCATATTCACCGAGCTCAATGCACCATTTTGAGAGTCTTCTCGAATGCTCCACTTTTTTCATCACATCTCGCAGGGGCCAATTACTTCGTACGGTGATGGTGTGTCCTTGGAAGTAGGGTCGCAATCTCCTACCCGCCAGCACTAACGCGTAAATAGCTTTTTGGAGCAACGGGTACCTTGTCTCGGCGCCATGCAGGGACTTGGTTACGTAATACACCGGCCATTGTTTCCTGCCCTCTTCTTTCACTAGGACAGAACTCACCGTCTTTTCAGTGACTGTGAGATAAAGAATGAGAGGTTCCCCCTCCCGAGGTTGCCGAAGTGTTGGGAGGTGAGTTAGATAAGTTTTGAGCTCTCCCCAGGCTTCCTGGCATTCTGTATTCCATGGATGTTCCTGGATTCCAGAGGTACCACCTTCTTTGGAGACTTTGGTGAGTACTTTGAAAAACGGGCGACATCGGTCACCGTGCCTGGAGATGAATCTACTTAGGGAGGTGATCCTCCCGGTAAGCCTCTGTATGTCTTTGATAGACGTAGGTATCCAGAAATTCAGCAGGGCTTTTACTTTCTTAGGGTTAGCGTCTATTCCTCTTTCTGATACCATAAACCCGAGGAATTTTCCTGCGTTTACCCCGAACAAACACTTTTCAGGATTAAGGCGAATGCCGAATTCCTGAAGTCGTTGGAAGCTTTCGGTTAAGTCGGTGATATGATTTTTGGGTACTTTGCTTTTGACTATCATATCATCGACGTATACTTCCATGTTCCTACCGATTTGCACATCGAATACCCTGTTCATCAGTCTTTGGTAGGTGGCTCTTGCGTTTTTGAGCCCGAAGGGCATTCTGACATAAGTACCAATCTCTGTGATGAATGCCATTTTTTCCTCATCCTCGGGGTTCATCCGGATCTGATGATACCCGCTAAAGGCGTCAAGGAAGCTAAGCAGTCCGTACTCGGCAGTTGCGTCTACCAGCTGATCTATGGCCGGTAACGGGTAGGAGTCTTTTGGACAGGCGTCGTTTAAGTTTCGGAAGTCGATGCACATTTAGAGCTTTTCACTACCCTCTTTTGTGGCTATAACCACATTGCTGAGCCATTCGGGGTATTTTACTTCCCTTATTACCCCAGCCTCAGTGAGGCGACTAACTTCGACCTTGACGAAGGACTTTTTGTGAGCTGATAGACTCCATTTTTTCTGTCGCACTGGTCTGACGTGTGGTTGTACTTTAAGATTGTGCTGGATTATGCTGGGGTCAACCCCAGGCATATCATTCGGTGAATAAGCAAATAGATCTTTGTTCATGCACAAAAAGGATACAAGCCTATTTTTGTCCCCTTCGGCCAGTTTCTTCCCAATTAGGGTGCTACGGCCGGGGATCAATTCTATATCTTCTGTTTCTATTTTTTTGAGGCTTTCCATTTCTTCTGCCGTTGCTTTTTCATCCATCAAGACCTTTTTTCCTTCTGCCGAAGTTTGCACCTGGATCTTGGTCGGGCTTTGCCTGGCTCTTGGGAAGACTTTCCTAACCTCGGCCTGGTCTATGAAGATTTCAGCATCTCCGTCTTTGATGGCGAAGGTGACCGTCAGGTACCTTACGTCTGGCTGAATGTGAAAATTGCCTTGAGTCTGTCTTCCCAGAATGGCATTATATGCTGACGGCACATCAATGACTATAAATCTTGTTATGCTGGACGCGATTAGCTCTTCTTTGCTCTTAGGTGAGACCCCTTTCAGCATCATAGGTAGGTCGATGTACCCAAGGACTGGGAGTTCAGACTGCCCGACGTCGAAGGTGGGGGAACTGACTGGGGTAAGATCACTTTTTGAGATGTCTAATTTACCCAGCAGATGAGAAAAAATGACGTTCGTGTTCGAACCGTCGTCGAGGAGCACTCTCTTGACGTCCCGGTTCCCTATCCTTGCCATCACAACGAGGGGGTCATCGTGGGGGAACTTTATCACAGTCCCATCCCTATGGTTGAGCCTTCGCGGGGAGTTCCCGTACTCCGTGATGGAGACTATAAATCTTTTTCTCTCGGCCGAGGGTATCCCAGTAGTGATGGTTTGGCTAATCCCTGCCGAGGGTGGAAGACTTTTCCGGGGACTTCGGTCCCGCCGTCTGTCTGAGTCATACTCTTCATCGTCTGCTCTCCTCTGCTCTTCTTTTTGCCCTTTTAGAGAGGGCATCCGCAGGTATCGCCGAAGTTGACCCTGTTTGATCAGGCACTCGATGTACTTCTTCAACTGGTAACAGGCTTTAGTGTCATGGCCATGATCCCGGTGAAATTGACAGAATTTTTTCATATTCCTTTTATTCTCCGGGGTCATGGCCTTTGGCCTTGGGACTGTAGTCCCCTGCCTTTTTAACGCCATTAGAATGCTAGCTCTTGTGGTGTTTAAGGGAGTGAATGCTACGGGCCTCTTTCCATTTTGCCTGCAGAGTCGCTCTCCCTCGTTCTGCTGGCGTGGCTGATGGCCAATCCCTTCGGTGCGAGGGTGTTCGCCCTTAGGTCCTCCCATTCTGAGTTCTTCGGCGGTCATGTGTTGCTCGACTCTTCTGTAAAATTCCCCAAAAGTTTCTGGAGGGTCTTTGGAGAACTCGTAGAACAACTGGGAGTCCCTCCGCAGTCCTCTGACCATTGCCAGGATGCGAATTTCTGGCCGAAAGTCTGGTACGCTCAGTGCTTCTCTATTGAATCTTTCAACATAGTCGCGGATGGTCTCCCCTCATTTCTGAGCTATGTCAAACATTTGCACTGGCATTTTGGCAGTTGGCCTACTACCAATAAACTGTTGGGTGAAAGCAGTAGATAGTTCTTGGAAGGTCAACAAACTTCCCTGGGGCAAAGAGCCATACCACGCTATTGCTGGTCCTGAGAGTGTCACCTCAAAACATTTACAGAGCGTGGCATCGTCCGCACCATGGAGCACCATACTTCGCTTATATTTGGTCAGGTGCGCTTGGGGGTCACTTCTTCCGTCATACATTTCCAGGCGAGGAACCCTGAAATCACTGGTCATAGGCGCCTCTACTACCTCGCGTATGAAAGGCGACTCCTCTCCGGTGTAGGAGTCGGATAACCGGGACCAGACTGGTTTTCAGGAGATATGTTTCTCGACCCTTTCCAGCCTTCCCAGGATCCTTTCCATAAGGGCGGCAGTGCTGGTTCCTTCCTGCCGTCGTGTGCTTGCTGGTAGTGGCAAATTTCTTCTCCGCCTTGGAGAACGACTCCGGCGAGGGGGAGAAGGGGACTTCTGGTAATGGGATGCGCTCTGTTGACAGGAGGCCCTGGTCTCTTTTAGGGCCTCCCCTCTGGCGGGGCGCGCCTCAACGGGTTCACCATCTATTGAATATGTGTCAAGGGAGTCTCCACTCCCTGAACTCCGGTGAGTAGATCGCGAGCTCCTTTCCCGACGAATGGCCGGGGGTGAGGCTCTTTGAGTGGGTGGAGGTTGGGGCAACCTCTGGTCAAGCTGCTGAGTGATTTCGGCAATGATAGAATGCTGGAAATCCCATAGGAAGCTCATCGTTACCATCACGGGGCGATCGTCCTCCATCATAGAAGTTTCTGCCACAGGCAGAGTGGTCGCCTGTGATAGCCAAAGGCTGTCGCCTCAATCTGGCCGAATACCCTGCCACAACAACGGCCAGAAGAACTGGCGCTTCCCGGGAATAGGTGGAATCATGCACCTCGGGAGATAGCCTGAGAGATCCGAGCCTCGGCACGCCAGTAAAACTTGAGGACTCCATTCGCCCCCCAAGGTTGTGAACAACGCGCCTTCGGAAAAGTGGCACCAGACATTGCTGCCCGAATATGATATCCCCGAAGGCGGAACCCCCTGGAACTGGGAACCCCCGAACTGAGGGTAGGCTTCCCGAAGAGGCTCTGTCCGAACTAGAGGACGACCTCGCCCAGGGACCTCGGGAGTACGGCAGGCGCATTTAAGGAAGCATTTAAGGAAGCCTCTGACACGTCCCACCACAGACGTAAAAAGTCGCCCTGACGCGCAGACGCCATCAGAATCATATCATGGCCCGTCTCAGCACAAGGCTCGAGGCCATCTAGTTACCAACTATCTGTCACCTACGCCCAGACGTTCAGGAGCATCCGACCGCACACGTGTCATGATCTGAACGGGCTAGGTATTCCTATATATACAGGAAATAAATACTTGACAGGAGGTTGGCAGGCCGGATATACAGCTCCCACACCCTGAGAAAATACCAGGCGAGACTTTTCTGCCTTTCTCTTTGAGCTAGTGACTTTCTCCTTCTTCCGGCCACCACTGACTTGGGCGTCGGAGGCTACCCCCCCGGAAAAACACTCCGGGGGCCTCCTAACCCTGTTTACCAGCTTTTCAGGTACTCTCCTTGGAGCGATCCACCTTCCAGGCGTTCTTCCTCCTAGAAGTCTCCTCAATAGTCATCATGACTCACAACGATGAGGCCTTAGGCCATCATTTGGCGCCGTCTATGGGAACCCGCTCGCAGATTGCCGTCGTTGAGACTCGGCGTTCTAAGGACAAGGGACTCCCAAGGTCCTCGTCCGCGCCTGAGATACAACCGGCTGCTGAGCAGACACTCCCAGAGACTTCTACGCCCGAGGAGGACCGCCCTCTGGTAATCACCATGAGCTTCTTGAGGGACTTTCAGCGCTCGGTCGTTGCTGAAATGACTCAGCAGATCGACCGAAGATGGCCACAGCAGTCACAGGCCCAGAAACCCTCCTCATCAACAAGCCCTCGGGAGAGAAGCCCCAAGTCTACACACCACAGTTCAGAAAGTGGAGATCCTCGCGGAGAATCATCCACAGAAGATATAGCCCTCGGGAAACGGCCTGTGGGACAAACCGGGTCCAAGCGACCGAGAGTCTCACAGCGAAGCAGTTCGTCGCCCGAGGCGAGGGCCCTGACCCCTCCGCGCCGAACTCGCTCCCCGAAAAGGCGCCGTCGATCTCCCTCCCGCGAAAATGGTCCTAGCGCCACTGCGCTTATGGAAAGGATATTGGCACGGCTGGACAGAGTGGAGAAGCAAGTGACCAGAAAACCCGTTTGGGACAGGCTGTCGGGGGCATTATGCGAAGATGGCTCCCCGTTTATTCACACCGTCGTTGAGGCAGCTATGCCAGGCGACTTCAGAGTGCCTAGGCTGGAGATCTATGATGGCCGGACTGATCCACAGGCCCATCTGACGAAGTACAGGCGGAGCATGATAATGCACGGAGCTGATGACGCTACCATGTGCAAATGCTTTGAAGTCACCCTCACGGGCCCAGCAACAGCATGGTACAATTCGTTGCCCCCAGGGACTATCACTGAGTTTCAGGAGTTGTCCACAGCCTTTACCCAGCAGTTCATTGGGAGCAGGCTGACGGCCAAAATGCCTGTACAGATGTTCGACATAGAGCAGAGAAACGGAGAGACGATCCGAGACTATGTCGAACGATTCAACAGGGAAGCACTCAGCGTCCCGGACTTCCGGCCCGAAATCCGCATCCTCGCTATGACACGGGGCCTTCGGCGTGACTCACAGCTGTTCTACGAGTTCTCAAAGGACCCCCCGGAGACCCTCGGAGAATTTTACCGAAGGGCAGAGCAGCACATGACAGCCGAGGAATTGAGGATGGCGGGGCCGAAGTCTGATCATCACCGCGCCGAAGGGTCCAGCCAGCAAGCTCGGCATCTTTCTGAACATACAGGTCGACCACGGCGAATGTGAGGAAAGAAACCTCAAAGTTTCACACCCTTGAGCACGACACGGACCAACATTCTCATGGCGCTGGAAAGGCAAGGGACGCAGATTCGGCGGCCAAAGGCCATGGCCGCCGATAATAAGAAGAATGCCAAGAAGTTCTGCCAGTTTCATCGCGACCACGGTCATGACACCGAAGACTGCTTCCAGCTGAAGAAGTACATAGAGTCGCTGATCAAACAGGGCCAACTTCGCAAGTACCTGCGGATGCCCTCCCCAAAGGGCAGAAAAGAGGAGGAAGAGAGGGCCGAAAACGAGGACTATGACTCCGACAGGCGGAGAAACAGAAGTCCAAAAAGGCGCCTTCCACCTCCAGTAGGGGTCATCCAAACCATCACCACGGGGCTCCCATCCTCGGAAAGAAAGCGGAAGGCCAGAGAAATTGCGGTTATGGAGTATCAAAGTCCATCAAATAAATTGGCTCGCAAAGATGGCTCCACTGTCGTCTTCCCCCACGACGACCCGCTGCTGATAATGGCGAGAATAGGGAACTGGGACGTCAAGAGAGTGTTGCTTGATGATGGCTCAAATGCTGACGTCCTATTCTCGCACTTACTGCCGAGCTTGGGCATCTCCAGCAGCGAGCTGAAACCTGTCACCACGCCCACCTTCGGCGTTGGGCCATCCGAACTACCCGTCCTCGGATGGATCGACCTCCCTTTGATGATGAAAGGCACTTCGGTAGACGGAGCAGCTGAGTTGTACGCGTCCACAATGGCAAGATTCATCATCATGGACGTCCTGTCTTCGTACAACGCCATCCTTTGGAAGGCAGACTCAGGGGAACCTGCACATTCGCCCCGATGTGAAGTACTTGACTGTCACATTCGCCACCAAGGATGGAGATGCAGAGGTCTTCATCGACCAAGCCGAGGTAAGAAAGGTGTTTGTAAAAACACGAAAGGCTCCGGCAAACAGCTGTACACAAACGGTGGAGGCAAAGGCGCAGGAGAAAGGCAAAAAAGGAGATCCCGCAGAAGCAGAAACGGAAGCAGTAGATCTTGTCCCAGGACAATCTACCCGAATAGGGAAGAGCTTGGCCAAAGGTGATAAAGAAAATCTTGTATCCTTTCTACTAAAAAATAAAGATCTGTTTGCCTACTCGCCGAAAGACATGCCAGGAGTGAACCCTGGCATAATACAGCACAGCCTCAAAGTAAGCCCGGAAGCAAAACCTATCAGGCAAAAGAAACGAAGCATCTCAGCCCACAAAAGCAACTTCGTGAAAACTGAAGTCCAGCGCCTATTGGATGCTGAAGTTATCAGGGAGGTAAAATACCCCGAATGGTTAAGCAACGTGGTCATTGCCACAAAAGAAGGTAGCAGCAAACTCCGGATGTGCATTGATTTCAGAAACTTGAACGATGCTTGCCCGAAAGACTCATTTCCCCTCCCGCCAATAGATCAACTGGTAGATTCAACGGCCGAATACGGGCTCCTGAGCTTCCTAGATGCCTTCAGCGGCTACCATCAGATAAGGATGGACCTCGAAGATGAAGAGAAAACTGCCTTCATCACCGAGGGAGGAACGTACTGCTATATCAGAATGCCCTTCGGGCTGAAAAATGCAGGAGCCACCTACCAGAGACTGATGAACAAGGTCTTTAAAGACCAAATGGGGAGAAACATGGAAGTATATGTTGATGATATGATAGTAAAAAGCAAGCTGCCCGGCTACCACGTTGCAGATTTGGAGGAAACCTTCCAAAAGCTCAGAGCCTTCGGGATTCGCCTTAACCCCGAGAAGTGTATCTTCGGGGTGACGTCGGGAAAATTCCTTGGGTACATGGTATCCGAAAGAGGCATCGACGCCAATCCTGAGAAGATTAAGGCTCTGCTTGAGTTCCGAACTCCTGCCACAGTTAAAGACGTGCAGAGACTAACCGGAAGAATAACCTCTCTGAGCAGGTTTATTTCCAGGTACGGAGATAGGTGTAGACCTTTCTTCAAAGTCCTCACAAAGGCAGCAAAGATGGAAGGCGACCTCGGAAGAAACAATCATCCCTGGGATGAAGATTGCCAAAAGGCCTGGGAAGAACTCAAAGTCTACCTGGCCAGCCTGCCGACTCTGCGACAACCTCGGGAGGGAGAACCCCTCGTACTGTACCTCGCCGTCACAGAAAAGGCCGTGAGCTCGGTCCTGATAAAAGAAGAAGGGCCGAAACAATGGCCGGTCTACTACGTCAGCAAGTCCCTGCATGGCGCTGAAGTCAGGTACCCTTTGCTTCAAAAAGCTATATACGCCTTGGTGCTTGCAGGAAGAAGACTGCGACCATATTTCCAGGCTCACCCCATCATCGTCCGAAGTAGTCTACCACTACGGGATGTTATGAAGAGAGTTGATCATTCGGGAAGGCTCTCCAAGTGGTGCATAGAGCTTGGCGAACACGAAATCACGTATGAGCCTCGGAAGGCCATAAAAGCCCAAGCATTGGCAGATTTTATCACCGAAATACCCACCACTGAGGAGAACCACTCAGATCCGAAAGAAGGTGAGCCAGAATGGACCTTGCATGTTGACGGAGCCTCGGGGTCCGAACACCAGGGAGCTGGAATAGTTATCAGAGGACCCGAAGGCCTAGAGGTGATGAAGGCTATCAAGTTCAGCTTCAACGTCACCAATAATGTGGCTGAGTATGAAGCCCTCATAGCGGGATTACGCTTGGCCAGAAAGATTGGCGTGAGAAACTTAAGGGCTCACAGCGATTCCCAGCTGGTAGTTCGGCAGACGGCAGGAGATTATGGGGCGAAGGACCCAATCTTGGCAAAATACCACGAGCTGGTAAGAAAACTCATCCAAGAGTTTGACGCCGTGCGGATCGAAAATGTACCCCGGCGGAATAACACTGAGGCAGATTGCTTAGCGAAGTCCAAAACATACACCGAGGTGCTAGACCATCCAAGCATCTCCGTGCTAAGCGTAACGACCTCGGGAATGGGGTGGAAGGACCCCATAAAGAGATACCTCGCAGAGAATGAGCTTCCCGAAGACGCCGGCAATGCTGCAAGACTGCGAAGACGCGCCGGAAGGTTCTTCCTGATTGGTGAAGAGTTATATCGGCAAGGATATGCAAATCCGCTGCAGAGATGTATGGGGGAAGAGGATACTGAGATGGTCCTCGAAGAAGTCCACGAAGGCATGTGCGGCTCGCACATTGGAACTGATGCCCTTGCAGCAGTGATACTCCGCCAAGGATACTTCTGGCCTACCCTGAGAAAGGACGCAAGGCAGTTCGTCCTGAAGTGCGGTAGTTGCCAGAGACATGCAAAAATCCAGAGGATACCCTCGGAAATGGTAACGTCGGCAGACTATCCTTGGCCCTTCGCAGTCTGGGGTATAGACCTCATTGGGCCACTCCCCACAGCGCCCGGAGGCGTGAAATTCTGCGTGGTAGCAGTGGACTATTTCTCAAAGTGGGTAGAGGCAGAACCACTAGCAACTATCTCGGCAAAAGAAGTGCAGAAGTTCGTATGGAAAAACATCGTATGCAGATTTGGCATACCGAGGGTACTAGTAGCTGATAATGGATCCCAGTTCATAGACAAACGATTCCAGGAATTCATCAGCGACCTCGGAATAAAGATGCACTTCGCCCCAGTAGCTCACCCCCAAAGCAATGGGCAGGTGGAAGTATCAAACAGGACCATAAAAGATGGCCTGAAAAAGAGACTTGGGGAAGCCAAGGGGAAATGGCCAGGAGAACTCCAAAGTGTATTGTGGAGCTACCGAACGACGCCACGAAGAGGCACAGGGGAAACTCCCTTCTCACTCGTCTTCGGAACAGAGGCCATTATCCCAATAGAGATAGTTCAGCCTTCAATACGGGTGCAAGTATTTGATGAAGGCGGAAACGACCTCGGTCTGAGAACTAAGCTGGACCTTGTGGCCGAACACAGAGAAATAGCCGAGCTGAGAAGAAAAGCTTTCCAGCAAAGAGTGGCCGCGGCTATCAACTTAAAAGCCAGGCCAAAAGAAATCAAAAAAGGAGACCTCGTTCTCCGAAAGGCCGACTTTGCACCCCGAAGGCCATCTCACGGAGTACTTCGCGCAAATTGGGAAGGACCTTATCTGGTTCTCGCCGAAGTACGAAAAGGCGTGTACAAGCTTGGCGACGCCGAAGGCGTAGAATTGAAAAACACTTGGCATTCAGACGCCCTGAAAAAATTATACGCCTAAGGTTGAGCGGAAGAAATATATTGTACAAAAAATATTCTAAGTACAGGATGGTCCGGAGAAGAATGGTCTTCAGAAAATTTTTAAGTATACCAAATTGTCCAGGACAAAATTCCGCGAAGGTGCTCGCCACGAAAAAGCAGATATGACTTCCCGAAGTCCGTTGAGCCACTATGCTCAGGAAAAATGGGAAACAAGAATCTTACAAAAGTACTCGGCATAATCAGTGCAGAGAAAATTTTCCGAACACCCTTGAGCGAACATGCTCGGGAAAAAGGGAAAGCAAGAATCTCGCAAAAGTACACGCCAAAACAAAAGCAGAGGTAATTTCTGAACACCCTTGAGCGAGCGTGCTCGGGAAAAAGGGAATGAACAATCTCTTGAAAATTTTCCTAAGTCCCTTGAGCAAATATGCTCGGGACAATAGGAAGACAGAAAAATTTGGCTGAAGGTTTTCCGAAGGCCCTTGAGCGAACATGTTCGGGATAAAAGGAAACAAAAAGCCTGCAAAAGACTTAGCCAAATTTTTACAAACTTTCCAGAAAGTCTCTTGAGCGAGCACGCTCGGGACAAAGGAAGGTAAAAAGTTTCTTTGGTTGCAGGTTTTCCGAAAGTCTCTTGAAGCAAACGTGTTCGGGACAGTGGAAATGAAGAAACTTGCAAGAAAGGACTTAGCCGAAAAGATTGTTCATTTAGAGCAAACGCTGCCTTACAAAAGAAGTGTCCAAAGAAGGAGCACGAAGGAGAAAAATAAGAGGAGCCCTAAAACAAACTAGGGAGAGCCGGGCGGACGAAGACCAGGAAGCTTCAGATGCTCGACCTTGGACCACTGCCACCGAGGTCCCTCAGGAATATTTAGGCCCTCCAGAAAAGAGAGGTCCAAATCTGGGAACCTCTGCAGCACCTGGTGCCGAGCGAGGCAGAAGCCGTCCTGAAAGGCGACCTTGGCCATGTCATCAGAAGTACGTTTTTGAACGCCAAGGACATTGACCTCGTCCCTCAGCTCAGCAACCTCCTCTTCGAGCTCGCTTATCCCCAGCGTCTCTCCGGACTCCTTCTTCAGAGCCTCGACCTCGGCTTGAAGAGCAGTGTTCTCGTCCGTCAACCTCGACGCAAGACTGTCGGAAACAGCCTTGTCCTTGACAAGATCTTCGTTGGCGGCGAGCAGCCCCTTTACTTGGTCGCCGAGGTCGGCAATCTTCCGGGAGGAGTCCTTTTCAAGTTCTTCTCTTTTCTTCGAGAACTCCTCCCGAACGGCAGCAAGTTGCTGAGAACAATCCGCTGTCAGCTGCTGGTTGCTGGCGATCACCTTCGCAAGCGAAGCCTTCGCTTCACTGAGTTCCCGCGAAGTCGCATCCTTGGAGGTAGCCTGTCTGGCCACCCAAACTCGGAGATAACCAGTGTACTCCAGCAGCTACGGCAAGGCAAAAGTCCAGGTTAGTACAAGTCTAAACACTTAGAAAATTGAGGAAAAAAGTGTAAAGACTATACCTGAGCAGCATGCTCGGTGACTTTTGCGGCGAGGATATTATCCCCCGGGTGAGCCGCCGCAATGGCCCGGAAGGAGGCGTCAGTGGTGATCCCCTTCCAAATCTCTTTTGTCATCTTCGGACAATCGTCGGAGAACAAATTCATATCCTCCGTGATTGTCCAAAAGGGCTCCAAGGGGATCTTCCCCTCAGGGATTGTGGCATCGCGCAGGGCCCGTTTCCTCTCATGAATGGCCCTCCAGCCAGCAGTAAGAGGCTCCCCTGAAAGTGAGAAGGAAGTTAGGAGCAGAAGAAAAATTCACGAAAGGAAAAGGAGCTGAACTTCGCCTAAAGGCATACCTGGAGGAACCTCGGAGACAGTGTCCTCGGGATCCTCGGGCCCCTCGGAAGAAAGACCCTTACCCTTCTGCCGGTACCGCTCCTCGGCGGTGGGTACTTCTACCACTACAGTGTTTCTGGGGGCCTCGAGGTCGGGAGGAGGCACCTCGGCGGAAGTAGCGGGGACCTCGGCCGGTGGAATTTCAACAAGACCAGCGTCTTCGCCAGCTTCTTCTTCCAAAAGCTCTGGCTGAGAAGGCTGGAGAGCCTTCCTAGCTCGCTTCGCCGAGGGTCCCGCCCCTGTCGTCTTCCTTCTTCGGGAAGCCGCCTTCTTTGTCTGCTCCCCCTTCTCCACTTGGCCAGAAAAGAGGGCCTTGTAATAAGCGGCAGCCCCATTGCCCATCTCTGAAAAAGAGAAGAAATATCAGCGTAAGTCCGAGGAAAAAGTATAAAGGGATGGAAGATTACTCACTTTCGGCAAAAGTTTCGAAAGAAGTCTCCCCCTTAAGGAGCTTGACCAGCCAGGAGTCCTTCCCGGCGATGGCGGGAGCGGGCATATTGAGGTCAGTCTCGTGCTCCTTAACCACTTTCAGCTCCCGAAGGACTTCTTCGGTCATCAAGCTCCAGTTGATAGGAAAGGGGTAAAGAGCACGAGGAGAGACCTCGGGAGCCCAGTCAGCGACTGCCCGAATGCGGGCGTCGAAATCCGCAAACACGGAAGCCAACGGTGGGGTCAGCAACATCCTCGGATCAACGACGTCTGCGTTCAGCACTCCCTGAGCCCATCTGGTCGGGACACCAGACCAGTTCTTATCCACCTTGAGGAAAAAGAACTTAGGCTGCCACCCCCGCCAGCTATCCTTCGTGTCGAAGGTGAAGGTGAATTTTTTGCTCCCGGATCCCCGAGGCAGCAGAAAATAGAAGCCACCCTTCGGGACCACATAGAGCTTGTAGTACTGCATGAAAATGATGAAGTGGGGCTCTATCCCGAACACGCCACACATGCAGAGGTAGGCGTTAAAATAGCAGTACGCGTTCGGGGGAAGCTGGTTCACAGCAATGCCATGGAATTGGCAGAACTCGCAAACCACCTTCGGGGGAGGATACCGAAGTCCGGCCTTCAGTTGGGCTCGGAAGACGGTAACCTCGTCGCCACGGTTTGAAAAAGCAAAATGGCTAGAACGAGGCAGTCTGGTCACAGCGTAAGACGGAAGAAATAATTTTTTCTTCCACCTCTCTAGTTTTTCGGGGGTGGTACAGCAAGGATGGGCCAGAAGAGGTTTCCAGCTCTCGGGAACAGGCATCGCAGACATGAAAAAGAGTTTGAGATGGAAAAGAAAATAGTTTCCAGAAAAAACTCAGAAGACGAGTTTGGAAAAAACAACAGTTTTCCAGAAAAACTCAAAAAAATAGAGGAATCAGAGTACTCTGAAAATCAAAACCCACCAAAAGATTTGCCTGAGGACGCCGTCGTGAAAGTTGGTAGGAAAAAGCTCTGATTAAAGAAGCTCCGCCACAGAAAGCAAGATAAAACGCAAGAACAGAGGGCAGAGCAGAAAAAGAGCAGAAAAACAGTAAGTGGGACTTATGATGGAATGGGCTATTTATAGGCCAAAGGTGGATAACCGAAAGAACATCATAAGTACCCATTGGAGGCGAACCGTCGCCGTAACTGCCCGCTGCACCCGAAAAGGCGCGCCCTCTGTAAATGACGCGCCTCTCCTCCAATGGCAAGAAGCCACGTGTCAACCGCTGCGCAGAAATGGGGGACGTGCCTCCCCAAACGTGCCTGGAAAACCGGGACACGCCTCCTGATTGGGACACGTCGTTTGACATCCCTGAGAAATGGAGACGCGCCGCTCAGTCTGACACGCTTGGCCATCAGACCTGCAGAAATAAAAAGCAGGCCACCTCGAGGACACCAAGAGACAGGCTATGGCTGAACAGCCCATGACTTTTGGGCAAGAGGTGTATCTTCGGTACAGGCTTTGCCTCGGAGACACCAAAGAATAGGCCAAGGCCGAACAGCCCAGACCCTCGGGCAAAAGGTGCGACCTCGGAACAGGTTATGCTTCCCAACAAGACTCCCAACGGCAACCTCGGAAAGAGATGCAAACCGAACTCTTCACTTCGGCTTTCCAGAGGGGGGCATGTGATAGCCAAAGGCTGTCGCCTCAATCTGGCCGAATACCCTGCCACAACAACGGCCAGAAGAACTGGCGCTTCCCGGGAATAGGTGGAATCATGCACCTCGGGAGATAGACTGAGAGCTCCGAGCCTCGGCACGCCAGTAAAACTTGAGGACTCCATTCGCCCCCCAAGGTTGTGAACAACGCGCCTTCGGAAAAGTGGCACCAGACATTGCTGCCTGAATATGATATCCCCGAAGGCGGAACCCCCTGGAACTGGGAACCCCCGAACTGAGGGTAGGCTTCCCGAAGAGGTTCTGTCCGAACTAGAGGACGACCTCGCCCAGGGACCTCGGGAGTACGGCAGGCGCATTTAAGGAAGCATTTAAGGAAGCCTCTGACACGTCCCACCACAGACGTAAAAAGTCGCCCTGACGCGCAGACGCCATCAGAATCATATCATGGCCCGTCTCAGCACAAGGCTCGAGGCCATCTAGTTACCAACTATCTGTCCCCTACGCCCAGACGTTCAGGAGCATCCGACCGCACACGTGTCATGATCTGAACGGGCTAGGTATTCCTATATATACAGGAAATAAATACTTGACAGGAGGTTGGCAGGCCGGATATACAGCTCCCACACCCTGAGAAAATACCAGGCGAGACTTTTCTGCCTTTCTCTTTGAGCTAGTGACTTTCTCCTTCTTCCGGCCACCACTGACTTGGGTGTCGGAGGCTCCCCCCCCGGAAAAACACTCCGGGGGCCTCCTAACCCTGTTTACCAGCTTTTCAGGTACTCTCCTTGGAGCGATCCACCTTCCAGGCGTTCTTCCTCCTAGAAGTCTCCTCAACAGTCATCATGACTCACAACGATGAGGCCTTAGGCCATCAGCCTGTTGAGTCTCAGGTGCGATGGGGGATCTTGAAATCCCTTTGTCCTTCGAGTGCCGAGTCTCCACGACGGCGACATGGGATAGGGTTCCCATAGACGGCGCCAAATGGCGGCCTGCGGCGGCCTCATCATGTGTCATTATACAGGTAGGGAAGACTTCTGATGGAGGAGAGCACTTTTGGAGGAGATTCCCCAGTGGGATGTACCTGAAATACTCTAGAAAACACAGGTCAGGAGGTCCCCGGTGTGTATTCCCGGGGAGGAGCCTCTGACGCCCAAGTCAGTATTTTCAGATAATCGGATTATGTGCCCTTTTGTGTATTCAAAGAGAACTCTTTTTCTTCTCTCCTTTGCCCCTTACCCCGCTAGGACGCTTCCTGGGTATTTTATAAAGGAGGCGTACAGAAGACATTTTCCTCTTGTGGTCGTTCGAGATCATGACACGTGTCTGGTGGGATGTGATCCCTTCTTTTCCACAAGCGAAGGGACGTTTATCTTAGCAAAGGTCGCTTGGCTGACAGCCTAGGCATTCCCAGAGTGTTATATTGAAACATCCCTCTGATGGCGTGCTTCAGTGATAGCGTGTCAGAATGTACTTGGGGGATGACTTTTATGGGGAGGTGTCAGAGGCTCCTTAAATGCTTTGTTCATACTTTTTGAGGTTATTTTGACGCCTCGGGTAATGTATTCCCCGAGGATGGGTCCTCCGAGGGATACCCCCGTTTCCGAAGGGGCTCTGATGTCTCTACTGAGGTTGGTTTTACCATTTCCCAAGGAAGTGAACTCCCTACATTAGGCCAGGGAGATCGTTCATCCTTCCGACCTTGGCTGGCAATTTACCTTTGGCGAAGTCGGTACTCCGTCAGACCTGGTAGCTCAGCCAGTGATGGGCACCTCGGCTATCACCGTGTTTGGTTGACGCTCATTCTGAGGAAACGTGTAATTTTCGCAAGTACTTACTTGTACCTTGTTCAGCAAGATTTCTTAGGTGGAGTTATTTTTCCAGAAAATTTTCTGTACGTAGAAAACTTTCTAACTATACAATTTCCTGACAAGATTCTAAGCGTAGAATTTCTTCAAGGCATCCGAATGCCATGTATTTTTCAGTTCTCCACATTCGGTATAGATGAGCTTATAGACTCATTTCCGAACCTCATCAAGGACCAAATAAGGCCCTTCCCAGTTTGCCCGAAGTACTCCATGAGATGGTCTTCGAGCTTCAAACTCAGCCTTTCGGAGAACGAGGTCTCCCTTCCTAATTCCTTTTCACCTGACGTGTAGGTTCACAACTATAGCCATCCTTTGCTGAAAAGCTTTTCTTCTAAGTTCAGCCACTTTTCTGTGTTCGTCAATCAGGTCGTGTTTAATTCTCAACCCGATGTCATTTTCCCCTTTGTTGAACACCTGTATCCTGACCGATGGCCGAATCACCTCGATAGGAATAATGGCCTCCGTGTCGAAGATGAATGAGAAAGGTCTCTCACCCGTGGCCCTTCGGGGCATTGTCCGATAGCTCCATAGCACACTAGGAAGTTCTCTTGGCCATTTTCCCTTTGCATCTCTCAATCTCTTTTCCAGACCATCCTTTATGGTTATGCTAGATACCTTTACCTGTCCTTGCTCTGGGGATGAGCTACTGGGGCGAAGTGCATTTTTATCCCGAGGTCGGTGATGAATTCTTGGAATCCATTGTCAGCAAATTGGCAACCATTGTCGGCCACTATCACCCTCGGTATTTCGAACCTACATATAGTGCTCTTCTAGACGAATCTTTGTATGTCTTTTGCCAAAATGGTTGCCAGGGGCTCTGCCTCGACCCATTTAGTGAAGTAATCTACTGCGACCACGGAGAACTTTACTCCTCCGGGTGCAGTCGGGAGTGCCCCGATGAGGTCAATGCCCCATATTGCAAAGGGACAGGGGTAGTGAGCCGAGGTTATTCGCTCCGAGGGAATCCTCTGGATTTTGGCGTGTCTTTGGCAATTATCACATTTATGGACAAACTGCCTCGCTTCCTTTATTATGGTGGGCCAGAAGTACCCTTGGCGGAGTATTACTCCTGCCAAGGCGTCAGTTCCTATGTGGGAACCGCAGGCCCCCTCGTGGACTTCTTTGATGACTGCCTATATGTCCTCTTCGCTGACACACCTTTGTAGCGGGCTCGCATACCCCTGTCGGTATAACTCTTCCCCGATTAGGAAATATCGCATAAAGCATCTTCGTACTTTTACTGCTTCGTGAGGATCTTCGGGAAGGTCTGAGGTTGTGAGATACTTTTTTATGCGACTTTTCCATCCCCTTTCGGAGGCTGCTATGCTCATTACTGTTATGCTCGGGTGGCTCAGTATTTCAGTGGACTTTCTTGATTTGGACAAGCTATTTGCTTCAGCATTTTCTCGGCGAGGCACGTTCTCGATGTGCACCGCGTCGAACTCCTGAATGAGCTTTGATGCGAGCTCGTGATACTTCATCAAAGTTCTGTCCTTCGCGCTATAGTCCCCTACCATCTTTTGGACCACTAGCTGAGAATCGTTGTGGGCCTTTAGGTTTCTCACACCAATTCTTCTAGCAAGGCATAACCCTGCTATGAGGGCCTTATATTCTGCCATATTGTTGGTGACATTAAACCTGAACTTGATAGCTTTCATAACTTCCATACCCTCAGGACAACGAAAATTACTCCAGCTCCCAGGTGTTCGGTGCCGGAGGCACCATCGACAAACAGAGTCCACTCTGGTTCATTTTGTTAGTATTGTGGCCAAAAGGCCAATCATGAGATGATTGTATTTTTGCACATTGAGTCATGATATTTTATTGAGGCATTAATCCAGCAATTATGTTTGTTGTTTTGTTTCTACGTAACGTAATAAACATAATTGTAACCCTAGAATAATGATATTCTTAAACGTCCCTAGTCTAGTATTATTGTGGATACCATAGAGAGCCTGAACACGTCAACTGTTCAGGTTTTGTGATTCGACTCTACAGTTGAGTGAGAGATCTCAACCGAAAATTAGGTATGAAATTTTCGAACACCCGGTTTACCCCATTTTACTTGGATCCTAGAGGGTTTCGGTTAAATTTCACTGCGCTGTTTGGCTCCCGAAACCCAACAGTGGTATCAGAGCTTCTGGTGAAACCCTAAATCGGGATTGAGTGTTGAATCGCATGATGCTATGTGTTCGATTGGTTTTCGGCCATGATTAATTAGATTGATTCATGATGCATGAAACCGGAATTCGTAATGAACATATGAGATATATGAAGAAACGACACAAATTAGTTGATGAGATTAACCCGAAATTGATAGGTATGAGATACCTATATGGATTAGGATTCTTGCAATAGTTGCAAAAACCCTAGGTTTGTTCGGATTCGGCTTGTTCGAGCACCGAAAGTAAGGTATTTTTGGTGGCTCGAATGGAGGAGTCTCCGGTGCTTACTTTCTCGAAATAGAAGATTTCGGGCTAAGTAATTGTAAGACAATTTTTTTGCGCCGGGGGACGCTGCCCCCCATGCCCCTCGCAAGGGCGGCTCCCCTTGATCCCGTTCGCTGACCGGTCACCGGAACCACCGCCCACTGACCGGCCAGCGGGACCGCCATATGCGAAGCGCCACATAAATAAAACTGGTTAATCAACACGTGAAAACGCCAATGCATCTTTGTTGAATGAGATTTGACATGATATGCTGATTGGTGTTTGAAGCATGGTTCATGGTTATAGCCCTTGATTGGTTGTACTTGTAAATACGGCCTGCGAGTCGTGCCTTTTCTTATCACTCTCATTGTACATTCTCTTCTCACCTTACTCCCCTCGAATGTAACTCGAGGTTTCTATTATTGATGTAATGGTGCATTATGGGCTCATCCAAGGTGGTATGTCCAGGTATCATGCAAGGAGGTATGTCCAAGGAGGTGACAACAAAAGGGCAGCCAAGAAAGGAAGAGAAGGAGCTTGTGAAGACTATTTTCTTTTCTTAGGCTTTTATGATATTCTCATTGGCTTGAGAATATCGCATAGTTTGGGCTATAACCATGTCATGTTTATTTCTTGTAAGCATGAGATGCATGTTTTATATTTGTATGTGATGCATGTATAAAACAACCGGAGATAACAAATTGGTGAGATCAAAAGATAAAATCCCTCAAACAAATATTAAGTCATTAAATGTGATGCCTTCCAAATGTTGGCACTCGTCAAGACTTTGATCAACATTAGGTGGGTTTGCCAAAGCAAAGCACCTATGTTCATCTTGGTAAGGCGCGATGGGATAATAGTGATATCCAAACTGCTAACTTTGGGTTCGACTTAACTAAGTCATCCTAATAGGATTAGGGACTTAGAGGCATAGAGTTGGGCTTAAGTTCATGAGATGAGCTTGGACAAGTGTTGTTCACCCAACTATCCAAGAGTTGCATCAAATGCAATTGGCAATGAGTTGCCTACCTAAATAGTTGTAACTTGAGAGAAAAGCCAAAGCTGACTTAGGTTGTGGTCAAATATGGATCTTGGCCCACTAGAATACCTTAGCGCCGAGGTGTTCCGAAATAATATCAAGGGTTATTATTTTGAGGAAAATAGTGGGAGTATCATTTAATAAAAGTCCTTATTAAATGAATTAAAATACATGACTCTTACACTGCATATTTACTGTTGTAGATAACCATGGCACAAAACATATCGACACTTTCGTTGCGATCGATCCTTGAGAAGGAAAAACTGAATGGGACCAACTTTCTCAAATGGTACCGAAACTCGAGGATAGTCCTCAAACAAGAGAGAAAGGCATATGTCCTAGAGCAGCCCATTCCGAATGAGCCTGCTACCACTGCTCCAAGAGCTGAAAGGGATGCTCACAAGAGGCATTCTAATGATGCTTTGGATGTTGCATGCCTCATGCTTATTACCATGGAATCTGAGCTTCAGAAGCAACATGAGAACATGGGGGCGTTCGATATGATCGAACATCTCAAAATGCTTTTCCAAGAGCAAGCTAGGCATGAGAGGTTTGAGACCTCTAAGGCATTGTTTCAGTGCAAGATGTCTGAGGGAAGTCCCGTGGGTCCTCATGTGCTCAAGATGATTGGGTACATTGAGAATCTTGAGAATTTGGGATTTGCTCTTTAGAAAGAGTTGGCTATTGATGTAGTCTTGCAATCGTTGCCTGAAAGCTACAGTCAGTTCGTCATGAACTATAACATGAACGACCTTGACAAGTCCCTTCCTGAATTGCTCAACATGTTGAGAACTGCTGAGCAAAACCTTAAGAAGGCTAAGCCCATTTTGATGGTTCAAAAGGGCAAGGGAAAGGGAAAAGCCAACAAGAAGAAGGATAAAGCTAACGGAAAGTCCAATGCTAGTTCTTCTTCAGCTGCACTGAAACCAAAGGGTGGTGTGGCAAAGGAAGGGGAGTGCTTCCATTGTAAACAACCTGGACACTGGAAGCGCAACTGTAAGCTCTATCTTGAAGAACTTGCTAAGGAAAAAGGAAGTAAGACTTCCATTTCAGGTATTCTTGTTATAGAGGCTAACTTTTCCCCTTCCTCATCTTGGGTATTGGATACTGGATGTGGATCTCACATTTGTGCAAATGTGTAGGATCTAAGTAGAAGTAGAAGATTGGCCCGAGGTGAAGTGGACCTACGTGTTAGAAATGGAGCAGGGGTTACTGCCTTAGCCGTAGGGACTTATGTTCTCACTTTACCTAGTGGATTAGTTTTAGAATTAGACAACTGCTACTTTGTGCCTACTATTAGTAGAAATTTGATTTCTGTTTCTTGTTTGGACAAGAAAGGTTTTTCATTTATAATAAAGGACAAGTGTTGTTCTATTTATTTGAATGAAATCTTTTATGGTAGTGCTCAACTTAGCAATAGGTTGTATGTCTAGACATTGAAGATCCAATCTATATTGTGAATACCAAGAAGGTCAGATTAAATGATTCAAACCCGACCTATCTCTGGCACTGTCGCTTGGGCCATATAAATGAGACCCGCATATCCAAGCTCCATAAGGATGGACTCTTGGACTCATTTGATTTTGAATCATATGAGACATGTGAGTCATGTTTGTTGGGCAAGATGACCAAAGCCCCATTCACAGGGCAAAATGAAAGGGCTAATGACTTACTAGGACTCATACATAGTGATGTATGTGGCCCTATGTCTACACAAGCTAGAGGAGGTTTCCAATACTTCATTACTTTCACTGATGACTTCAGCAGATATGGCTATGTGTATCTTATGAGGCACAAGTCAGAATCCTTTGAAAAGTTTAAAGAATTCAAGAATGAAGTAGAGAATCAACTCGGGAAGAGTATCAAAGTGCTTCGATTAGATCGAGGTGGAGAGTACCTGGATCGAGAATTCCTTGACTATCTGAAGGAGTGTGGTATAGTATCACAACTCACTCCACCAGGTACACCTCAATGGAATGGTGTTTCTGAAAGGAGAAATCGAACTCTGTTAGACATGGTTCGCTCCATGATGAGTCAAGCTGACCTTCCAAACTCCTTCTGGGGACATCCTCTAGAGACGGCCGCTTTTACACTAAACCGAGTTCCATCTAAATGGGTTCAAAAGACACCATATGAGATATGGAGTGGGAGGCATCCCAATTTGTCTGTTATGAAGATTTGGGGCTGTGACGCTTATGTAAAATGTCAATCCTCTGACAAACTAGGGCCCAAATCTCAAAAATGTCTTTTTGTTGGGTATCCCAAAGAAACAAAGGGTTACTATTTCTACAATCCCTCTGAGCAAAAAGTGTTTGTTGCTCGAACTGGTGTCTTTTTGGAGAAAAAGTTTATCTCTAAAGGAACTAGTGGGAGGAAAGTAGAACTTGAAGAAATTCAAGAACAACAAGGAGACATCGAACCTGAAATGGAACCTGAACAGACAGCACAAGATGTTGTGGTTCAAGAGTCTGTTCCTGTAGCACAAAGCCCACGTAGGACTGGTAGGATTAGGCGTGAGCCCGAGAGATATGGATTTCTTGTGACTCACACCGGTGATGTGATGGTCATGGATCAAGATGAGCCCACAACCTACCAACAAGCTATGTCGGGGCCTGACTCTGAGAAGTGGCTAGTGGCCATGAAATCCGAGATGGAATCCATGTATCAAAACCAAGTATGGACTTTGGTTGACCCACCTGAAGGGGTAAAACCCATAGGGTGCAAATGGGTTTTCAAGAAGAAAACTGACATGGATGGTAATTTGATTACCTTTAAGGGATGATTGGTCGCAAAAGGTTTCAAGCAAATTCATGGTATTGACTATGATGAAACTTTTTCACCAGTTGCTATGCTTAAATCCATCCAAATATTGTTTGCTATTGCTGCACACTATGATTATGAGATATGGCAAATGGATGTCAAAACTGCATTCCTAAATGGAAAGCTACTTGAGGATGTGTACATGACACAACCTGAGGGTTTTGTCACTCCTGAGAATGCCAATAAAGTGTTCAAATTGCAAAGGTCCATTTATGGACTGAAGCAAGCTTCTCGAAGTTGGAATCTTCGTTTTGATGATGCAATCAAAGAGTTTGGTTTTATCAAAAATGAAGATGAACCTTGTGTCTACAAGAAGGTTAGTGGGATCGCTATTGTCTTCTTGGTGTTGTATGTAGATGACATACTACTCATCGGGAATGACATTCCTGAGCTACAGTCTGTGAAGACTTGGCTAGGGAAATTTTTCTCTATGAAGGACTTGGGTGAAGCAGCCTATGTGTTAGGCATCAGGATCTATAGAGATAGATCTAGAAAGCTTCTTGGCCTAAGTCAAAGTAAATATATTGACAAGGTGCTAAAGAGGTTTAGCATGCAAGATTCCAAGAAAGGATTCTTGCCCATGTCACATGGTATCATTCTTTCTAGATCTCAGTGTCCGAGTAGAACCGAGGAGAGAGAGCGCATGAGTAAGATTCCATATGCCTCAGCAATTGGATCTATCATGTATGCCATGATATGTACTCGTTCTGATGTCTCATATGCTTTGAGCATGATGAGTAGGTACCAATCGAACCCCGGTGAAAGTCACTGGACAGCTGTTAAGAACATCCTTAAGTACTTACGAAGGACTAAGGATGCATTCTTGGTCTTTGGAGGTGAAGATCAACTCGTTGTAAGGGGTTACACCGATGCAAGTTTTCAATCCGATAAGGATGATTTTAGATCGCAATCTGGTTATGTGTTTTGTATTGGTGGTGGTGCTGTGAGCTGGAAGAGTTCAAAGCAAGAGACAGTAGCTGACTCTACAACAGAATTTGAGTACATTGACGCCTCTGATGCTGCGAAGGAGGCAGTTTGGATCAAGAAGTTCATCACTGAACTTGGAGTGGTTCCAAGCATTGTCGACCCGATAGAGCTCTATTGTGACAACAATGGAGCAATCGCACAGGTTATGGAACCTCGATCTCACCAGCGATCCAAACACATACTCCGACGCTATCATCTCATCAGGGAGATCATCGAGAGGGCTGATGTAAGGATATGCAGGACTTCGACAGACAGCAACATTGCTGATCCACTGACAAAGCCCCTTACGCAGCAGAAGCATGATAGCCATTCTAGGTCCATCGGTATTAGATACATGGATGATTGGCTTTTAGTGCAAGTGCGAGATTGTTAGTATTGTGCCCAAAAAGCCAATCATGAGATGATTGTATTTTTGCACATTGAGTCATGATATTTTATTGAGGCATTAATCCAGCAATTATGTTTGTTGTTTTGTTTCTGCGTAACGTAATAAACATAATTGTAACCCTAGAATAATGATATTCTTAAACGTCCCTAGTCTAGTATTATTGTGGAGTGGGTTGCAATAATACATAATGACTAGCATATGTGGAGACTAATATGAGATATGTAGTCTACATATGGGTACAAGTTGGAGAACTTGTGTACTGGACCGACCCACCATGAGAACACTTCATGGATCGTTATATGAGTGTCATAAGTGATTCTCATAGTGATCATGGTATATGTAGTCCTTCGACCTAAGATCATCAAGGTTCCCTACATGTGAGTCACATACTTTGATACTTTCCTTTGTTGCTCGTAACTAAGTGAACTTGAAGGAGGTCATTGGATATGTCACATATCATGCGGAGGGATTTGTATGATCAAGATGGGATTTGTCCTTCCTATGTAACGGGAGTGATATCTTTGGGCCCCTTGATAGAGTGAGACTTAGAAAATGCATGGCCATGCTCCGATGAGTTGATATATGATATCAATGTCATCAGTTTAAGTTAGTCTACTCGGTAATCAAGAAACCAAAGATTGGGCTATACGAGAGTGACACATTCCATGTCTTGTGCTTAGTCTGGATATCTTGGACAAAGGGACAATGGCATATATCGGTGATGATCATAAAGGTTTAGTCGATTCACCGACAATCTTGTCACTTGGGTAGCAATGATGTGTTGCTAGACACCGCTCATTGCTTATGATCATAAATGTGATTTATGATAATTGCCAACATGGCAAGAGCCTATTGGGTCGCACACATAGAGCTATTTGGATCATTAGAGTGCATGGGCTAATTATTTGGGTTATGGTTTCACTTTAATTTCGTATTAATAATGGGCCAAGGAGTTGAGCCATTATTAAGCCCGAAATTAAATCCTAATTGGATTAGGGCTTTGAAACCCATTAGGCCTGGAAGTTGAGTCTCACTATAAATACAACTTTTAAGTGAGAAATTCGTAGGTCTCCTTGCCCTAGCCTCCCAAAAGGACAGCCACACTCTTCTCTTGCAATTCCTTGGAGGACGCAAGCTAGCACTGCGAGCGCAAGAGAAACGCATCTGCCGGGACGTTGTGGAAACGTGGTGATCCCGAGAGGCTCGTGTGGATACCATAGAGAGCCTGAACACGTCAACTGTTCAGGTTTTGTGATTCGACTCTACAGTTGAGTGAGAGATCTCAATTGAAAATTAGGTATGAAATTTTTGAACACCCGGTTTACCCCGTTTCACTTGGATCCTGGAGGGTTTCGATTAAATTCCGCTGCGCTGTTTGGCTCCCGAAACCCAACACATTTTTCCCGAGGTTTGGCTAACTTTCTTCGGCAATGGGTACTTCGGCAATGAAATTTGCCAAAGCTTGAGCTTTTATTGCCTTCCTCGGCCCATAGGTGACATCATACTCGATGAGTTCTATGCACCACTTGGAAAGCCTTCCCGAGTGGTCTACCTTCTTCATGATACCTCAAAGAGGCAGGTTACTTCGGACAATAATGGGGTGGCCTTTGAAATACGGACGTAGCCTTCTGCTTGCAAGTATCAGGGCAGAAATAGCCTTTTGTAGTAAGGGGTACCTGACTTCGGCACCATGTAGAGACTTGCTCACATAATATACTGGCCATTGCTCTGCCCCCTCTACCTTCACAAGGACCGAACTTAGTGCCTTTTCGGTGATGGCGAGGTATAGTATGTTGGGTTCCCCTTTATATGGCTATCGGAGTGTCGGTAGGCGAGTTAGGTAGACCTTAAGCTCTTCCCAGGTCTTTTGGAAGTCTTCATTCCAAGGATGTACCTAGCTCCTGAGGTCACCACCATTTTTCACCGCTTTAGTAAGGACCTTGAAAAATGGTCGGCAGCGATCCCCATATCTGGAGATGAATCTGCTAAAGGACGTGATTCTCCCTGTGAGTCTTTGCACATCCTTTGTGGTCGTGGGAGTTCAGAATCTTAGTAGGGCCTTGACTTTTTCTGGATTGGCGTCGATACCTCTTTTTGACACCATAAATCCAAGGAACTTACCCGTGTTCACCCCAAACACGCATTTTTCGGGGTTGAGACGGATTCCAAAGATCCTCAACTGGCAGAATGTTTCCTCCATGTCCGTGATATGATTACTAGGCAGTCTGCTCTTAATTATCATATCATCGACATAGACTTCCATGTTCCTCCCTATTTGGGAGTTGAAGACCCTGTTCATTAACCTCCGGTAGGTGGCTCCTGCATTCTTAAGCCCGAAGGGCATTCTGATGGAACAGTATGTACCAACTTCGGTGATGAAGGCAGTTTTTTTCTCGTCTTCGGGGTCCATCCTGATTTGGTGATACCCAGTAAAGGCGTCGAGGAAACTTAGGAGGCCATACATAGTGGTGGAGTCCACCAACTGGTCTATTGGCGGTAGTGGATATGAATCTTTAGGACAAGCATCGTTCACGTTTCGAAAGTCGATGCACATTCGGAGTTTGTCACTCCCTTCCTTTGTGGCAATGACCACGTTACTAAGCCACTTAGGGTATTTGACTTCCCTTATTACGCCGGCCTCCATTAACCGTTGGACTTCAGATTTTACAAAGCTGTTCTTATGTGCCGAAAAGCTTCTTTTCTTTTGGCGCACGTGCGTTGTGTCAGGGCGTATCTTAAGATTATGCTGAATTATGCGAGGGTCTACCTCAGGCATGTCCTTCGGTGAGTAGGCAAACAAATCTTTGCTCATTAAGAGAAAAGATACAAGTTTTTCCTTATCACGTTTGACCACTTTTTTCCCTATTCGGGTATTTTGGCTTGGGACAAGTTCTATATCTTCTGTTTCTATTTTCTCGGGGTCTTCTATTTATTCTCTCTTTGCCTTTCCTGCGAGTACGGCCTTTGCTCCCGCAGTCTATGCGCAACTCTTCACTAGGGCCTTTCTTGCTTTGAAAAACACCTTTCTCACTTCCCCTTGGTCGATGAAGATCTCAGCATCTCCTTCCTTTGTGGCAAAGGTGACAGTCAGGTATCTCACATCTGGGCGAATGTGGAGGTTTCCTTGCATTTGTCTTTCAAGGATGGCATTATACGACGAAGGGACATCTATGACGATGAATCTTGTCATTGTGGAGGCAAAAAGCTCATCCTTGTTCTGTAGTGAAGTTCCTCTTAACATCAGAGGAAGGTCAATCCATCCGAGGACAGGGAGTTCGGACAGACCCACTCTGAAAGTAGGAGAGGTGACAAGCTTGAGATCGCCCCTTGTGATACACAAACTCAGCAGCAGATGAAAGAATTAGATGTCAGCATTAGAACCATCGTCAAGGAGTACTCTCTTGACATCCTAACTCCCTATCCCTGCCATGACCAGAAGTGGGTCGTCATGAGGGAATACTATGGTAGACCCATCTTTCCGAATAAGCTTTTTTGATGGGTTACCGAATTCCATTACTGAGATCTCCCTGGCATTTCTTTTTCTTTCTGCGGAGGGTAGTCCTGTGGTGATCGTCTGTATTATTCCTGCCAGAGGTGGCGGATGTCTTCTGGGGCTTCGATTCCGGCGTCTTTCGGAGTTATATTCTTCGTCATCTCCTTTCCTTTCCTCTTCCTTCCTCCCCTTTGGGGAGGGCATCCGTAGGTAATGTCGAAGTTGGCCCTGCTTTATCAGGGACTCTATTTACTTCCTCAGCTGGAAGTAATCCTCGGTATCATGCCCATGATCCTGATGGAACTAGCTAAACTTTTTCATGTTCTTTTTGTTGTCTGAGGTCATGGCATTCGATCGTTGAACCTGAGCCTTTCCATGGCCATGAGGATGTTCGTCCTTATGGTGTTTAATGGAGTAAAAGTCAATGGCTTCTTCCCTCTCAGCTTCCTAGGTCAACCCCGTGATTCAGTTGGGTAGCGAGTTTGTTGGCTCGACCCGTCGGTACGGACGTGGTCGAGCTTTGGGCCTCCCATCCTCAACTCTTCAGCAGTCATATGCTGCTCCACCCTTCCGTAAAATTCACCGAGGGTGTTTGAGGGGTCCTTCGAGAATTCGTAGAACAACTGTGAGTCTCTCTGAAGTCCCCATATCATGGCGAGGATATGTATCTTTGGCCTGAAGTCCGGCACGCTTAGGGCTTCTCGATTGAACCTTTCAACATAGTCATGAATAGTTTCTCCATTCTTCAGCACTATGTTGAACATTTGAACTGGCATCTTCATCGTCGGCCTGCTTTCGATTATTTACTATATGAAAGCGGTAGAAAACTCTTGGAATCCCACGATGGTTTCGGGGGCTAACGAGTTGTAGCATGTTGTTGCCGGTCTAGAGAGGGTGACGTCGAAGCATTTGCATAAGGTGGCACCATTAGCACCATCCAAAACCATGCTACGCCTGTACTTGGTTAGGTGAGCCTGGGGGTCACTTCGGCCATCGTAGGTTTCCAAACGAGGCACCCGAAAGTCACTCGCCATAGGTGCTTTAACTACTGCTCAGATAAATGGCGATTCATCTCCGTTGAAGGTTTCTAACAACCTAGACCAGATGGGCTTCCAAGCTACCTGTCTTTCCACCCTTTCTAATCTCTTTACGATTTTTTCCATAAGGAGTGTGGCACTAGGCTCTTCTTCTTGTTGCCTGGAGGCCTTCCATAATGGAGAGCGACGCCTCTTTTTTGGAGAGTAACATTGGCACCGAGGGTATTGCAATTTCTCTTCTGGTGAAAAACTGCTTCGGCGGGGAGTCCTCGACGATTTAGACCCCGTTTCTCCCATAGGTTGAACCTTGGGGGGTATATTTTCTGTCGAGGACTCATCACATTGGTCCCCACTTCCCGAACTCCGGTGAGTTGACTTCAGGCTTCTCTCTCCACGAGGTGCTGGTCAAGGGGGCCTTCGATCCGGAGGCAGCTGTGGCCATTTCGGTCCAATTACTGCACCATTTCGGCCACCACCGCGCACTGAAATTTTGTAGGAAACTCATCGTGATTGTTAGAGGACGCTCATCCTCAGGCAAGGAAGTCCCTGCGGTGGGACGTTTGGTTGCCGATTGAGTTTCTGACGTGGACGGAGACTTCGGAAGTCCCTTGTCCTTAGAATGCCTAGTCTCAACAGCGGCTATCTAAAAGTGGTTTCCCATAGACGGCGCTAGATGATGGCCATCGACATCTTCACTGTATGACATGGTAAAACTAGGAGGGACTTCTAGTGAGGGAGGAATGCCTGAAGGAGAGGCTTCCTAGGAGAGATTGCCTAGAACACTCAAAGAATAAAGGTTAGGAGGTCCCCGGAGTATTTTTTCGGGGAGGAGCCTCCGACGCCCAAGTCAATATTTTGAGAGACATGAAGTAGTAAGAATATGAAATGTATATTTTCTCCAGAGAACCCCCTTACTGAGGCCATTTCCTTAATATATATAGGGGGTGTAATGGAGATACTTGCTTGACATGATCCACCCAGATTATGACATGTGTTCGGTTGGATGTAATCCATTCCTTTGGTCATGGGGGCCTTTAGTCGGCTACAGGCCATTCTAGCCAGAGATCTAGGCCAGGGTAGGTCTGTGCGACAAGACTTGTGCGGCGGCAGCGGTGTGGCAGCGTGTTGTGTATGAGGGCGGCATTTTCAGGCGCCCTTTAATTGTCTCTACCATACTCTCGAGATCCCTTCGAAATAGGAGACAGCTTCGGAATAGGAGGGCTTATTTCCAAGGTCGTTTCAGTATTTCGCAAGTCCCTCCGGCACAGATGCCCCCTCTACGGGGGTGTTCTCCCCTGCCGAAGGTTGTGAGTCTCCCTCCTCCGAAGCCGGTTAGGTTACCTTATCAAGGATGGCGGTGCACTGTATTCTTGAGGTCAATACTGTCAACTTTTCGAGGGTGAAGATAGATCACCAAGGTCGGATGTTCAAGGTGTTAGACCCTTCTTTTCAAGGTTGGTGCTCACATTCCTCATGGGTGATGTTTGCTTTCTCTGAGGGTAGTGCTTTCCCCGAGCTTATGGGTTTAAAGGAAGATAATGGTTCGGCTATCAAGTACTTATACAAGACTTGGCACTCTCTACTACTAAGTATGATACTTAACTAGGTGTGAGATTGCCTTGTACTGTGGTTATTCCAAGCCCTCTTTTGACTGGTCATAGTGAACTCTACTTCATGGGCCTTACTCAACTTTAACTTTAAAGGTCTAGGCAAAACTTCTTCTTCTTTGGCATCACTAGGTCACTTCAAACACATAACTTACCTTTCTACTAACTTACTAGCACTAGAGCATCAAGTCTTAACCTTGCTTGCTTGATCCCATTTGGGACTTTGCTCTTTTACTAGCTTAGCTAGCCGTACTAGCCAAGTTTTCTTGTTTTCTTGGCTATTTTGGTGGCCTTTGGCTCCACTTAACCTTGGGATGATGACCCCAGGTCATCGGGCTATCCGTCAATTCATGGAAACCATTCTATTGCTAGGGTTCTTTCATTACCCTCAAGTAGTTAAGCTGAACTCCTAGCTACATTTCTCCTCCTACTAGCTCTACACTAGGGTATGTAACTAATGCATGAATAGATCCATCCATCCATTTTACCCTTTGGATAAGTTCCCTACTCCATGCTTCATTCCACAGCTTCTTCCTGTAAACAACTGTTAGAAATAAAATTGAAACTTACCTACTTACCTTATCGGCATCTAACTGAATGGCTCCATGGCTTGGCTACTCTAGGGAACTTCCCCATAAAACTTAGCCAGCTGTTGTTACAACCTACGCCAACCAAGTTAATCTAAGAAAAAGAAATTCAACCTATGGAACCATTTTTTACCAATCCAATCTAAGGCATTGAGGCCTTCACTTATGGTTCCATAATAAGCAAGTGGGACTTAAGAAACCACTTCCTCACAAACAAATTAGAAGCAATGCTAGTAAACTGATGCCAAAATTTCAAATAGAAATACCAAATTACTACTAAAAGGTTGAAGCCTTACCTCACACTAGCCACTTCTTGCCACTTACAATTCCTGCCATCACAACCGCCCAAGAGTTCACCATGTCTACCTATCAAGCACAACACTGCAGTACGGAATTTATTGGCTAGCACTAACTATGTTCAAGCACAAGGCTCCACTACTATCTCAGTTACCTATGCCTCTAGACCACCATTGCTCTGATACCAAATGACACAACCCTAGGCCACCTGTGGCTGCCCGTGCTACCTAGGAATACTAAGAATTTGGGGAAGTCCCAAGTTTTGGTTTGTAATTGTTGGTTTCTATGCTTGTGATAAAAAGTAATGCACGTGACCTAAACTTACTAACCTAGATACTAGCATTAAATAATGCATGATTCACCTTCACATCAAATTTAAACATAAAATAAAACATTCAAAACATTGGTGGATCCGCACTTAAAATAACATTAAACTAGCCAAAGCCATAAACACATTTCTTACAAGCATTATCCTTATGTACATTATTCAATTATGTACATGAATCACAAACCAAAACATAAAACTAACCAATGCTGCTAAAGGCATCTAGTACAATTAAGTACTTAAGCATAACCTACTGAGATGACCCTAGTAGGCTAACCACCTGAGCTCTACCTCTCAAGTGCCTGTAGCCTCAATCTCCCATTGTGCTTCTAGATCAATCACTACTCAAGGTTAATCCAACATAATTAATACACAGCATAACCAATAAATCAACAGGAAAATACAAACTAGTAAGTATAATTTGTACCTGCTTAACTAGCTCAACAACCATCTCAAGTTACTGGCTCAACCACTTAAACCTGCACATGCAAACTAAGGGGTAAGAATCATAGATTCCCAGTAAGGGGTCTTTAGGGTACCTACAAAAAAAACAATAGAGGACACTGGACAATAAATGTCACAATTCTACCATGAGCTCATTATGGTTTAAGGCCTAATATATGCACATATACTCGAGTCCCTTGGGACCTTTCCTCATCCTAGTCCCCTCCTAGTGAGTTCTAACCCTAAACTCATTCTAGCAAACCGTGGCCTTCCAACTGTGCCAGGTTGTCACCGCAGCACGTAATAGCCTCCCCTTGTATACTATGTGCAGGAGTAATCCAAGTCTTCTTGGCAAAGCCAAGTTGGGTGAACTAAGGTTCCACACTAGTGCCTCAAGTCTAGGACCAGGCTAGGGCACTAGGTGTTACTAACCTTTCACCTTTCCTATGGTGAACCTTGGCTAGCACATGGCCAATCTAGTTTGGGCGTACTAGGTTCCTGCTTTAGCTCCTCAGGCCTAACACCTAAATAGGTAGCTAGGCATACTAAACCTCTACCCCTAGGTGTACTAGGCTCCTACTTTAGTCCCTCAGGTCTAAGACTTGACTAGTTGACCGAGTGTTACTAAGCCTCCACCTTCCTTGGTGAACCTTGTATAATACTAGGCTTGGCACTTGCTACACTTCAATAAGTTGGCCATCACTAGGAATCATGCTTGGTCTAAGTGCTGCTTATGCCTCCTAGCACATGTTAAGGTCCGAAATGCACTAAGGTAGCCTAACTACCTTACTCCTCAAATACCCCTCAATGTGCCCAAGTAACTTAGCTTGAGTGCTAAGTCACCTACCTACTTAGAGCTATTAGTGTTCTTCTTCAGTCATTAGGGTAACTTTCATTTACTTGGTGGTAAGCAATCTCCCAAACCATGCCAAGCTCCCCATATTATCCAATCTAGGCTTCCCGTGGGCCTTAGAGGTCACATTGTGCCCAAATGCACTTATGTGCCCCTATTAGCCGCATAGTGCCTTCTTTGGCCTTTTAGTGTTTTCCTTAACTTTTTCTAGTTCTTATAGCTCTTGAACCAATCTAGGGTCAATAAAACCTAAATCGTCTTACCGAGCTACAAGAAGTTATGCAACAAGTTACCCACACTAACCACGCCCTAGTGCACATGCACTTCCCTTGGTTGCCTAGGGCACGGTTCTAGTTCACCATGCTTGTTGATTAAACTACTTATGATGCCCGATGGCATCTACATTATGTGACATGGTGTAGCTACAAACGGGAGTTTCGGTACAAAGATGTTTGTAAAGAGCCCTCCGATGAAAAAGGTGCCTCGAAGAGGAGCTTTCGGCGAGGATGTGGCTGCAAGACTCAGTAAAATAGAGGTTAGAGACTCCCAGAAGTGTGATTCTGGGGGAGGAGCATCCGACGCTCAAGTCAGTCTTTTTAGGATGAAAGTTAGAAGGAATGAAGAGCAGATAATGGCTAGAGTGTCCTCTTTTTTACTTGTTGTCCCTCTCGTGCCATGGTTCTCCACAGGTATTTATAGGAGGTCCCTAGGGGGAGGCCTCTTGCTATAGCTTGTCCTAGATCACAACACGTCGTTGGCCAGATTTGATCCTTACGTTCGGGGACAGGTGCCCCCAGCTGGCTGTAGCGGTTCTGACCGAAGGTCAGGGCCGTGTGGGAGGGCTGTGTGTCAGAGCTGTGTGTGAGGTCCTCTATGTCAGAGGCTCTTAACCATTTTTTTCTTATCCAGCTGAGAACACCTTCGATGATGGATTCTCTTCGGTGAGTGAGACCCCTTCGATAGGCGAGCCTCCTTCGGTCCGACTTTGCTCTCCGAGGGCCCCGGAGGGAGGCTCTTCAGCAGTGTGGAGGATGTTCAGAAGATGCCATATTCTTCTAAGAGTGGAGAGATGATCCCCGAGGTCTCCAGACAACTTGACCGAGGATGGCATATCATGCCAATTCGAGGGTGGTGGCGTCATTAGTCGAGGGTGGTGAGGATCCCATCTATCTCGAGGTGGGTCAGATGTACATTCGAGGATGGTACCGTCAGTCATCCTTAGAGGCTATTCGAGCGCGATAACCATTTGGCTATCACATGCCCCCCTAGGAAAGCCAAAGTGGAGACTTCGGTTAGCAGAATCTCTTGGGGCACTTCGTGGGACACATTATAGAAGCTGTGTAGGAGGCACTTCACCTCCCAAAGGTGTGCCTTCTTAGCTGAGGTAGCCTATGGGTGTCACTCCCTGCCCCTTAGCTAGTCCTTTGGTGTTTTCGAGGTGTGCACCCCCTTTTTTACTTTTCTACTACAGGTCAGTGGACTGTCATGTCTCATAATCAGGCGTGTCACTTTAGATATGTGTGCCTAGTTTGTCATGCTATCAGAAGGCGTGCCCTCATTTCCTGCGTTGGCCAACATATGGCACGTGGTGATTGGGGGACAGTTGCATCGGTTACACCAACCTCGTCCTTTCACCTTTGAGGGGTAATTATGGCGACCATTCACCTTCGCGGGGTAGTTATGGTGATGATTCAGCTACCCCCTTTCATTCTATATAAACCCTCCTTCCCCTCATAGCTCTCACTTGCTTTCTTTTGCTTCTGTCTTGCTCTCGTTTGCTCTCAAGCTTTTCTTTCTTTTCTGTGGTGGTGCTAGCGGTGAAGCGATTTTCGGTGAGCTTTTATGACGGTGTCCACCAATCCCAACTTCAGAAAAACCTTTGGTGGGTTTTCCTTTCCAAGGTCCCTTGGTTTCTTCCATTTCTATTTTTTCCAGTGTCCGAAGTTGTTTTGTTTCCCCGAAGTCCTTTGATTTTTTGGGTTTCTAGCCTTTTTTTACTTTTCTGAAGTCATCCCATTCTTTCAAAGTCACTTTCTTCTCCGAAAATGTCTTCTCCGACCCCACTTTTGGCTATTCATCCTCTTCCTGAGAGTTGGGCTTCTCTCGACTCTCATCCGTGCTGCAGCACTTCGGAGAAAATGGAGAGGTGGGCAGCTAAATTCTACCTCCCGTCTTACGCTATGGCTAAGCTACCTACTACAGGTCTACTTAGTTACCTGTATCATTCGGACGAGGTTACTATTTTTTGAGCCCAACTGAAGGCCGGGCTTCGGTTTCCTCCGCCGAAGATGATTTGGAACTTTTGCCAATTCCATGGCATAGCCGTGAATCAGCTTCCTCCCAACTCCTATTCTTACGTCAATGCTTTTCTCTACATGTGTGTGGTTTTTAAGATAGAACCCCACTTCACCATTTTCATGCAGTATTACAAGCTCTATCCAGTCCCAAAGGGTGGCTTCTACTTTTTGCTACCTTGGGGATCTGGGAGCAAAAAATACGTGTTCACCTTCGCCACCAAGGATAGCTGGCGAGGGTGGCAAAAAAATTTCTTCTTTCTCAAGGTGGACAAGGTGTGGTCTTATGTACCGACCCAGTGGGCCCATGGGACGCTGGAGATGGATGTTGTTGATCCCAAGAAGTTGCTAACTCCTGAGTTTGCAGTGAGGTTTGAGGACTTTGACAGCTGTATCCGAGCTATCACCGACTGGGATGCCGAGGTCTAGCAGCGCTCCTTATATCCCTTTCCTACCAAGTAGGACCTTATGACCAAAGAGGTTCTTCGGGAGTTAGGGGTGATCAAGGAGCACAAAACTAACCTCGACATGCCAGCGCTTGCCAATGACGGGAAGAAGGCGTGGTTGGTGACGCTCCTTCAGAAGGAGCTTACATACGAAGCCTTCGTTGACAGTAAGTCCCTTTCCAAATTTTGCTACAAGTACCCTTTTGTACTTATGAACTAAGATCATCAAGGTTCCCTACATGTAAGTCACATACTTTGATACTTTCCTTTGTTGCTTGTAACTGAGTGAACTTGAAGGAGGTATTGGGTATGTCACATATCATGCGGAGGGATTTGTGATGCCCATCGGTATCTTCACTGTATGACATGGTGAGACTGGGAGGGACTTCCGGTGAGGGAGGAACGCTTGAATGAGGGACTTCCTGGGTGATATTGCCTGCTGATGGCCCAGGGCCTCATCGTTGTGAGTCATGATGACTGTTGAGGAGACTTCTAGGAGGAAGAACGCCTGGAAGGTGGATCGCCTCTAGGAGAGTACCTGGAAAACTGGGAAACAGGGTTAGGAGGCCCCCGGAGTGTTTTTCCGGGGGGGGAGCCTCCGACGCCCAAGTCAGTGGTGGCCGGAAGAAGGAGAAAGTCACTAGCTCAAAGAGAAAGGCAGAAAAGTCTCGCCTGGTCTTTTCTCAGAGTAAGGGAGCTGTATCTCCGGCCTGCCAACCTCCTGTCAAGTATTTATTTCCTGTATATATAGGAATACCTAGCCCGTTCAGATCATGACACGTGTGCGGTCGGATGCTCCTGAACGTCTGGGCGTAGGGGACAGATAGTTGGTAACTAGATGGCCTCGAGCCTTGTGCTGAGACGGGCCATGATATGATTCTGATGGCGTCTGCGCGTCAGGGCGACTTTTTACGTCTGTGGTGGGACGTGTCAGAGGCTTCCTTAAATGCTTCCTTAAATGCGCCTGCCGTACTCCCGAGGTCCCTGGGCGAGGTCGTCCTCTAGTTCGGACAGAGCCTCTTCGGGAAGCCTACCCTCAGTTCGGGGGTTCCCAGTTCCAGGGGATTCCGCCTTCGGGGATATCATATTTGGACAGCAATGTTCTGGTGCCACTTTTCCGAAGGCGCGTTGTTCACAACCTTGGGGGGCGAATGGAGTCCTCAAGTTTTACTGGCGTGCCGAGGCTCGGAGCTCTCAGGCTATCTCCCGAGGTGCATGATTCCACCTATTCCCGGGAAGCGCCAGTTCTTCCGGCCGTTGTTGTGGCAGGGTATTCGGCCAGATTGAGGCGACAGCCTTTGGCTATCACATGCCCCCCTCTGGAAAGCCGAAGTGAAGACTTCGGTTTGCATCTCTTTCCGAGGTTGCCGTTGGGAGTCTTGTTGGGAAGCATAACCTGTTCCGAGGTCGCACCTTTTGCCCGAGGGTCTGGGCTGTTCGGCTTTGGCCTTTTCTTTGGTGTCTCCGAGGCAAAGCCTGTACCGAAGATACACCTCTTGCCCAAAAGTCATGGGCTGTTCAGCCATAGCCTGTCTCTTGGTGTCCTCGAGGTGGCCTGCTTTTTTATTTCTGCAGGTCTGATGGCCAAGCGTGTCAGACTGAGCGGCGCGTCTCCATTTCTCAGGGATGTCAAACGACGTGTCCCAATCAGGAGGCGTGTCCCGGTTTTCCAGGCACGTTTGGGGAGGCACGTCCCCCATTTCTGCGCAGCGGTTGACACGTGGCTTCTTGCCACTGGAGGAGAGGCGCGTCATTTACAGAGGGCGCGCCTTCTCGGGTGCAGCGGGCAGTTACGGCGACGGTTCGCCTCCAATGGGTACTTATGATGTTTTTTCGGTTACCCACCTTTGGCCTATAAATAGCCCATTCTATCATAAGTCCCACTTACTGTTTTTCTGCTCTTTTTCTGCTCTGCCCTCTGTTCTTGCGTTTTATCTTGCTTTCTGTGGCGGAGCTTCTTTAATCAGAGCTTTTTCCAACCAACTTTCACGACGGCGTCCTCCGGCAAATCTTTTGGTGGGTTTTGATTTCCAGAGTACTTGATTCCTCTGTTTTTCTGAGTTTTTCTGGAAAACTGCTGTTTTTTCCAAACTCGTCTTCTGAGTTTTTTCTGGAAACTATTTTCTTTTCCATCTCAAACTCTTTTCCATGTCTGCGATGCCTGTTCCCGAGAGCTGGAAACCTCTTCTGGCCCATCCTTGCTGTACCACCCCCGAAAAACTAGAGAGGTGGAAGAAAAAATTCTTTCTTCCGTCTTACGCTGTGACCAGACTGCCTCGTTCTAGCCATTTTGCTTTTTCAAACCGTGGCGACGAGGTTACCGTCTTCCGAGCCCAACTGAAGGCCGGTCTTCGGTATCCTCCCCCGAAGGTGGTTTGCGAGTTCTGCCAATTCCATGGCATTGCTGTGAACCAGCTTCCCCCGAACGCGTACTGCTACTTTAACGCCTACCTCTGCATGTGTGGCGTGTTCGGGATAGAGCCCCACTTCATCATTTTCATGCAGTACTACAAGCTCTATGTGGTCCCGAAGGGTGGCTTCTATTTCCTGCTACCTCGGGGATCCAGGAGCAAAAAATTCACCTTCACCTTCGACACGAAGGACAGCTGGCGGGGGTGGCAGCCTAAGTTCTTTTTCCTCAAGGTGGATAAGAACTGGTCTGATGTCCCGACCAGGTGGGCTCAGGGAGTGCTGAACGCAGACGTCGTCGATCCGAGGATGCTGCTGACCCCACCGTTGGCTTCCGTGTTCGCGGATTTCGACGCCCGCATTCGGGCAGTCGCTGACTGGGCTCCCGAGGTCTCTCCTCGTGCTCTTTACCCCTTTCCTATCAACTGGAGGTTGATGACCGAAGAAGTCCTTCGGGAGCTGAAAGTGGTTAAGGAGCACGTGACTGACCTCAATATGCCCGCTCCCGCCATCGCCGGGAAAGACTCCTGGCTGGTCAAGCTCCTTAAGGGGGAGACTTCTTTCGAAACTTTTGCCGAAAGTGAGTAATCTTCCATCCCTTTATACTTTTTCCTCGGACTTACGCTGATATTTCTTCTCTTTTTCAGAGATGGGCGATGGGGCTGCCGCTTATTACAAGGCCCTCTTTTCTGGCCAGGTGGAGAAGGGGGAGCAAACAAAGAAGGCGGCTTCCCGAAGAAGGAAGACGACAGGGGCGGGACCCTCGGCGAAGCGAGTTAGGAAAACTCTCCAGTCTCCTCAGCCAGAGCTTTTGGAAGAAGAAGCTGGCGAAGACGCTGGTCTTGTTGAAATTCCACCGGCCGAGGTCCCCGCTACTTCCGCCGAGGTGCCTCTTCCCGACCTCGAGGCCCCCAGAAACACTGTAGTGGTAGAAGTACCCACCGCCGAGGAGCGCTACCGGCAGAAGGGTAAGGGTCTTTCTTCCGAGGGGCCCGAGGATTCCGAGGACACTGTCTCCGAGGTTCCTCCAGGTATGTCTTTAGCCGAAGTTCAGCTCCTTTTCTTTTCGCGAATTTTTCTTTTGCTCCTAACTTCCTTCTCGCTTTCAGGGGAATCTCTTACTGTTGGCTGGAGGGCCATTCATGAGAGGAAACGGGCCCTGCGTAATGCCACAATCCCTGAGGGGAAGATCCCCTTGGAGCCCTTTTGGACAATTACGGAGGATATGAATCTGTTCTCCGACGATTGTCCGAAGATGACCAAAGAGATTTGGAAGGGGATGACCACTGATGCCTCCTTCCGGGCCATTGCGGCGGCTCACCCGGGGGATAATACCCTTGCCGCAAAAGTCACCGAGCATGCTGCTCAGGTATAGTCTTTACACTTTTTTCCTCAATTTTCTAAGTGTTTAGACTTGTACTAACCTGGACTTTTGCCTTGCCGTAGCTGCTGGAGTACGCTGGTTATCTCCGAGTTCGGGTGGCCAGACAGGCTGCCTCCAAGGATGCGACTTCGCGGGAACTCACTGAAGCGAAGGCTTCTCTTGCGAAGGTGATCGCCAGCAACCAGCAGCTGACAGCGGATTGTTCTCAGCAACTTGCTGCCGTTCGGGAGGAGTTCTCGAAGAAAAGAGAAGAACTTGAAAAGGACTCCTCCCGGAAGATTTCCGACCTCGGCGACCAAGTAAAGGAGCTGCTTGCCGCCAATGAAGATCTTGTCAAGGACAAGGCTGTTTCCGACAGTCTTGCGTCGAGTTTGACGGACGAGAACGCTGCTCTTCAAGCCGAGGTCGAGGCTCTGAAGAAGGAGTCCGGAGAGATGCTGGGGATAAGTGAGCTCGAGGAGGAGGTTGCTGAGCTGAGGGACGAGGTCAATGTCCTTGGCATTCAAAAACGTACTTCTGACGACATGGCCAAGGTCGCCTTTCAGGACGGCTTCTGCCTCGCTCGGCACCAGGTGCTGCAGAGGTTCCCAGATTTGGACCTCTCTTTTCTGGAGGGCCTAAATATTCCTGAGGGACCTCGGTGGCAGTGGTCCCGGGTCGAGCATCTGAAGCTTCCTGGTCTTCGTCCACCCGGCTCTCCCTAGTTTGCTTTAGGGCTCCTCTTATTTTTCTCCTTCGTGCTCCTTCTTTGGACACTTCTTTTGTAAGGCAGCTTTTGCTCTAAATGAACAATCTTTTCGGCTAAGTCCTTTCTTGCAAGTTTCTTTATTTCCATTGTCCCGAACACGTTCGCTCCAAGAGACTTTCGGAAAACCTGCAACCAAAGAAACTTTTTACCTTCCTTTGTCCCGAGCATGCTCGCTCAAGAGACTTTCTGGAAAATTTGCAAAAATTTGGCTAAGTCTTTTGCAGGCTTTTTGTTTCCTTTTATCCCGAACATGTTCGCTCAAGGGCCTTCGGAAAATCTTTAGCCAAATTTTTCTGTCTTCCTATTGTCCCGAGCATATTTGCTCAAAGGACTTAGGAAAATCTTCACGAGATTGCTCATTCCCTTTTTCCCGAGCACGTTCGCTCAAGGGTGTTCGGAAATTACCTCTGCTTTTGTTTTGGCGTGTATTTTTGCGAGATTCTTGCTTTCCCTTTCTCCCGAGCATGTTCGCTCAAGGGTGTTCGGAAAATTTTCTCTGCACTGATTATGCTGAGTACCTTTGCAAGATTCTTGTTTCCCATTTTTCCCGAGCATAGTGGCTCAAGGGGCTTCGGGAAGTCACAACCGCTTTTTTCGTGGCGAGCACCTTCGCGGAAATCTGTCTTGGACAATTTTGGTATACTTGAAAATTTTTCTCAACACCATTCTGTACTTAGAATATTTCTTGTACAACATACTTCTTCCGCTCAACCTTAGGCGTAGAATTTTTTCAAGGCATCTGAATGCCAAGTGTTTTTCAATTCTACGCCTTCGGCGTCGCCAAGCTTGTACACGCCTTTTCGTACTTCGGCGAGAACCAGATAAGGTCCTTCCCAATTTGCGCGAAGTACTCCGTGAGATGGCCTTCGGGGTGCGAAGTCGGCCTTTCGGAGAACGAGGTCTCCTTTTTTGATATCTTTTGGCCTGGCTTTTAAGTTGATAGCCGCGGCCACTCTTTACTGGAAAGCTTTTCTTCTCAGCTCGGCTATTTCTCTGTGTTCGGCCACAAGGTCGAGCTTAGTTCTCAGACCGAGGTCGTTTCCGCCTTCATCAAATACTTGCACCCGTATTGAAGGCTGAACTATCTCTATTGGGATAATGGCCTCTGTTCCGAAGACGAGTGAGAAGGGAGTTTCCCCTGTGGCTCTTCGTGGCGTCGTTCGGTAGCTCCACAATACACTTTGGAGTTCTCCTGGCCATTTCCCCTTGGCTTCCCCAAGCCTCTTTTTCAGGCCATCTTTTATGGTCCTGTTTGATACTTCCACCTGCCCATTGCTTTGGGGGTGAGCTACTGGGGCGAAGTGCATCTTTATCCCGAGGTCGCTGATGAATTCCTGGAATCCTTTGTCTATGAACTGGGATCCATTATCAGCTACTAGTACCCTCGGTATGCCAAATCTGCATACGATGTTTTTCCACACGAACTTCTGCACTTCTTTTGCCGAGATAGTCGCTAGTGGTTCTGCCTCTACCCACTTTGAGAAATAGTCCACTGCTACCACGCAGAATTTCACGCCTCCGGGCGCTGTGGGGAGTGGCCCCATGAGGTCTATACCCCAGACTGCGAAGGGCCAAGGATAGTCTGCCGACGTTACCATTTCCGAGGGTATCCTCTGGATTTTTGCATGTCTCTGGCAACTACCGCACTTCTGGACGAACTGTCTTGCGTCCTTTCTCAGGGTAGGCCAGAAGTATCCTTGGCGGAGTATCACTGCTGCAAGGGCATCAGTTCCAACGTGCGAGCCGCACATGCCTTCGTGGACTTCTTCGAGGACCATCTCAGTATCCTCTTCGCCCACACATCTCTGCAGCGGATTTGCATATCCTTGCCGATATAACTCTTCACCAATCAGGAAGAATCTTCCGGCACGTCTTCGCAGTCTTGCAGCATTGCCGGCGTCTTCGGGAAGCTCATTCTCTGCGAGGTATCTCTTTATGGGGTCCTTCCACCCCATTCCCGAGGTCGTTACGCTTAGCACGGAGATGCTTGGATGGTCTAGCACCTCGGTGTATGTTTTGGACTTTGCTAAGCAATCTGCCTCAGTGTTATTCCGCCGGGGTACATTTTCGATCCGTACGGCGTCAAACTCTTGGATGAGATTTCTTACCAGCTCGTGGTATTTTGCCAAGATGGGGTCCTTCGCCCCATAATCTCCTGCCGTCTGCCGAACTACCAGCTGGGAATCGCTGTGAGCCCTTAAGCTTCTCACGCCAATCTTTCTGGCCAAGCGTAATCCCGCTATGAGGGCTTCATACTCAGCCACATTATTGGTGACGTTGAAGCTGAACTTGATAGCCTTCATCACCTCTAGGCCTTCGGGTCCTCTGATAACTATTCTAGCTCCCTGGTGTTCGGACCCCGAGGCTCCGTCAACATGCAAGGTCCATTCTGGCTCCCCTTCTTTCGGATCTGAGTGGTTCTCCTCAGTGGTGGGTATTTCGGCGATAAAATCTGCCAATGCTTGGGCTTTTATGGCCTTTCGAGGCTCATACGTGATTTCGTGTTCGCCAAGCTCTATGCACCACTTGGAGAGCCTTCCCGAATGATCAACTCTCTTCATGACATCCCGTAGTGGTAGACTACTTCGGACGATGATGGGGTGAGCCTGGAAATATGGTCGCAGCCTTCTTCCTGCAAGCACCAAGGCGTATATAGCTTTTTGAAGCAAAGGGTACCTGACTTCGGCGCCATGCAGGGACTTGCTGACATAGTAGACCGGCCATTGTTTCGGCCCTTCTTCCTTTATCAGGACCGAGCTCACGGCCTTTTCTGTGACGGCGAGGTATAGTACGAGGGGTTCTCCCTCCCGAGGTTGCCGCAGAGTCGGCAGGCTGGCCAGGTAGACTTTGAGTTCTTCCCAGGCCTTTTGGCAATCTCCTTCCCAGAGATGATTGTTTCTTCCGAGGTCGCCTTCCATCTTTGCTGCCTTTGTGAGGACTTTGAAGAAAGGTCTACACCTATCTCCGTACCTGGAAATAAACCTGCTCAGAGAGGTTATTCTTCCGGTTAGTCTCTGCACGTCTTTCACTGTGGCAGGAGTTCGGAACTCAAGCAGAGCCTTAATCTTCTCAGGATTGGCGTCGATGCCTCTTTCGGATACCATGTACCCAAGGAATTTTCCCGACGCCACCCCGAACATACACTTCTCGGGGTTAAGGCGAATCCCGAAGGCTCTGAGCTTTTGGAAGGTTTCCTCCAAATCTGCAACGTGGTAGCCGGGCAGCTTGCTTTTTACTATCATATCGTCAACATATACTTCCATGTTTCTCCCCATTTGGTCTTTAAAGACCTTGTTCATCAGTCTCTGGTAGGTGGCTCCTGCATTTTTCAGCCCGAAGGGCATTCTTATATAGCAGTACGTTCCTCCCTCGGTGATGAAGGCAGTTTTCTCTTCATCTTCCGGGTCCATCCTTATCTGATGGTAGCCGCTGAAGGCATCTAGGAAGCTCAGGAGCCCGTATTCGGCCGTTGAATCTACCAGTTGATCTATTGGCGGGAGGGGAAATGAGTCTTTCGGGCAAGCATCGTTCAAGTTTCTGAAATCAATGCACATCCGGAGTTTGCTGCTACCTTCTTTTGTGGCGATGACCACGTTGCTTAACCATTCGGGGTATTTGACCTCCCTGATAACTTCAGCATCCAATAGGCGCTGGACTTCGGTTTTCACAAAGTTGCTTTTGTGGGCTGAGATGCTTCGTTTCTTTTGCCTGACAGGTTTTGCTTCCGGGCTTACTTTGAGGCTGTGCTGTATTATGCCAGGGTTCACTCCTGGCATGTCTTTCGGCGAGTAGGCAAACAGATCTTTATTTTTTAGCAGAAAGGATACAAGATTTTCCTTATCACCTTTGGCCAAGCTCTTCCCTATTCGGGTAGATTGTCCTAGGACAAGATCTACTGCTTCCGTTTCTGCTTCTGGGGGATCTCCTTCTTTGCCTTTCTCCTGCGCCTTTGCCTCCACCGTTTGTGTAGAGCTGTTTGCCGGAGCCTTTCGTGTTTTTACAAACACCTTTCTTACCTCGGCTTGGTCGATGAAGACCTCTGCATCTCCATCCTTGGTGGCGAATGTGACAGTCAAGTACTTCACATCGGGGCGAATGTGCAGGTTCCCCTGAGTCTGCCTTCCAAGGATGGCGTTGTACGAAGACGGGACATCCATGACGATGAATCTTGTCATTGTGGACGCGTACAACTCAGCTGCTCCGTCTACCGAAGTGCCTTTCATCATCAAAGGGAGGTCGATCCATCCGAGGACGGGTAGTTCGGATGGCCCAACGCCGAAGGTGGGCGTGGTGACAGGTTTCAGCTCGCTGCTGGTGATGCCCAGGCTCGGCAGTAAGTGCGAGAATAGGACGTCAGCATTTGAGCCATCATCAAGCAACACTCTCTTGACGTCCCAGTTCCCTATTCTCGCCATTATCAGCAGCGGGTCGTCGTGGGGGAAGACGACAGTGGAGCCATCTTTGCGAGCCAATTTCTTTGATGGACTTTGATACTCCATAACAGCAATTTCTCTGGCCTTCCGCTTTCTTTCCGAGGATGGGAGCCCCGTGGTGATGGTTTGGATGACCCCTACTGGAGGTGGAAGGCGCCTTTTTGGACTTCTGTTTCTCCGCCTGTCGGAGTCATAGTCCTCGTTTTCGGCCCTCTCTTCCTCCTCTTTTCTGCCTTTAGGGGAGGGCATCCGCAGATACTTGCGAAGTTGGCCCTGTTTGATCAGCGACTCTATGTACTTCTTCAGCTGGAAGCAGTCTTCGGTGTCATGACCGTGGTCGCGATGAAACTGGCAGAACTTCTTGGCATTCTTCTTATTATCGGCGGCCATGGCCTTTGGCCGCCGAATCTGCGTCCCTTGCCTCTCCAGCGCCATGAGAATGTTGGTCCGTGTCGTGCTCAAGGGTGTGAAACTTTGAGGTTTCTTTCCTCGCATTCGCCGTGGTCGACCTGTGTGTTCAGAAAGATACCGAGCTTGCTGGCTGGACCCTTCGGCGCGGTGATGATCAGACTTCGGCCCCGCCATCCTCAATTCCTCGGCTGTCATGTGCTGCTCTGCCCTTCGGTAAAATTCTCCGAGGGTCTCCGGGGGGTCCTTTGAGAACTCGTAGAACAGCTGTGAGTCACGCCGAAGGCCCCGTGTCATAGCGAGGATGCGGATTTCGGGCCGGAAGTCCGGGACGCTGAGTGCTTCCCTGTTGAATCGTTCGACATAGTCTCGGATCGTCTCTCCGTTTCTCTGCTCTATGTCGAACATCTGTACAGGCATTTTGGCCGTCGGCCTGCTCCCAATGAACTGCTGGGTGAAGGCTGTGGACAACTCCTGAAACTCAGTGATAGTCCCTGGGGGCAACGAATTGTACCATGCTGTTGCTGGGCCCGTGAGGGTGACTTCAAAGCATTTGCACATGGTAGCGTCATCAGCTCCGTGCATTATCATGCTCCGCCTGTACTTCGTCAGATGGGCCTGTGGATCAGTCCGGCCATCATAGATCTCCAGCCTAGGCACTCTGAAGTCGCCTGGCATAGCTGCCTCAACGACGGTGCGAATAAACGGGGAGCCATCTTCGCATAACGCCCCCGACAGCCTGTCCCAAACGGGTTTTCTGGTCACTTGCTTTTCCACTCTGTCCAGCCGTGCCAATATCCTTTCCATAAGCGCAGTGGCGCTAGGACCATTTTCGCGGGAGGGTGATCGACGGCGCCTTTTCGGGGAGCGAGTTCGGCGCGGAGGGGTCAGGGCCCTCACCTCAGGCGACGAACTGCTTGGCTGTGAGACTCTCGGTCGCTTGGACCCGGTTTGTCCCACAGGCCGTTTCCCGAGGGCTATATCTTCTGTGGATGATTCTCCGCGAGGATCTCCACTTTCTGAACTGCGGTGTGTAGACTTGGGGCTTCTCTCCCGAGGGCGTGTTGATGAGGAGGGTTTCTGGGCCTGCGACTGCTGTGGCCATCTTCGGTCGATCTGCTGAGTCATTTCAGCAACGACCGAGCGCTGAAAGTCCCTCAAGAAGCTCATGGTGATTACCAGAGGGCGGTCCTCCTCGGGCGTAGAAGTCTCTGGGAGTGTCTGCTCAGCAGCCGGTTGTATCTCAGGCGCGGACGAGGACCTTGGGAGTCCCTTGTCCTTAGAACGCCGAGTCTCAACGACGGCAATCTGCGAGCGGGTTCCCACAGACGGCGCCAAATGATGGCCCAGGGCCTCATCGTTGTGAGTCATGATGACTGTTGAGGAGACTTCTAGGAGGAAGAACGCCTGGAAGGTGGATCGCCTCTAGGAGAGTACCTGGAAAACTGGGAAACAGGGTTAGGAGGCCCCCGGAGTGTTTTTCCGGGGGGGGAGCCTCCGACGCCCAAGTCAGTGGTGGCCGGAAGAAGGAGAAAGTCACTAGCTCAAAGAGAAAGGCAGAAAAGTCTCGCCTGGTCTTTTCTCAGAGTAAGGGAGCTGTATCTCCGGCCTGCCAACCTCCTGTCAAGTATTTATTTCATGTATATATAGGAATACCTAGCCCGTTCAGATCATGACACGTGTGCGGTCGGATGCTCTTGAACGTCTGGGCGTAGGGGACAGATAGTTGGTAACTAGATGGCCTCGAGCCTTGTGCTAAGACGGGCCATGATATGATTCTGATGGCGTCTGCGCGTCAGGGCGACTTTTTACGTCTGTGGTGGGACGTGTCAGAGGCTTCCTTAAATGCTTCCTTAAATGCGCCTGCCGTACTCCCGAGGTCCCTGGGCGAGGTCGTCCTCTAGTTCGGACAGAGCCTCTTCGGGAAGCCTACCCTCAGTTCGGGGGTTCCCAGTTCCAGGGGGTTCCGCCTTCGGGGATATCATATTTGGACAGCAATGTTCTGGTGCCACTTTTCCGAAGGCGCGTTGTTCACAACCTTGGGGGGCGAATGGAGTCCTCAAGTTTTACTGGCGTGCCGAGGCTCGGAGCTCTCAGGCTATCTCCCGAGGTGCATGATTCCACCTATTCCCGGGAAGCGCCAGTTCTTCCGGCCGTTGTTGTGGCAGGGTATTCGGCCAGATTGAGGCGACAGCCTTTGGCTATCACCTGCAACACTCAAAGAATAAAGGTTAGGAGGTCCCCGGAGTATCTTTCCCGGGAGGAGCCTCCAACGCCCAAGTCAGTATTTTCAGAGACGAGAAGTAGTAAGAATATGTAAATGTATCTCCTCTCTAGCGCCCCGCTATTGAGGCCATTTCCTTAATATATATAGGAGGGTGTAATGGAGATGTCTGCTTGACGTAACCCGTTCAGATTTTGACATGTGTTCGATCGGATGTAATATGTACCTTTGGACGTGGGGGCCTCTAGCCGGCTACAGGCCGTTCTGGCCAGAGGTTAGGGCCGGGGTAGGTCTATGTGATAGGATGTGTGTGGCGGCAGCATGTCAGAGCGTGTATGAGGGCGGCATGTTAGAGGCTTCCTAATTGTTTCTGCCATACTCTTGAGATCCCTTTAGTAGAAGAGAGCTCTTCGGAATAGGAGGGCTTTTTTCTGAGATCATTTTAGTAATCCGGGAGTCCCCTCATCACAGATGCTCCCCTTCAGGGGCGTTCTCTCTTGCCGAAGGTGGTGAGTCTTTCTCTTTCGAAGTCGGTTCGATAACCTTACCGAGGATGGCGATGCACCGTATTCCCGAGGTCAGTATTATTGTTTCCAGGGGTGATGATGGATCACCGAGGTCGGATGTTCAAGGTGTCAGACCCCCTTTTTCTGAAGTTGGTGCTCGCATTACTTGTGTGTGATGCTCGACTTTCCGAGGGTGGTGCTTTGCCCGAACATATGGGTTTAAATGGCGATAGCACTTCGGCTATCAATTTGTATGATCAAGATGGGATTTGTCCCTCCTATGTAACGGGAGTGATATCTTCGGGCCCCTTGATAGAGTGAGACTTAGAAAATGCATGGCCATGCTCGGATGAGTTGATATACGATATCAATGTCATTAGTTTAAGTTTGTCTATTCAGTAATGAAGAAACCAAAGATTGGGCTATATGAGAGTGACACATTCCATGTCTCGTGCTTAGTCTTGATATCTTGGACAAAGGGACAATAGCATATATCGGTGATAATCATAAAGGTTTAGTTGAATCATCAACAATCTTGTCACTTGGGTACTAGTGATGTGTTGCTAGACACCGCTCATTGCTTATGATCATAAATGTGATTTATGATCATTGCCAACGTGGTAAGAGCCTATTGGGTCGCACACATAGAGCTATTTGGATCATTATAGTGCATAGGCTAATAATTTGGGTTTTGGTTTCGTAATAATTTTGTATTAATAATGGGCCTAATAGTTGAGCCATTATTAAGCTTGAAATTAAAGCCTAATTGGATTAGGACTTTCAAACCCATTAGGCCCGGAAGTTGAGTCTCACTATAAATACAACTTTTAGTGAGAAATTCGCAGGTCTCCTTGCCCTAGCCTCCCAAAAGGACAGTCACAGTCTTCTCTTGCAATTCCTTGGAGGACGTAAGCTAGCACTATGAGCGCAAGAGAAACGCATCTGTCGAGACCTGGTGGAAGCGTGGTGATCCCAAGAGGCTTGTGTGGATACCATAGAGATCTTGAGCATGTCAACTATTCAGGTTTTGTGATTCGACTCTACAGTTGACTGAGAGATCTCAACCGAAAATTAGGTATGAAAATTTTCGAACACCTGGTTTACCCCGTTTCACTTGGATCCTGGAGGGTTTCGGTTAAATTTCGCTGCGCTATTTGGCTCCCGAAACCCAACAATGGTACCAGAGCTAGTGGTGAAACCCTAAATTGGGATTGAATGTGGAATCGCATGATGTTATGTGTTCGATTGCTTTCGTCCATGATTAATTAGATTGATTCATGATGCATGAAATCGGAACTCGTAATGAACATATGACATATATGAAGAAACGACACTAATTGGTTAATGAGATTAACCCAAAATTGATAGGCATGAGATACCTATATGGATTAGGATTCTTGCAATAGTTGCAAAAACCCTAGCTTGATTTGGATTCGGCCTGTTCGGGCACTGAAAGTAAGGTATTTTTGGTGGCACTGAAAGTAAGGTATTTTTGCTTACCAGCCAGCGGGACCACCGTATGCGAAGTGCCACATAAATAAAAATGGTTAATCAACTCATGAAATTTGGCATGCATTTGTTGAATGAGATTTGACATGTTATGCTGATTGATGGTTGTAGCATGGTGCGTGGCTATAGCCCTTGATTGGTTGTATTTGTAAATACGGCCTGCGAGTCATGCCTTTTCTTGTTACTCTCATTGTACATTCTCTTCTCACCTTACTCCCCTCGAGTGTAACTTGAGGTTTCTATTATTGATGTAATGGTACATTATGGGATCATCCAAGTTGGTATTTCCAAGGATCATGCAAGGTGGTATGTCCAAGGAGGTGACAACAAAAGGGAAACCAAGAAAGGAAGAGAAGGAGCATGTGAAGACCCTTTTCTTTTCTTAGGCTTTTATGATATTCCCATTGGCTTGAGAATATCGCATAGCTTGAGCTATAACCATGTCACGTTTACTTTCTTCTAAGCATGAGATGCATGTTTTATATTTGTATGTGATGCATGTATAAGACAACCGGAGATAACAAATTGGTGAGATCAAAAGAAAAATCCCTCAAACAAATATTAAGTCATTAAATTTGATGCCTTCCAAATGTTGGCACTCGACAAGACTTTGATCAACATTAGGTGGGTTTGCCAAAGCAAAGCACCTATGTTCATCTTAGTAAGGCGTGATGGGATAATAGTGATATCCAAACTGCTAACTTTGGGTTCGACTTAACTAAGTCATCCTAATAGGATTAGGGACTTAGAGGCATAGAGTTGGGCTTAAGTTCATGAGATGAGCTTGGACAAGTGTTGATTCACCCAACTATCCAAGAGTTGCTTGAGATGCAATTGGCAAGGCGTTGCCTACCTAAATAACTATAACTTGAGAGAAAAGCCAAAGTTGACTCAAGTTGTGGTCAAATATGGATCATGGCCCACTAGAATACCTTAGCGCTGAGGTGTTCCGAAATAATATCGAGGGTTATTATTTTGAGGAAAATAGTGGGAGTATCATTTAATAAAAGTCCTTATTAAATGAATTAAAATACATGACTCTTACACTGCATATTTACTATTGCAGATAACCATCGCACAAAACACATCGACACTTTCGTTGCGATCAATCCTTGAGAAGGAAAAACTGAATGGGACCAACTTTCTCAAATGATACTGAAACTAAAGTATAGTCCTTAACCAAGAGAGAAAGGCTTATGTCCTAGAGCAGCCCATTCCGAATGAGCCTGCTACCACTACTTGAAGAGCTGAAAGGGATGCTCACAAAAGGCATTCTGATGATGCTTTGGATGTTGCATGCCTCATGCTTATTACCATGGAATCTGAGCTTTAGAAGCAACATGAGAACATGGGGGCATTCGATATGATCGAACATCTCAAAATGCTTTTCCAAGAGCAAGCTAGGCATGAGAGGTTTGAGACCTCTAAGGCATTGTTTCAGTGCAAAATGTCTGAGGAAAGTCCCGTGGGTCCTCATGTGCTCAAGATGATTGGGTACATTGAGAATCTTGAGAGTTTGGGATTTGTTTTTCAGAAAGAGTTGGCTGTTGATGTAGTCTTGCAATCGTTGCCTGAAAGCTACAGTCAGTTCATCATGAACTATAACATGAACGACCTTGACAAGTCCCTCCCTGAATTGCTCAACATGTTGAGAACTACTGAGCAAAACCTTAAGAAGGCTAAGCTGATTTTGATGGTTCAAAAAGGCAAGGGAAAAGGAAAAGCCAACAAGAAGAAGTAAAGCTAATGGAAAGTCCAATGCCCATTCTTCTTCAGCTGCACTGAAACCAAATAGTGGTGTGGCAAAGGAAGGGGAGTGCTTCCATTGTCAGCAACCTAGAAACTGGAAGCGCAACTGCAAGCTCTATCTTGAAGAACTTGCTAAGGAAAAGGGAAGTAAGACTTCCACTTCAGGTATTTTTGTTCTAGAGGCTAACTTTTCTACTTCCTCATCTTGGGTATTGGATACTGGATGTGGATTTCACATTTGTGCAAATGTGCAGGATCTAAGTAGAAGTAGAAGATTGGCCCGAGGTGAAGTGGACCTACGTGTTGGAAATGGAGTAAAGGTTGCTGCCTTAGCCGTAGAGACTTATGTTCTCACTTTACCTAGTGGATTAGTTTGAGAGTTAGACAACTGCTACTTTGTGCCTACTATTAGTAGAAATTTGATTTCTGTTTCTTATTTGGATAAGAAAGGTTTTTCATTTATAATAAAGGACAAATGTTGTTCTATTTATTTGAATGAAATCTTTTATAGTAACACTCAACTTAGCAATGGGTTGTGTGTTCTAGACCACGAAGATCCAATCTATAATGTGAATACCAAGAAGGTCAGATTAAATGATTCAAACCCGACCTATCTCTGGCATAGCTCTATAAGGATGGACTCTTGGACTCATTTGATTTTGAATCATATGAGACATGTGAGTCATGTTTGTTGGGCAAGATGATGAAAGGCCCATTCACAAGGCAAAGTGAAAGGGCTGATGACTTATTAGGACTCATACATAGTGATGCATGTGGCCCTATGTCTACACATGCTAGAGGAGGTTTTCAATACTTCATTACTTTCACTTATGACTTTAGCAGATATGGCTATGTGTATCTCATGAGACACAAGTCAGAATCCTTTGAAAAGTTCAAAGAATTCAAGAATGAAGTAGAGAATCAACTCAGGAAGAGTATCAAAATTCTTCGATCAGATCGAGGTGGAGAGTACTTGGATCGAGAATTCCTTGACTATCTGAAGGAGTGTGGTATAGTATCACAACTCACTCCACCAGGTACACCTCAATGGAATGGTGTATCTGAAAGGAGAAATCAAACTCTGTTAGAAATGGTTTGCTCTATGATGAGTCAAGCTGACCTTCCAAACTCCTTTTGGGGACATGCTCTAGAGACAGCCGCTTTTACACTAAACTGAGTTCCATCTAAATCGGTTCAAAAGACACCATATGAGATATGGAGTGGGAGGCATCCCAATTTGTCTTTGATGAAGATTTGGGGCTGTGACGCTTATGTGAAATGTCAATCCTCTAACAAACTAGGGCCCAAATCTCAAAAATGCCTTTTTGTTGGGTATCCCAAAGAAACAAAGGGTTACTATTTCTACAATCCTTCTAAGCAAAAAGTGTTTGTTGCTCGAACTGGTGTCTTCTTAGAGTAAGAGTTTATCTCTAAAGGAACTAGTGGGAGGAAAGTAGAACTTGAAGAAATTCAAGAACAACAAGGAGACATCAAACTTAAAATGGAACATGAACAGACACCACAAGATGTTGTGGTTCAAGAGTTTGTTCCTGTACCACAGAGCCCACGTAGGTCTGGTAGGATTCGGCATGAGCCCGAGAGATATGGATTTCTCGTGACTCACACTGGTGATGTGATGCTCATGGATCAGGATGAGCCCACAACCTACCAACAAGCTATGTCGGGGCCTAACTCTGAGAAGTGCGTAGTGGCCATGAAATCCGAGATGGAATCCATGTATGAAAACCAAGTATGGACTTTGGTTGGCCCACCTAAAAGGGTGAAACCCATAGGGTGCAAATAGGTTTTCAAGAAGAAAACTGACATGGATGGTAATGTGATTACCATTAAAGGACGATTGGTTGCAAAAGGTTTCAAGCAAATTCATTGTATTGACTATGATGAAACTTTTTCACCAGTTGCTATGCTTAAATCCATTTGAATTTTGTTTGCTATTGCTGCACACTCTAATTATGAGATATGGCAAATGGATGTCAAAACTGCATTCCTAAATGGAAAGCTACTTGAGGATGTGTACGTGACACAACGTGAGGGTTTTGTTACTCTTGAGAATGCCAATAAAGTGTGCAAGTTGCAAAGGTCTATTTATGGGCTGAAGCAAGCTTCTCAAAGTTGGAATCTTCATTTTAATGACGTACTACTCATCGAGAATGACATTCCTGAGCTACAGTCTATGAAGACTTGGCTAGGGAAATGTTTCTCTATGAAGGCCTTGGGTGAAGCAGCCTATGTGTTAGGCATCAAGATCTATAGAGATAGATCTAGAGAGCTTGTTGGCCTAAGTCAAAGTACATACATTGACAAGGTGCTAAAGAGATTTAGCATCCAAGATTCCAGGAAAGGATTCTTGCCCATGTCACATGGTATAACTCTTTCTAGATCTCAGTGTCTGAGTACACCCGAGGAGAGAGAGTGCATGAGTAAGATTCCATATGCCTCAGCAATGGGATCTACCATGTATGCCATGATATGTACTCGTCCCGTTGTCTTATGTGCTTTGAGCATGACGAGTAGGTACCAATCAAACCCCGGTGAGAGTCACTGGACAGCTGTTAAGAACATCCTTAAGTACTTACGAAGGACTAAGGATGCATTCTTGGTCTTTGGAGGTGAAGATGAGCTCGTTGTAAGGGGTTACACTGATGCAAGCTTCCAATCTGATAAGGATGATTTTAGATCACAATCTGGTTATGTGTTTTCTATTGGTGGTGGTGCTGTGAGCTGGAAGAGTTCAAAGCAAGAGACAATAGCTGACTCTACAACAGAATCTGAGTACATTGCCGCCTCTAATGCTTTGAAGGAGGCAATTTGGATCAAGAAGTTCATCACTGAACTTGGAGTGGTTCCGAGCATTGCCGACCCAATAGAGCTCTATTGTGACAACAATGGAGAAATCGCACAAGCTAAGGAACCTCGATCTCACCAATGATCCAAACACATACTTCACCGATATCATCTTATCAGGGGGATCATCAAGAGGGGTGATGTAAGGATATGCAGGACTTCGACAGACAGCAACGTTGCTGATCCATTAACAAGGCCCCTTACTAAGCAGAAGCATGATAGCCATTCTATGTCCATTGGTATTAGATACATGGATGATTGGGTTTTAGTGCAAGTGGGAGATTGTTAGTGTTGTGCCCGAAAGCCAATCATGAGATGATTGTATTTTTTGCACATTGAGTCATGATATTTTATTAAGGCATTAATCCAGCAATTATGTTTGTTGTTCTGTTTCTGCGTAACGCCATAAACATAATTGTAACCCTAGAATAATGATATTCTCAAACGTCCCTAGTCTAGTATTATTGTTGAACGGTTTGCAATGATACATAATGACTAACATATGTGGAGACAAATATGAGATAAGTAGTCTACATATGGGTACAAGTTGGAGAACTTGTGTACTGGAGCGACCCACCATGAGAACACTACATGGATCATTATATGAGTGTCATAATTGATTCTCATAGTGATCATGGTATATGTAGTCCTTTGACCTAAGATCATCAAGGTTCCCTACATGTGAGTCACATACTTTGATACTTCCCTTGTTGCTCGTAACTAAGTGAACTTGAAGGAGGTCATTGGGTATGTCACATATCATGCGGAGGGATTTGTATGATCAAGATGGGATTTGTCCCTCATATGTAACGGGAGTGATATCTTCAAGCCCCTTAATAGAGTGAGACTTAGAAAATGCATTGCCATGCTCGGATGAGTTGATATATGATATCAATGTCATCAGTTTAAGTTGGTCCACTCGGTAATCAAGAGACCAAAGATTGGGCTATACGAGAGTGACACATTCCATGTCTCATCCTTAGTCTTGATATCTTGGACAAAGGGACAACAACATATATTGGTGATGATCATAAAGGTTTAGTTGAATCATCGACAATCTTGTCACTTGGGTAGCAGTGATGTGTTGCTAGACACCGCTCGGTGCTTATGATCATAAATGTGATTTATGATCATTGCCAACATGGTAAGAGCTTATTGGGTCACACACATAGAGCTATTTGGATCATTAGAGTGCATAGGCAAATAATTTGGATTTTGGTTTCATAATAATTAATGGGCCCAATAGTTGAGCCATTATTAAGCCCGAAATTAAAGCCTAATTGGATTAGGGCTTTGAAACCCATTAGGCCTGGAAATTGAGTCTCACTATAAATACAACTTTTAGTGAGAAATTCGCAGGTCTCCTTGCCCTAGCCTCCCAAAAGGACAGTCGCACTCTTCTCTTGCAATTCCTTGGAGGACGCAAGCTAGCACTGTGAGCGCAAGAGAAACGCATCTGCCGGGATGTGTTGGAAGCGTGGTGATCTCGAGAGGCTCATGTGGATACGATAAAGAGCTTGAACACGTCAACTATTCAGGTTTTGTGATTCGACTTTATGGTTGAGTGAGAGATCTCAACCGAAAATTAGGTATGAAAATTTCAAACACTTGGTTTACCCCGTTTCACTTGGATCATAGAGGGTTTCGGTTAAATTCCACTGTGATGTTTTGCTCCCAAAACCCAACATTATTGAGGTCGGTGACCAGCCATTTGTCTACGCGGACACATCATTAGAGCCGCCCGTCAGCTGCAGTCCTCGTAGTCCTGTTACATCGGGGAACATCTTGGGCACTTCGGTAGGAGGCCCTTTTGCTGAAGAGATCGAGGAGCGAAGACGAAACAAGGGCAAACACGTCCCTGCCGAAGTGGAGGAAGTCAACAACTCCGATGATGACATTGTCGAGGTTCCACCAGGTTTGCCCCTTTGCCATTTTTTTATAAATTTAGACATCTTTAGCGTTATTGACCTTATAGATGTATGGCTAAGGGACAATGTACTGATAGAACTTCGGCATGATTTTGCAGAGGAACTGGCACCCTCGGCATGGATGGTGGAGGATGCCCGGAAGCGGGCCCTTCGGGACTCCCATATCCTGAACGGTAAGGTTTCAAGGGATCCTTTCTGGTCTTTCATGGAGGACATGAACTTGTTATCCGAAGACAGCCAGCAAATGGCTCCCTAATGGAGAGGGGCGTGCTCACCCAAGCCACATTCAAATCTCTGGCAGAGGAGTGCCCGAACAAGGAGGTCTTCATTTCTAGGATGTCCGAACACGCTGCCCAGGTATTCTTCAAACCTTTTACCCTTTCTCTAAATTTTTCTAAGTGTTTTCTTTTCTTTACAAAACTTCACCAAGTGGCCTTCTTTTTCCAACTCTTGGCGTATAGTGGATACTTCCTTGGGCGGTAAAGCAGTCTTCGATCCAATCTCGGACTGAAGAGTGCTTGGAGAAATCCAAGGTATTTTGTGCCAGCTCGGTCGTTAAGTACGCCAAACTGAACAAGATAGCCAAGGAGGAGACAGCCAAACTTCGAGAGTAATTCTTGAAGAGTCAGGGGGAGTTCTTAAAAGATTTCTCCCAGAAGATGTCTAACCTCAATGCGAAGGTCGTCAAGCTAACTTTGGCAAACGAGGCCTACCAAAAGGAGAAGGAGGAGGACTCTACTCTCCTGACGAAGGACCTCATGGACAATGCCGATCTTCAAGCCGAGGTCGATGCACTGAAGAAGGAGTCGAAGAAGAAGAAGAAGACGAAGAAGCTGGAGAAGGAGGTCACTGAGCTGAAGGATGACCTGAACGACTTGGGTGTCATGAAGGACAAAGTTGATCAAGCAACCAAGGTTGCGTTCCAAGACGGCTTTTGTTTGGCTCGACACCAAGTTCTAGCCAAATACCCAGACCTCGACATCTCCTTCTTGGAGGGTCTGGATATCACCAAAGGGCCTCACTAGACATGGTTGAAGATAGAGCACCTCAACCTTCCTTTTCCTCTTCCTCTGGCACTGAAGGTTATGACAGAGGAGGTTGGCGGTGAAGTAGCTCCAGATGATGAGGTCCCTTAGGCGTCCAGGACTTCACTTTTTCTTTTTCTTTGTAATCTTCTTCTTGTAATGCTCCTTCTTGTAATAAAGGCTCAATTTAATAAAATTCCTTCTTTCTTCCAAAATTTGGCTAAGTCTAAAGACAAGTCTCTCCTCAAATGACCTTCAGTTCCAAAGGTTAGTTTGACCATTTTCGGTCTAGGACGCTCGCAAAGATATTTTTTCATGTTTGTTATCAACCATCTTTGGCTTAACACCAATTTTGACGAATATCTTTTGGCAAAGCTTTGCCTGTTTTTATCAGGCATGTTCGGTTGACTCACTTCTAGAGAAAATGTGTCATTTTTGTAGCTAGATACTTGCACCTTGTTGGGTTAGATTTCTTTGGTGGGACTATTTTCCTTAGGAAAATTTCTCAGTGTAGAATTTTTTCAAAGCATTTGAATGCCATGTGTTTCTCAGTTCACCACCTTCGGCATCGCCGAGCTTGTAAACTCCTGGCCGAACTTCATCAAGAACCAAATAAGGCCTTTCCCAGTTTGCCCGAAGTACTCTGTGAGATGGTCTTCAAGGCTCAAACTCAGCCCTTCGGAGGACAAGGTCCCCCTTCTTGATTCCTTTTCACTTGACATGTGAGTTCACAGCGATAGCTACTCTTTCCTGAAAAGCTTTTCTTTTAAGCTTAGCCACTTCTCTGTGTTGGTCAACTAGGTCGAGCTTGGTTCTCAACCCGAGGTTCTTCCCTTCTTCATCGAACACTTGTACCCTGATAGATGGCTGAACTATTTTGATAGGAATAATGGCCTCTGCGCCGAAGACAAGTGAGAAAGTTGTTTCACCTCTGGCCTTTCGGGGTGTTGTCTGATAGCTCCATAGCGCACACTAGGGAGTTCCCCTGGCCATCTTCCTTTTGCTTCCTTTAATCTCTTCTTCAAACCATCTTTTATTGTTCTGTTGGACGCCTCTACCTGTCCGTTACTCTGAGGATGAGCTACCGGGGCGAAGTGCATTTTTATCCTGAGGTCAGTGGTGAATTCCTGGAACCCCTTGTCAATAAACTGGGAACCGCTATCAGCCACTATCACCCTCAGTATGCCAAACCTGCATACGATGTTCTTCCAGATGAATTTTTGTATGTCCTTTGCCGAAATGGTTACTAGAGGCTCTGCCTCAATCCATTTAGTGAAGTAATCTATTGCAACTACGTAGAACTTCACTCCTTCAGGTGCAGTTGGGAGAGGCCTAATGAGGTCAATACCCCATACTGCGAAGGGGCAGGGATAGTTAGCCGAAGTTATCGTTTCCAAGGGTAGCCTCTAGATGTTGGCGTGTCTTTGGCAATTGCCACATTTCTGGACAAACTGCCTTGCATCCTTCCTTAGGGTGGGCTAGAAGTATCCTTGGCGGAGTAGTACTCCTACCAGAGCATCAGTTCCTACGTGGGAACCACAGGCCCCCTCATGGACTTCTTTGAGGACTGTCTCTATGTCTTCTTCGCTGACACACTTTTGCAGTGGGCTCGCATACTCTTGTCGATATAACTACTCCCTAATTAGGAAATATTGTCCAGAACATCTTCACACTTTTGCTACCTCAAGAGGGTCTTCGGGAAGTTCCGAAGTCGCGAGGTACTTTTTTATGGGATCCTTCCATCCTCTTTCCGAAGTTGCTATGCTCATTATTGCTATGCTCGGTTGGCTTAGTACTTCGGTGGACTTTTTCATCTTGGCCAAAATATGTGCTTCAGTATTGTTTCGGTGAGGCACGTTCTCGATGTGTAGCGCATCGAACTCTTGGATGAGCTTTTTTGTGAGGTCATGATACTTTGCCAAGGTTAGGTCCTTCGTGCCATAGTCCCCTGCCATCTGTCAGACCACAAGCTGAGAATTAGTGTGGGCCTTTAGGTTTCTCACACCAACTCTTCTGGGGAGGCACAAACCTACTATGAAGGCTTCAAATTCCGCCATATTGTTGGTGACATTAAACCCGAATTTGATGGCTTTCATGGCTTCCATACCTTCGGGGCCATGGAGAATTACTCCAGCTCCTTGATGTTCGAAGCCGGAGGCCCTGTCAACAAACAGGGTCCACTCAGGTTCATCCGTTTCAAGGTTAGGTGGACTGTCTTCGGCAGTGGGTACCTCGGCAATGAAATCTGCCAACGCCTGTGCTTTTGTTGCCTTCCTTGGCTCATAGTTGATATCATATTCATCGAGCTCGATGCACCACTTCGATAGCCTTCCTGAGTGGTCCACCTTCTTCATGATATCCCGAAGAGGCAGGCTACTTCGGACGATAATGGGAAGCCCTTGGAAATAATGTCGTAGCCTTCTGCTTGCAAGTACCAGGGCATAAAGAGCCTTTTGTAGGAAGTGGTACCTGACTTCGGCACCATGCAGAGACTTGCTCACATAATATACTGGCCATTGTTTGCCCCCTCTTCCTTTACAAGGACCGAACTTACTACCTTTTTAGTGACCGCTAGGTAGAGTATGAGGGGTTCTCCTTCTCTTGGCTACCGAAGTGTCAGGAGACAAGTTAGGTAGACTTTAAGCTCTTCCCAGGCCTTTTGGCAGTCTTCGTTTCAAGGGCACACCTCGGTTCCGAGGTCACCACCATTTTTTTCTGCTTTAGTGAGGAACCTGAAAAAGGGTCGACAGTAATCCCCATATCTGGAGATGAATCTGCTGAGGGACGTGATTCTCCCTGTGAGTCTTTGGATGTCTTTGGTCATCTTGGGTGTTTGGAATCCTAACAAGGCCTTGACCTTTTCTAGATTAGCGTCAATACCTCTCTTTGGCACCATAAATCCGAGAAACTTACCAGCATTCACCCCGAACACGCATTTTTTGGGGTTGAGACGAATTCTAAATGTCCTCAGCTAGTGGAATGTCTCTGCTAAGTCTATGATATGACTGTCAGGCAATTTGCTCTTAACTATCATATCGTCGACGTAGACTTCCATGTTTCTCCCAATTTGGGAATTCGAAGACCCTGTTCATCAACCTCTGGTACGTGGCCCCTACATTCTTAAGCCCAAAGGGCATTCTAATGTAGCAATACGTACCAGTTTCAGTGATGAAGGTGGTTTTTTCCACATCTTCAGGGTCCATCCTGATTTGATGGTACCCGCTAAATGCGTCGAGGAAGCTGAGGAGACCATATTCAGCGGTTGAGTCCATCAACTGCTCTATTAGAGGCAGAGGATACGAATCTTTAGGACAAACATCGTTCATGTTTCAGAAGTCGATGCACATTCGGAGTTTGTCACTCCCTTCTTTCGTGGTGATGACCACGTTACTAAGCCGTTCGGGATATTTGACTTCCCTAATTACATCTGCATGCAACAGCCTTTGGATCTCGGATTTAATGAAGTTGTTCTTGTGTGCCGAAAGGCTCCTCTTTCTTTGGTGAACAGGCTTCGTGTCACGGCATATTTTTAGACTATGCTAGATGATGCAAGGGTCTACCCCGGGCATATCCTTCGGCGAGTAGGCAAATAGATCTTTGTTCATTAAAAGGAAAGATACAAGCTTTTGCTTGTCACCCTCGGCCAGATGTTTCCCTATGCGGGTATTTTGGCCCAGCACAAGCTCTACATTCTCAGTTTCAATTTTTTCTAAGCCGCTTTTCTCTCATTCTGTAAGCTCTTCGGTCGGTGTGCGCTTTTCTCCCAAGGTTTGTGTGTGTACTTTTACTGGGCTCTGCCTAGCCTTCACGAAGACCTTCTGGACTTCAGCTTGACCAATGAATATTTCCGCATCCCTATCCTTCATCCCGAAGGTGACCGTTAGATACTTCACATCTGGTTGGATGTGAAAGTTGCCTTGAGTTTGCCTTCCAAGGATGGCATTATATGAAGAGGAGAGATCGATGATGATGAGCCTGGTCATGGTAGAGGCGAAGAACTTTTTATTATTTTGGACCAAAGTTCCCCTTAACATTAGAGGTAGGTTGATCCACCCAAGGACAGGGAGTTCGGAAGGACCTACTTCAAAGGTGGGAGATGTAACAGGTTTGAGGTCAGTCTTTGCAATGCCCAAGCTTGGAAATAGATGGGAGAATAAGACATCTGCATTGGACCCATCATCCAGGAGCACCCTCTTTACATCCCAGGTCCCAATCATTGCCATGATATGAAGCTGGTCATCATCTGGAAACACTACGGCAAACCATCTTTCTGAACAAGCTTGTTCGCCGGTGACAGCCGAAGGGCTATCGCCCCCGAAGAACCTCACATCAGCGCGCCACTTCCGGTCGAAGCCGACATGACAAAACCCCGGCAAAGTGAGGATGGTAGAACCCTCGGACAAGCCGGATAGGCACTACTGCTCAGGAAACCCATGGGACCAACTTCGGTCAGAAGGAGTCACCGCCTTTCCTGAAGGTGACCTCGCGCCGACCTCACATGGCCAAAACCACCTCTGTATACTCTCTGGGCCACCCTCGGGGCACGCTCATGAAGTGCCACATCAGGTACCCAAGCCTGACCTCGAGAAAGTCCAACCGAAGGTGCCTCGTACAATAAGGGGACCTCCCTCCAGAGGAATTCACCTTGCCGAACGAGCTCTATACCTCGAAGGAGTTCGGTCCACCAAAAAGGCCACATAGGTGTACAACGAAATAGTTGAGGAGACTCTGACACACCGTACTCATACAGCCCTTGACACGCCGCCCTCAAACATGCTCTAACACACTGCCCTTGTACTGCACTAGGCTCCTGCCCAGGCAGCCTATGGTCGGCTAAAAGCTCCCCCTCTCCCCGAAGGTACGGACCGTATCTTACCGAACACGTGTCATGATCTGGGCAGGCTGTGGAAAATGAGCTTTTCCTGTTCACCTCCCTATAAATATTCAGGAAATGCCCTAGGTAAGGGGATCCGACTTTAAGGAAAAATCTCTCCACTCCCTACTTATCTCTGGTACAAACTTAGGTGACGAACACTCCTCCCCCGAAAAAACACTCCAGGGAGCTCCTAACCTTTGCCTTTCTGAGTCCTTGCAGTCCTTCTCCCACTGGAGTTTCCTCATCCAGGCGTTGTCCCATCACAAGTTTTTACTCCAAGCTCACCATGTTGCACAACAATGATGTCGAAGGGCATCATTTGGTGCCGTTTGTGGTAACCCTTTCCCAGGTCGCCGTCGTAGAGACTCGGCGTTCAAAAGACAAAGGGCTCCCAAAGTCCACCTCAGCGTTGGAGGCTCAGCTGGTGACCCAGCAGCCCACTGTAGAAACTTCTGTGCCGGAAGACGACCGCCCTTTAACAGTTATGATGGGCTTCTTGCGAGACTTCTAGCGCTCCATCATCACTGAAATGACTCAGCAGCTCGACCAGAGGTGGCCCCAGCCTTCACCAGCCCCAAAGGCCTCCCCCTCGGTAGCCCCCTAGGAGTGAACCTCGAGGTCCAATCACCAGAGTTCTAGGAGTGAGGACTCTCTCGACGCATCTTCTATGGAGGACGTGCCTCTTAGGGCGCGACCCACCAGAGAAAGGGCCCCAAAAGAAACTATGACCTCCTGTCGGCGGAGTCCATCCCCGTATCGAAGGTCCCAGTCTCCTTTCCGCCGAAGTTATTCTCCGAGAAGGAGAAGAAGTTCACCATTGCCGATGACCACCAGGCAGCAAGGGGAAGCTAATACAGCTACCCTCATCCGAGAAGATCCTTGGAAGACTGGAAAAGGTTGAGAGGCAGATCTCCCGAAAGCCAGTATGGTCGAGATTGCCCGACACTTATACCGGAGAAGAGCCACCCTTCGTACGGGAAGTGGTGGAGGTGCCCATGCCTAGTGACTTTAGGGTGCCATGTTTGGAAACCTACGATGGGCGTAGTGACCCCCAAGCACACCTGACAAAGTACAAGCGAAGCATGGTGCTCCAAGGCGCAGATGACGCCACCCTCTGCAAATGTTTTGAGGTGACCCTCTCCAGTCCAGTAACGGCATGGTATAACTCCCTGGCCCACGGGACCTTGCTGAGTTTCCAGGAGCTATCTACTGCCTTCACCGAACAGTTCATTTGCAGCAGGCAAATAGCCAAGATGCCAGTACAAATGTTCGATGTAGCACAGGGAAGTGGGGAAACCATTCGCGACTACGTCAAAAGGTTCAACCGAGAAGCACTGAGTGTGCCCGACTTTCGGCCCGAGATTCGCATCCTCGCAATGATAAGAGGACTTCGGAGAGACTCCTAACTCTTTTATGAGTTCTCCAAGGACCCCCCAAACACTCTTAGGGAGTTCTATTGAAAGGCCGAACAACATATGACGGCCGAAGAACTCAGAATGGGAGGGCCTAAGGTGGAACACCCTCAGCCCGAAGGACTAAGCCACCAGCCTCGTCACTAGAATGAGATGGGAAGAAGGCCCCGAAAACAAAGGGGTAAAAGGCCAATCACGTTCACTCCCCTAAATGCCACGAGGGCCAGCATTCTCATGGCCTTAGAAAGGCAATGGACTACAGTTCCAAGTCCAAAGGCCATGACTTTGGAAAACAAGAAGAACATGAAGAAGTTTTGTCAATTCCACCGAGATCATGGCCATGACACTGAAGACTGTTTCCAGCTAAGGAAGTACATCGAGTCCCTGATAAAGCAGGGACAACATCGCAGGTACCTGCGGATACCTTCGCTGAAAGGAAGAAAGGAAGAACAAAGAAGGGGGGACGAGGAGGACTATGATTCTGACAGACATCGGGACCGAAGTCCTCGAAAGAATCCACCACCATCAGCAGGGGTCATCCAAACCATCACTACAGGGATACCCTCGGCTGAAAGGAAAAGAAAGATAAGAGAAATCTCTATAATTGAGTATGGGAACTCACCAAACAGGCTCATTCGCAGGGATGGGTCTACAGTAAAGTTCCCTCATCATGACCCACTCCTTGTCATGGCAAGGATAGGGAGTTGGGACGTCAAAAGAATACTCCTGGACGATGACTCCAACACCGATGTCATCTTCTCGCACCTACTGCCTAAATTAGGCATCTCAAAAGATGACCTCAACATAGTCAATTCCCCCACCTTTGGGGTTGGGCCATCCGAGCTCCCAGTCCTCAGATGCATCGATATGCCCCTAATGTTGAAAGGGACCTCACCTCAGAGTCGGGAGGAACTGTTCACCTCTGTTATGACAAGATTCATTATCATTGATGTTCCCTCATCATACAATGCCATCCTTGAAAGTTAAGCTCAAGGCAATCTCCATATCCACCTAGATGTAAAGTACTTAACAGTCACCTTCGCAACTAGAGAAGGAGATGTAGAGATCTTCATTTACCAAGCCAAAGTCAGGAGGGTTTTCACCAAGGCTAGACAAAGCCCAGCAAAGGTCCAAGCACAGACTTCGGCTACTGAAAGAGCAGCCACGACAGGTGAAGAGAAAGCAGGGGAGGGGATAGAAGAGTTGGAAAAAGTAGAAACAGAAGATATAGAGCTGGGCCCCGGCCGGAACACCCGAGTGGGGAAAAAATTGGCCAAGGGTGACAAAGATAGGCTTGTATCTTTCTTGTTAATGAACAAAGATCTATTTGCCTACTCTCCAAAAGACATGCCTGGGGTTGACCTCAGCATAATCCACCATAGCCTCAAAGTACGCCCCGACGCAAGGCCGGTTCGGCAAAAAAAATGGAACCTATCGACTCATAAGAACTCCTTCATTAAAGCCGAGGTTAAGCGCCTGATTGAGGCAGGGGTAATAAGAGAAGTTAAATACCCCAAATGGCTCAACAATGTGGTTATCGCCATAAAAGAAGGGAGTGAAAAGCTCCGAATGTGCATCAATTTTCGGGACTTGAATGATGCCTGTCCAAAGGACTCCTACCTTTTGCCAGCCATAGACCAATTGGTGGATTCAACCACCGAATACGGCCTTCTCAATTTCCTTGATGGCTTCAGTGGGTATCATCAAATCCAGATGAACCCTAAAGATGAAGAAAAAACCGCCTTCATCACCGAAGTTGGTACCTACTGCTACATCAGAATGCCCTTCGGCCTTAAGAACGCAGGGGCTACCTATCAGAGGCTGATGAATAAAGTATTTGACTCTCAAATTGGGAGGAACATGGAAGTGTATGTCAACGATATGTGTTAGTGTTATGCCCAAAAAGCCAATCATGAGATGATTGTATTTTTCCACATTGAGTCATGATATTTTATTAAGGCATTAATCCAGAAATTATGGTTTGTTGTTTTGTTTCTGCGTAACTTAACAAACATAATTGTAACCCTAGAATAATGATATTCTCAAATGTCCCTAGTCTAGTATTATTGTGGAGCGGGTTGCAATAATACATAACGACTAGCATATGTGGAGACTAATATGAGATATGTAGTCTGCATAGGGGTACAGGTTGGAGAACTTATGTACTGGACCGACCCACCATGAGAACATTACATGGATCGTTATATGAGTGTCATACGTGATTCTCATAGTGATCATGGTATATGTAGTCCTTCGACCTAAGATCATCAAGGTTCCCTACATGTGAGTCACATACTTTGATACTTTCCTTTGTTGCTCTTAACTGAGTGAACTTGAAGGAGGTCATTAGGTATGTCACATATCATGCAGAGGGATTTGTATGATCAAGATGGGTTTTGTCCCTCCTATGTAACGGGAGTGATATCTTCGAGCCCCTTGATAGAGTAAGACTTAGAAAAATGCATGGCCATGCTCGGATGAGTTTAGAGACGGTATCAATGTCATCAGTTTAAGTTGGTCTACTCAGTAATCAAGAAACCAAAGATTGGGCTATATGAGAGTGACACATTCCATGTCTCGTGCTTAGTCTTGATATCTTGGACAAAGGGACAATGGCATATATCGGTGATGATCATAAAGGTTTAGTCGAATCATCGACAATCTTGTCACTTGGGTAGCAATGATGTGTTGCTAGACACCGCTCATTGCTTATGATCAGAAATGTGATTTATGATCATTGCCAACGTGGTAAGAGCCTATTGGGTCACACACATTGAGCTATTTGGATCATTAGAGTGCATGGGCTAATAATTTGGGTTTTGGTTTCACAACAATTTCGTATTAATAATGGGCCCAATAGTTGAGCCATTATTAAGCCTGAAATTAAAGCCTAATTGGATTAGGGTTTTGAAACCCATTAGGCCTGGAAGTTGAGTCTCACTATAAATACAACTTCTAGTGAGAAATTTGCAGGTCTCCTTGCCCTAGCATCCCAAAAGGACAGCCACACTCTTCTCTTGCAATTCCTTGGAGGATGCAAGCTAACACTACGAGCGCAAGAGAAACGCATCTGCCGGGATGTGGTGGAAGCGTGGTGATCTCGAGAGGCTCGTGTGGATACCATAGAGAGCCTGAACACATCAACTGTTCAGGTTTTATGATTCGACTCTACAGTTGAGTGAGAGATCTCAACCAAAAATTAGGTATGAAAATTTTTGAACAACCGGTTTACCCCGTTTCACTTCGATCCTGGAGGGTTTCGGTTAAATTCCGCTGCACTGTTTGGCTTTTGAAACCCATCAATATTATAGCTAAGAGAAAAATGCCTAGTAATAATATCTTGGACATAGATGAAACCTTCCAATGACTTCGGGAGTTCGGCATTCGCCTTAATCCCGAGAAGTGCGTGTTTGGAGTGAGCGCAGGTAAGTTCCTCGGGTTCATGGTGTCAAAAAGAGGAATAGACGCCAACCCCAAAAATTTTGAAGCCTTGTAAGGATTCTGAACACCCACAACCATTAAAGATATACAAAGGCTTACTGGAAGAATCACTTTCCTTAGTAGATTCATTTCCAGGTACGACAACCGATGTTGACCATTCTTCAAGGTGCTTACTAAAGCAACGAAGAGCGAAGGTAACTCTGGAACCGAGGAACACCCTTGGAACCAAGAATGTCAGAAAGCTTGGCATGAGCTTAAAAGCTACCTAACACGACTGCCGACACTTCGGCAACCTCGGGAAGGAGAGCCTTTCCACCTTTACCTTGCCGTCACTGAAAAACTGTGAGTTCAGTCCTAGTGAAGGAAGAAGGTGGAAGGTAGTGGCCAGTATATTATGTAAGCAAGTCCCTGCATGTCACCGAGGTCAGGTACCCATTGCTCCAGAAATCCATTTACGCCTTAGTGCTCACGGGTAGAAGGCTACAGCCCTACTTTCAAGGACACCCTATTATTGTCTGAAGCAACTTGGCTCTACGTGACATAATGAAAAAAGTAGAGCATTTGGGAAGGCTGTCAAAATGGTGTATCGAGCTCGGAGAACATGACATCACTTATGAGCCAAGAAGGGCAATAAAAGCCCAGGTATTGGCAGATTTGATCATTGAAATTCTAGAAATCGAGGATGCTGAAGCTACCTCGGAACATCGGATAAGGACTGAACCAAAGTGGAAACTCTTTGTAGATGGAGCCTCAGGCACCAAGCACCAAGCCGCTGGAGTGGTTCTTCGGGGGCCCAAAGGTATGGAAGCTACCAAAGCCACCAAATTTGGTTTTGGTGTCACCAATAACATCACCGAATATGAGGCCCTCAAAGTAGGACTAAAACTAGCCATAAAGGTCAGTGTAAAAACCCTTACGGCCCACAACGACTCACAGCTAGTAGCCCAGCAAGTGAAAGGAGATTACGCTACAAAGGATCCAACCTTGGCAAAGTTTCATGACCTCGTCGAGAAGCTCATTAAAGAGTTTGACTCGGTACAAAAAGAAAATGTGCCTTGGAGAGATATTGGTCAACCTGATACCTTGGCCAAATCCAAGGAACCCACTGAGGTGCGAAAACAACCCAGCACAAAATTAATGTGCCTAGCAATCTCGAGCGGAGGATGGAAAGATCCCATCAAGAAATATCTAGCAACATTGGCTGTTACCCACTCTCGGGTAGTCCAGTTATGGTGCCAAAACTGTGCATTTAGACTCCCAGGATTGGTAATGTTCTGTAGGCCATCAGAACACTACCCTTAGTGTGCATACCCAAGTGGCCCTCTTTGGCACTATGTAAATACATCCAAATTGGTCCAACCATCATACACATATTCACATTTCATGCACACCATGGCAGCAAAGAAGGAAAACACTAGCACAAGTCTTAGTTTTGGCTTCCACACATTAGGCAATCTTGTTAAGTTCTAGTGGCCAGCTACTGCACCTGTAACTTCCAATAATAAACTGTATCATTCTAGCCACGTAGCCCCATTTTTTATTTGCTCCAATATCAAGTAGAGACTTAGAGAAAAGAAATGAATTTTGTTTTGCATCAATAGCCCACCTATGGACCAAGTTATGGATTTTTTAAGTTGGTTACAAAATTCTAACCAAATGAACAGTAACTCATCCAAATTTGCAATGTCATATCTTTGGCTACAGGGCTCTAAATCCAGAAATTCCAAATCCATGTTAACCCTATAGATGTTGTCTAGGTGTGGTAAAGATTTCATACCAAGATTCATTCTACACAGGGCGTTATTAAACTTTAGGTCGATAGTCAAAATTCTAGCAACTTTTGGACCATTTTGCCCATACAAAATTTCATAAGTGTGCAAACACTTCATTGACAAGGGGAAAGCCCTCCCAGGCTATCCCATAGATGTACATTACACATAGGAATTACATTAACTTTATTTTAACAACTTTATGTGGCCAAAACAGAATTTACAAGTAAGCAGCCCATCATTCACAAGTAGGCAGCTTTGCACCACATCACTTACATAGCCAAAACATTACTCAAATGTTCAAATACTTGTCTCATTTTACATACACTACATGTACATGCACACATGCACTATAACATGGTATTAACTCAACTAAATACGCACCCTAGGTTACAGGAGGTCCCGAGACACAATGGACTCCAAATACAGGATGATGGACAGCTGCTGCACAACACAATAAGTACCACCATTAAAATTACCAAATGTGCTCCCAAAATCACCAACATTCCCAGATCATAACTAGACACATTGAAGTTCATGTACCTGAAATTTCAGATTAAAACTCATACCACAAAGGTTAGTTTGATGGTGATCTTTCAGCTGGACCTGAAATGACAGAATTTAGGGGAGTAAGTTTCATTGAGAACCTTAGTAAGGGTAACACTTGGTTTCTTAAGGTAATGTGATCCTCATTAAAACCTGCATCCAAAGACACTAAAACAAAAAAACCACAATGCATATATACAAGATATAGCAACCAAATGCATCATCCATTCACAACAAACAAACACATGAAATGCAGCAACAACAATAACCATAGGTTAGTCCGTAAAACATGGAATAAACTTAAATAAATCACCATGGCAGCCCTCCTCAAGCTAATGCTTGGCCTTAGGAGGATTTTAATAGTAGTTAGTACTAACTTTGGGCCCTAGAAACCCTTCTTTCTTGCTGCCATCTTTAGCATGGTAACACTAAGGCTGAAACCTTGCCATGCTTCTTTCCTCTTAACCCATACTTGGTTCCTAGAGCTTTTTGCTCTCTTCCTAGCATGGTCTTAGCTTCATGGATGTTTGGAAATACAGTAAACAATCTAGGAAACTTTAGAAAAATCTTATTGCACTGCCATCTTCGTGCACTTCACACTAGGTCACAAAACCTTCAATAAGTGCACTCCCCTCACTAAGCTTGGTTCATCAAGCTCATGGCCCTCTTCCAAGCTTAGCCCTAGCTTCATGGATGCTTGAAAATACAGTAAAAATTCCATGAGAACAAGAGAACCCTTACCTTGAGTGTTTGCTGAAATTGGAGCTTGATCCTAGGTGCACCCAAGTCTTAGCACCACATAGCTTCCAATTGCCCTTTCTTGCTTTCTTTTGCCTTCAATTTTAATCTTGGAGGTATGGTGGCTATGGAAGAAGTGTGGGGGTGGAGATGCTGCATTTTTTCTACTGGAAAAGACCAAATGTGGGAGATAAAGACAAAGATAACCACTTATAAAGACTTTAGTGCACAAAACACACTTAATGGCCTTAATTAAGCTTTATGTCATTTTCCTTACTACAAGACCATCGCTTCTTAGTCTTAATTTATTGGCCCACATTTGACTTTCTTCCCATGCCTTGGCCAGCCATCCCTTGGCTGGGATAAGTGATTTGGCCACTTAAATGGCCTTAAATGAGCTTAAGGGCATAAAAGACTCTTAACAAGCTTAACCTTGCTTTATGTCATTTTCCTTCTCATTAAATATTGTCTCTTTGTCTTAAACTCATTGGTACACATGTGCCCATCATTGTTGACTAATTATCAACCTTGGCTGCCACCCCCATGGTGGGAAAACTCCAAATTGCTCCATTTGACTTAAGTAAAAAACGTACATGATGGCCGGAAGCATATTCGTCACATGACATGGTGAGGCCGAGAAGGGCTTTCGGTATGGGAGAGCGCTCCATTGTGGAGATTCCTTAGGAGTACCTGCCTAAGACACTTAGAAAACAGGGGTTAGGAAGTCCCCGGAGTCTTTTTCCGGGGAGGAGCCTCCGACGCCCAAGTCAGTGCTTTAGGGGGTGGAAAGGGAGTAGTAAGGAAAAAAGGCTCTTGCCTGCCGTGTTTCCTTGAGGGTGGAAAGAAGAGGATTCTTCTTCCTTATACCATTCCCCTGATATATATAAGAGGGGGTGAGCCTTTCAGATTGTAACACGTGTATCGACGGATACCATCCGTACTCCTAGGTGTGGGGGGCCCCTAGCCGCCTGCAGGCTCCTCGGGCCATGAGCTGAGGCGAGCGTAGCCCTACATGACAAGGCGTAGGCAGAGGCAGCGCGTCAGAGTGTATTATACGAGGGCAGCGTGCAGGGTGTGCGGGCGAAATGTTAGAGACTCCTTAATGGCTCCTGCCGTACCTCTAAGGTCCCTTTGGTTGATGTCCACCTTCGGAGTGAGGGGCCTTTTCCCAGAGTCATACTGGTTCTTCAAGGAATTCCCTAGCCCCGAAGTTACTCCTTCGGGGGCCTTTCTCTTGCGGAAGGTGGCTGGTCCTTCTCCCCTGAAGCTGGTTCGGTCGCTTATCCGAGAGAGGCAATACGTTTCTATTCCAAGGTTGGTATTGGCGGGCTGCCGAGGTCGTGTACCTCAGGTGTTTGGCTCCCTCCTTTCTAAGGTCCTTAGGTGACCAGGGCGATAGCACTGTGGCTATCACATGCCCCCCCCTCGGAAAGCCGGAGTGCAGGCTTCGGCTAGTGGTCCTTTTGGGGGCGTTTTTCCGGACTCGGAGCTTGACGCTCGCCAGGGAAGCGCTCCGCCACCTAGGGGATAAGCCTTGTTTGGATAGGTGTCTTTCAAGACTCGGAGTGTGACGTTCGCCGGGGAGGCACTTCGCCACCTAGGGGATAAGCCTTGTTTGGACAGCCGTCACCTGTCTGCCCCTTGGTGTTCTCGAGACACCCAGCTTTTTTACTTTTCCTGCCACAGGCTAGTTGGACCGTCGCATCTTGAAACTAGGCGTGTCAGTCTGGAGAGGCGCGCCCGGGTTTTCTGGATGTCAGAAAATGCATCCTAGTTTCTGGTGACGGGTGACACGTGGCAGGTGCTGGTTGGGGTTAGTCACGGCGGTTATGGTGGGCACGTCTTTTCATGCGTGAAGGGAAATTATGGCGATGTTTCACCCTCGTGAAGCAATTATGACAGCCCTCCGGCTACCCTTCCTCAATCTATATAAGCCTCATTCCGTCATACTCTTCATTTGTTTTTTTTTTTGCTCTCGCTTTGCTCCCATCTGCCTTCGTACTTTTTCCTCCTTTTTTGAGACGGTATTAATGGCGGCGCCACTTCCGGCCACTTTTCACGACAACGTCTACAAACCCTGATTTCGGCAAGACTTTTGGTGGGTTCCGACTCTAGAAATCCCCTGATTTCTGCTTTTCTTCTAGCTTCCTGAAGTCATTTTTCTTCTTTCCGAAGTCTCTTTTTTGGCCAACCATGTCTTCGCCTATCCCCGAGAGCTGGCAACCTCTTATGTCTCACCCTTGTTGCTCCACTTCTGAGAAAATAGAAAAGTGGTCAAACAAATTTTTCCTTTCTTCCTATGCCAACATAAGGTTGCCCCACCTCGGTCACTTTAGTTTTATGAACCGGGATGACGAGGTTACCATTTTCCGAGCCCAACTGAAGGCCAGACTTCAGTTTCCCCCTGCGATGATGGTTTGCAACTTTTGCCAATTTCATGGCATAGCCATGAATCAGCTTCCTCCCAACTCATACTGCTATTTTAATGCTTTTCTATGCATGTACAGGGTCTTTGGGGTAGAACCCCATGTTATCCTGTTCATGCAGTACTACAAGCTCTATTCGATCCTGAAGGGTGGCTTTTATTTTATGCTACCTCGGGGATCTGGGAGCAAAAAATTCATGTTCACCTTCGCTACCAAGGATAGCTGGTGACGGTGGCAAAGGAAGTTCATCTTCCTAAAGGTGGCGGAGGCCTGGTCGCATGTTCCGACTAAGTGGGCTCAGGGAAAGCTAGAGACGGATGTCGTGGATCCCAAGAAGTTGCTACTCCCGAGTTGGTGGCGAGGTTTATGGACTTCGACAGACGAATCCGTGCTGTCGCCGATTGGGATGCCGAGGTCCCTCCACGCTCATTTTACCCCTTCCCCATCATGTGAAGGCTGATGACCGAGGAGGTCCTTCGGGAGTTGGGGGTAGTTAAGGAGCATAAGATGGATCTCGGCATGCCAGCTCCTACCATCGACGGGAAGGAGTCCTCGCTAGTGAAGCTCCTTCGGGGGGAGCTCACTTATGCAGCCTTTTTCGAAAGTAAGTTTCATTTCAAAATTCTCAGTATAAGTATCTATCTGAACTCACACTAATATTTTCCTTCTTTTTCAGAGAAGGGCGATGAGTCTGCTGCCTACTATAAGTCTCTCTTCCTCGGTCAGGCCGAGAAGGGGGAACAAATGAAGAAGGGCATTTCCAAGAGGCGCAAGACTACTGGGAGCGGACCATCTTCGGCCAAGAAGGCAAAGAAGGACACCTTTCTTCCACCCCGGAGGATGTGGCGGAGATTGGCGGTGACATTGCAACTTCCACGAAGCCTGAAACTCCCACCGAGCCTGAAACTACCGTCGAGGCTCTTAGCGGGGTGGTTACTGTTGCTGCTGCTTTGAGTCCCGCCACGTCAGTTGGTCTTTTGGGCTTTTTGGCAGGGATTCCTTCTACCGAGGAGTTGGAAAAATGCCAAAGAGACAGAGGCAAACAAATTCCTACCGACGTGGAGGAGGTCCGTGACTCCGATGACGACGTTGCTAAGGTTGCGCCCGATTTGTCTCCTACCCCTTTTTAATACTTTGTATAACTCGCATAGTTAAGGAGCTTTGTCTAACTTACACTTTTAACTTTCTAGAGGATCTGGCGCCCTCAACTTGGATGGTTGAGCATGCCCGAAGGCGGGCCCTTTGGGATTCCCACATCCCGAAGGACAAGGTTCCAAGGGAGCCGTTCTGGTCTTTCACGGAGGACATGAATCTGTTCTCCAAGGATTGCCAGGAAATGGCTCCCCATATGGTGAGGGGTGTGCTCACTCAGGCTTCATTCAAGGCAGTTGCCGAGGAGTGTGCCTTCGAGGATGCCCTTGCCGCTAGGGTTTCTGAGCATGCTGCCCAGGTAGTTCTTCAGGCCTCTTCATTTTCCCCTCCCACTTTTTTGTCTAAGTGTTTTGGCTTTCCTTGTGTGAATTTCACTAAGTACCTTTTTTTTTATAGCTCCTGGGGTATAGTGGATACGTTCGAGCTTGGGCGGCAAAGCAGTCTTCGGTCCGAGCTTGGGCTGAAGATAAATTAGCGAAGGCCAGGGTCTTCTGTGCTAACTTGGTTGTGACGAACACCGAGTTGAGCCGAATAGCCAAGGAGAAGGTTGCCAAGCTCTGGGAGGAATTCTTGAAGGGCCAAGAGGAGCTCTTGAAGGATTTCTCCAAGAAGATGTCCGACCTTGGGGAGAAGGTTGTGAGCTTAACCTTGGCGAACGAGGCCATTTAGAAGGAGAAAGAAGAATAAGCTGCTCTCCTGACGAAGGCTGTTGCTGATAACGCCGAACTTCAAGCCAAGGTCGACTCACTGAAGAAGGATTCAAAGAAGAAGAAGATAAAGGAGTTGAAGAAGGAGGTTGCAGATCTCAAGAACGAGGTTAGTGACTTGGACATCAAGAAAGACAAGGCCATTCAGACGACCAAGGTTACCTTTCAGGACGGCTTCTGCCTATCTCGTCACCAAGTTCTAAAGGAATATCCAGACCTCGACCTTTCCTTCTTGGCTGCCCTGGCTATTCCCGAGGGGCCTCGATAGACTCGGTCGAAGATCGAGCTCCTCAACTTGCCGGTTGCCCCTCCTCCTGCGCCGAAGACGGTGGCCAAAGACATAGGAGCCGGAGCTTCCCATGACGCCGGGGTCCCTTAGATATTCTAGGGCCTTTGCCGCCTTCTTTTTCTTTGCATTTTTCTTCTTGTAACATTCTCCTTGTACCAGGACCTCCTTCAATAAATTTTCCTTCATAATTTGGTTAAGTCTTTTGAGCAATTTTTGTTTTCCAGTTGTGCCAACCTCTTTCGGTTGGGGGATTTTGGAAAGGTACATTTTGCTCATTTCATCGGCCAACCTTCAGGTAAACGTTCGTTGTTAGTGAAGTTCCCTTACACCAATTTCAGCCTGCCCTCGTCTGCCGTACTCGACAGACTTCACCTTTTTTGGGCATATAACCCAATCAACTTCAGAAGGAAATGTGCCTTTCGGGAGTGCATGCTTCAGCTTTGTTCGGCGAGTACTTTCAGATAGGGGAAAACTTCTGTATTTAGAAAAAATTTCTAACTTGTAGAATTTCTCACCTAAAATTCCAAGTATAGAATTTCTTTTAAGGCATCCGAGTGCCATGTATTTTTCAGTTTTCCCCCTTCGGTGTCGCCAAGCTTGTACACTCCCTTTCGGACCTCGCCTGGGACCAGGTAAGGCCCTTTCCCGCTTGGCTGAAGTACCCCATGGGACAATTTTTGGGATTCAAGCTCGGCCTTTCGGAGGACGAGGTCTCCCTTCCTAATTTCTTTTGGCCTAACACACAGGTTTGCGCTCATGGCCATCCTTTGCTGAAAGGCTTTTCTTCCGGGCTTGGCCACTTTTCTGTGTTTGTCAACTAGGTCGAGCTTAGTTCTCAACCTAAGGTCATTTTCCTCTTTCATCGAACACTTGTATTCTAACTATCGGCCGTACTACTTCGCTAGGGATAATGGCCTCTGTGCTGGAGATAAGTGAGAAAGGTTTCTCCCCTGTGGCCCCTCGGGGTGTTGTCTGATAGCTCCACAGTACACTAGGAAGTTCTCCTGGCCACTTTCCCTTTGCTCCCCCCAAACTCTTTTCCAGTCCCTCCATTATAGTTCTGTTGGCTACCTCTACTTGTCCGCTGCTATGAGGCTGAGGTAGCGGGGCGAAGTGGATTTTTATTCTGAAGTTGGTGACGAATTCTTGGAATTCCTTGTCCATAAACTGGGAACCATTATCGGCCACTGTCACCATTGGTATGCCAAATTTGTATATCATGTTCTTCCAGATGAACTTTTGTATATCCTTTGCCGAAATAGTTGTCAGGGGCTCTGCCTCCACCCACTTAGTGAAGTAGTCTGCTACCATTACGCAGAACTGCACTCCTCCAGGTGCTGTCGGGAGTGGCCTGATGAGGTCTACGCCCCATACTACAAAGGGGCAAGGGTAATCTGCCGGGGTTATCTGCTCCGGAGCTAGCCTTCGGGTGCTGGCGTGTCTTTGGCCATTTTCACACTTCCTGGACGAATTGTCTTACACCCTTTTTACCAATACAACTCTGTAACATACTTGTGTACCCTTGCTGGTATGATTCCTCCTCAATTAGGAAATATTGTCTGGAACGTTTTCACACTTTTCGCCGCTTGATGAGGATTTTTAGGACTCTTTGGTTGCGAGATACCTCTTTGTAGGATCTTTCCACCCTTTGTCCGAGGTTGGTATACTTAGCATTGCCATGCTGAGATGGCCCAACACTTTGGTAACCAAATTTGATTACTTTAGTGGCCTCCCTGCCCTCGGGCCCCCAAAGGACTACTCCAGCGCCCTGATGTTTTGCGCTTCGAGGTTCCATTGACAAGGAGTTTCCACTTTGGATCTACCTTTGCTTTATTTTCCTCATTGGTTTCAGCATCTTCTATTCCTGGGACTTCGGTAATGAAGTCTGCCAGTGCCTAGGCTTTTATTGCCCTTCCCGGCTAGTACTCGATGTCGTACTCTCCGGGTTCAATGCACCATTTTGATAATCTTCCCAAATGCTCTACCCTTCTCATGACGTCGCAAAGAGGCAGGTTACTCTGGATAGTAATAATGTGTCCATGGGAGTAGGGTCGCAGCCTTTTGCCTGCGAGTGCCAAGGCGTAGATGGCTTTTTGGAGCAATGGGTATTTGACCTCGTTGTCGAGGAGATGGCGACTTTTGTTCGGGTGAAGAACTCCTTTGGCGGGGAGCTCTAGATCATTTTGACCCTGTTTCTCCCATTGGTTATGTTCTGAAATGTATGCTTCCCGTTGAGGACTCGTCAGAATTCCTTTGAATTGACGTGGGACTCCTCTCCCGACGAGGCACTAGTGAGGAGGGCCCTCGGACCAAATTTGGTTGCGGCCATCTTCGGTCTTACTACTGCGTCATTTCAGCCACGACAGAGTGTGGGAACTCACGTAGGAAGGCCATGGTAATAGTCAGAGGACGTTCATCTTAGGGCAGGGAAGTCCCTGCTGCAGTTGTTTGGTTGCTGGATGAACCTCTGGTGCGGACGGAGACCTGGGAACCCATTGTCCTTAGAACGCCGAGTTTCAACAACAGTGACTTGGGAGTGTGTTCCCACAGGCGGCGCCAAAAGATGGCCGGCAGCATCTTTGTCACATGACATGGTGTGGCCGAGAAGGGCTTTCGGTATGGGAGAGCGCCCCGTTGCTGAGATTCCTCAGGAGTACCTGCCTGAGACACTTAGAAAACAAGGGTTAGGAGGTCCCCGGAGTCTTTTTCCGGGGAGGAGCCTCTGACTCCCAAATCAGTGCTTTGGGGGGTGGAAAGGGAGTAGTAAGGAAAAAAGGCTCTTGCCTGCAGTGTTTCCTTGAGGGTGGAAAGAAGAGGATTCTTGTTCCTGAGACCATTCCCCTGATATATATAAGAGGGGGTGAGCCCTTCAGATTGTAACACGTGTATGGACAGATACCATCCGTACTCTTGGGTGTGGGGGGCCCCTAGCCACCTGTAGGCTCCTCGGGCCACGAGCTGAGGCGAGTGCATGACAAGACGTAAGCAGAGGCGGCGTGTCAAAGTACATACGAGGGCGGCATGTTGGGTGTGCAGGCAAAATGTCAGAGACTCCTTAATGGCTCCTGCCGTACCTCCGAGGTCCCTTTAGTTGACGTCCACCTTCAAAGTGAGGGGTTTTTCCTAGGGTCATACTGGTTCTTCGGGGAATTCCTTGGCCCCGAAGTTACTCCTTCGGGGGGCTTTCTCGTGCGGAAAGTGGCTGGGCCTTCTATCCTGAAGCTGGTTCGGTCGCCTATCCGAGGGAGGCAATACATTTTTATTCCGAGGTTGGTATTGGCGGGCTACCGAGGCCGTGTACCTCAGGTGTTTGGCTCCGTCCTTTCCGAGGTCCTCAGGTGACAAGGGCGATAGCACTTTGGGTATCAGTACACATCATAAGGCTTACACTAGGACACTTAGGTCCTTTATGCCTTTTTGTGTTTTCTTTGTCTTTAGTTATCTTCCATGAGCAATTTGATCTTCCAATAGCACTTTCATACCATTTATATCCTTCCCATAACTCTCCAAGTCTCTTTCTTGAGAGTTTTGCAATTGAGTACCCGAATTTCCAAAACCTTACAAAAAAGTCCATAGGTTGCGTGACAAACAAGCAACCCTTAAGGCTTTTCTTGAGGACCAAGTTACCAACTTGGAACACTTTTAAGAAGGTGTTGATCATGAATTTTACCCCCATACTTCAAACACTATGGTGAGAATTACACAAATAATGGTTTTTAGCCATTGTGACACACTTGTAATTCTCCCATTGTATGAGGTGGTAACATCGACACTTCCCGAAGACCCTACCGAAGCCACAAAAGTGTGAAAATGCTCTTGGAGATATTTCTTCATTGGGGATGAACTATACAGACAAGGGTATGCAAGTCCCATGCAGAGGTGCATAAGTGAAAAGGATGTTAGGACAGTCCTCGAAGAAGTTCATGAGGGGGCCTGTGGTTCCTACATAGGAACAGACGCCCTCGCCGGAGTACTACTTCGTGAAGGTTACTTTTGGCCTACCCTAAAAAAGGTTGTAAGGCAATTTGTCCGAAAATGTGACGACTGCCAAAGGCACGCCAACATCTAGAAGCTGCCCTCGGAGAAAATAACTCCAGCAAATTACCCTGGCCCCTTCACCGTCTGGGGTATTGACCTCATCGGACCTTTCCCAAGTGCCCCCAGTGGGGTGAAATTTTGCATAGTTGCAGTGGACTCCTTCACTAAGTGGATTGAAGTGGAGCCTTTGGCATCAATCTCGGCCAAGGATACGCAAAAGTTCATTTGGAAGAACATCATATGCCGATTTGGGATACCAATGGTAATAGTGGCCGACAATGGTACCCAGTTTACTGACAGAGGGTTACGAGAATTCGTGGCTAACCACGGCATAAAACTACTTTTCGCTCTAGTAGCCCATCCTCAAAGTAATGGGCAAGTCGAGGCATCCAATAGGACAATAAAAGATGGCTCGAAGAAGAGGCTAAGGGAGGCAAAGGGGAAATGCTAGGGGAACTCCCAAGTGTACTATAAAGCTATCGCACAACTCCCCGAAGGGCCATAGGAGAAACTCCTTTCTCGCTCGTGTTCGGGACAGAAGCCATTATTTCCATTGAGGTCATACGGCCTTCAGTAAGGCTACAGGTGTTCGACGAAGGAGGAAATAACCTTGGCTTGAAGGCAAAACTAGACCTCACCAAAGAACACTGCGAAATGGCCGAACTCAGGAGGAAGGCTTTCCAACAAAGAGTAGCCGACGCTACTAACTTGCGTGTGAAGAAAAAAGAAATCAAGAAGGGGGACCTCATCCTTCGAAAGGTCAAATTCAAGCCACGAAGGCCATCAGATGGGGTACTTTGGGCAAACTGGGGAGGACCTTATCTAGTCCTCGACAAAGCCTGCCCAGGGGTTTACAAATTAGGCGTTGCCGAGGGAGTAGAGTTGAAAAACACTTGGCATTCAGATTCTTTGAAAAAATTCTACACTTAGACTTTTTTTCCAAGAAAAGCTTGTGGTTACTCCTCCCCGAAATCACCAGTAAAAACGTGGTTTATAAACCGAATATGGTCACATTGCTAAAATGGGTTTCTAGCGCATTGACTTTTCTCCGAACGTGCTAGTTCCTTAGCAAAGCCTAAAACTCGGCGGAATACATTCAGAAAAGTTAAAATAGTCCATATATCGGGAAGATCTTACTAAAGGAAGAGCAGTACAATGCTTCCCTAAGGCATGATTACGGACCTGGATGTTCACCAAAAATACACACATAGAATTATACAAACTTTTGAAGAGTCATGATCGAAGGAAAGAACGGGAACTTAGGAAAAAATTTTCATTCATAGTTCTGCAACAATATTACAATAGAGCAGATTACAAGAAAAAGAAAGAAGAAAAAGCCTATTGAGCCGGAGCATCCGAAACCTCCTCAGCATTGGTATCTTTCTCTTGGACAAGAGCATCCGAAGGCGCGGGCCCAACAGGAGGGAGGTTGAGGAACTCCAGCTTTGACCACGTCCACTTGGGCTCTTTAGGAAAATCCAAAGCGGCTAGGAAGGAATGGTCGAGTTCGGGGTGCCGAGAAAGGACTTGGTGCCGCACCAAATAGAAACTGTCTTGATAAGACACCTTCGTCATTTGGTCAGATTGGTCCTTCTCGGCACTTGGAGTTAACAGCTCAGCTGTAAGCTCAGCAACCTCCGTTTCGAGTTTCTTCTTCTTTTTCTTGGCCTCCTTCTTGAATGAATAGGCCTTGGTTTGGAGATCGGTGTTCAAAGCAAGCACCTTCGCAAGGTTCTCAGCGTCTTCCGCCTTTTCCTTTCGAAGGGCTTTATTCTCCGAAGAAAGAACAGCACACTTTGCACCGAGGTCCTTAACCTTGGCCGAAAAGTCGAGAATGAGCTCCTTCTTGCTCTCCCGAAGCTCGGTTCGAAGATTCTCCAAGTCCTCATTCACAATCTTGCTTAGTTCGCCACACTTGAGGATGTATTTGGTGCAAAACTACTTTGCCCACCCCAGAGAATTCTCGGACCAAGAGTTAGCCTCAGTCTGCTTTGCCACCCAAGCTCGAAAGTATCCATTGTATTCCAGGAGCTGCAGAAAAGAAAGTCACGAGTAAAGGTCAAAGGACAACAAAAATTCAGAAGAAAATTTTCTAAGTCCCCAAGGAAAGAGAGAAGAAATTCATCCGGAAGATAACTTACTGTCGGAAAAAGCCTCGTACGAGATCTCGCACCGAAGAAGCATCACCAGCCATGCTTTCTTCCCCAGGAAGAATAGGCACGGGCAGCTTCAAGTCGAACTTGTGCTCGTGTATCACCCCTAATTCCTGAAGGACCTCTTCGGTCATAAGGTCCTACTTAATGGGAAAGGGGTACTGTTAGGCACCTCCTAAGTGCTTGGCTTAGTCCAAGGAAAACAAAGGAAATGAGCAGGAAGAATGAAAAGGGACTATGGGAACTGGTACAGTGATCTATGCGCAAAACTGGGAACTTTCGGGACTTAACTGTACATAGAAACTAGACTATGGAAAAGCTGACAGAAAACAGAGAAAGGGGATCAAATTGTACACTTAAATGAGTGGTACAATTAAAACTACAAACTTAAAGATGGTAATTTCGGCCATGCAAGTTTTTATGAGGACCAGTGCAAGACTAGACCTAAATTGGTGGACAACAATGATTACTAGCCAAGTCTTGTCTTCCACTGAAGTATAAACTATTATTATTCTAGTTTGTTAACTAGAACTAATTCTAGTTATATGGCCGGTTATACATGGGGATTTTTGGTACTTTGGTACTTGTGTTTGTTGTGTGCATGGCATTATAGGCCATGATGTGACTTAAAGGACAAGTTAGGCATATGTTTTAGTGGCGGCCTTGTGATCATGTGAAGTTAAGGGCTACATTGTTTCATGCAAAGAAATGGAAGACAAAAGTTAGCATATTTGCTAACTAATTCACATGTGTCTTTCGGCCGAAACTAAGTCAAGGCCAATTGTTCATTTTGGGGTTACCTTACTCTTGTTTTGGCCGAGAGCTCTTCCATGATAGTTCCTCCACACTTGGTCTTGAATTCAAAGAATCTTGAGGGCATTTGAAGGATTCAAGCTTGGAAGCAAGTTTTGGCACAAAGCTACTTGGAATCAAGCTTTGTTCTTGAGTTTTGATGAAGGGCTGAGCCAAATCAAGCTAGGGTTCCAAGGTATTTTCGTGTTTCCTTGATTCCATGGTAATTCTTCCATGAACAAGGAGCTTAAGTGTTCAATTCAGGTTGTACTAAGCTAATTAAGCAAGGTTCGTGTTGGTTTGAAAGTTTGTTGTTGGCCGAAAATGATGGGTGACTTGGCTTGATTTTCTTCTTTGTTTGCATGGAAATTAATCCATGATTAAGGTGTATTAATGCCTATTTGATCTTATGCTAGGCATGTTAGGCACCTCCTATGTGCTTGGCTTAGGCCAAGGAGAACCAAGGAAAAATGAGAGAAAACAGAAAGGGAAATAAGAGAAGCTCTGGAGACTGGTATAGTGACTTATGTGCAAAACTAGAGACTTTCAGGACTTAATTGCACATAGAAAATGTACTATGGGAAAGCTGGCAGAAAACAGAGAAAGGGGACCAAAATGTACACTTAGATGAGTGGTACAATTAAAACTATCAACTTCAAGTTGATCATTTCGGCCATGCAAGTTTAATGGGTGACTAGTACAAGACTAGCCCAAATTTGGGAGACAACAATGATTACTAGTCAAAATCTTGTATACCACTAGTGTACTATTCACTAGTTACTAGTTAAACTAACTAGTCTTTATTTTAGTTACATGGCCGGTTATGCATGGGTGCTTATGACACCTTGGTACTTGTGTTGTTTATTTGCTTGGCACTTTGAGCCATGTGTGGACTTAAGTGCCCATTTAGACACAAGTTTGAGTGGTGGCCTTGTGCATAAGTGGACTTAAGGGCTATATTGCGCCATGCAAAGAAATGGAAGTGGAAGTTGGCATTTTAGCTAACTAAAGCAAATGACTTTCGGCCGAAACTAGCCTAAGTCCATTTGCTTCATTTTGGGCTTCCTTGTCCTTGCTAAACCGAGAGCGTTTTGAGAGTTCCTTCACAATCTTGCCTTGACATCCAAAGTTCTTGAAGTACTTGGCAAATTCAAGCTTGGAGAAGTGGATTCGGCTTGTGCTTGCTTGGATTCAAGCTTTGTTTATGAAGAAATGGTGAAGGGCCGAGCCATTTGAGCTAGGGTTCTTGAGGTAACCTCAGAATTTCCTTGAATCCATGGTATTTCTTTCCATGAGCAAGGAATTTTGAATGCTCATATGTTGCTAAGCTTGGAAAATAGAGCAATTGAAATATTATGTGGAAAACCTAGATATGGCCGAATGTGATGAACATGTGTTCTTGGTGTTCTTCTTGGAGTTCATGGAAATTAATCCATGTGTGACGCTTGTTGATGATTATTTAACCTTGTGATAGGTTGTTTGGGTGAAGAACACCAAGATTGTGCAAGTTAGTACTTTGGCCGAAAGTGCATTTTGAGGTAACCCATGTTCAATCTTTGTTTACATGGCATTAACGCCATGAACCATGCTTATTGATGCATTGGTATATATGTGTTGTATTGAATTGAATGAAGAACATGTGTATGTGAAATGGGTACTATGGCTGAAAGAGTGGAAATGGTGTTTACATGTATTTTGCTTAGTGACATGGTAATTGTGCCATGAGTAAGCTTATTGGTTGTTTGGCTACTCATTTGGTGTAATGGAATGTTGAGTAGTACAATGAGATGAAAATGTGTGCTTTGGCCGAAAGCTTGAATTAGAGTGAAATCGTACATTTCACTTGGTTACTTGGCATCAATGCCATGGTTGATGTTTATTGGTGATTATAATAGCTTATGGTATGTGAGATTAATGGGCAGCTCATGTTTAGGTATTTTAGGCCATATGGCCGAGAGCTTCAAAGTGTTGTATGGTAGTGTCCTTCATTGAAAGCATGGTATTTGATCCATGGAATATGTTGTTAATGGTTATGCCTTGTTATGTTAGGCATAGTCGTTGAAGGGCACTTCGACACTTGAAGTTTTGTTGGAGACCGAGAGCTTGAGGTAGGGTTCACTGCACTTGAGTTCGCTTGGTAATATATGCCATGGTTCAAGTGTTAGGGTGGCTAAGTGATGGTTAAAATTTGCCATGTGATCTTAGTTGCTTGATGGGCTTATTGGTTATATTTGATTGCAATGTTGATTAGCTAATTGACTATGGTACATGTACTAAAAATGCAAGTGAATGTGGCCTATTTGCTTGGCATTTTGGGAGCTCCAAATGGAACGTTATTGGTAAGATTATGTGCAAGGATTGCACACGAGTACATGTATGGCTTATATGGCCAAGAGCAACAATGTGAAGTGTGTGTGAGTACCTGTGTGCCTTGGTGATTTCTTGTGCATGTTAACCCCCACTATTGTTATTGTATATGGATACACCTGCTTTTCTTGTCTTTGTGTTTGTTTTGCAGGTGAGCTATCTAATTGGAGGTTAAGCCTTGAGTGTTCACTCGGCTTCACTAAATAAACTCTTTAAGAGTTGGGTATAATGAAGTGAATCCTACTGAGTTAAACTCACTGCCCATTCTCCATTTTTTTCAGGCAAGGATATTCAGCCTGAGTAGTGCTAAGCTGCCTTGTGTGTGCACTTAGTGTTTATTTGCTTTGTTGCTAAGGTATGTGCCAATGTGTGCTTGGCTTGACACTTTAGAATTATTTGCAAGTCTTATTGTGAGTTGGCCGAGACTTATGGTTTAAGCTTGCAGGCTGTAGAGTGGGAACTGTCTAGGGGAGCATGGATACCTGGGCTTTAGCTCTGGTTTTGCTTTTCACCTTTATGACCATGAACATGGCCATGGGCTTGGTGTTGCAGTGTGTGCTTTTGTATGGGATCCTTAAGGTGATGTTTGAGCATTAGGAGTTTGGACTCGGTCTGTATATAACTTGGCATGAACAGCTTATGGGTGCTTGGCATTATTAGCCATGTTATTTGGTAGGTAGACTACACTTTTGGTTGTGTATATTTGTAGTCTCGGATACCTAGATGGTGTTATTTTGAGAACCTTGTATGCCAAGTTATGTATGAGAGTATGGATGGTTATGTGTACGGATATGTGTTATGAGTGTTATGGGCCAAGGTTTGGCACTTTTATATGATATGGATGGCATGATCTTGCAAGTTGTATGGTGCACCATTGTATGTATGTTTGATGGCCGAGAGCTACATGCATTGTTCCTTGTGGTTTTCCAAACTTAAACCAACATTGTGGGCTTCTTGGTTGCCATATAGGTAGCACACTTGATTGCACACCAAGTATGCACTGGAAGTTGCATTATTTGTTGCCTTGCTTGTCATGCAAGAAAGTGGTTTGGGCCTTACTTACGCTGCAAGTAATTACTAGTTTGGTTTCAAAGCCACCTGGGCCACCTCCCAGGCCCGTTACTTTAAGAAAATAAGACTTAAAGTTAGTCCATGTGGTATGGCCGAGGGCTAGTTACCCAGTTTTTAGTTTGGGCTTGTGAGTCAGGTTGGGGACTTATAGGCCAGGGCCTGTGTGAGGTGTGACAAGGCAAGTTTGAGTGAGGAACATCAAGGTGAGCAAGTGAGTGTTTGGCCGAAAGGTACAAATTGAGGTAATTCCATGTTCTTCAATTGATTACATGGTATTGGTGCCATGAACAAGGTTTATTGATGATTAGATGATTATGTGTTGGACTAAATTGGTGAAGAACATTATTGGATGGAATTAGGCATGTTGGCCGAGAGCTTGAACTAGTGTGTCTTGGTGTTCTTCTTTGAGTACATGGTATTTAGTCCATGAGTAAGTGTTATTGATGCCGATTTGTTGTTATGGTAGGCAACTTGATTGAAGAACACTTGGGCATTGGAAGTTTGGCTTGTGGCCGAAAGCATTTGAGGTAGGTTTCACTAACACTTGATTATGCTTGGTGAATTACCATGGTTCAAGTGTTTAGAGTGGCTAAGTGATGGTTAAAATTTGCCAAATGACCTTAGTTGCTTGATGGGCTATTGAGAATACATTCGGTCTACTTGTTGATTAGCTAATTAACTAATGTACATGTACTAGAAATGCTAGCAAGTGTGGCCTAATTGCTTGGCATTTTGGAGCTCTAAGTGGAAGTGGAATGTTTGATGGTGTTTTGTGTGCAAAGTGCACATGGGAACATGTATGGTTTATTTGGCTGAGAACAATATGTGGAGTGTGTGTGTGTGTTCTTGTGTGCTTGGGTGCTTTCCTTCTGCTTGCTAACCCAATTTATGATATTGTGGATTAGGTGCCATGGATAGTTATCATGTATATGTATATGCTTGGTTTTTTCTTGTCTTTGTGTTTGTTTTGCAGGTTGAGCTAAGCTAATGGGAGGTTAAGCTTTGAGTGAATACTCAGCTTAACTAAATAGACTCATATTTGAGTTGTGTATTAAAGTGAATCCTATTGAGTTTATACTCACTGCCCATCCTATTTGTTTCAAGAAAGGACATATGGCCTAAGTAGTGCTAACTTGCTTTGTGCTTGTGCTTTGTACTAGCTTGCTTATTTCCCAAGGTATGTGCCAATGTGTGCTTGGCCTATTGAAATTAGTTCATTACAAGTCTTATATCTTAATGGCCGAGACTTATGGATTAAGTTTGCAGGCTGTAGTGTGTGGGGAACCTGTCTAGGAAGGCATTATGGATACTTGGACTTTGGCTCTGATCATAGTGTTTGCATTCATGACAATGAATCAGGCAATTGGGTTGGTGTTGCAGTGTGTACTTCTATATGGGATCCTGAAGGTCCTTTTTGACCATTAACGGTCTCGATCTGTATTTAACTTGGCATGGACAACTTATGGACTCATGGCATGTAGCCATGTTAGGTGCTAGGTAGACTACCCTTTTTGGAGTGTGCATATATGTAGTCTTGGTTGCCTAGATTGGTGATGGTTTTGTTCAACTTGAATGCCAAGTTATGTATGGACTTATGGTTGGTTTTGTGCTTGTATATGGATGTTGAATGTTATGGGCCAATGTTTGGCACCTTTAAGTATGATCATGGACTTATGCTTGAGTATGTTTATGTGAACCTCCATGTGTACCTATGTTGGCCGAAAAGAACACATGCATATTAATTTGTAATTTCAAAGTCAAAACCAATAATGTGGCTTCTTGGTTGTCATATAGATAGCACACTTGAATGCACACCTTATGCACTTAAAATCTCATTAAGTGTTGCCTTGCGTGTTATGCAAGTAATCAGTTAAAACCTTGCTTGTTGTGCAAGTTAGTGGTATTGGGCCTTACCTCTGCTGCAAGTGAATTGTTGGACTTGTTTTAAAGCCACCTGGGCCACCTCCCAGGCCTCTCAACTTAAGAAAATAAGACTTAATATTGCAATTGTTTGCTTGGCCGAATTAGAAAGAGTTAGGTTAAGAGTTGGGCTTGTGAGTTACACTAGAAACTTATAGGCCGGGCCTGAGTGAGGTGTGACAGGTACAAGGAATGTGGAGGGACCTTGGGGTCCCAATCCGCAACTGCCCGAATGCGCCGGTCGAACTCGTCAAATTCAGCGGCCAACCCTAAGGTCAACCACATCTGTCTTTAGCACCCCGAAGCCCATCTGGTCGGAACATAGCTCCATCTTTCAGGAACTGACAGAAAGAGGAACTTTTTCTGCCACCCCTGCCAGCTATCCTTTGTCCCGAAGGTGAACGTGAATTTCTTGCTCCCGGACCATTGGGGAAGCAAGAAGTAGAAGCTACCCTTCGGGACCGGGTGGAGTTTATAATATTGCATGAAGAAAAGGAAATGGGGTCTTATATTAAAGACGGCACACATGCAAAGAAAGACATTAAAGTAAGAATAAGAGTTTGGATGGAGCTGGTTCATGGCAATCTCGTGGAACCTGCAGAACTCGCACACCATGCGTAGAGGGGGATACCGAAGACCGGTCTTTAGTTGGGCTTGGTAAACTGTGATTTCACCAGAATGGGCCATGTAACCGTATGTGACCGAGGTAGGTAACCTCAGGACAGCGTAAGTAGGGAGATAGAATTTTGCTACCCACTTTGACATTTTTTCTGAAGTAGTGCAGCATGGATGAGACTCAAGGGGGAGAAAGCTCTCGGGGATAGGACTGACGGTCATCAGCGGAGCAGGGTTCGTCATTTCTAAAAAAAGAATAGAGGTAACCTCGGGGAAACTAAAGAAAGGAAACAAAACTTCGAAACAAATGACTTCGGAAGGAAGCAAGAACTTCGGAAAGAAAAAGCCCAGCGAAAGCTTTGCCAAAATCGGGATTCCTGGACGCTGTCGTGCAAGGTTGCCGGAAGTTGCTCTACCTCTAAAACAGCAGCCGAAAGGAGAAAAAGACAAGGGAGAATTCTGGAGCAAATGAGAGCAAAGGAAAAGAGTATGAAGGTCTGAGGCAAAAGGGGTTTATATAGGCCGAATGGGGTAGGCAAAACGTCGTCATTATTGCTCCTCGAAGATGAAGAGACCCAATTAATGTAACCGACGTAACTGTCTGCCACTCACCGGCTGCCACGTGTAAGCCATCGCAGGAAACGAGGGCACGACCCTGACAACTGGCAGACCTATATAATCCTACCCGAAGTAACGCACCCACGTACAAGGGAAGACAAAATGGGTCACTGACAGAAAAGTCAGTGTAAGTACGTGCCCCAGACAGTAATCTTGGGGGAAGAGCCTGGGGCACCACTCAAACACCAAGGAAAGTACCTCGGTAGGGCACCTTATTCACCATAGTTCCATCCTGGGGAGAAGGAGACTCCGGATGGAAGCCAATCATGGCAACAAGACCAAGCATCACTTGCCATAAGAAAGGTTCCTGGAACTCTCCAAACCGAAGAAACATCTTCGGTTTTCTAAAGGGGGGCATGTGATAACCGAAGGGCTATCGCCCCTGAAGAACCTCACATGAGCGTGCCACTTCTGTTAGAAGCCGACACGACAAAACCCTAGCAAAGAGAGGACGATAGCACCCTCGGACAAGCCGGAAAGGCGCTACCACTCAGGAAACCGACCAACTTCGGTCAGAAGGAGTCATCCCCTTTCCCGAAGGTGACCTTGCGCCAACCTCACATGGCAAAAACAACCTCCGTATACTCTTTGGGCCACCCTTGGGGGGCGCTCATGAAGTGCCACATTAGGTACACAAGCCTGACCTCGGGAAAGTCCAACCGAAGGTGCCTCGTACAAATAGGGAACCTCTCTCCAAATGAACTCACCTTCCCGAACGAGCTCTATTCCTTGAAGCAGTTCGGTCCACCGAAAAGGCCACGTAGGTGTACGACGAAATAGCTGAGGAGTCTTTGACACACCATACTCATACAGCCCCTGACACAGTGCCCTCAGACACGCTCTGACATGCCGCCCTTGTACTGCACTAGGCTCCCAGCTAGGCAGCCTATGGTTGGCTAGAAGCTCCCCCTCTCGCCGAAGGTACGGACCGTATCTGACCAAACACGTGTCACGATCTGGGCAGGCTATGGGAAACAACCTTCTCCTGTTCACCTCCCTATAAATATTCAGGAAATGCCCCAGGTAAGGGGATTCGACTCTAAGGAAAAATCTCTGCACTCCCTACTTATCTCTTGTACTAACTTGGGCGTCGAAGACTCCTCCCCCGGAAAAACACTTCGGGGAGCTCCTGACCCTTGCCTTTTTGAGTCTTTGCGGTCCTTCTCCCACCGGAGGTTCCTCATCCAGGCATCCTCCCACCGCAACTACCTACTCCAGGCTCACCATGTTGCACAATGATGATGTCGAAGGGCATTAGCCGGGGTGCCGAATTCTATCACCGAAATCTCCCTGGCTTTCATTTCCCTTTCTGCTGACGGCAACCCCGTGGTGATCGTCTGGATTACTCCTAGTGGGGAGTTCCGACGTCGGTCGGAATCATAGTCCTCATCATCCTTTCTTTCCTCCTCTCTCCTTCCCCTAGGAGAGGGTATCTGCAGGTACCGATGCAGCTGACCCTGCTTGATCAGGGACTCAATGTATTTCCTGAGTTGGAAGTAGTCCTCAGTGTCATTGTCACACCTCACACAGGCCCTGGCCCAAAATTCTAAGTTTAACTCCCAAACCCAGAATTTAATTTCAAGTTCTTCAATTCGGCCAAATAAGCAAAGACACCATTAAGTCTTATTTTCTTAAGGTAGAAAGCCTGGGAGGTGGCCCAGTAGGCTTTAAAACAAATCCATAGTTTACTTGCAATAGATGTAAGGCCCAACACCACTAACTTGCAAAACAAGCAAGGCTTTAATAGTTTACTTGCATGACAAGCAAGGCAACACTTAATGAAAAATAAGTGCATAAATGGTGTGCAATCAAGTGTACTACCTAAATGTCAACCAAGAAGCCCACGGTAGTTACTTTGGTAAAAACACATGTTGAGATGCACATGATCTTCTCGGGCAACAAAGGTACACAAAGTGGTTCACAACATTTCATGCTCCAAACTCACATAACCAAGCATAAGTCCATAACTATTCACATTGATATGCCAAACCTTGGCCTAAAGCATTCAACAAATATACATGTCTAAAACCACCCATAGGATCATAGACATAACTTGGCACATGATTCCAACAAAACCAACACAAAGCTAGGTATCCAAGACTACATATATACACACAAAATGGTAGTCTACCTAGTTTCCAACATGGCTACATGCTATGAACCCATAAGCAAACCATGCCAAGTTATAGTACAAACCAAGACAACTAATGGTCAAAGAGAAACTTAAGTATTCCATACAAAAGCACACACTGCAACACCAACCCAATTTCCATATTCATAGTCATGAAGGTGAACACTATGATCAGAGCCAAAGTCCAAGTATCCATACTGCACTCCTAGACAGGTCCCAACACTACAAGCCTACAAACTTAGCACATAAGTCTCGACCAACTTGTAAAATAAGACTTGTAATGTACCAAAACCAATAGCCAAGCACTCATTGGCACATACCTTGACAAACAAGCAAGCTAGCACAAAACACAAGCACAAAGCAAGTAAGCACTATTCAGGCCGAATGTCTTTTCCTGAAAAACAAGTAGGATGGGCAGTGAGTATAAAACTCAGTAGAGTTCACTTGATATACAACTCAACTAAGAGTTTATTTAGTTAAGCTGAGTAATCAACTCAAGCTTAACCTCCCATTAGCTCAACCTAACCTGCAAAACAAACACAAAGACAAGGAAAACCAAATATATACATATACATATACATGATAGATAACCGGGGCATATAATCAACAATAACATAAATTGGGTTAGCAAGCACATAGAATTCACCAAAGCACACAACAACGCACACACACACCACAAATTGCTCTCGACCAATATTCAATAACATGTGCCCATGTGCATTTTGCACACATAACTTCATCAAATACTCCACTTCCACTTAGAGCTCCAAAATGCTTTCAAATAGGCCACATTTACTAGCATTTCTAGCACATGTACAATAGTTAATTAGCCAATCAACATATAACCAAATCCATTCTCAATAGCCCATCAAGCAACTAAGGTCATTTGGCAATTTTATCCATCACTTAGCTACTCTAAACACTTGAACCATGGTAATTCACCAAGCAAAGTCAAGTGTTAAGTGAACCCTACCTTAATAGATTTCGGCCAAGATACCAACTTCAAAGCCCAAGTATTATTCACTACAATTAGCCTACCACATGATCAATTAGGCATCAATAAACATTGTTCATGGATTAATTTCCATGTAATCAAGGAAGAACAGTAAGTTACTTTAGCTCAAACACTCGGCCAAATACACATTTCCAAACTTTGATGTTCCTCACTAATTTAGCCCAACATATATCCAGCTAGGCATCATTAAACCTTGTTCATGGAACAATTACCATGTAATCAAGGAAAGAACATGAAATTACCTCAAGTCAAGCTTTCGGCCAAGCATCAAACTTCCAAGCCAAAGTGTTCTTCACCAAATTGGCCTAATATACCATCAATTCAACACTTTAACTCCTTGTTCATGGAAGAATTACCATGTATTCAAGGAAACGCACAAATTACCTCAAAACCCTAGCTTGATTGGCTCGGCCTTCCTTGAATCTTCAAGTCCAAAGCTTCAATTGGAATGGTCTAGTGCCGAAACCAAGCTTGCTAGCTTGTCATCTTCAATTAAGCTTCAAATGCCCTTGAACTGAAACCAAAGCTTGAAGGAACTCAAGAACTTAAGCAAAACAAGCTCTCGGCCAAGTGAACAAAGAACCCGAAATGAAGGCAAGCAAGGCTTAAGTGGCTTTGACTAAAATCGGCCATAGGACACATGTACATAAGTTGGCATTAATCTTAGCTTTCAGCTCCAATTTATTTCCATGGCTCAATGAAGCCTTCAACTTCACATGACTACAAGGCCACCACTAAAAAATGCATATAACTTGACACTTAGGTCACCTCATGGCCCATTATGCCAAGCAGAAAACCACACAAGTTCCAAAGTGCAATTTCCTTCCAAATAAAACTGGCCAAGTAACTAGAAATAGTTCTAGTTAGGCAAACTAGAATAATGATGGTTATGCCTTAGTGGGAGACATGATGTGACTTGTTATCATTGTTGTCTCCTTAATTTGGCCTAGTATTGCACTAGTCACCATAAAAACTTGCATGGCCGAAAACATCATCCCACACTTTGTGGTTTTAATTGTACCACCAAGCTAAGTGTGTAATTTAGTCCTCAAATTTTATTTTCTGTCATTTTTCCCATAGTCAAATTTTTGTGTGCAAATAGGCCCTCAAAGTTACCAGCCTTGCACATACATCACTATACTAGTTTCCATAGTCCTTCACATCACTTCTTTTTATTCCTTGGCCTAAGCCAAACACTTAGGAGGTGAGCCTAATAGTCATGGCTGTGGTCCCGATGGAATTGGCAAAATTTCTTCATATTCTTTTTGTTGTCCGAGGTCATGACCTTCAGACGCTGAATTTGAGCTCACTGCCTCTCTGTGGCCATTAGGATGTTCGTCCTCATGGTATTCAAGGGAGTAAAAGTCAATGGCTTTTTCCCTCTCTATTTCTAAGGTCGACCCTCTGACTCCGTTGGTATTGATGGTGTTGGCTTGGCCCTTCGGCATGAATGTGGTCGGGCTTTGGACCTCCCATGCTCAGTTCTTCAGCAGTCATGTGCTGCTCGGCCCTTCGGTAGAACTCGCCGAGGGTATCTAGGGGGCCCTTCGAGAACTCATAAAATAGTTGTGAGTCTCGCTGACGTCCTCGTATCATGGCGAGGATGCATATTTTAGGCTGAAAGTCCGGCACGCTCAAGGCTTCTTGGTTGAACCTTTCGAGATAGTTGTGAATGGTCTCTCCATTCCTTTGCGCTATGTCGAACATCTGAACTGGCACTTTCACCGTCGGCCTGCTACCAATGAACTATTGTGTAAATGCGCTAGACAACTCTTGGAATCCCATGATGGTTCTGGGGCCAATGAGTTGTACCACGCCATCGCTACTTCGGAGAGGGTGACCTCAAAACATTTGCACAATGTGGGTTCATCGGCACCGTGTAGCGCTATGCTGTGCCTGTATTTGGTCAAGTGGGCTTGAGGGTCACTACGTCCATCATACGTCTCTAGGTGAGGTACCCAAAAGTGGTTAGGCATGGGTGCCTCATCTATTGCTCGGGCGAACGGGGATTCTTCACCTGTGAAGGTCTCTGACAACCTTGACCAAATAGGCTTCTGGGAAACCAGCCTTTCCACCTTGTCTAAACTCTCAAGGATTTTCCCCATGAGGGCGGTGGTACTGGCCTCTTCCTCTTGCTTGAGAGTCTCCGGCGGTGGGGAGCGACGTCTCCTCTTTGGGGAGTAACTTCACCAACAAGGAGATGGTGACCTTTTGTACGGTGATGGGCTCGTTTGACGAGAGGCTCTTGGCCCTTTTGATGCTGTTTCTTCAACACGACACCCTCTGAGGGGGACGCCCTCGGTTGAGGATTCGACATGGAAGTCTCCATTGCTTGAACTCCAGTGGGCAGGCTTGGGGCTCCTCTTTCGGCGAGCGGCTGGCGAGGGCGCACTTTGTACTGAAGGTGGATGGGACCACCTCTGGTCAAGTTGTTGCGTCATTTCTGCCACTATGGAATGTTGGAAATCCCTTTAGAAGCCCATGGTAATGGTCAGAGGACGTTCGTCCTCTGGCAAAGAGGTCCCGGCAGCTGGCTGCTCTGTCGCTAGTTAAGTCTCCGGCACGGATGGGGACTGAAGGAGCCCCTTATCCTTAGAATGTCAAGTCTCAACGATGGCTACCTGAGAGTGGGTTCCCACAGATGGCGCCAAATAATGCCCGGCAGCATCTTTGTTATGTCACATGGTGTAGCTGCAAATAGGACTTTTGGTATGAAGGTGTTTGTAAAGAGCCCTCCGGTGAAGAAGGTGGCTCGGAGAGGAGCTTCCGGTGAGGATGTGGCTGCAAGACTCAGTAAAATAGAGGTTAGAGACTCCCCAGAGTGTGATTCCGGGGGAGGAGCCTCCGACACTCAAGTCAGTCTTTTTAGGATGAAAGTAAGAAGGAATGAAGAGCAGATAATGGCTAGAGTTTCTTCTTTCTTACTTGTTGTCCCTCTCGTGCCAAGGTTCTCCACAGGTGTTTATAGGAGGTCCCTAAGGGGAGGCCTCCTTCTACAGCTTGTCCTAGATCACAACACGTGGTTAGCCAGATTTGACCTGTACGTTCGGGGACAGGTGCCCCTAGCTGGTTGTAGCCATTCTGACCGAAGGTCAGGGCCGTGTGGGAGGGCCATGTGTTAGAGGCGTGTGCGAGGTCCTCTATGTTAGAGGCTCCTAACCATTTTTGTCTTATCCAGCTGAGAACTCCTTCAGTGATGGATTCTCTTCGGGGAGTGAGAACCATTCAACAGGTGAGCCTCCTTTGGTTTGACTTTGCTCTCTGAGGGCCACGGAAGAAGGCTCGTCAATAGTGTGGAGGATGTTCAGAGGACGCCATATTCTTCCGAGAGTGGAGAGATGATCCCTGAGGTCTCCAGACAACTTGACCGAGGACGGCATATCATGCCAATCCGAGGGTGGTGGCGTCATTAGCCAAGGGTGGTGAGGATCCCATCTATCCCGAGGTGGGTCAGATGTACTTCCGAGGATGGTACCTTGTTAGTCGTCCTTAGAGGCTATCTGAGCATGATGGCCATTTGGCTATCAACTTGGTTGCTTGTTATTAATGCATTTAGACTACCTTAGGGATGACTACAAGCCTCAACTAGGGCACCAAAATACCCTTAGAGATACACATGGTTCAATTGTGCACACACTATCTTCTCCTTACTTCATTTAATTCAATTGTCACTTGTCCTTCACTCTATCTCCATTTTCAATCTTTATCCAACCTTAGGAACATGTCAAGGATGTTTAGGAACAAAAAACAACATTCTTGGATGAGTTCGAAAGCAACTGTGGCGTTGCTGTGTGAGCCTAGCGCCGCAGTGCCAGTGTTGATTGGATGTTGTCCAGAACTGAGCATCTTACTGCCTAGGCCTCAGGAGCACAACCTAGGCATCCTTCCCTTTGGCACCTAGGCACCTAGAATGCTACCTCAGTGCCAGAAAGTGGCCAGCTTCATTGTTCCTTGTGAAATCCATGCACAATTAACCCAAAATTCATTCTAATCACTTCTAGGCTTGCAATTAATGATCTCCAAGGCCAAATGTGATAGAAATGCATTAACATAACATGGAAAATAATAAATCCCCTTACCTTAAACCCAATTGTGCAAGAATTAGGCAAATTGAGCACCAAAGCTTCCATTGAGCTACAATTGTGTTCTTAAGGTTGAAAGCTTAAATCCTCCACAATGGGCAGCCAAAAAAAAATTATATCAAGACCAATTTAACGTACCCAATGAACTTAGAACCATACTTGAGCTAGGGAAGAGACAATTACCTTGGTTTTGAGCTCAAAACACTTGGAATACCACAAAAATGCAACAATCTCACCAAAACTAGCTTAAGCTTCAATGAATTAACTTGGGAGCCTCTATTTTCATGAAGAAATTATGAAAATGAAAGATTGGGAGCTCCATCCATGGAGGTGCAAGGTGGGTTGCGGGTTTAGGATGTAAGAGATTGTGAATACTGCCAATCTCTTATTTCCTAACCCTTTATAAACATATTAACCCACCTCCATTCCTTTAACTTTCCTCCCTTGGTCACTAAGGTACCAAATGTCATCTTGGCTATACTTTAGGCCTCTTGAACTTTCCATGACATCAAAAGTGAGTCTACTTAAAAGTTCAATTGGCTCCCTCCTTAGCTGAAACTCTGCTAAGGTGTTCGGTTTACCAAACTAGCTCAAAACCTTCAACAGTCTACATTTTGGTCCTTCCATTCTAACCATGGTTCTAATTGCTTACAAAACTTATTGTCCTAATTTTCTAGGTTAGTTTAACCTTTTAGACCCAAGTCTACCATAATCATAGTTTTAGCCTTCACCTAGGGAAAAATTACCAAAATGCCCCTAGTGATAGTTAGGTGCCAAATGAGCTACGAGCCATCAAACCCTTGAAGAACTTGTTTGACTTGCTAAATTAAACCAATTGAGGCCTTAATCTAAGGATTTCTTACCTTTTAACCAAGCCTTACCTGACCATCACTGGTCTAATACTTGAAGGGCTATAACAAAAGGATGAAAGCTACCTATAATCGAGAGGAAGCCTATGCAAAGAAGAAGAGGATAAGGGACCTAGAATTCCAAGTAGGGGACTATGTATGGATAAAAGTATCCCCAATGAAACGAGTCATGAGGTTTGGTAAGAAATGGAAATTGGCTCCAAAATACATTATGCCATTCTAAATACTAGCTAGGATTGGAAATCTAGCTTATAAACTAGACTTGTGTTCAAAATTAGGTCATATACATGATACTTTTCATCTTAGCATGCTAAAAAGATACTTATTTGACCCACACCAGGCAATACCAACTTCTGACATCGTAGTGACCCTTAATCTTACTTATAAGGAAGAACCTACAAAGGTTGTAGCTAAGGATGTGAGGATGTTAAAAAGCAGATGGAAAAGTGTGGTGAAGATTCAATGGACTCACCATTTTAAGTAGGAAGCTACCTTGGAAACTGAAACTGAAATGCTTAAAAGGTACCCATAGTTACTCCCGAAGTTACTTGAGGATTTAGAGGACCAACTTCTTTAAGGGGGAGATACTGCAATGCCTGTGACCTGTATAAGTCATGGGCTATGATAAAAATGTACATAAGATGTATAAATAAGTAATACAAGTCATAGAAAGCAAGATAAAAAGCAGATAAGGACATATGCCTAATGGGGTGCCTTAAGTGCACGTAATTGGAACAAGAAGGAAAGTATCATATTTTTGAGCCAAACATGGCTAACACTAAGTGCCAAAGTGAGTTTTGGAAATGAGGATACAATATTTGAAGAAAGAATGGCTTGGAACCCAAGGACACGAAGGAGAGACATAAGATGGCTTTCAAGGCTTTAAAGCCAAGTACTACCAAAGAAACTGCATAGGATTAATGCTTGGTGTTGAAATGATGATGAAAGCTACAATCTAGGCCAAGAAAAGGTGAAAGGAACATAAGGAAATTGGGAGACACCTTAGGGTACACTAAGGGTTTCTTGAGTGCGCCTATGTTGTTCTTAACTTCACATAGAAGTTTGGTGACCTAATTGGCCAAATTAGAGAACAAAATGGGTGCTTAAAATGCCCCACCAAGGGATTCAAATAGTTAAATGGATTAATCAAAATGATTAAAGTGGCTTATGGAGAGTTGGACCAAAAATGGCAAAATTAACTTGGCCACCAAGGCCAATTTGGCCGAAACTCCACCACTTGGTCTTGTGTATGACTAAAGGCAGCGTCCAACACATTGGATTCTATTGGCAACCTTAATAAAAATGGTGCAAACCATCCTAGAAAACAAAGAAACAAGCCAGAAATAGAAGGAGAGACAAAATGAGCTAAACTGAGCATGGTGGTCCCAAGGTAGGCTCATGGTGGCATGTTGAGTGCATGGAAGGTTTCCAGCCTTCTTGCTACTAATTACAAGCTAGGTAAGGGTTCATATGAATATTATTCTCCTAGATTTTGAGGGAAAAAATGCTACCCTAGGTGATGGCCATGGTTGAATGAACGAAGGAGCTATGTTAATGGGCCATGTGTGCTAAAGCATTGTGGTGTGTGTGCTAAAGCATATGGTGAGCTAACTTGTTTACTTATGGTGAGCATTAGGGTTTTTGATCAAGTATGGTTGGACTTGTCCATCTACCTATAGCTCTATGTTGGTTTGTGTTACCCACTTCGGGGTAGTTCAATTTTGGTGCCAAAATAGTGCATTTAAAACTGCCAAGGTTGGTTTCTTCTGTAGGCCATCAGAACAATACCCTTAGTGTACATACCCAAATGGCCCTCTTGGGCACTACGTAAATGCATGCATATTGGTCCAAAAATTACACACATATTCAAATTTTATTCACATTATGGCAGCAAGGAAGGAAAATACTAGCATAAGTGTTAAGCTTGGCTACCACACATTAGGCAATCTTATTAAGTATAAGTAACCAACCACTGCACCTGACACTTCTTTCAAAAAACTGTATTAATCTAGCCATATAACCACATGTTTTTTATGTCATTATTAATTAGTGTCTTCAATAAAACAAAGGAATTTGGTTTCACATCAATAGCCCACCTATGGACCAAGTTATGGATTTTTTAAGTTGGTTACAAAATTCTGACCAAATGAACAGTAACTTGGCCTACTTTGCGACGTTATATCTTTGGCTACAAGGCTCCAAATTCAAAAATTCCAAATCTTAGTTCAACCTCTAGAAGTGCTCTAGGTGGAGTCAGAGTTTTATACCAAGATTCATTATACATAGGGAGATAAAAAACTTTGAGTGTAAAGTCAAAATTCCAGTCACTTTATGACCATTTTGCCCATACAAAATTTCTTAAGTGTGCAAACACTTCATTCACAAGGGCTAAGCCCTCCAAGACTTTCCTATACATGTCCATCATGCATAGGAATTACATGCTCTTGCATATAGCAACAATATGTGGCCAAAAAAAAGATTTACTAATAAGCAGCCTATCATTCCCACTTAGGCAGATTTGCACCACATCACATACATTGCCAAAACTTTGCTCAAATGTTCACATACTTGTCCCATTTTACATACACTACATTCACATGCATACATGCACTACATAATGGTTTTAACTTAGATAAATATGCACCCTAAGTCACAAGAGTGCCTGAGACACAATGGGCTCCGGAAACAGGATGCTGGATAGCTGCTGTATAACACAATAAGCACCATCACTAAAAATATCAATTTATGCTCCTAAATTCACCAAAATTTCCAGATCATAGATAGATACATGGAGGTTAAAATACCTAAAATTTTAGATAAAAAATAAAACAAAAATTACCCTTTTGAATGTGATCTTTTTGCTGGACCTAAAATGGCAGAATTAAGAGGAATAAGTTTCATTGTGAAACTTAGTAAGGGAAACACTTGGTTACTTAACAAAATGTGGCCTTCATGAAAACCTACATCCAAAGACACTAAAAAAAACTATAATGCATTTTTACAAGATAGAGTAACCAAATGTAGCAGCCATTCACAACCAACAAACACATGAAATGCGGCAGCAACATAAAGCATAGGTTAGTCCATAAAGCATGAAAAAAACTTAAGAAAATCACTATGGTAGCCCTCCTCAAGCTTAAGCTTGGTATTAGGAGAGTTTTAACACTAGTTAGTACTAACTTAGGGCTCTAAAAATCCTAATTTTCACCGCCATCACTGTGCACTTTACACTAGGTCACAAAACCTACAATAAGTGCACTCCCTTCAGTAAGCTTGGTTCATCAATCTCCTGGCTCTCTTCCGAGCCTCTCCCTAGCTCCATGGATGCTTTAGAGTACAGGAAAAATCCATGAGAGCAAGAGATCCCTTACCTTGTTGGGTATGCTGAAATTGGAGCTTGATCCTAGGTGCACTCAAGTCTTAGCACCACATAGTTTTCAATTGCCCTTTCTTGCCTTCAATTTCAAGTAGCTTTAGGTTTGAAGGTATGGTGGCTATGGAGGAAGTGTGGAGGAGGGTGGGTTGTGTCTATTCGTTGGTATGGCCAAATATGAGAGGAGAAAAGGTGGTCTTGACTACTTAAATGGTCAAAGTACACTAAACACACTTAAGTAGTCTTAACCTTGTCTTATGTCATTTTCCTTGCTACAAGACTATGCTTTCTTTGTCTTAATCTCTTGGCCCACATTTGACCATCCTTATCTTTCTTTAGCAGCCCCTCCTTAGGTGGGATAACCCCACAATTTTACCATTTGACTTAAGTCAAAGACATACACATCTTAAGGCCCACATTAGAACACTTAGGTCCCCTATGCCTTTTTGTGTTTTCTTTGTCCTTAGTTGTCTTCCATAATAAATTTGGTCCTCTAATAGCACTTTGATACCATTCATATCCTTCTCATAACTCTTCAAATCTATTTTGTGAAAGTTTTGGAATTGAGTACCCAAATTTCTGAAGTCTTAGAAAAAAGTCCATAGGTTGCTTGACAAACAAGCAATCCTTAAGGCTTTTTTTAAGGGCCAAGTTACCAACTTGAAACACTTTTAAGGAGGTGTTCACTATACATTTTATCCCTCATACTTCAATCATTATGAAGAGAACCACACAATATAATAGTTTTTTGGCCATTATGCTACACTTGTAATTCTCCCATTTTTGTGAGGTGGTAACAGTTTGACTTAATTCAAAGTGATCACTTGCTATATTGAATGAAAGAAATGCTTGATAAGTTTAAGCAAAACCATTTATATGGTGTGTGTGTTTTGCATGCTTCTTTGATTGTTTGCGCGTGGTAACATTTAAACTATGTATATATGTATGTAGTAATATGTTATGCCTTGTCTTTTTTGTGTCTTCTTTGTCTTTGCTTACATGTTAAAAGGAGAAAGTAGAGATTTATATGCATAACAATGTTCTGAACATTATGTAGGCACTAGGTGCTAAATTGAACTCATAATAAGTACTTATGTATTCATACCCTTTTCTACCTATTTCAGGTAAAGAAGTGGAGGATTAGAGGCAAAGGAACCTCTTTAAACATTTATGTACAAGTAGGTATGGCTTAGGTTTTTTGGCTTATCAAACAGAGATCAAAAAGTTCATGAGTTTGGACTAATGGTTGTATACTAAATTGTAGGCTTTAATGGCTACAATGGGTCTGGCTATTTTTTGATCCATTCTAGTATGGGTAAAGACTACAAGGATAATAAGACAACTTTGGCCTAAGTGCCAAGTGAAAGTGGAAGTTAAAGTAATAGTGGGAATCGAAACAGTTTGAGCCCATGTCATGTAGCATGCATGTTATCTAAGTAGTACAACTTTTGGTGTATATAACTTTTGGCCATGTAGTTCCTAGGATGTCAAATTTCAAATGTGTAAATACATGTATACATGTTTGGCATAAGAACTCATAGTAGTGCATGGCATGTGCCTTAGTCGTACATACTGGGCTTAAGTAAGCCTTCAAAGGCATTAAGCAAAATAGGCTAGAAAAATGCATGCATGGTTTGTAATTAATCAACCTAGTATGTATGTATGTATGTATGCATGTATGCTTGAGTGTGTGTATGTGTGATAATTTGGTGAGCATACTAGGTAGGATACAAGTAAGTCTCCTAAGTACACTAAAGCATACACATACAAACACACACACAAGCCCACCTATGCCTACTTATATGCACTCGATAGGTGACAAGGTAAGTAGAGCTAGGTGCACTCATAAAAGTAATATGTTAAAGTTGCAACTTAATGGGTTAAACTCGTAACTTACCTTGTGAAACTAGAAATCTAATAGGATTTCACATGATAGGTTAATTAGTCACCTCCAGCTAACTTCCACCTAGGTGAGAGTTAAAAGTTGGGGTTAAGTTTCCTGGTTGTCATGTCCTACTTCACTATATGAAAGTAATTGGTTAATTAAAACCTTCTAAAGGCTTTAGGGTGGGGGTGAATTGGTGCTTGACATAGGCTCATGAGTAGGTATATTGTTTATTTGAATCTTTATGATTCTAGTTTGTGGTTTACTTGTTGGTTGGATTATTGTACTAACTACTGTTGTTTTATTTAGCCTTTAGAGGCTAATGGAGCACAAGAGAGTGCTTACATAGCTTGCCACCTGGAGTTTGCTCTATTGTGGGAGCTTAGTTGTAGATCTCAGTACTATAATTTAGTGTATAGTTTTCATACACTAGTTGCCTCCAATGTTCATGTTGAGTAGTGTACTCTAGAGTCACCCTTGGGTGTGAGCATAGTCTACTTATGTATGGATAATTGCACATGATTGGTTATGTGTAGTTAAATTCACATATACTTTGTATGCTTTTACTACTTTGAAACTTAGATTTTTATGAAAGCCCCGAGCACTATTTTTGTTTTGTTACTTGTTTAATCATTCAAGTTAAAGCATCTACTTGTACATGATTGCATAGTAAGATTAATTAACTAGAAGCATAAAGGTTTTAAGTAGTGTGTGCGTAATCAATAAGCCAATTGCGACTAGTGTAGGACAAGTTCCCATAGGCTTCTTGGGCAGGGCCATGAGGTGCTGTGTCACCACCTTTAGGCAGTCAAGCCATGGTCTAGCAATTACTTTACTCTTACTGGCTCTACCCATGAGCTTATAGCTAGCGGACCAATAATCCTACCCATCTGCTTAGCCCTGAACGAGTTCCTTACTCCTTTTTTCTGCTATGGTCACCACTTGTAGTCCATAGTTAGAAAGAAAAATTAAAACTTACCTACTTACCTTTTTAGCATATGACTGAATGTCTCCATTGATCAGCAACTCTAAGGAACTCATTTGTCCAACTAGCCAGTTTTTACATTACCAGCTCACCTAACCAAAAATAATCCAGTGAAAGAACAAAACCTATGGAACCTTAGGAAAAATCCAATTTGAGGCATTTAGGCCTTCACTTATGTGGTTTCAGGCACTAGTAAGTTGGTCCTAGGTGATAGTCGAAGGGCTATCACCCACAGGACCTTCAAATTTTTGGACCTGATGCCATCCTCAGAAGTCCATATGGACAATGTCGGATGAGGTCATATGACCACACTTGGATAGTAACACAACTGACCTTGGAGAGGGTAAATCACCACCATCGAGCATTAGCCTAACCAATCCCAAAAATAAAAGACTACCACCCTTGGTAGTAGAGACGTCTCCTGAGCATAGTTTATGCCTTCAAAGCCCCCTCCAATCACCTTCGGGTATAGAGATAAATTTTGAAGAGGTTCACAAGCCTCGAGGGATCTTAAGGTAAGATGAAAAACACACTGTTTTGAAGGACCACTGACAGGAACCTTGCACATTCCCCTACCCTCTAAGCATAATTGCCTATGGACAGCTCGACTCACCTCTCCCTGAGGTACGGATTGAACGTCTAGAAAATCTGGTTGACCATGTGTCCTAACCTTCTCAACTTGGGTATAATGGCATTCTTCTCCATGCATCCTATAAATACTTTGGACCTTCCCAAGTAATACTGAAAAGAAACACCCTTTCATCGCTCTCTACTCTTAGCAACCTCTCATTCATATATTGACTTAGGCATTAGGGATCCCTTCATTGGAAAACACTTCGGGGAGCTCCTAACCCATAATCTTCAAGTGTTGTAGATATCATTCAGGTGAAGCCCTATCGGAGGTCCAGTATATTCTACATAGCAAATGTCCTTGAGTGTCATTTGGCACCGTCTATGGAAAATCATTCTCAAGTTACCATTATAAAGACTCGGTGCTCCAAGGACAAGCGTATTCTGATCTCGCAGTCAATGCCTGAGCTCCCAGTGGCAAACAATCAAGCACCCCTGGAGCCTTTCTTGCTGAAGGATGACCATCCTCTGACAGTCATTATGGGCTTTCTGTGTGATTTCCAATGCTCCATAGTGGCCAAAATGATGTAGCAGCTCAACCAAAGATGGTCAGATGCATGTTTCCTTGCAAGGACGCCTTCCCAAGAGGTTCATTTGGATAAAGGTTGCTGGTCATCTTGCCAAAGCTCACCTTATGGGAGCCTCCATGAGAACTATTCAACGAATAACCCACCATCTCATGGATGGTACATGGCACGATCTAGATCAAAGGAACCAAGGTCCTCCTGGCATCAAAGTCCTTATCCCCAGGAGAAGAGCAGGCCTCCTTACCGTGTAAGTTACTCACTGTGAAAAAGATGTCATTCTCCCTTACCCTAGGTTCCCTAGCAACGGGGAGAAGATAGTAGAGGTTCAACAAGGTTAAGAGGCAAGTATCTCAAAAACCCATCTGGTCAAGGTTATTTGAGACCTTCACCGGAGATGAGTCCCTGCTCATCCGGAAGGTAGTGGAAGCGAAAATGCCTGATCACTTTCGGGTACCTTACTTGGAGACCTATGATAGGTGAAGCGTTCCTCAAGCTTATCTGAACAAGTAGAAAATGAGTATGGTGCTCCATGGTGCTGATGATGGAACCCTTTGTACATGCGTCAAAGTGACCTTCTTGAAGCTTGCAACCATGCGGTACAACTCCTGTCACCTAGAACCATTATGGGTTTCTAAAAGTTGTACACCACCTTTACCTAGCTATTCATAAGGAGCAGGACAATGGCAAAGATGCCCATTCAAATGTTTGACATATCCCAGAAGAATGGGGAGACCATTCAAGACTATGTCAAAAGGTTCAACCAAGAGGACTTCAACATCCCTAACTTCTGTCTCAGGATCCAAATACTGACAATGAATCGAGGCCTTAGAAGGGACTCTTAGCTCTTCTACAAGTATTCCAAGGACCCCCAAAAACATTAAGGGAGTTCTATAGGAGAGCTGAGTAGCACATGACCGCTAAGGATGTTTCCACCTCACAAAAATGGGATAATTATAGGTGTGGCATAAAGGCTAAAAAACCATTATATTGTGTAATTCTCATCATAGTGATTAAAGTGTGGGAGGTAAAATGCATGTTCAACAACTCCTTAAAATTGTTCCAAGTTGCTAATTTGGCCCCCAAGAAAAGCCTTAAGGATTGGTTGTTTTTCAAGCAACCTATAGACCTTTTTGTAAGTGATGCCCGGGGGCTTCATCGTTGGTAGTCATGGTGATTGATGGAGGGACTCCAGGAGAGGAAGAACGCCTGGTGGTCGTTCTGCCCAAGGGAGAGTACCTGAGATGCTCAGAAAAAATGGGTTAGGAGGTCCCCGGGGTGTTTTTCCGGGGAGGAGCCTCCGACGCCCAAGTCAGTGATGCTGAGAGAAGGCAGAGGAAATAGGACTGAGGGGTTCAGTGAACTCGCCTGGTAGTATTTTCTCAGAGTGAGGAGTCAGGATATTTTTCTAGCCCGCCAGCCAGATATTGTTTCCTGGTATTTATAGGAGTACCTAGCCCATTCAGATCTTGACACGTGTACGGTCAGATGTTCCTGAATTTCTGGGCGTAGGGGGCAAGTAGCCGGTGGTAGGCCCCTTGAGCCTTGAGCCGAGACGGGCCATGACGTGACTTTGATGGTGTCGGCGTGTCAGGGCGCCATTTGAGGTGACTTGTGATGTCTGTGGGTGACATGTCAGAGGCTTCCTTAAATGCTCCTGCCGTACTCCCGAGGTCCCTAGGCAAAGTCGTCCTCTGGTACGGACGGTGCCTCTTCGGGAAACATGCCCTCAGTTCGGGGGTTCCCAGCTTCAAGGAATTCCGCCTTCGGGGAGGTCATGTTCGGCCCGCGATAGCTGGTGCCTCTTTTCCGAAGGCGATCTGTTCACAACCTCGGGGGGGTTAGTAGTATCCTCATGTTTCCTGGCGTGCCGGGCTCGGAGCTCTTCGGCTATCTCCCGAGGTATATGATCCCACCTTTTCTCGGGTAGCGCCAGTTTCTTCTGGCCATTCTTATGGCAGGGAGTTCGGCCAGATAGAGGCGACAGCCTTTGGCTATCACATGCCCCCCTTTGGAAAGCCGAAGTGAAGACTTCGATTTTGCATCTCTTTCCAAGGTTGTTCTGTGGGAGTCTATAGAGAGTAACACCTGTGTCGAAGGTACACCTCTTGCCCAAAGGTGTGGGCTGCTCGGCCTTGGCCTGTTTTTTGGTGTCTCCGAGGCAAAGCCTGTGCCGAGGATACACCTCTTGCCCGAAGGTACGGGCTGTTCGGCCATAGCCGGTCTTTTGGTGTCTTCGAGGCAACCTGGTTCTTCGCTTTTGCAGGTCTCGGCAGCGTCGCGTCTGATGGCCAAGCGCGTCAGTCTGGGCGACGCGTCCTAGTTTTTGAGGGATGTCAGAAGACGTGTCTCCTATTTTGGCGCGATGGTTGACACGTGGCGCACCGTCATTGGAGGAGAGTCGCGTCGTTTACAGAGAGCGCGTCTTTTCAGGCGCAGAGTGCAGTTACGGCGATGGTTCACCTTCAAAGGGCACTTATGACGTCGTTTCAGTTACCCACCCTTGGCCTATAAATAGCCCATTCTGTCATAGGCCCTTTTGCTTTTGCTTTTGCTTTTTCCCTGCTTGTCCTTTTCTCTGCGATTTCTCTTGCTTTTGCGGCACAGCTGTCTTAACAGAGCTTTTTCCGGCAACCTTTCACGACGGCGACCTCAGATTTTGGCAAATCTCTTGGTGGGTTTTTGTTTTCCAGAGTGTTTTGATCCCTCTGTTCTTTCGAGTTTTTTCCGGAAACTGCTTTCTTGCCCTTTCCGAACTAATTTTTCTGTCCAAAATGCCTATCCCTGAGAGCTGGCAGCCTCTTTTATCCCATCCTTGTTTCACTACCCCTAAAAAATTAGAGAGGTGCAAGAAGAAGTTCTTTCTTCCTTCTTACGCCATTACCCGGCTGCCACGACCTGACCACTATGCTTTTTCAAACCGTAGTTCCGAGCCCAGCTGAAGGCCGGACTTCGGTATCCTCCCCCGAAGATGGTTTGTGAGTTCTGCCAATTTCATGGCATTACTGTGAATCAGCTTCCCCCGAACTCGTACTGCTATTTTAACGCCTTCCTCTGTATGTGTGGCGTCTTCGGGATAAAACCCCATTTTATAATCTTCATGCAGTACTACAAGCTCTTTGTGGTCCCAAAGGGTGGCTTCTACTTTATGCTACCTTGGGGATCCGGGAGCAAAAAATTCATGTTCACCTTCGCCACCAAGGAAAGCTGGCGGGGGTGGCAACATAAATTCTTCTTCCTGAAGATGGAGGAGGCCTGGTCGTATGTTCCGACCGAATGGGCTCAGGGAAAGCTAGATGTGGACGTCGTTGATCCGAGGTTGTTGCTGACTCCAGAGTTGGCTTCCACTTTCACGGACTTCGACGGCCGCATCTGCGCCGTCTCTAACTGGGCTCCCGACGTCACTCGCGCTCTCTGTACCCCTTCCCTATCAACTGGAGGTTGATGACCGAAGAGGTCCTCCAGGAGTTAAAGGTGGTTAAGGAGCACGAGACCGACCTCGAGATGCCAGCTCCTGCCATCGCCGGGAAGGATTCCTAGTTGGTGCAACTCCTTCGGGAGGAAATCTCTTTCGAAACGTTTGTCAAAAGTGAGTTATCTTCTACTCCCTTGTTGTTTTTCCCTCGGACTTACGCTGATGTCTTTTTTCTTTTTTAGAGATGGGCGACGGGACTGCTGCATTTTACAAGTCCCTTTTCTCCAGCCAGGTGGAGAAGGGAGATCAGACAAAGAAGGCGGCTTCCCGAAGGCGGAAGTCTACTGGCGCTGGGCCTTTGTCGAAACGGGCAAAGAAAACTGCCCAGGTTCCTCTAGAGGAAATTTCCGAGGAGGCTGCCGAGGAGCCTGGGGCAGCCGAGATTCCGCCGACCGAGGCTTCTGCCAAGGTCCCCGCTGCTGCCGAGGTTCCTTCCGCGGACGTCCCTCCCCCGAGCCCTTCCGCGCCGCAGGCCCTTCTGGAGACCGTGGTAGAGGCTCCTTCTGCCGAGGAGCGGCGCAAGAAGAAAGGCAAGGGGATTTGGACCGAGGAGTCGCAGGACTCCGAGGACGTCGTGGTCGAAGTACCGCCAGGTTTGTTGTTTTCAGAACAAGTATGGCTCTTTTGTTTTTCTGAATTTTCCTTTGTCTTTGACCTTCTTCTCGTTTTTGCCACGCAGCGGAGTTGCTTACCCCGAACTGGGCGGCCGAACACGCGAAGGCGCGGGCTGATGGCCAAAGGCTGTTGCCTCCTCGGTAGTAACTCCCTGCCAGAATATTGGCCGAGGAGTCTGACGTCACCCAAGAGAGGATCTTTTTACTGACCTCGGAAGGTGCGAAGTCAAACACTATGAGCTCGAGACTTCAGTTAGCTCGTCAAGAATTCCGAGGACAACACCGCCTCCATCGAGGGGCCAAACTGACCGTCTTCGGCTAAGAGAGCCATCTCTCTGAAGCAAGGAAGAATCTCGCCGAAGGCAGGGGCCCCGAAGAGGATCTTCCCCGAACAAGAAACACCTGAACAAGGGAATCCCCTAACTATGGGTGTGAGTCCCGAAGAAGGTGTTCATCAAGGGAACTCCCAGAACTATGGGATAGATCCCGAAGGAGGTGCTCGCACCGAAGGACGGATAGAATCCGAAGAGGGTGCACGCACCGAAGGGCGACCTCGCCCAGGGGACCTCGGGAGTACGGTATGAGCATTTAAGGAGCCTCTGACATGTCGCCCACAAGCCCTACACGTCACATCAGAATGGCGAACTGACACGCCGCAGCCACCCCAGTCCTGACACAACCTGTCCGGGTCCAGGGCTAAAGGAGGCTGCAAATGGCAGCCTGTCCCCTAGGTCTAAAAGTACAGATCAAATCCGACCAAACACCTGTCATGATCTGAACGGACCAGCTACTCCTATAAATACTAGGAAATGGGACTGGACAAAGGATGGGCATTTTCCTCCCTCTGAGAAAACACAAAACAGGCAAGACACTTGATCCCTTAGTGTTCTTCCTCCACTTTCACTCAGAAAACTGACTTGGGCGTCGGAGGGTCCTCCCCGAAAAAGCAAACCGGGGACCTCCTAACCTCTTTTTTGAGCTTTTCAGGCACACTCAGCTGGGAAACCAGAGGTCCAGGCGCTCGCCTCCTCAGGAAGTCTCTCCACCTGTCAACATGACAGCAAACGAAGATGCTTTGGGGCATCATTTGGCGCCGTCTGTGGGAAACTACTCCCAGGTAGCTGTTGTCGAAACTCAGCGTTCGAAGGACAAAGGACTCCCGAAGTCCCCGTCTGCGCCTGAGACCCAACCAGCTACCAAACAAAGTCCCCTAGAGATTTCCTTGCCTGAAGAGGAATGCCCTCTTGTCATCACCATGGGTTTTTTACGATACTTTCAGAGGTCTGTTGTGGCTGAAATGACACAACAGATAGACCGAAGGTGGCCGCAACCAGCCCAGGCACAAAAACCCACTTCGCCAGCACAACCTCGGGAGAAAAGCCCAAGGGCAACCCATCATAGCTCGGGAAATGGGGAGCCACGGGAAGAGTCCTCGACAGATAACTTGCCCCTCGGAGCACGGTTGGCAGAAAGAGCGAGGTCTGAACGACCCGAAGTCCCATCTAGAAGAAGTTTGTCGCCAGAAGGAAGGTCCCCCTCACCTTGGTACCGAAGTCGCTCCCCGAAGAGACGACAACAGTCCTTTCACCAAAGAACCTCGAAGCACCAGGAAGAGGAGCCCAGTGCTACGCTCATCCTGGAGAAAGTCTTGGCAAGACTGGAGAGAGTGGAATAGCTGGTGGCACGCAAGCCTGTTTGGGCCAGGCTAACTGAAACCGTCTCTGGAGATGAAACTCCTTTCGCCCGAACAGTGGTCGAGGCGGCCATGCCAAGTGACTTCAGGCTACCTCGGCTAGAGACCTATGAGGGTCGGACTGATCCCCAGGCCCACCTAACAAAGTACAAATGCAGCATGGTGCTACACGGGGCTGATGACGCTACACTCTGCAAGTGCTTTGAAGTCACCCTCGCAGGACCAGCAACTGCCTGGTACAATTCCCTGCCTCCCGGAAACATCAGGGGGTTCCAGGAGCTGTCCACAGCGTTCACCTAATAGTTCATTGGGAGCAAGTCGACGGCGAAGATGCCCGTCCAGATGTTTGACATAGCACAAAGAAACGGGGAGACCATCCGTGACTATGTCGAGAGGTTCAACAAAGAGGTCCTCAGTGTTCAGGACTTTCGTCCCGAAATTCGCATCCTCACCATGACGAGGGGCCTCCGGAGGAATTCGCACTTGTTTTATGAATTCTCCAAAGATCCCCCGGACACGCAGGGAGAATTCTACCGAAGGGCTGAACAACATATGACAGCCGAAGAGCTGAGAATGACGGGACCGAAGGCTGACCATATTCACGCTCGTGGCGAAGGGTCCAGCCAGCAAGCCTGGTGTCCAACGGAACAGTTAGGCCGACCTCGGAGAATGCGAGTAGGAGGAAGGAAGCCCCAAAACTTTACACCTCTGAGCACCACGAGGGCTAACGTCCTCATGGCGTTGGAAAAACAGGGGGCTAAAATCCAACGACCGAGGGGCATGACTGCTGACAACAGAAGGAACATGAAGAAGTTCTGTCAGTTCCACCGTGATCACGGTCATGACACCGAAGACTGCTTTCAGTTGAAAAAGTACATTGAATCACTGATAAAGCAGGGCCAGCTTCGGCGTTATTTGAGAATGCCTTCCCCGAAGGGGAAAAAAGAGGAAGAAGGAAAGCCCGATGACGAGGGTTACGATTCAGACAGGCGAAAGAATCGAAGTCCGAGAAGGCGTCCTCCACCTTCGGCAGGAGTAATACAGACGATCACAACCGGACTTCCATCCTTGGAAAGAAAAAGAAGGGCCAGAGAGATAGCGGTGATGGAATATCAGAGCCCAACAAAAAAATTGACCCGCGAGGATGGCTCCACCATCGTATTTCCCCATGACGATCCATTGCTGATAATGGCGAGGATAGGAAACTGGGACGTCAAGAGGGTACTGCTGGACGATGGGTCAAACGCAGACGTCTTGTTCTCACATTTGCTGCCAGGCTTGGGCGTGTCCAGGAGTGACCTCAAGGCTGTTACTTCACCCACGTTCGGCGTAGGACCATCTGAGCTACCTGTCCTCGGGTGGATCGACCTCCCCTTGATGATGAAAGGAACTTCGAAGAAAGGAACTGCTGAGTTGTTCGCCTCTACCATGGTAAGATTCATAGTCATGGACGTTCCTTCGTCATACAACGCCATCCTCGGCAGACAGACACAGGGAAATTTTGCACATTCGCTCTGATGGAAAGTACTTGACCGTCACCTTCGCCACCAAAGAAGGAGACGCAAAGATCTTCATTGATCAAGGCGAGGTGAGAAAGGTGTTCGTCAGAGCACGAAAGGCTCCAGCAAGCAACTTAGCACATGCTGTAGAAGCAAAAGAGCTGGAAAGGGGCGAGGCAGAAGATCCCACAAAAGCGGAAACAGAAGAAGTAGAGCTTATCCCAGGCCATAGTACCCGAATAGGGAAAAGCATGGCCGAAGGAGACAAGGAAAAACTTGTATCTTTTCTGCTTGCAAATAAAGATCTGTTCGCCTACTCGCCGAAGGACATGCCAGGGGTAAACCCTCACGTAATCCAGCATAGCCTCAAAGCGAGTCCAGAAGTAAAACCTGTCGGGCAAAAGAAACGGAGCATCTCAGCTCACAAGAGTGACTTCGTCAAGACCGAAGTCCAGCGTCTGATAGACGCTAGCGTTATCCGAGAGGTAAACTACCCCGAATGGCTAAGCAATGTGGTAATTGCCACAAAAGAAGGAAGTAGTAAGCTCCGGATGTGCATCGACTTCAGAAATTTGAACGATGCTTGCCCGAAAGATTCATATCATCTTCCGCCAATAGACCAACTGGTAGACTCCACTACCGAGTACGGGCTCCTAAGTTTCCTGGACGCTTTCAGTGGGTATCATCAGATAAGGATGGACCCCGAAGATGAAGAAAAGACTGCCTTCATCACTGAAGAAGGAACATATTGCTATATCAGGATGCCCTTCGGACTCAAAAATGCAGGAGCCACCTTCCAGAGGCTGATGAACAAAGTCTTCAAAGACCAAATGGGGAGGAACATGGAGGTGTATGTTGATGATATGATAGTCAAAAGCAAACTGCCTGGCTACCACGTTGCAGATTTAGAGGAAACCTTCCAAAAACTCAGAGCCTTCGGGATCCGCCTTAATCCTGAGAAATGCATCTTCGGGGTGACCTCGGGAAAGTTCCTTGGGTACATGGTATCCGAAAGAGGCATCGATGCTAACCCCGAGAAGATTAAGGCTCTGCTTGAATTCCGAACTCCTGCCACAGTCAAAGACGTGCAAAGACTCACCGGAAGAATAACCTCTCTGAGCAGGTTTATTTCCAGGTACGGAGATAGGTGTCGACCCTTCTTCAAAGTCCTCACAAAGGCAGCAAAGATGGAAGGCGGCCTCAGAAGGAATGGTCATCCTTGGGATGAAGATTGCCAAAAAGCCTGGGAAGAACTCAAAGTCTACTTGGCCAGCCTGCCGACTTTGCGCCAACCTCGGGAGGGAGAGCCCCTCGTATTATACCTCGCCGTCACGAAAAAAGCTGTGAGCTCGGTCCTCATGAAAGAAGAAGGGCCAAAGCAATGGCCGGTCTACTATGTCAGCAAGTCCCTGCTTGGCGCCGAAGTTTCAGGTACCCTTTGCTTCAAAAAGCTATATATGCCTTAGTGCTTGCAGGGAGAAGGCTGCGGCCATACTTTCAGGCTCACCCCATTATTGTCCGAAGTACCCTGCCTCTACGGGATGTTATGAGGAAAGTTGATCACTCGGGAAGGCTTTCCAAGTGGTGTATAGAGCTTGGCGAACACGACATCACGTATGAACCCCGGAAAGCTATAAAAGCTCAAGCTTTGGCAGACTTCATCGCCGAAGTACCAAACACCGAGGAGGGACATTCGTTTTCGGGTGAAGACGAGCCAGAATGGACGTTATATGTTGACGGGGCCTCAGGATCCGAACACCGTGGAGCTGGAGTGATTATCAGAGGCCCCGAAGGCCTAGAAGTAATGAAGGCCATCAAGTTCAGTTTCAAGGCCACCAACAATATGGCCGAGTATGAGGCCCTCATAGCAGGATTACGCCTGGCCAGAAAAATTGGCGTGAGAAACTTGAAAGCCCATAGTGATTCCCAGCTGGTGGTCCCGCAAATGGCAAGGGACTATGGCGCGAAAGACCCGACCTTGGCGAAATACCATGAGTTGGTAACAAAGCTTATTTGGGAGTTCGACGTCGTGAAAATCGAGAACGTATCCCGACGAGCAAATGCTGAGGCAGACTGTTTGGCGAAGTCCAAAACTTGCACCGAAGTGCTAAGCCACCCCAGCATCGCGGTATTAAGCATAGCGACCTCGGGGAAAGGATGGAAAGAACCAATCAAAATGTATCTCGCAACCAACACACTCCCCGAAGACCCCAGCGAAGCCGTAAAAGTGCGAAGGCGCTTAGGACATTTCTCCTTAATTGGAGAAGAACTATATCGGCAAGGATATGCAAATCCACTGCAGAGGTGTGTTAGTGAAGAGGATACTAAAATGATCCTCGAAGAAGTTCACGAAGGTACCTGTGGTTCGCACATCAGAACCGACACCCTGGCAGCAGTGATACTTCGCCAAGGATACTTCTGGCCTACCCTGAGAAAGGACGCCAAGCAGTTCGTCCAGAAATGTGGTAGTTGCCAGAGACATGCGAACATCCAAAGGACACCCTCAGAGTTCGTGACTTCGGCAGACTATCCTTGGCCCTTCGCAGTTTGGGGCATAGATCTCATTGGGCCACTCCCAACGGCGCCTGGAGGCGTAAAGTTCTGCGTAGTAGCAGTAGACTATTTCTCTAAGTGGGTCGAGGCAGAACCTCTGACAACTATCTCGGCAAAAGAAGTGCAGAAGTTCGTATGGAAAAACATCGTATGCAGATTTGGCATACCGAGGGTACTCGCAGCGGACAATGGATCCCAGTTCATAGACAGAGGATTCCAAGAGTTCATTAGCGACCTCGGGACAAAAATGCACTTCGCCCCAGTAGCTCACCCCCAAAGTAATGGGCAGGTGGAAGTATCTAACAGGACCATAAAAGACGGTCTGAAAAAGAGATTGGGAGAGGCAAAAGGGAAATGGCCAGGAGAACTCCAAAGCGTGTTATGGAGCTACCGAACAACACCCCGAAGAGCCACAGGGGAAACGCCCTTTTCACTCGTCTTTGGTACAGAGGCCATCATCCCTGTCAAAGTAGTACAACCGTCAATACGAGTCCAAGTGTTCGATGAAAAAGGAAATGACCTCGGCCTGAGAAAAAAGCTCGACCCCGTCAGCGAACACAGAGAAGTAGCCGAGCTGAGAAGAAAATCTTTCCAGCAAAGAGTGGCAGCAGCCATAAACCTACGCGCCAGGCCAAAAGGAATAAAAAAGGGAGACCTCGTTCTCCGAAAGGCTGAATTTGCACCCCGAAAGCCGTCCCACGGGGTACTTCGCGCAAATTGGGAAGGACCCTACCTGGTACTTGCCGAAGTACGAAAAGGAGTTTATAAGCTCGGTGATGCCGAAGGCATAGAATTAAAAAATACTTGGCACTCAGAGGCCTTGAAAAAATTCTATGCCTAAAAAGTTCGGTGGGGAAGTTGTATTGCACAAGTTGGACAAATTTGTCTAAGAAAAAAAATTCTGAGGAAGTACAAAACAAGAGTCTCACGAAAGCAACCACCGAGGAAAGCAAAAGTAAGGTTTTTTGAAGTCTCTTGAGCGAATATGTTCGGGACAAAGGAAAGCAAAAGTAAGGATTTCTGAAGTCTCTTGAGCGAATATGTTCAGGACAGAGGAAAGCAGGAGTGTGGTTTTCCGAAGTCTCTTGAGCGAATATGTTCGGGACAAAGGAAAGCAAAAGTGTGGTTTTCCGAAGTCTCTCGAGCGAATTATGTTCGGGACAAAGGGAAACAAAGGAATCTGGCAAAAAATACTTAGCCAAATTTTTATCTATTGAGCCAAAGAGTGCTTACAGAGAAGAAAGTTCCTAGAAGACTACAAAAAAGAAGAAGAAAATAAAGACAAAAGGCCCTAGTACAAACTAAGGAACCTCGGCGTCCTGAGAACTGCCAGCCTCTGTGCTTTGGTCGGTAGCCTTAGGCGCCGGGAGAGAAGGAGGCAGTTTCAAGTGCTCGATCTTGGACCAAGTCCACCGAGGCTCCTTGGGGATGTTCATGCCTTCCAGGAAGGAGAGGTCAAAATCTGGGAACTTCTGCGGAATTTGGTGCCGAACAAGACAGAAGCCGTCTTGAAAGCCCAACTTCGTCATATCATTGGACTCCCGCTTCTTGACCGCCAAATCTGCATAGTCCTTCTCCAGATCCGCGTAATCCTTCTCCAGATCCTTGAGCTTTCTCTTCAATGCCTTCATCTTCTTCTTCTCTTCTGAAGGCTTCTTCAGAGATGCGACCTCGGCTTCAAGCTGGGCCTTTTCCTCAAGCGTCGTCGCAAGGATAGCGTCACTTTCTGACTTATCCTTTTGAATCGTTTCTACGATCGAAGTCAGCTCCGCCATCCGAGAGCCGATGTCAGAAAGTTTCTGGGAGGTGCCTTTCTTAAGTTCCTCTTTCTCTTTTATGAACCCCTCCCGAAGTTCAGCAATTTCCTTCTCTGAAGACTACTTCAGCTGAGCATTGTCAGCAGCCAACGCCGAACACTAGGCCTTCGTCTTGGTGTAAAGGTCCCAGAGTGACGCCCTCCTGTCTGACTCTCGCACCACCCGAACACGGAGCAACCCGGCATACCCCATCAGCTGCAAAAAAAAGCAAACAAAGGGAAAACGATGCTAAGTAAAAAGCAAAGGCGAAATTGGCACTGAGGAAACAGTGAAGCGTACCTGGGCGGCATGTTCAGTGAGTTTGGCGGCCAAAGAAATGTCGCCTGGGTAAGCCGCCGTAAGGGCCTTGTAAGAGGCCTCAGTAATCACCCCTTTGCACATCTGCCTGGCCATCTCGGGACAGTCCTTAGAGTACATATTCATGTCCTCCGTGAACGTCCAGAAGGGCTCCTTCGGAACTTTCCCTGCTGGGACTTTGGCATCCCGAAGGGCCCTCTTGCGGGCGTGTTCGGCAACCCAGTCAGGAGCGGCCACCTCCGCTGCACAACAAGGACGAAAAGTTGGTTAAGGCCAGAAAACCCTTAAGGATTTACAAGAGAAAAAAAAAAAAAAGGTTCTTCGACAAAGTACAAACCTGCTGGCACCTCGGTAACGTCGTCGTCAAGAATCGACGTCGCCTCAGTAGGGATCCCCTTGCCTTTTATTTGGCGCCGTTCCTCGGCGGAAGGGGTCTCCTCCCCATCGCCCTCCAGAAGAGCATGCGAAGGCGTGGGGCTTTGAGGAAGGACGTCGGAAGAAGGGACGTCGACAGAAGGAACCTCGGGCAAAGGGGCAGCAGGGTCTTCGGGCTCCTCGCCTACCTCCTCCGGAATTTGCGGAAGAGAGGAAGGAGCAGCTTTCTTTGCCCGTTTGGAAGGAGGGCCGGCTAAAGTCTGCTTCCGCCTCCGAGAGGCGGGCTTCTTTGTCTGTTCGCCCCTCTCGGCCTGACCGGTAAAAAGAGCCTTGTAGAAGGCAGCCGCGTCGTCGCCCATCTCTGAAAAAAGAAAAAGAAGATCAGTGTAAGTCCAAGATGAAGTTATGAAGGAAAAAATGAGAAAGTAACTTACTCTCGTAGAAAGACTCATAAGTCTCTTTCCCCCGAAGGAGTTTCACGAGCCAGGAGTCCTTCCCCGAAGAAGCCGGTTTCGGCATGTTGAGGTCTGTCTCATGCTCCTTTACCACCTTGAGTTACCGAAGGACCTCTTCGGTCATGAGCCTCCAGTTGATCGGAAAGGGGTAAGGGGCACAAGGAGAGACCTCGGCAGCCCAGTCAGAGACGGCCCGGCTGCGCCTGTCGAAGTCCTCAAAGATAGGTGCTACGTCGGCGTCTAGCAGTATCTTCGGGTCAACAACATCCATCTTGAGCCTCCCCTGAGCCCACTTGGTCGGGACGTGCGACCAAGTCTCCGACTTCTTCAGGAAAAGGAATTTTTGTTGCCACCCTCGCCACCTGTCTTTGGTCACGAAGGTGAACGTATACTTTTTGCTCCCGGATCCCTGAGGTAGCATAAAGTAGAAGCCACCCTTCGGGACCACAAAGAGCTTGTAGTACTGAAGAAAAACTACAAATTGAGGTTTTATTTTGAAAACGCCGCACATACAGAGGAAGGCGTTGAAATAGCAGTACGAGTTCGGTGGGAATTGGTTAACGGCAATGCCATGGAAGTTGCAGAACGCGCTAACCATCTCCGGGGGGGATATCGAAGTCCAGCCTTTAGTTGGGCTCAAAAAACGGTGATTTCATCACTTTGGTTGGAGAAAGGAAATTGGTCAGGACGGGGCAACCTCATCACAGAGTAAGAGGGTAAGAAAAACTTTTTCTTCCACTTCGCTAGTTTTGCCGGAGTAGTGCAGCAAGGGTGAGAAAGAAGAGGTTGCCAACTCTCGGGAACAGGCATGATGAAAACGAGTTCGGGAAAAACAAGGAAAACAAGTTCGGGAAAAACAAAGAAGAAGCTTTGAAAAAAGCAAAAGGACTAAAACCCACCAAAGTTCTTGCCGGAATCTGGATTTCTGGAAGCCGTCGTGAAAAGTGGTCGAAAAAACGACTGAAAAAGGAGAACCGCCGCGGAAAATCGGGAGAGAATTAGAAGGAAAAAGAAAGCAAAAGCAGAAGCAGAAATAGGGTTATGACAGGACTGATATATATAGGCCGAGAAGGCCAGGAGAACCGTCGTCATTAGTACCCCTCGGAAGGCGAAGCATCGCCATAACTGCTAAGAGCGCCTGAAAAGTCGCGCCTGCCGTACTCAGTGCATTCTCACCCAATAATAGTGTGCCATGTGTCGGTCATCGCGCAGCAAACGTGTCACGTGTCGTCCATCACATCGAGCACACCCTCTGACACCATTTGGTCTAGAGGCGCCGCCCTAGACTGACTCTGCTGGACACAGGACGCGACGCATGAGCAGACCTATAAAGGCAAAAAAGTAGGTTACGTCAAAGACACCAAAACACAGCCTGTGATTTCGGGCAAAAGGTCTATCTTCGGTACAAGGTTATCCTATTTTCCCTCGCCACGAGGACACCAAGAGACAGCCCATGACTTCGGGCAGAAGGTGTATCTTCAGCACAGGGACAGCCTATCTTCTCGCGCCTCGAGGACGCAAAAAGGGCTGCCCATCGATTCAGGCAGAAGAAGGCGTCTTCGGCGCAGATATCACAACCACAGGACCCGAAAACCGATGAACCGAAGTTTCTCACTTCGGCTTTTCGGAGGGGGGCCTGTGGTGGCCAAAGGCTATTGCCTCCTCGGTAGTAACTCCCTGCCAGAATATTGGCCGAGGAGTCTCGCATCACCCAAGAGAGGATCTTTTTACTGACCTCGGAAGGTGCGAAGTCAAACACTATGAGCTCGAGACTTCAGTTAGCTCGTCAGGAATTCCGAGGACAACACCACCTCCATCGAGGGGCCAAACTGACCGTCTTCGGGTAAGAGAGCCATCTCTCTGAAGCAAGGAAGAATCTCCCCGAAGGCAGGGGCCCCGAAGAGGATCTTCCCCGAACAAGAAACACCTGAACAAAGGAATCCCCTAACTATGGGTGTGAGTCCCGAAGAAGGTGTTCATCAAGGGAACTCCCAGAACTATGGGATAGATCCCGAAGGAGGTGCTCGCACCGAAGGACGGATAGAATCCGAAGAGGGTGCACGCACCGAAGGGCGACCTCGCCCAGGGGACCTCGGGAGTACGGTATGAGCATTTAAGGAGCCTCTGACATGTCGCCCACAAGCCTTACACATCACATCAGAATGGCGAACTGACACGCCGCAGCCGCCCCAGTCCTGACACAACCTGTCTGGGTCCAGGGCTAAAGGAGGCTGCAAACGGCAGCCTGTCCCCTAGGTCCAAAAGTACAGATCAAATTCGACCGAACACGTGTCATGATCTGAACGGACCAGCTACTCCTATAAATACTAGGAAATGGGACTGGACAAACGATGGGCATTTTCCTCCCTCTGAGAAAACACAAAACAGGCAAGACACTTGATCCCTTAGTGTTCTTCCTCCACTTTCACTCAGAAAACTGACTTGGGCGTCGGAGGGTCCTCCCCGGAAAAGCAAACCGGGGACCTCCTAACCTCTTCTTTGAGGTTTTCAGGCACACTCAGCTGGGAAACCAGAGCTCCAGGCGCTCGCCTCCTCAGGAAGTCTCTCCACCTGTCAACATGACAGCAAACGAAGATGCTTTGGGGCATCACGGGCCCTTCGCGACGCCAAAGTCCCGCAAGGCAAGATACCAAAAGAGCCTTTCTGGACATTGACGGAGGACATGAACTTGTACTCCGAACACTGTCCTGAAATGGCGAAACAGATTTCGAAGGGGGTGCTTACAGAGGGCTCCTTCAAGGCTATTGCGGCGGCCCATCCGGGCGATGACACCCTCGCCGCGAAAGTCACCGAGCATGCTGCTCAGGTATGCTCTTCACACCTTTTTCCCTTCAATTTTTCCTAAGTGCTTGGCTCTTACTAACCTTGCGTTCATCTTTTTGCAGTTGTTGGGGTACGCCGGCTTTCTCCGAGTTCGGGTGGCCAGGCAGACGGCGTTTCGAGCTTCTGCCTTAGTGGCCTTAGAGAAAGTGAAGGTCACGCGCTCGGAATTGACCCCCAAGAACCAGCAGCTGGCAGATGCAGTGAAGAAAAAAGTTGCTGCCCTTCGGGAGGAGTTCCGGAAGGAGAAGGAAGATCTTGAGAAGAACTGCTCTCTGAAGATTGCTGACCTCGGGATCAGGTGAAAGGGATGCTTACTGCCAACCAAGACCTTCTCAAAGATAAGTCAGACTCTGACAATCTCATTCGGTCATTGGTGAGTGAGAAAAAGGCCCTTGAAGCCGAGGTCCAGTCTTTGAAGAAGGAGCCCGATGCGAAGAAGAGGGTGAAGGCGCTAAAGAAGAAGGTTGCAGACTTGAAGGACGAGCTCGAGGACCTTGAGGTTGAAAAGGACAAATCCGACCAAATGACCAAGGTCACCTTCCAGGACGGATTCTGCCTTGCTCGGCACCAAGTCCTTGAGAGGTTCCCAGGTCTGGACCTCTCTTTTTTGGAAGCTCTCAACATTCCCGAGGGGCCTCGGTGGTCCTGGTCAAAAATCGAGCACCTGAACCTGCCTTCCACAATTCCGGCGCTGAAGGTGGTGGAAAAGGGCACAGAGGCTGGTGGCTCCCGGGACGCCGATAACCCTTAGGCTGTTTTAGGGGCCTTTTCCTTTTTTCCTCTTCGTTTTTGTGCTCCTTCTTCGGGTACTTCTTCTTTGTAAGCCTGATCATTCTCAACGAATATATTTTTTGGCTAAGTCTTTTTGCAAGATTTTGCGTTTTCATTGTCCCGAACAAGTTCGCTCAAGAGACTTCGGGAAACCTGCAATCACAAAAATTTATTCTCCGCTTTTTGCGACGAGTACTTTCGCAAGATTTTTGTTTCCCATTTTCCCGAGCATGATGGCTCAAGGGACTTCGGAAAATCACCTCTGCGATTTTTGCGGTGAGTACTTTTGCTAGATTTTTGTTTTCCATTTTCTCGAGGATGATGCCTCAAGGAACTTCGGAAAATCACATCTGTGCTTTTTGCGGCGAGTACTTTCGCAAGATTTTTGTTTTCCATTTTCCCGAGCATGATGGCTCAAGGGACTTCGGAAAATCACATCTGTGCTTTTTCATGGCGAACAACTTCGCGGAATTCTGTCTTGCACCATTTTGTACACTTAACAACTTTTTCTCAAGGACATTCTGTACTTAGGATATTTTTTGCACAACACAATCCTTCCGCTCCATCTTAAGCGTAGAATTTCTTCAGGGCATCTGAGTGCCAAGTGTTTTTCAATTCTACGCCTTCGGTGTCACCAAGTTTGTACACGCCTTTCCATACTTCGGCAAGAACCAGATAAGGTCCTTCCCAGTTCGCGCGAAATACCCCGTGAGACGGCTTTTGGGGTGCAAAGTCAGCCTTTCGGAGATGAGGTCCCCTTTCTTGATTTCTTTTGGCCTGGCTCGTAAATTTATAGCTGCCGCCACTCTTTGCTGGAAAGCTTTTCTTCTCAGCTCAGCTATTTCTCTGTGTTCGCCGACGAGGTCGAGCTTCGTTCTTAGGCCGAGGTCATTTCCACCTTCATCAAATACTTGCACCCGTACTGATGGTTTAACTATCTCGATAGGGATGATGGCCTCTGTTCCGAAGACGAGTGAGAAGGGAGTCTCCCCTGTGGCTCTTCGGGGTGTCGTTCGGTAACTCCATAATACGCTTTGGAGTTCTCCTGGCCATTTCCCTTTTGCTTCCCCCAGTCTCTTTTTCAGGCCATCTTTTATGGTCCTGTTAGATACTTCCACCTGCCCGTTGCTTTGGGGGTGAGCTACTGGGGCGAAGTGCATTTTTATTCCGTGGTTGCTGATAAATTCCTGGAATCCTTTGTCTATGAATTGGGATCCATTATCAGCCACTAGTGCCTCGGTATGCCGAATCTGCATATGATGTTCTTCCATACAAACTTCTGCACTTCTTTCACCGAGATAGTTGCTAGCGGTTTTGCCTCGACCCATTTGGAGAAATAGTCTACTGCTACCACGCAAAATTTCACGCCTTCGGGCGCTGCGGGGAGTGGCCCAATAAGGTCTATACCCCAGACTGCGAAGGGCTAGGGATAGTCAACCGAAGTTACCATTTCTGAGGGTGCCCTCTGATGTTCGTGTGTTTCTGGCAACTACCCCATTTCCGGACGAACTGCCTTGCGTCCTTTCTCAGGGTAGGCCAGAAGTATCCTTGGCGAAGTATCATTGCCGCCAGGGCATCGGTTCCAATGTGTGAACCACACATGCCCTCGTGGACTTCTTCAAGGATTATTTCAGTATCCTCTTCCTTCACACATCTTTGCAGTGGAGTCGCGTATCCCTGTCGATATAGTTCTTCACCGATCAGAAAGAAACGACCGGAGCTCCTTCATAGTTTTGCAGGGTCACTGGGGTCTTCGGGGAGCACATTTTCCGTGAGGTACCTTTTTATTGGATCCCTCCAGCCTTTTCCCGAGCTCGATATGCTCAGTACTGAGATGCTCGGATGGTCTAGCACCTCGGTGTAGGTCTTTGACTTCGCCAAGTGATAGCCAAAGGCTGTCGCCTCAATCTGGCCGAATACCCTGCCACAACAACGGCCAGAAGAACTGGCGCTTCCCGGGAATAGGTGGAATCATGCACCTCGGGAGATAGCCTGAGAGCTCCGAGCCTCGGCACGCCAGTAAAACTTGAGGACTCCATTCGCCCCCCAAGGTTGTGAACAACGCGCCTTCGGAAAAGTGGCACCCGACATTGCTGCCCGAATATGATATCCCCGAAGGCGGAACCCCCTGGAACTGGGAACCCCCGAACTGAGGGTAGGCTTCCCGAAGAGGCTCTGTCCGAACTAGAGGACGACCTCGCCCAGGGACCCCGGGAGTACGGCAGGCGCATTTAAGGAAGCATTTAAGGAAGCCTCTGACACGTCCCACCACAGACGTAAAAAGTCGCCCTGACGTGCAGACGCCATCAGAATCATATCATGGCCCGTCTCAGCACAAGGCTCGAGGCCATCTAGTTACCAACTATCTGTCCCCTACGCCCAGACGTTCAGGAGCATCCGACCGCACACGTGTCATGATCTGAACGGGCTAGGTATTCCTATATATACAGGAAATAAATACTTGACAGGAGGTTGGCAGGCCGGAGATACAGCTCCCCTACTCTGAGAAAAGACCAGGCGAGACTTTTCTGCCTTTCTCTTTGAGCTAGTGACTTCCTCCTTCTTCCGGCCACCACTGACTTGGGCGTCGGAGGCTCCCCCCCCGGAAAAACACTCCGGGGGCCTCCTAACCCTGTTTCCCAGTTTTCCAGGTACTCTCCTAGAGGCGATCCACCTTCCAGGCGTTCTTCCTCCTAGAAGTCTCCTCAACAGTCATCATGACTCACAACGATGAGGCCCTGGGCCATCATTTGGCGCCGTCTGTGGGAACCCGCTCGCAGATTGCCGTCGTTGAGACTCGGCGTTCTAAGGACAAGGGACTCCCAAGGTCCTCGTCCGCGCCTGAGATACAACCGGCTGCTGAGCAGACACTCCCAGAGACTTCTACGCCCGAGGAGGACCGCCCTCTGGTAATCACCATGAGCTTCTTGAGGGACTTTCAGCGCTCGGTCGTTGCTGAAATGACTCAGCAGATCGACCGAAGATGGCCACAGCAGTCGCAGGCCCAGAAACCCTCCTCATCAACACGCCCTCGGGAGAGAAGCCCCAAGTCTACACACCGCAGTTCAGAAAGTGGAGATCCTCGCGGAGAATCATCCACAGAAGATATAGCCCTCGGGAAACGGCCTGTGGGACAAACCGGGTCCAAGCGACCGAGAGTCTCACAGCGAAGCAGTTCGTCGCCTGAGGTGAGGGCCCTGACCCCTCCGCGCCGAACTCGCTCCCCGAAAAGGCGCCGTCGATCACCCTCCCGCGAAAATGGTCCTAGCGCCACTGCGCTTATGGAAAGGATATTGGCACGGCTGGACAGAGTGGAAAAGCAAGTGACCAGAAAACCCGTTTGGGACAGGCTGTCGGGGGCGTTATGCGAAGATGGCTCCCCGTTTATTCGCACCGTCGTTGAGGCAGCTATGCCAGGCGACTTCAGAGTGCCTAGGCTGGAGATCTATGATGGCCGGACTGATCCACAGGCCCATCTGACGAAGTACAGGCGGAGCATGATAATGCACGGAGCTGATGACGCTACCATGTGCAAATGCTTTGAAGTCACCCTCACGGGCCCAGCAACAGCATGGTACAATTCGTTGCCCCCAGGGACTATCACTGAGTTTCAGGAGTTGTCCACAGCCTTTACCCAGCAGTTCATTGGGAGCAGGCCGACGGCCAAAATGCCTGTACAGATGTTCGACATAGAGCAGAGAAACGGAGAGACGATCCGAGACTATGTCGAACGATTCAACAGGGAAGCACTCAGCGTCCCGGACTTCCGGCCCGAAATCCGCATCCTCGCTATGACACGGGGCCTTCGGCGTGACTCACAGCTGTTCTACGAGTTCTCAAAGGACCCCCCGGAGACCCTCGGAGAATTTTACCGAAGGGCAGAACAGCACATGACAGCCGAGGAATTGAGGATGGCGGGGCCGAAGTCTGATCATCACCGCGCCGAAGGGTCCAGCCAGCAAGCTCGGTATCTTTCTGAACACACAGGTCGACCACGGCGAATGCGAGGAAAGAAACCTCAAAGTTTCACACCCTTGAGCACGACACGGACCAACATTCTCATGGCGCTGGAAAGGCAAGGGACGCAGATTCGGCGGCCAAAGGCCATGGCCGCCGATAATAAGAAGAATGCCAAGAAGTTCTGCCAGTTTCATCGCGACCACGGTCATGACACCGAAGACTGCTTCCAGCTGAAGAAGTACATAGAGTCGCTGATCAAACAGGGCCAACTTCGCAAGTACCTGCGGATGCCCTCCCCTAAAGGCAGAAAAGAGGAGGAAGAGAGGGCCGAAAACGAAGACTATGACTCCGACAGGCGGAGAAACAGAAGTCCAAAAAGGCGCCTTCCACCTCCAGTAGGGGTCATCCAAACCATCACCACGGGGCTCCCATCCTCGGAAAGAAAGCGGAAGGCCAGAGAAATTGCTGTTATGGAGTATCAAAGTCCATCAAAGAAATTGGCTCGCAAAGATGGCTCCACTGTCGTCTTCCCCCACGACGACCCGCTGCTGATAATGGCGAGAATAGGGAACTGGGACGTCAAGAGAGTGTTGCTTGATGATGGCTCAAATGCTGACGTCCTATTCTCGCACTTACTGCCGAGCCTGGGCATCACCAGCAGCGAGCTGAAACCTGTCACCACGCCCACCTTCGGCGTTGGGCCATCCGAACTACCCGTCCTCGGATGGATCGACCTCCCTTTGATGATGAAAGGCACTTCGGTAGACGGAGCAGCTGAGTTGTACGCGTCCACAATGACAAGATTCATCGTCATGGATGTCCCGTCTTCGTACAACGCCATCCTTGGAAGGCAGACTCAGGGGAACCTGCACATTCGCCCCGATGTGAAGTACTTGACTGTCACATTCGCCACCAAGGATGGAGATGCAGAGGTCTTCATCGACCAAGCCGAGGTAAGAAAGGTGTTTGTAAAAACACGAAAGGCTCCGGCAAACAGCTCTACACAAACGGTGGAGGCAAAGGCGCAGGAGAAAGGCAAAGAAGGAGATCCCCCAGAAGCAGAAACGGAAGCAGTAGATCTTGTCCCAGGACAATCTACCCGAATAGGGAAGAGCTTGGCCAAAGGTGATAAGGAAAATCTTGTATCCTTTCTGCTAAAAAATAAAGATCTGTTTGCCTACTCGCCGAAAGACATGCCAGGAGTGAACCCTGGCATAATACAGCACAGCCTCAAAGTAAGCCCGGAAGCAAAACCTGTCAGGCAAAAGAAACGAAGCATCTCAGCCCACAAAAGCAACTTTGTGAAAACCGAAGTCCAGCGCCTATTGGATGCTGAAGTTATCAGGGAGGTCAAATACCCCGAATGGTTAAGCAACGTGGTCATCGCCACAAAAGAAGGTAGCAGCAAACTCCGGATGTGCATTGATTTCAGAAACTTGAACGATGCTTGCCCGAAAGACTCATTTCCCCTCCCGCCAATAGATCAACTGGTAGATTCAACGGCCGAATACGGGCTCCTGAGCTTCCTAGATGCCTTCAGCGGCTACCATCAGATAAGGATGGACCCGGAAGATGAAGAGAAAACTGCCTTCATCACCGAGGGAGGAACGTACTGCTATATAAGAATGCCCTTCGGGCTGAAAAATGCAGGAGCCACCTACCAGAGACTGATGAACAAGGTCTTTAAAGACCAAATGGGGAGAAACATGGAAGTATATGTTGACGATATGATAGTAAAAAGCAAGCTGCCCGGCTACCACGTTGCAGATTTGGAGGAAACCTTCCAAAAGCTCAGAGCCTTCGGGATTCGCCTTAACCCCGAGAAGTGTATGTTCGGGGTGACGTCGGGAAAATTCCTTGGGTACATGGTATCCGAAAGAGGCATCGACGCCAATCCTGAGAAGATTAAGGCTCTGCTTGAGTTCCGAACTCCTGCCACAGTAAAAGACGTGCAGAGACTAACCGGAAGAATAACCTCTCTGAGCAGGTTTATTTCCAGGTACGGAGATAGGTGTCGACCTTTCTTCAAAGTCCTCACAAAGGCAGCAAAGATGGAAGGCGACCTCGGAAGAAACAATCATCTCTGGGAAGGAGATTGCCAAAAGGCCTGGGAAGAACTCAAAGTCTACCTGGCCAGCCTGCCGACTCTGCGGCAACCTCGGGAGGGAGAACCCCTCGTACTATACCTCGCCGTCACAGAAAAGGCCGTGAGCTCGGTCCTGATAAAAGAAGAAGGGCCGAAACAATGGCCGGTCTACTATGTCAGCAAGTCCCTGCATGGCGCCGAAGTCAGGTACCCTTTGCTTCAAAAAGCTATATACGCCTTGGTGCTTGCAGGAAGAAGACTACGACCATATTTCCAGGCTCACCCCATCATCGTCCGAAGTAGTCTACCACTACGGGATGTCATGAAGAGAGTTGATCATTCGGGAAGGCTCTCCAAGTGGTGCATAGAGCTTGGCGAACACGAAATCACGTATGAGCCTCGAAAAGCCATAAAAGCCCAAGCATTGGCAGATTTTATCGCCGAAATACCCACCACTGAGGAGAACCACTCAGATCCGAAAGAAGGGGAGCCAGAATGGACCTTGCATGTTGACGGAGCCTCGGGGTCCGAACACCAGGGAGCTGGAATAGTTATCAGAGGACCCGAAGGCCTAGAGGTGATGAAGGCTATCAAGTTCAGCTTCAACGTCACCAATAATGTGGCTGAGTATGAAGCCCTCATAGCGGGATTACGCTTGGCCAGAAAGATTGGCGTGAGAAGCTTAAGGGCTCACAGCGATTCCCAGCTGGTAGTTCGGCAGACGGCAGGAGATTATGGGGCGAAGGACCCCATCTTGGCAAAATACCACGAGCTGGTAAGAAATCTCATCCAAGAGTTTGACGCCGTACGGATCGAAAATGTACCCCGACAGAATAACACTGAGGCAGATTGCTTAGCAAAGTCCAAAACATACACCGAGGTGCTAGACCATCCAAGCATCTCCGTGCTAAGCGTAACGACCTCGGGAATGGGGTGGAAGGACCCCATAAAGAGATACCTCGCAGAGAATGAGCTTCCCGAAGACGCCGGCAATGCTGCAAGACTGCGAAGACGTGCCGGAAGATTCTTCCTGATTGGTGAAGAGTTATATCGGCAAGGATATGCAAATCCGCTGCAGAGATGTGTGGGCGAAGAGGATACTGAGATGGTCCTCGAAGAAGTCCACGAAGGCATGTGCGGCTCGCACGTTGGAACCGATGCCCTTGCAGCAGTGATACTCCGCCAAGGATACTTCTGGCCTACCCTGAGAAAGGACGCAAGGCAGTTCGTCCAGAAGTGCGGTAGTTGCCAGAGACATGCAAAAATCCAGAGGATACCCTCGGAAATGGTAACGTCGGCAGACTATCCTTGGCCCTTCGCAGTCTGGGGTATAGACCTCATTGGGCCACTCCCCACAGCGCCCGGAGGCGTGAAATTCTGCGTGGTAGCAGTGGACTATTTCTCAAAGTGGGTAGAGGCAGAACCACTAGCAACTATCTCGGCAAAAGAAGTGCAGAAGTTCGTGTGGAAAAACATCGTATGCAGATTTGGCATAACGAGGGTACTAGTAGCTGATAATGGATCCCAGTTCATAGACAAAGGATTCCAGGAATTCATCAGCGACCTCGGAATAAAGATGCACTTCGCCCCAGTAGCTCACCCCCAAAGCAATGGGCAGGTGGAAGTATCAAACAGGACCATAAAAGATGGCCTGAAAAAGAGACTTGGGGAAGCCAAGGGGAAATGGCCAGGAGAACTCCAAAGTGTATTGTGGAGCTACCGAACGACGCCACGAAGAGCCACAGGGGAAACTCCCTTCTCACTCGTCTTCGGAACAGAGGCCATTATCCCAATAGAGATAGTTCAGCCTTCAATACGGGTGCAAGTATTTGATGAAGGCGGAAACGACCTCGGCCTGAGAACCAAGCTCGACCTTGTCGCCGAACACAGAGAAATAGCCGAGCTGAGAAGAAAAGCTTTCCAGCAAAGAGTGGCCGCGGCTATCAACTTAAAAGCCAGGCCAAAAGGAATCAAAAAAGGAGACCTCGTTCTCCGAAAGGCCGACTTCGCACCCCGAAGGCCAGCTCACGGAGTACTTCGCGCAAATTGGGAAGGACCTTATCTGGTTCTCGCCGAAGTACGAAAAGGCGTGTACAAGCTTGGCGACGCTGAAGGCGTAGAATTGAAAAACACTTGGCATTCAGATGCCTTGAAAAAATTCTACGCCTAAGGTTGAGCGGAAGAAGTATGTTGTACAAGAAATATTCTAAGTACAGAATGGTCTAGAGAAGAATGGTCTTGAGAAAAATTTTCAAGTATACCAAAATTGTCCAAGACAGATTTCCGCGAAGGTGCTCGCCACGAAAAAAGCGGTTGTGACTTCCCGAAGCCCCTTGAGCCACTATGCTCGGGAAAAATGGGAAACAAGAATCTTGCAGAGGTACTCAGCATAATCAGTGCAGAGAAAATTTTCCGAACACCCTTGAGCGAACATGCTCGGGAGAAAGGGAAAGCAAGAATCTCGCAAAAATACACGCCAAAACAAAAGTAGAGGTAATTTCCGAACACCCTTGAGCGAACGTGCTCGGGAAAAAGGGAATGAGCAATCTCGTGAAGATTTTCCTAAGTCCCTTGAGCAAATATGCTCGGGACAATAGGAAGACAGAAAAATTTGGCTAAAGATTTTCCGAAGGCCCTTGAGCGAACATGTTCGGGATAAAAGGAAACAAAAAGCCTGCAAAAGACTTAGCCAAATTTTTGCAAATTTTCCAGAAAGTCTCTTGAGCGAGCACGCTCGGGACAAAGGAAGGTAAAAAGTTTCTTTGGTTGCAGGTTTTCCGAAAGTCTCTTGAAGCGAACGTGTTCGGGACAGTGGAAATGAAGAAACTTGCAAGAAAGGACTTAGCCGAAAAGATTGTTCATTTAGAGCAAACGCTGCCTTACAAAAGAAGTGTCCAAAGAAGGAGCACGAAGGAGAAAAATAAGAGGAGCCCTAAAGCAAACTAGGGAGAGCCGGGTGGACGAAGACCAGGAAGCTTCAGATGCTCGACCCTGGACCACTGCCACCGAGGTCCCTCAGGAATATTTAGGCCCTCCAGAAAAGAGAGGTCCAAATCTGGGAACCTCTGCAGCACCTGGTGCCGAGCGAGGCAGAAGCCGTCCTGAAAGGCGACCTTGGCCATGTCGTCAGAAGTACGTTTTTGAATGCCAAGGACATTGACCTCGTCCCGCAGCTCAGCAACCTCCTCTTCGAGCTCGCTTATCCCCAGCATCTCTCCGGACTCCTTCTTCAGAGCCTCGACCTCGGCTTGAAGAGCAGTGTTCTCGTCCGTCAACCTCGACGCAAGACTGTCGGAAACAGCCTTGTCCTTGACAAGATCTTCATTGGCGGCAAGCAGCTCCTTTATTTGGTCGCCGAGGTCGGAAATCTTCCGGGAGGAGTCCTTTTCAAGTTCTTCTCTTTTCTTCGAGAACTCCTCCCGAACGGCAGCAAGTTGCTGAGAACAATCCGCTGTCAGCTGCTGGTTGCTGGCGATCACCTTCGCAAGCGAAGCCTTCGCTTCACTGAGTTCCCACGAAGTCGCATCCTTGGAGGCAGCCTGTCTGGCCACCCGAACTCGGAGATAACCAGCGTACTCCAGCAGCTACGGCAAGGCAAAAGTCCAGGTTAGTACAAGTCTAAACACTTAGAAAATTGAGGAAAAAAGTGTAAAGACTGTACCTGAGCAGCATGCTCGGTGACTTTTGCGGCGAGGGTATTATCCCCCGGGTGAGCCGCCGCAATGGCCCGGAAGGAGGCATCAGTGGTCATCCCCTTCCAAATCTCTTTGGTCATCTTCGGACAATCGTCGGAGAACAGATTCATATCCTCCGTAATTGTCCAAAAGGGCTCCAAGGGGATCTTCCCCTCAGGGATTGTGGCATCACGCAGGGCCCGTTTCCTCTCATGAATGGCCCTCCAGCCAACAGTAAGAGGCTCCCCTGAAAGTGAGAAGGAAGTTAGGAGCAAAAGAAAAATTCGCGAAAGGAAAAGGAGCTGAACTTCGGCTAAAGACATACCTGGAGGAACCTCGGAGACAGTGTCCTCGGAATCCTCGGGCCCCTCGGAAGAAAGACCCTTACCCTTCTGCCGGTACCGCTCCTCGGCGGTGGGTACTTCTACCACTACAGTGTTTCTGGGGGCCTCGAGGTCGGGAAGAGGCACCTCGGCGGAAGTAGCGGGGACCTCGGCCGGTGGAATTTCAACAAGACCAGCGTCTTCGCCAGCTTCTTCTTCCAAAAGCTCTGGCTGAGGAGACTGGAGAATTTTCCTAACTCGCTTCGCCGAGGGTCCCGCCCCTGTCGTCTTCCTTCTTCGGGAGGCCGCCTTCTTTGTCTGCTCCCCCTTCTCCACCTGGCCAGAAAAGAGGGCCTTGTAATAAGCGGCAGCCCCATCGCCCATCTCTGAGAAAGAGAAGAAAGATCAGCGTAAGTCCGAGGAAAAAGTATAAAGGGATGGAAGATTACTCACTTTCGGCAAAAGTTTCGAAAGAAGTCTCCCCCTTAAGGAGCTTGACCAGCCAGGAGTCTTTCCCGGCGACGGCGGGAGCGGGCATATTGAGGTCAGTCACGTGCTCCTTAACCACTTTCAGCTCCCGAAGGACTTCTTCGGTCATCAACCTCCAGTTGATAGGAAAGGGGTAAAGAGCACGAGGAGAGACCTCGGGAGCCCAGTCAGCGACTGCCCGAATGCGGGCGTCGAAATCCGCAAACACGGAAGCCAACGGTGGGGTCAGCAGCATCCTCGGATCGACGACGTCTGCGTTCAGCACTCCCTGAGCCCACCTGGTCGGGACATCAGACCAGTTCTTATCCACCTTGAGGAAAAAGAACTTAGGTTGCCACCCCCGCCAGCTGTCCTTCGTGTCGAAGGTGAAGGTGAATTTTTTGCTCCCGGATCCCCGAGGTAGCAGGAAATAGAAGCCACCCTTCGGGACCACATAGAGCTTGTAGTACTGCATGAAAATAATGAAGTGGGGCTCTATCCCGAACACGCCACACATGCAGAGGTAGGCGTTAAAGTAGCAGTACGCGTTCGGGGGAAGCTGGTTCACAGCAATGCCATGGAATTGGCAGAACTCGCAAACCACCTTCGGGGGTGGATACCGAAGACCGGCCTTCAGTTGGGCTCGGAAGACGGTAACCTCGTCGCCACGGTTTGAAAAAGCAAAATGGCTAGAACGAGGCAGTCTGGTCACAGCGTAAGACGGAAGAAAGAATTTTTTCTTCCACCTCTCTAGTTTTTCGGGGGTGGTACAGCAAGGATGGGCCAGAAGAGGTTTCCAGCTCTCGGGAACAGGCATCGCATACATGAAAAAGAGTTTGAGATGGAAAAGAAAATAGTTTCCAGAAAAAACTCAGAAGACGAGTTTGGAAAAAACAGCAGTTTTCCAGAAAAACTCAGAAAAACAGAGGAATCAAGTACTCTGGAAATCAAAACCCACCAAAAGATTTGCCGGAGGACGCCGTCGTGAAAGTTGGTTGGAAAAAGCTCTGATTAAAGAAGCTCCGCCACAGAAAGCAAGATAAAATGCAAGAACAGAGGGCAGAGCAGAAAAAGAGCAGAAAAACAGTAAGTGGGACTTATGATAGAATGGGCTATTTATAGGCCAAAGGTGGGTAACCGAAAAAACATCATAAGTACCCATTGGAGGCGAACCGTCGCCGTAACTGCCCGCTGCACCCGAAAAGGCGCGCCCTCTGTAAATGACGCGCCTCTCCTCCAATGGCAAGAAGCCACGTGTCAACCGCTGCGCAGAAATGGGGGACGTGCCTCCCCAAACGTGCCTGGAAAACCGGGACACGCCTCCTGATTGGGACACGTCGTTTGACATCCCTGAGAAATGGAGACGCGCCGCTCAGTCTGACACGCTTGGCCATCAGACCTGCAGAAATAAAAAAGCAGGCCACCTCGAGGACACCAAGAGACAGGCTATGGCTGAACAGCCCATGACTTTTGGGCAAGAGGTGTATCTTCGGTACAGGCTTTGCCTCGGAGACACCAAAGAAAAGGCCAAGGCCGAACAGCCCAGACCCTCGGGCAAAAGGTGCGACCTCGGAACAGGTTATGCTTCCCAACAAGACTCCCAACGGCAACCTCGGAAAGAGATGCAAACCGAAGTCTTCACTTCGGCTTTCCAGAGGGGGGCATGTGATAGCCAAAGGCTGTCGCCTCAATCTGGCCGAATACCCTGCCACAACAACGGCCAGAAGAACTGGCGCTTCCCGGGAATAGGTGGAATCATGCACCTCGGGAGATAGCCTGAGAGCTCCGAGCCTCGGCACGCCAGTAAAACTTGAGGACTCCATTCGCCCCCCAAGGTTGTGAACAACGCGCCTTCGGAAAAGTGGCACCCGACATTGCTGCCCGAATATGATATCCCCGAAGGCGGAACCCCCTGGAACTGGGAACCCCCGAACTGAGGGTAGGCTTCCCGAAGAGGCTCTGTCCGAACTAGAGGACGACCTCGCCCAGGGACCCCGGGAGTACGGCAGGCGCATTTAAGGAAGCATTTAAGGAAGCCTCTGACACGTCCCACCACAGACGTAAAAAGTCGCCCTGACGCGCAGACGCCATCAGAATCATATCATGGCCCGTCTCAGCACAAGGCTCGAGGCCATCTAGTTACCAACTATCTGTCCCCTACGCCCAGACGTTCAGGAGCATCCGACCGCACACGTGTCATGATCTGAACGGGCTAGGTATTCCTATATATACAGGAAATAAATACTTGACAGGAGGTTGGCAGGCCGGAGATACAGCTCCCCTACTCTGAGAAAAGACCAGGCGAGACTTTTCTGCCTTTCTCTTTGAGCTAGTGACTTCCTCCTTCTTCCGGCCACCACTGACTTGGGCGTCGGAGGCTCCCCCCCCGGAAAAACACTCCGGGGGCCTCCTAACCCTGTTTCCCAGTTTTCCAGGTACTCTCCTAGAGGCGATCTACCTTCCAGGCGTTCTTCCTCCTAGAAGTCTCCTCAACAGTCATCATGACTCACAACGATGAGGCCCTGGGCCATCACCAAGCAGTCTACCTCAGTGTTTTTCCGCCGAGGTACGTTTTCGATCCGTACGGCGTCAAACTCTTGAATGAGTTTTGCTACCAGCTCGTGGTATTTTGCCAAGGTTGGGTCCTTCGCCCCATAGTCTCCTACTGTCTGCTGAACTACTACCTGGGAATCGCTGTGAGCCTTTAAGTTTTTCACGCCAATTTTTCTGGCCAGTCGTAATCCCACTATGAGGGCCTCATTCTCAGCCACATTGTTAGTGACGTTGAAGCTAAACTTGATAGCCTTCATTACCTCTAGGCCTTCGGGGCCTCTGATAATTACCCCAGCTCCCTGGTGCTCGGACCCCGAGGCTCCGTCAACATGTAAGGTCCATTCTGGCTCACCTTCGTTCAGATCCGGATGACTCTCCTCAGTGGTGGGTATTTCGGCAATGAATTCTACCAGTGCTTGAGCTTTTATGGCCTTCCGAGGTTCATAGGTGATATCGTGTTCGCCAAGCTCTATACACCACTTGGAGAGCCTTCCCGAATGATCCACTTTCCTCATAACGTCCCGTAGTGGCAGGCTACTTCGGACGATGATGGGGTGAGCCTGAAAGTATGGTCGCAGCCTTCTCCCTGCAAGCACCAAGGCGTATATAGCTTTTTGCAGCAGAGGGTACCTGACTTCGGCGCCATGCAGGGATTTGCTTACATAGTAGACCAGCCATTGTTTTGGCCCTTCTTCTTTCACGAGGACCGAGCTCACAGCTTTTTCCGTGACGGTGAGGTATAATATGAGGGGCTCTCCCTCGCGAGGTTGTCGTAGAGTCGGCAGGCTGGCCAGGTAGATTTTGAGTTCTTCCTAGGCCTTTTGGCAGTCTTGATCACAAGGGTGATCATCCCTTCCGAGGTTGCCTTCCTTTTTTGTTGCCTTAGTGAGGACTTTGAAGAGAGGCCGACACCTATCTCCGTACCTGGAAATGAACCTGCTAAGAGAGGTTATTCTTCCGGTGAGTCTCTGCACATCTTTTACTGTGGCAGGAGTTCAGAACTTGAGCAGAGCCTTAAGTTTTTTGGGGTTAGCATCGATGCCTCTTTCGGATACCATGTACCCAGGGAACTTTCCCGAGGTCACCCTGAACATGCACTTCTCTGGATTGAGACGAATCCCGAAGGCTCTGAGCTTTTGGAAGGTTTCCTCTAGATCTGCAACGTGGTTGTGAGGGAGCTTGCTTTTGACTATCATATCGTCCACATACACCTCCAGGTTTCTCCCCATTTGGTCCTTAAAGACTTTGTTCATCAACCTTTGGTAGGTGGCTCCTGCACTTTTAAGCCCGAAGGGCATCCTAATGTAGCAGTACGTTCCTCCCTCGGTGATGAAGGCAGTTTTTTCTTCATCTTCGGGGTCCATCCTTATTTGATGGTAGCCGCTGAAGGCGTCTAGGAAACTCAGGAGCCCGTATTCGGCAGTTGAGTCTACCAGTTGGTCTATTGGCGGAAGAGGGTATGAGTCTTTCGGGCAAGCATCATTCAAGTTTCTGAAGTCGATGCACATCCGGAGTTTGCTGCTGCCTTCTTTCGTGGCAATCACCACGTTGCTTAACCATTCGGGGTATTTGACCTCCTTGATGACTTCAGCGTCCAACAAGCGTTGGACTTCGGTTTTCACAAAGTTGCTCTTATGGGCTGAGATGCTTCGCTTCTTTTTCCGGACAGGCTTTGCTTCCGGGCTTACTTTGAGGCTATGCTGCACTATGCCAGGGTGCACCCCTGGCATGTCTTTCGGCGAGTAGGCAAAGAGATCTTTATTTCCCAGTAGGAAAGATACAAGGTTTTTCTTATCACCTTCGGGCAAGCTCTTCCCTATTCGGGTAGATTGTCCTGGGACAAGTTCCACTGTTTCCGTTACCACTCTCGTGGGATCTCCTTCTTTGTCCTTCTCTGGTGCCTTTGCCTCCATTGTTTGTGCGAGGTTATTTGCCTGATCTTTTCGTGCTTTTACAAACACCTTCCTTACCTTGGCTTGATCTATGAAGACCTCTGCATCCCCATCCTTGGTGGCGAATGTGATAGTCAAGTACTTCACGTCAGGGCGAATGTGCAGGTTTCCCTGTGTCTGCCTTCCAAGGATGGCGTTGTACGAAGAAGGAACGTCCATGATGATAAATCTCACCCTTGTGGATGCATACAACTCGGCTGTTCAGTCGACCGAAGTTCCCTTCAGCATTAGGGGGAGGTCAATCCATCCGAGGACAGGTAGTTCGGACGGTCCAACACCGAAGGTGGGTGAGGTGACAGGCTTGAGCTCGCTGCTGGAGATGTCCAAGCTCGGCAGTAAATGCGAGAATAGGACGTCAGTATTTGATCCATCATCAAGCAACACTCTTTTGACGTCCCAGTTCCCTATCCTTGCCATGATTAGCAGCGGATCGTCATGGGGGAAAATGACGGTGGATCCATCCTTGCGAGCTAGTTTCTTTGCCGGACTCTGATATTCCATGACCGCAATCTCTCTGGCCTTCCGCTTTCTTTTCGAGGATGGGAGCCCCGTGGTGATGGTTTGTATCACCCCTGCAGGAGGAGGAGGGCGCTTTTTCGGGCTTCTGTTTCTTCGTCTGTTGGAGTTGTAGTCCTCGTCTTCGGCCCTTTCTTCCTCATCTTTTCTTCCTTTTGGGGGAGGCATCCGCTGATATTTCTGAAGTTGGCCAAGTTTTATCAGCGACTCAATGTACTTCTTCAGTTGGAAGCAGTCTTCGGTGTCGTGGCTGTGGTCGCGATGAAACTGGCCGAACTTCTTGACATTTTTCTTGTTATCAGCGGTCATGGCCCTTGGCCGCCAAATCTGTGTCCCCTGCCTTTCCAGTGCCATAAGGATGTTTTTCCGTGTAGTGCTCAGAGGTGTGAGCTTCGAAGTTTGCTTCCCCACATCCTCCGAGGTCGGCTTGCCTATTCAGTTGGATGCCGGGCTTGCTATTGGACCCTTCGGCGCAGTTGTGACTGGACTTCGGCCCAGCCATTCTCAGCTCCTCGGCAGTCATGTGCTGTTCGGCCCTTCGGTAAAATTCTCCGAGGGTGTCCGGGGGGTCTTTTGAGAACTCATAAAACAGTTGTGAGTCTCGCCGAAGGCCCCGTGTCATGGCGAGGATGCGTATTTCGGGCCGGAAGTCCGGGACACTTAGAGCTTCCCTGTTGAATCTTTCGACGTAGTCCCGGATGGTTTCTCCGTTTCTCTGCTCTATGTCGAACATCTGAACAGGCATCTTCGCCATTGGCCGGCTTCCAATAAATTGTTGCGCGAAGGCCATAGACAACTCCTGGAACTCAGTGATGGCTCCTGGGGGCAATGAGTTGTACCACACAGTTGTTGGTCCCATGAGGGTGACCTCGAAGCATTTACACATGGTAGCGTCATCAGCACCATGCATTATCATGCTGCGTCTGTACTTGGTCAGATGGGCCTGGGGATCAGTGCGGCCATCATAAATCTCCAGCCGAGGAACACTGAAGTCGCCTGGCATGGTTGCCTCGGCCACGGTCCGGGTGAACGGGGACCCATCTTCGCAGAAGGCTCCCGTGAGCCTTTCCCAGACGGGTTTGCGAGCTACCTGCTTTTCCACCCTGTCTAGCCGCGCTAGTATTCTTTCCATGAGAACTGTGGCATTAGGCTCTTCCTCTGGGAAGGGAGATCGTCGGCGGCTCTTCGGGGAGCGAGTTTGGCGCTGAGGGGACAGGGACCTCGCCTCAGGCGATGAACTCCTTCGCTGTGAGACTTTCGGTCGCTTGGACCCAGTTTGTCCCATAGGCCGTTTCCCGAGGGGTATATTCTCCGTAGACGACTCTTCGTGCGGGTCCCCGCTTCCCCAACTGCGATGAGTCGACCTCGGACTTTTCTCCTGAGGGCGTGCAGGTGAGGGAGGTCTTTGGGCCTATGTCTGCTGTGACCATCTTCGGTCGATCTGCTGTGTCATTTCGGCCACGACCGAATGCTGAAACTCCATCATAAAGCTCATAGTGATTACTAGAGGGCGGTCTTCCTCGAACGCAGAAGTCCCTGGGAGTTTTGCTCAGCAGCCGGTTATGTCTCAGGCGCGGACGGAGACTTCGGGAGTCCCCTGTCCTTAGAACGCCGAGTTTCAACAACGGCGATCTCAGAGCGGTTTCCCACAGATGGCGCCAAATGATGCCGTGGGGCTTCATCGTTGGTAGTCATGGTGACTGATGGAGTGACTCCAGGAGAGGAAGAACGCCTGGTGGTCGTTCTGCCCAAGGGAGAGTACCTGAGATGCTCAGAAAAAATGGGTTAGGAGGTCCTCGGGGTGTTTTTCCGGTGAGGAGCCTCCGACGCCCAAGTCAGTGATGCTGAGAGAAGGAGAGGAAATAGCACTGACGGGTTCAGTGAACTCGCCTGGTAGTATTTTCTCAGAGTGAGGAGTCAGGATATTTTTCTAGCCCGCCAGCCAGATATTGTTTCCTGGTATTTATAGGAGTACCTAGCCCATTCAGATTTTGACACGTGTATGATCAGATGTTCCTGAATTTCTGGGAGTAGGGGGCAAGTAGCCGGTGGCAGGCCCCTTGAGCCTTGAGCCAAGACGGGCCATGACGTGACTTTGATGGCGTCGGCGTGTCAGGGCGCCATTTGAGGCGACTTGTGATGTCTATGGGCGACATGTCAGGGGCTTCCTTAAATGCTCCTGCCGTACTCCCGAGGTCCCTGGGCAAGGTCGTCCTCTGGTACGGACGGTGCCTCTTCGGGAAACATGCCCTCAGTTCGGGGGTTCCCAGCTTCAAGGAATTCCGCCTTCGGGAAGGTCATGTTCGGCCCGCGATAGCTAGTGCCTCTTTTTCGAAGGCGATCTGTTCACAACCTCGGGGGGGCTAGTAGTATCCTCAAGTTTCCTGGCGTGTCGGGCTCGGAGCTCTTCGGCTATCTCCCGAGGTGTATGATCCCACCTTTTCTCGAGTAGCACCTGTTTCTTCTGGCGATTCTTGTGGCAGGGAGTTCGGCCAGATAGAGGCGATAGCCTTTGGCTATCAGTAAGGTTTTGGAAATTTGGGTACTTAATTGAAAACTCTTAAAAAAGAGCTTTGGAGAGTTATGGGAAGGATATGAAAGGTATAAAAGTGCCATTGGAGGACCAAATTGCTCATGGAAGACAAGTTTGGACAAAGGAAACACTAAAGGCATTAAGGACCTAAATGTTCTAGTGTAAACCTTAAGGTGTTAAAGCTTTTGACTTAAGTGAAAGGGTGGAATTATGGGGTTATCCCACCATGGGGGGAGGCAACCAAGGCTTGATAAATGGCTAAAAAATGTTGGGCACATATGTACCAATGAGTTTAAGACAAAGAAACCATGTTTATTGGCAAAAAAAATGACATAAAGCATGATTAAGGCTAATAAGGATGTTTAGTGCCCTAAAGCTAATTTAAGAAGCCTAACTAGAATTTTCTTCTCCCATATTCGACCCATATAGCCACCATCCTCCACCAAACTTCTTCCATAGCTCCTCCATAGCCACCATACCTCCAAGATTGAAATTGAAAGCAAAAGGAAGCAATTGGAAGCAAACTAGAGCTATTGCTTGAGTACTTTAAGGAGCAAGCTTGATTTTTGGCCTACCCACTGTCATATTTATTGCTCTAATGGGTTGTTTTCTATATTTTCAAGCAACCATGGACCTAGGGGTAAGCTTGGAAGAGAGCCATGAGCTTGATGAACCAAGCTTAGTGAGGGGAGTGCACTTATTGAAAGTTTTGTGACCTAGTGTGAAGTGCACAAAGATGGCAGTGAAATAAGGGTTTCTAGGGCCCAAAGTTAGTACTAACAAGGGTTAAAATCCTCCTAAGACTAAGAATTAGCTTGAGGAGGTCTGTCCTAGTGATTTATTTATGTTTATTGCATGTTTTATGGACTAATGTATGGTTTATGTTGCTACCGCATTTCATGTGCTTGTTAGTTGTGAATGGGTATTGCATTTGGTTGCTATGTCTTGTATATATGCATTGTGGTTTTGTGTTTTAGTGTCTTTGGATCTAGGTTTTGATGATACCTACATTTCCTATTGAATCCAGGTGCTACCCTTACTAAGTTTCTCAATGAAACTTACTCCCCTCAATTCTGTCATTTCAAGTCCAGCTAAAGGATCACCTTCAAACTAAAATTTGTGGTTTGAGTTTGATCCTAAATTTTTAGGTACTTAAACTTCCATATATGTATTTGTGATTTGGAAATTTTGGTGATTTTATGAGCACATTTGGTATTTTAGTGATGGTGCTTATTGTGTTATGCAGTAGCTGTCCAGCATCTTGTTTCTGGAGTCCATTGTGTCTCAGGAACTCCTGTAACCTAGGGTGTGTATTTGGCTAAGTTAAGACCATTACGTAGTGAATTTATTCTTGTACATGTAGTGTATGTAAAATGAGACAAGTAAGTGAACATTTGAGCATTATTTTGGCTATGTATGTGATGTGGTGCAAAACTGCCTAAGTGTGAATGATGGACTGCTTACTTGTAAATTTTGTTTTAGCCACGTAAAGTTGTTAGATCCAAAAGCATGTAATTACTATACATATTGGACATGTACATGATAGCCTTGGATGGCTTTCCCCTTGTGAATGAAGTGTTTGCATACTCATGAAATTTTGTATGTGCAAAATGGTCAAAAAGTGATCAGAATTTCAACTTTGCACTTAAAGTTCTGTAAATCCCTGTGTAAAATGAATATTGGTTTCAAATTTTTAACACACCTGGACGACATCTAGAGGTTTAACTGGGCTTTATAATTCTTGAATTTGGATCCCTATAGCCAAAAATATGATGTTGCAAATTTGTCTAAGTTACTGTTCATTTGGTCAGAATTTTGTAACCAACTTAAAAAATCCATAACTTGGTCCATAGGTGGCCTATTGATGTAAAACAAATTCCATGGTTTGCTCCAAGCCTCTACGTGATAATGAGGAAAATAAAATAGGGGGTTACATGACTAGAATGATACAGTTTGTTAATGGAAGTTATAGGTGTAGTGGCTTGTCATTAGAATTTAACAAGATTGCCTATTGTGTGGTAGCCAAGATTAAGACTTGTGCTAGCGTTTTCCTTCTTTGCCACCATAGTGTGCATAAAATGTGAATATAAGTGTGATGGTTAGATCAATATTCATGTATTTATATAGTGCCCAAGAGGGCCACTTGGGTATGCACACTAAGGGTAGTGTTCTGATGGCCTATAGAACATTACCAATCCTAGGAGTTTAAATGCACAGTGTTGGCACCATAACTGGATTACCCAGGAGTGGGTAACAAAGGAGCTTAGGATGGGACGGTAAAAGATAGACCATCAGTACTCTGAAGGTCAGGGTCACCAACCTTGGTTCCATAGTGACCGACCTCAAAAATCCAGAAGCAAGAGGGCAATGACGTTCACCGCTTTGAACACCATGAGGCCAAATCTTTGGATGGCCTTGGAAAGACAGGGAACATCAATATAATGGCTGAAGCCCATGACTTCAGAAAATAAGAAAAACATGAAAAAAAAACTACCAATTTCAGTGAGACCATGGCCATGACACTGAAGAAGATTTTCAACTAAGGAAATACATTTAGCCCCTCATCAAACAAGGCCAACTTCAAAAGTATCTAACAATACCCTTGCCCAAACAAAGGGGTAAAAGAGTTGATGAGCTAAAGGGAGAAGATGAGGAGTATGATTTGGATAGATGTAGGATAAACTGAAGCCCCTAAAAACAGCGACCACCTTCGATGGGGGCAATTCAGACAATTACAATAGGAATACCCTCATCTGAGAGAAAAAAAAGGGTGTAGGAGAAAACAATGATGGAGTTTGAGAACCCCGAAAACAAGTTCAGCTGAATGGATGGGTTTGTGGTGATGTTTCCGCATGGCCATCATTTGCTAATCATGGCTAGGATCGGAAACTAGGATGTTAAGAGAGTACTTTTAGATGATGGTTCAATCACCGATATCCTTTTTCCCCATACGCTACCAAGCTTGGGTATTCCCAAGACTAAGCTCAAACCGATGACTTCACCCATGTTCGGGGTTGGACCAGCTGAACTCCTTGTGTTGGGATGGATTGACCTGCCACTTATGTTGAAAAGTACTTTGGTGAGGACGGGAAAAGAGCTCTTTGATTCCACTATCACAAGGTTTGTAGTCATAAATGTCCCATCATCTTACAATGCCTTTATCGACGGATAAATGTAGGGCAACCTTTACCTCCACATTGACATAAAGTTCCTGACTACCATGTCAAGGCAAAAGAAGGAGATGCCAAAATATACATCGATCAAGCTGAGGTTAGCAAGGTGTTTGTCCAGACAAGACAGAATCTCGGCAAACTCCACCTACAGAGTTTAAGGAAGGAGAGCAAAGTAGGCAAAGATGATATAGAAAAGGAAAAAGGTGATATTGAGAAAGTATAAATTTAGGATATAGGGTTAGTTCTTAGCCGAAGTACCCGAATTTGGAAAAAACTGGCCGAAGGAGAAAAAGAAAGACTTGTATCCCTTCTATCAATGAACAAAGATCTATTTGCTTACTCCGCAAAGGATATGCCCAAAATAAATCTGGACATAATCCAGCATAGTCTTAAAGTACATCTCGAGGCAAGGCTTGTTCCATAGAAAAAGTGTAGCATCTTGGCACATGAGAACAATTTCATCAAAAAAGAAATTCAATGACTAATGGAAGCCGACATAATAAAAGAAGGTGAATACCCTGACTGGCTCAGCAACATCATCGTTGCTACCAAGGAAAGGAGTGATAAACTCTAAATGTGCATTGACTTCTGAAACATCAATGTTGCTTGTCCCAACAACTTGTATCCTCTGCCTTCAATAGACCAAGTAGTAGATTCCATTGCCGAATATGGGCTATTGAGTTTCTTTGATGCGCTCAGTGGGTACTGCCAAATTCGGATGAATCCTGAAGACAAGGAAAAACCTACATTCATTATTGATGTTGGGGCATATTGTTATGTTAAAATGCCGCTCGTCCTCAAGAACACAGGAGCCACATATCAGATGCTAGTGAACAAGATGTTTAACTACCAAATTGGGAGAAACATGGAAGTATATGTCAACAATATGATAGTTTAAAGCAAAGCACCCAATGATCATATGGAAAGACTAGCAAGAAACCTTCCAACAACTTTGGAAATTTGGAATCCATCTTAACCCCAAAAGTTGCGTATTTTGGGTAACAGTTGGCAAATTCCTTCGCTTTATGGTGTCTGAGAGAGGCACAAATGCCAATCTAGAAAAAGTCAAGACCTTGCTGGGATTTCAAACTCCCACAGCCACCAAGGACATCCAAAAGCTTATTGGAATAATAACGGCACTTAGCATATTCATTTCCAGAGATAGGGATCGATGCCAACCCTTCTACAAGGTGTCCACCAAGGTAGCCAAAAGTGACAATAGTCTTAGCACCGAAGAACACCCTTGGAATGAAGAATGTAAAAAGGCTTGGGATGAACTTAAGAATTACATATCCTACCTGTTGACACTTCGGTAACCTAGGGAAGGAGAATTCTACATCCTTTAATTGATTATCAGCCAAAAAGCTATGAGTTTGGTGCTTGTTAGGGAGGAAGGAGGAAAATAGTGGCCGGTATATTATGTTAGAAGTCCTTGTATGAAGCCAAAGTAAGATATTTGATGCTGCAAAAAGCGATATGTGCATTAGTCTTAGCAACTAGAAGACTTCAACCCTACAACCAAGGACACTCCATCCCGGTGTAAAGTAATCTACCTCTTCAGGATATCTCAAATAAGGTAGATCTTTTGGGTGGATTGTCAAAGTGGTGCATTAAGCTCGGCAAGTATAATATCATCTATGAGCCAAGGAAGGGCATAAAAGCTCAAGCCTTAGCTGATTTTATTGCCGAATTACCCAAGACCAATGGTGTGTGAAGTAACCATGGAGATGAGAACCTTGAATGGGACCTTTTTGTAGATGGCACTTCAAGATTAGAACACCAGGGTGCCGAAGTAATACTCTGAGGCCTCGAAGGCATGGAAGCGTCAAAGGCTATCAAATTCAGATTCCATGCCACTAATAATATTGTCGAATACAAAGCACTCATAGCACGCCTATAATTGGCAAAGAGGATTGGCGTAAAAAATCTGAAGGATTACAGTGATTCACAACTAGTGCTTTGGCAGATGACAGGGCAATACTGGGGCAAGGACCATAACTTGGCAAAATTGGAAAGGACCTTACTTGGTCCTGGACGAGGTCCGAAAGAGAGTATACAAGCTCGGCGACACCAAAGGGGGAGAACTGAAAAATACTTGGCATTCGGATGCCCTAAAGAAATTCTATACTTAGACCTTTTTTTTAGAAAAATTGTAGTTCCTCTTCCTCACAGTCATCAATAAAGGCACAAGTCTAATGTGGTCGTGAGATTGAAAAATTAGTTCCTTAATGGTTCTCCTTTCGAACCTAACTCCTGGATGGAGTATAAACTCGGAGGAGTTCAGAAAAAATCTAAAACTACTCTTCCCCAAGAAGTAAGTATGGACAATTCGCCGAAAGTGCGTGCTTTGAAGAATCCTATTCGGAAGAACGAATGGAGATTGGAGAAAGAATCTTCATTAAAAAATTCTAAGGCAAAGATGTACAAGCAAGCAGGAGTACAAGAAAATAAGAAGAAGCCTATGGCTGAGCAGGGACATCCGATGTCTCATCATCATCATCATCGTCATTAGGCTCAGTCGAAGGCACCGGCTTAGCTAGAGGAGGATTGAGAAAATCTGGCTTTGACCATACCTCCTGGGGCCCCCCGGGAAAATCCAGAGCGGACATGTAGGAAAGGTCGAGCTCAGGGTGCCGAGCAAGGACTTGGTGACGCGCCAAGTAGAAGCCATCTTGGAAAGCCACCTTCGCCATTTGCTCAGACTTGTCCTTCTTGACACTAAGAGCATCCAGTTCAGTCTTAAGCTTGGCGATCTTCTCCTCGAGCTTCTTCTTTCTCTTCCTCTTGGCCCCCTTCTTCAGAGATTCAACCTTAGCCTCGAGCTCAGCATTCAAAGCGAGCGCCTTCATCAGGTTCTGGCCATCTTGAGCATTCGCCTTCCGAAGGGCCTCGTTCTCTGAAGAAAGAACGACACACTTTGAGCCGAGGTCCTCGACCTTGGCTGAAAAATCAAGAAGAAGTTCCTGCTTGCTCGCTGTGAGCTCAGCCCAAAGGTTCACCACGTCCTCCTTCACAATCTTGAGCTCACCATATTCGAGGACGTGTCTAGCACAAAACTCCTTCATTTTGCTCAAAGAATCTTCGGACCGAGAGCTGGCCTCCATTTGCTTCAACGCCCAGGTGCGGAAGTACCCGTTGTATGCCAAAAGCTGCAAAAAAGGAGGCCCCGAATGGGTATCAAAAGAATGATGGAAACTTAGAAGGAAAATCCCTAAATAAACAGAGAGGGGAGAACTACCTGGGCGGCATGCTCGGTCATCCTCGCCGCAAGGATCTTCTCGTTGGGACATTCGGTGATGAGCGACTGAAAGGTGGCGTCTGTCATCACCCTCGTCGCCATTTAGGGAGCCATCAACTGGCTATCCTCAGTAAACAAGTTCATGTCCTCTGTAAATGTCCAGAAAGGCTCCCTCGGCACCTTGTCAAGAGGGATCCGCTTGTCCCGAAGAGCCCTTCGTCGGGCGTGGGCATCCATCCAGGGCGCCACAGACATGTCCTCTGCAAGTTTACGCTGAAGTTTCGTCAGTACGTCATCCCTTAGCCATTTATCCAAAAAATTGTAGATGCGAAAAATACTAAGGTTTGTAGGATAATGGCTAAGGAACCAACCTGGTAGAACTTCGGCGACATCATCTTCAGACCCGCCCTCCCGGACATCATCGGGAATGTTCTTCCCCTTCCTTCTTCTTCTCTCTTCCAGATCCTGAGTAGGTCGTTGTTTGGAAGGAGGCTCGACGGGAAGAGTGGGGCTCAGGATTGACCCGGGCAGGGCAGCGTCCGAAGGACGGTCCTCCGATATCGAAGGAAAAGCAGGAGATTGATCCCGCACCTCCACAACGACTACGGGAGGGGGAGGAGTAACAGCCCTAGCCTTCTTGGCCCTAGAAGGCCCACTGCCGCTCGTCTTCTTCCTTTTAGCAGGCGCTTTCTTGCTCGTCCACTCCCCCCTTTTGGCCTGCCCGAGGAAGAACGACTTGTAAAAATCAGCAGATTGATCGCCCATCTCTGCAAAAGGAAAAAGTATCAACATAAGTCCAAAAGGAAAAAAGGTATCAAAACCAGGAAAGAGACTTACTCTCGGCAAAATACTCATATGTGATCTCGCCCCGAAGGAGCATGACTATCCAAGCCTTTTTTCCTGAAAGAATGGGCACGGGCATCCCGGGATCACTCTTGTGTACGTTCACTACTCCCATCTCCCGAAGGACCTCCTCGGTCATGAGGTCCCACTTGATGGGAAAAGGGTAAAATGAACGCGGAGGGACCTCGGGGTCCCAGTCTGCCACGGCTCGGATGAGCCTATCAAATTGATCAAACTCAACAGCCAGCTTCGAAGTCAGGAGTTTCCGGGGGTCAACGACGTCCATCTTCAGGGTCCCCAAAGCCCATCTAGTGGGGACGTGATGCCAAAGCTCGGGGACCGGCAGGAAGAAAAACTTCTTCTGCCATGCCCGCCAGCTGTCCTTATTGTCGCTGGTGAAGGTAAACTTTTTGCTGCCAGACCCTCGGGGAAGCAGGAAATAAAAGCCACCCTTCAGGACCGGGTGGAGTTTGTAGTACTGCATGAAGAAAAGAAAGTGGGGCTTTATCTTAAACACCCCACACATGCAGAGAAAAGAATTGAAGTAGGAGTAAGAATTTGGGGGAAGTTGGTTCACGGTGATCCCGTGGAATTTGCAAAATTCATAGATTACGCGGTGAGGAGGGTACTGAAGACCGGCTTTCAATTGAGCTCGGTAAACGGTAACCTCATGCAAATCTGACATAAAGCCGTAGGTGCCCGGGATGGGCAACCTCGGGACGAGATAAGAAGGAAGGTAATACTTGGCCATCCACTTCCTCACCTTCTCCAGAGTGGTAGTACAAGGATGAGATTCGAGAGGAAGAAAACTCTCAGGGAGAGGTCGGACAGTTAGCAACGAGGTCGGATCTAACATTTTTTACAAAAGAAAAAGGATGACTCCGGAAAGGGTAAGGAAACAAAGAGGCCTCGGAAAAATGACCTCGAAAGAGAGAAGAGAAAAGAATTACAGAAAGGAGCACACACGAAAGGTTTTGCCGAAAATTGAAATTATTGAACGCCGCCGTGAAAATTGCCGGAGATCGCTCCGCCGCAAAAACCGCCGCCGGAAAGAAGGAGAAAGTCAAGAAAAGGCTTTAGAGCAGATGAGAGCAAAAGCAGAGAGTAAGGTAAAGAATGAGGTGAAAGGCGCTTATATAGACCGAAGAAGGTAAGCAAAACGTCGTCATTATTATTCCTCGAAGGCACAACGGCCTCATTATTACTTCTCAAAAGACGAAGAGACGCCATCAACATGGCTGGCGTAACTATTCCACCATCCACTAGCGGCCGCATGTCATCCAACGCGAAGAACTAGGGCACGCCCCTTTGACATCGTGAAAACCCAGGCACGCTTATCCATATCTGACACATTTGACCAAAGGATGCGACAGTTCACAAACCTACAGCAGAAAAAGCAGAAGCAAAAGCTACACGTGCCCCAAGGTCACAGAAAGAACTAGGGAAGGGTATCTCGGCTATAAAAGAATTCCTTCTGAAGAAGAGCAACTTCTTGAGTAGAGCTCCAACCATGAGTTCGACAAAGAAGCCTTCCCGAAAGCATAAAGCCGAAGTCTCCGCTTCGACTTCCCGGAGGGGGGCATGTGATAACCGAGGTACCGATCACCCTCAGAACCCACTGGCTCAGAGAAAACACCAACCTCAGAGTGGAAATCACCTACCACAAAAGGAAGGGTGTTCGGCCTCCTGAAATCCAGCCTCGGCATTTCTCCATTCCTGGAAAATGACAGTGCCAACCTCGGGCGGACAAGTAAGCCATCCTCGGAAGTGAGGGTGCCTCCGAGAAAGGTTATCCTCGGGAAATATACCCTTGCGATGCCAAAGCGACCTCGGAAGAAAAATTCTCTGAAGAGGTCTCCCCTACGGAAAGGGGACCTCGAGAGTATGACATAAGCATTTAACGTTAGGCTCACCTCCTAAGTGCTTGGCTTAGACCAAGGAACAAAGAAGATTGATGTGGAGGACTATGGGAACTAGTACAGTGGTCTATGTGCAAAGCTGGAAACTTTCAGGGCTTAACTGCACATAGAAACTGGACAATGGAAAAATAGACAGAAATCCAAGAAAGGGGATCAAATTGTACACTTAGATGAGTGGTACAATTAAAACTATAAACTTTAAGATGGTGATTTCGGCCACGCAAGTTTATTTGATGACTAGTGCAAGACTAGACCAAATCTAGTGGACAACAATGATTACTAGTCATGTCTTGTCTACCACTAAGGAACTATTCACAATTTAACTAGTTAAACTAACTAGTTTTTATACTAGACTTATGGCTGGTTTTATAAGGGAATTATGGCACTTTGGTACTTTTGTTTGATATGTGCATGGCATTATAAGCCATGAAGTGACCTAAATGTCAAGATAGACACATGTTTTAGTGGCGGCCATGTGGTTATGTGAAGTTCAAGGCTACATTGAACCATGCAAATTAATGGAAGACAAAAGTTGGCATAAAAGCCAACTTATGCACAATTGTCCTATGACCGGTTTGACTAAGGTCACTTAAGCCTTGCTTGCTTCCATTTCGGGTTCATTGTTTCCCTTGGCCGAGAGTTGTTCTTGAGTTCTTCCGAAAGTGCTCTTGAATTCAAGCAAGTTTTGAGGCGATTGAAGAAGACAAGCTAGAGAACTTGAGTTTCGGTGCTAGACTACTTCAATTTTGAGCTTGGTTCTTGAAGATTCAAGGAAGGCCAAGCCATTCAAGCTAGCGTTTTGAGGTAATTCATGTGTTTCCTTGATTCCATGGTAGTTCTTCCATGAACAAGGAGTTTAAGTGCTCAATTGACGTTGTATTAAGCTAATTGAGCAAGTAATGTGTGGGTTTGAAAGTTAAGTGTTGGCCGAAAGTGAAGAATGATATAGCTTGGTGTCCTTCTTTGTTCACATGGAAATTAATCCATGATTAAGGTTTATTGATGCCTACTTGATCTTGTGATAGGCTATAATAAGTGAAGAACATCAAATTGTGGAAGTGGGTACTTGGCCGAATGCTTATGTGGAGGTAAATTTCATGTTCTTCCTTTGGTTACATGGTAATGGTGCCATGAACAAGGTTTAATGATGCTTAGATGGTTATATGTTGGGTTAATTTGAGTGAAGAACATCAATGTATGGAATTGGGCATTTGGCCGAGAGCATGAACTATGATAATTTAGTGTTCTTCTTGGAATACATGGTAGTTGATCCATGAATAAGTGTTGTTGATGCCTATTTGTTGTTATGCTAGGCTATTTGAGTGAAGAACACTTGGGCATTGGAAGTTGATATCTTGGCTAAAAGCATTGTCAGGTAGGGTTCACTAACACTTGATTATGCTTGGTGAATTACCATGGTTCAAGTGTTTAGAGTAGCTAAGTGATGGTTAAAATTTGCCAAATGACCTTAGTTGCTTGATGGGCTATTGAGAATACATTCGGTCTACTTGTTGATTAGCTAATTAACTAATGTACATGTACTAGAAATGCTAGTAAATGTGGCCTATTTGCTTAGCATTTTGGAGCTCTAAGTGGAAGTGGAGTGTTTGATGGTGTTTTGTGTGCAAAGTGCACATGGGTACATGTATGGTATATTGGCCGAAAGCCTTATGTGGTGTGTGTGTATGTGTTATTGTGTGCTTGGGTGAATTCTATGTGCTTGCTAACCCTTAGTCATTATTGTTACTCATATGCCTTGGCTATTTAGCATGTATATGTATATGCTTGGTTTTCTTGGTCTTTGTGTTTGTTTTGCAGGTATGTTGAGCTAATGGGAGATTAAGCTTTGAGTTGTATACTCAGCTTAACTAAATAGACTCATAATTGAGTTGTATATTAAAGTGAACTCTACTAAGTTTTATACTCACTGCCCATCCTACTTGTTTTACAGGAAAAGACATACGGCCTGAGTAGTGCTAACTTGCTTTGTGCTTGTGTTTAGTACTAGCTTGCTTATTTCCCAAGGTATGTGCCAATGTATGCTTGGCTTATGGAATTTAGTTCATTACAAGTCTTATCTCTTGTTGGCGGAGACTTATGAGATAAGTTTGCAGGCTGTAGTGTGGGGGACCTGTCTAGGAAAGCACTATGGACACTTGGACTTTGGCTCTGATTGTAGTCTTTACTTTTATGACAATGAACATGGAAATTGGGTTGGTGCTGTAGTGTGTGCTTCTGTATGGGATCCTTAAGGTTCTTTTTGACCATTAATGGTCTCGGTCTGTATTTAACTTGGCATGGACAACTTATGGGTTCATGGCATGTAGCAATGTTGGATGATAGGTAGACTACCTTTTTGGAGTGTACATATATGTAGTCTTTGATGCCTAGGTTGGTGTTGGTTTTGTTGGACTTAGATGCCAAGTTATGTGTATGGACTTATGGATGGTTTTGTTCTTGTATATATGTTGAATGTTATGGGCCAAGGTTTGGCACCCTTATAAATGGTTATGGGTTTATGTATGTGTATGTAAATGTGAACCTCCATGTGTTTCCTTTGTTGGCCGAGAAGGACATATGCATATGAGCATGTGTTTTCAAATCAAAGTAAACACTGTGGGCTTCTTGATTGCCATATAAGTAGCACACTTGATTGCACACCATATATGCACTTAAAATTTCATTAAGTGTTGCCTTGCTTGATATGCAAGTAATCTATTAAAACCTTGCTTGTTTTGCAAGTTAGTGGTATGGGGCCTTGCATCTGCTGCAAGTAGTTAATGGACTTGTTTTAAAGCCTCCTGGGCCACCTCCCAGGCTTCTCAACTTAAGAAAATAAGACTTAATGTTGCCATTGCTTGCTTGGCCGAATTAGAGAATTAGAATTTTGAGTTCTGGGTTGAGAGTTAAACTAGAAACTTATAGGCCAGGGCCTGTGTGAGGTGTGACATTTAAGGAGCCTCTGACACATCCCCGATAATCCGCCCCGGGCATGCCTTGACACGCCATTTGCAGGGACATTCTAGCACATCACTCTCGGGTTGACTAGACTCCTAGCCCAGAGGCCCATGTCCTGCTAGGAGTCCTCTGTTGCCCAAAAGACGTGGAACGCATCCCACCAAACACGTGTCACGATCTGGGCCGGCCACACAAGAAGAACTATTACTATTCACCCTCTATATGTACTCGGTAATTATTCCAGGTAAGGGGGAGGACATTACTTGAGACAATATACTCCTTGGCTCTTGATCATCTCGTGACCTCCAAAAATACTCACTTGGGCGTCAGAGGCTCCACCCCGGAAAAACACTCAAAGGACCTCCTAACCCTTACTCTCTGTGATTTCCAGGTGATCCACATAGAGCGTTATTCTTTCGGACTCATTTGTACTATCAGAAGTTCCTGCCATAGTCACCATGACACACACTGGAGATGCTAAAGGGCATCACTGAGAAACTGGAAAAGACCTTATGGAAAGGTATCCTGAAGAATACCCGAAGCTAAAGGCTATTTTGGAGGACCAAAATTTTTAAGGGGGGCAGGATTGTTACCACCTCACAAAATGGGAGAATTACAAGTGTGTCATAATGGCTAAAAACCATTATATTGTGTAATTCTCACCAAAGTGATTGAAGTGTTGGGGGGGAGGGGATAAAAGGCATGATCAATACCTCCTTAAAAGTGTTCCAAGTTGGTAACTTGGTCCCCAAGAAAAGCCTTAAGGATTGCTTGTTTTTCAAGCAACCTATGGACTTTTTTGTAAGGTTTTGGAAATTCAGGTACTCAATTGCAAAACTCTCAAGAAAGAGACTTGCAGAGTTATGGGAAGGATATGAATGGTACGAAAGTGCTATTGGAGGACCAAATTGCTCATGGAAGACAAGTTTGGGCAAAGGAAACACTAAAGGCAATAAGGTCCTAAATGTCCTAGTGTAAACCTTAAGGTGTTCAAGCTTTTGACGTAAGTCTAAGGGTGGAAGTGTGGGGTTATCCCACCATGGGGGGGGGGCAGCCAAGACTTGATAATTAGTCAAAAATGTTGGGCACATGTGTACCAATGAGTTTAGGACAAAGAAACCATAATTAGTGAGAAGGAAAATGACATAAAGCGAGGTTAAGGTTGTTAAGTGTGTTTTCGTGCCCTTAAGCTCATTTAAGGCCATTTAAGTGGCCAAATCACTTATCCCACTCTCATTTTCGTCCTCCCCCATCCCAAGAACACAGCCATACTTCCTCCATAGCCACCATACCTTCAAACTTACAATTGATTGAAATTGAAGGCAAAAGGAAGCAATTGAAAGCAAACTAGAGCTATTTCTTGCATACTTCAAGGATCAAGCTTGATTTTCGGCCTACCTACTTTGGTAAGGGTTCTCTTGCTCTCATGGACTATTTTCTGCAATTTTCAAACATCCATGGAGCTAGGGCTAAGCTTGGAAGAGAGCCATGAGCTTGATGAACCAAGCTTAGTGAGGGGAGTGCACTTATTGAAGGTTTTGTGACCTAGTGTGAAGTGCACGATGATGGCAGTAAGTTGAGGGTTTCTTGAGCCCAAACTTAGTGCTAACTACTTTTAAAATCCTCCTAATACCAAGCATTAGCTTGAGGAGGGCTGCCATAGTGATTTGGTTATGTTTATTATGTGTTTTATGGACTAACCTATGGTATATGCTGCTGCCACATTTCATGTGTTTGTTGTTTGTGTTTGGCTGCTGGATTTGGTTGCTATATCTTGTATATTTGCATTGTGGTTTTTTTGTTTTAGTTTCTTTGGATTCAGGTTTTAATGAGGATCACATTACCTTAAGAAACCAAGTGTTATCCTTACTAAGTTTCTCAACGAAACTTAATCCCCTCAATTGTGTCATTTCAGGTCCAGCTGAAAGATCACCTTCAAACTACCCTTTTTGGTTTGAGTTTTGATCTGAAATTTCAGGTACATTAACTTCCATATGTCTAGTTGTTATCTGTAAATTTTGGTGATTTTAGGAGCACATTGGGTATTTTTAATGGTGGTACTTACTGTGTTGTGCAGCAGCTGTCCAGCATCCTGTTTTTGGAGTCCATTGTGTCTCAGGACCTCCTGTAACCTAGGGTGCGTATTTAGCTGAGTTAAGACCATATTGTAGTTCATGTATGCGTGTACATGTAGTGTATGTAAAATGGGACAAGTATTTGAACATTCGAGTAATGTTTTGGCTATGTAAGTGATGTGGTGCAAAGCTGCCTAAGTGTGAATGATGGGCTGCTTACTTGTAAATTCTGTTTTGGCCACATAAAGTTGTTAAAAGAAGTGGAATGTAATTCCTATGTGTAATGGAAATATATGGGATAGCCTTGGAGGGCTTTCCCCTTGTGAATGAAGTGTTTATATGGTTTGGAAAAATTGTTTGGGCAAAATGGTCCAAAGTTGCCAGAATTTCAACCATGTACCTAAAGTTTAATATCTCCCTGTGTAGAATTACTGATGGTATGATATCTTAACCACACCTAGGGAACATCTATAGGTTGAACTGGAATTTGGAATTTCTGGATTTGGATCCTTGTAGCCAAGGATATGACGCTGCAAAATTGGCTAAGTTACTGTTCATTTGGTCAGAATTTTGTAACCAACTTCAAAAATCCATAACTTGGTCCATAGGTGGGCTATTGATGTAGAAAAAAATTCCTTGGTTTTCTATAAGTCTCTACCTGATAATTGAGCAAATAAATCAGGGGGGTATGTGGCTAGAATGATACAGTTTATTAGTGGAAGTTACCGCTGCAGTAGCTGGCCACTAGAACTTAACAAGATTGCCTAATGTGTGGAAGCCAAAACTAAGACTTGTGCTAGTGTTTTCCTTCTTTTCTGCCATGGTGTGCATGAAATGTGAATATGTGTGTGATGGTTGGACCAATATGCATGTACTTACATAGTGCCCTAGAGGGCCACTTGGGTATGCACACTAAGGGTAGTGTTTTGATTGCCTACAGAACAATACCAATCCTGGGAGTCTAAATGCACAGTTTTGGCACCATAACTGGACTACCCCATAGTGGGTAACAAATACCCCAAATAGAGGCAAGGATACTTTGCCGAGGTTGTGACTTCTGAGGGTAGTCTCAGGATGGGAGCGTGTCTCCAGCAGCTGTCGCATCTTTGGACAAACTAGCTCGCGTATTTCCTCAAGGTATGCCAAGAATATCCTTAGCAAAGTAGTACCCCGGCAAGGGCATTAGTTCCAATGTGAGAACCGCAAACCCCCTCATGGACTTCTTTAAGAACCACCTCAGCCTCCTCTTTGCCGACACACCTTTGGAACGGGTTTCCATATCCTTGTCGGTACAATTCTTCTCCGATCGTGAAGTATCTCCTAGAGCACTTTCGCACCCTAGCAGCTTCAAGAGGGTCTCCGGGAAGTTCTGAAGTTGTGAATTACTTTTTAATAGGATATTTCCACCCTTCACCTGAGGTTGCTATACACATTACCGCTATGCTTGGCTAATACAACACTTCGGTTGAGTTCTTCGATTTGGCAAGAGTATCTGCCCCCATATTATCTCATTACGGTACATTTTCTATATGTACCGTGTTGAACTCTTGGATGAGCTTTTTCACGAGGTCATGGTACTTTGGCAAGTTTGGGTCCTTCGCACTGTAGTCCCCTGCCATCTATTGGACCACTAGTTGAGAATCGCTGTGGGCCTTCAGATTCCTCACACCTACTCTTTTTGCCAGCCGTAGGCCTACTATAAGGGCTTTATATTCAGTGACACTATTAGTGACATTGAATCCGGATTTGATGGCCTTCATAGCTTTCATACCTTTGGGTCCGTGGAGGATTACTCCGGCTCCTTGATGTTCGGAACCAAAGGCTCCATCAACAAAAAGTGTCCACTCAGGTTCATCATTTCCAAGGTCCTCTAGGGTATCTTCGGTTTTTGGTACTTCGACGATGAAGTTTGCTAATGCTTGGGCCTTTATTGCCCTTTTTGGCTGATAAGTGATGTCGTATTCACGGAGCTCAATGCACCACTTTGATAATCTTCCCGAGTGGTCTACCTTTCTCATGACATCTCAAAAAGGTAGGTTACTTCAGACAATGATAGGGTGTCCTTGGAAGTAAGGTCGTAGCCTCCTGCTTGCCAGCACTAGAGCGTAGATGGCCTTTTGCAGGAGAAGGTACCTAACTTCGAAACCGTACAAGGAGTTACTTACATAGTATACTGGCCATTGTTTTCCTCCGTTCTCCCTTACCAATACCAAACTTACAGCCTTTTTGGTAACGGCAAGGTAGAGGATGAGAGGTTTTCCACCCAGCAGCTGCCGAAGTGTCGTTAGGCGAGTTAGGTAGCTCTTGAGTTCGTCCCATGCCTTTTTGCAGTCTTTGTTCCAAGGATGTTCCTCGGAGCTGAAGTTGCCTTCATTCTTTGCTACTTTTGTGAACAATTTGAAGAATGGTCGGCACCGGTCCCCGTACCTAGAGATGAACTTGCTAAGGGCCGTGATTCCCCCAGTATGCCTTTGCACATCCTTGGTCATCGTGGGAGTTCGGAATGCTAGTAGGCCCTTAACCTTTTTTGGGTTGGCATCGATACCTCTCTCATATACCATGAACTTGATGAATTTCCTAGTCGTCACCCCGTACACACATTTCTTGGGGTTAAGACAGATCTTAAATTTTTGAAGTTGGTGGAATGTTTCCTCCAAGTCTACGATATGACTGCTAAGCTGTTTGCTTTTGACTGTCATATCTACATATACTTCTACATTTCTCCTAATTTGGGAGTTGAGTACCATGTTCATCAGTCTTTGGTAGGTTGCTCCTGCATTTTTAAGACCGAAGGGCATTCTTACATAGTAGTAGGTACCGACCTCGGTTATCAAGGTGGTTTTTTCCTCATCTTTGGGATTCATCTGAATTTTGTGATACCTGTTGAAGCCATCGAGGAAGCTAAGTAGACTATCTTCGGTAGTCAAGTCTACCAATTGGTCTATTATGGCAGAGGGTATGAGTCATTCGGGTAGGCATCATTTTTGTTTTGGAAGTCGATACACATCCGGAGCTTATCACTCCCTTTCTTAATGGCAACAACGATGTTCCTGAGCCACTCGGGGTACTTGACCTCCCTTATTATGCTCTCATCTGTTAATCATTGGACTTCGGTTTTAACTATGTTGTTCTTATACACCAAGAGGCTATGTTTTTTCTGCCAAACTAGCTTCACCTGCAGACGCACTTTAAGACAATGTTGGATTATACTCGGGTCCAGCCAGGCATATCTCTCGTAGAGTAGGCAAATAGTTCTTTGTTTATTAATAAAAGGGATAGAATCTTTTCCTTGTCACCTTCGGCCAGTTCTTTCCCAACTCGGGTACTTCAGCCTGGGACAAGCTCTACATCCTCCCCTTGCCTCTTCTTTAGCCATGGCTTTTTCTTCCGAAGTCTGTGCGTAAACTTTCATTGAGCTCTGTCTTGCCTTCATGAAAACTTTCCTTACTTTGGCCAAATCAATGAATATTTTCGCGTCCCCCTCCTTTGTGCTGAAGGTGACTGTTAGGTACTTCACGTCTAGATGAACGTGAAGATTTCCTTATGTCTACCTTCTGAGGATGGTGTTGTACGAAGTAGGAACATCTATGACAATGAACCTCGTCATTGTGGAGCCAAAGAGCTCTTTCTTGTCCTGGACCGAAGTTCCCCTTAGCATCAAGGCCAGATCAATCTACCCGAGCATAGGGAGTTTGGAGGGACCTACGCCGAAGGTAGGGGAGGTGATAGGTTTAAGATCACCCTTGGAGATGCCCAAATTTGGAAACAAGTGGGAGAACAAAACGTTGACATTTGAGCTATCGTTGATGAGCACTCTTTTGATGTCCCAACTCCCTATCCTTGCCATGATTAGGAGAAGGTCATCATGAGGGAACTTCACGCTGGACCCATCTTTCCAAACAAGCTTGTTCACTTGGTTTCTGAACTCCATCATTGATATTTCTCGGGCTTTCCTTTTCCTCTTAGCTGAGTGTATCCCAGTGGTGATTGTTTGGATTACTCCCGCCGGAGGTGGTGGGTGCTTTCTGGGACTTTGGTTGTGATGTCGGTCGAAGTCGTAGTCCTCATCTTCTCATTTCCTTTCTTCTTCCCTTCCTCTTTTTGGGAACAACATCCATAGGTAGCGCCTGAGCTGCCCCTGCTTCGTTAAAGATTCAATGTACTTTCTCAGCTAGAAGCAATCCTCGGTATCGTGCCCGTGGTCCCGGTGAAACTAACAGAACTTCTTCATGTTCTTTTTGTTTTCTGAGGACATGGCCTTCAGACATTGGATAGCGGTTCCTTTTCTTTCCATAGCCATGAGAATGTTTATCCTTGTAGTGTTCAAGGGAATGAAAGACATCGGTTTCTTCCCCCTTGGTTTCCGAGGTCTACCCCACCCACGGTTGGGTACTGAGGTTGGTGACTCGGACCCTTGGAGTGATTGTGATCAGACTTTGACCCTCCCATCCTTAGTTCTTTAGCTATCATGTGCTATTCCATCGTCCCGTAGAATTCTCCGAGGGTGTCAGGGGGATCCTTGGAGAACTTGTAGAAGATTTTTGAATCTCTCTAAAGTCCCTTAATCATGGCGAGGATGTGGATTTTGGGGCGAAAATCGGGGACACTGAGGGCTTTGTGGTTAAACCTCTCGACATAGTCCCAAATGGTCTCCCCATTCTTTTGGGCTATATCAAACGTTTGGATGGGCATCTTTGCCATCGGTCTACTTCCAATGAACTGCTGGGTGAATTCAACGGATAACTCCTAGAAGCCCATTACGGCTCATAGAGCCAGGAAGTTATACCACGCAATTGCCGGCCTTGAAAAGGTGTCTTCGAAGTATTTATAGAGGGTGGCATCATCAGCACCATGCAACACCATGCTGCACCTATACTTCATTGGCTGAGCTTGGGGATCACTGCACCCATCACATGTTTCCAAGCGTGGTACTCGGAAGTCACTTGGCATAGGTGGCTCTACCACTGCACGAATGAAGGTTGACTATTCTCCAGTGAAGGTCTCCGACAACCTTGAACAAATAGGCTTTCGGGAGATCTACCTTTCTACCTTTTCCAACCTCTCTAGGACTTTCTCCATGAGGGTGGTAGTGCTGTCTTCTACTCGTTACCTGGTGGTTGCTGGCAACGAAGAGCAACATCTCCTTTTTGGAGAGTAACTCTGTCGGCGGGGGGATTGGCACTTCCCATTCAAGTATGGACTTCACCGGTGGGAAGTTTTGGGTTGCTTTGATGCCACTTCTTTAGCATGACATCCTCTGTTACCCACTCTAGGGTAGTCCAATTATGGTGCCAAAACTGTGTATTTAAACTCCTAGGTTTGGTGTGTCCTATAGGTCATCAGAACAACACCCCTAATGTACATACTCAAGTGGCCCTCTTAAGCAATATGTAAATACATGCATATTGGTCCAACCATAACACACATATTTACATTTATGCACACTATGGAAGCTAAGAAGGAAAACACTAGCACAAGTCATAGTTTTGGCTTCCACACATTAGGCAATCTTGTTAAGTCCTAGTGACCAGCCACTACACCTGTAACTTCCACTGATAAATTGTATCATTCTAGCCATGTACCCCCTATTTTATTTGCTCCATTATAAAGTAGAGACTTATAGAAAACCAAGGAATTTTGTTTTATATCAATAGCCCAACTATGGACCAAGTTATGGATTTTTTAAGTTGGTTACAAAATTTTGACCAAATGAACAATAACTTAGCCAACTTTTCAAAGTCATATCTTTGGCTAAAGGGCTCCATATTCAGAAACTCTAAAATTCAGTTCAACCTCTAGATGTTCTCTAGATGTGTCAAAATTTCGTTCCAATATTCCCTCCACACAGGGAGATATAGAACTTTAAGTGCAGAGTCAAAATTCTGGTCACTTTATGACCATTTTTCCCATACAAAATTTCATAAGTGTGCAAACACTTCATTCACAAGGGGAAAACACTCCAAAGATATCCCATATATGTCCATTACACATAGGAATTACATTCCCTTGCTTTTAACAACTTTATGTGGCTAAAACAGAATTTACAAGTAAGCAGCCCATTATTCACACTTAGGCAGCTTTGCACCACATCACATACATAGCCAAATCATTGCTCAAATGTTCACATACTTGTGTCATTTTACATACACTACATGTACATGCATACATGCACTAAAATATGGTCTTAACTCAGCTAAATATGCACCCTAGGTTACATGAGATCCTAAGACACAATGGACTCTAGAAATAGGATGCTGGACAGCTGCTGCATAACAAAATAAGTACAACCATTAAAAATACCAACTGTGCTCCTAAAATCACCAAAATTTCCATATCATAACTAGACATATGTAAGTTCTTGTACCTAAAATTTCAGATCAAAACTCAAACAAAAATTGTCAGTTTTAATGTGATCTTTCAGCTGGACCTAAAATGAAAGAATTTAGGGGAGTAAGTTTCATTGAGAAACTTAGTAAGGGTAACAGTTGGTTTCAATAGGCAATGTGGCCATCATCAAAACCTGCACTCAAAGACACTAAAACACAAAAACCACAATACATATATAAAATATATAGAAGCCAAATGCAGTAGCCATTCACAACCAACAAACACATGAAATGCAGCAGCAAGAATAACCATAGGTTAGTCCATAAAACACATAATAAACATAACGAAATCACTATGGTAGCCATCCTCAAGCTAATGCTTGGCCTTAGGAGGATTTTAATAGTAGTTAGTACTAACTTTTGGGCTCTAGATATCCAGAAATTCGCTGCCATCACTGTGCACTTCACACTAGGTCACAAAACCTTCAATAAGTGCACTCCCCTCACTAAGCTTGGTTCATCAAGCTCATGGCTCTCTTCCAAGCTTAGCCCTAGTTCCATGGATGTTTGAAAATTGTAGAAAATAGTTCATGAGAGCAAGAGAACCCTTACCAAAGTGGGTAAGCCAAAAATCAAGCTTGATCCTTGAAGTATCCAAGCAATAGCTCTAGTTTGCTTCCAATTGCTTCCTTTTGCCTTCAATTTCAATCAATTGCAAGTTTGAAGGTGTGGTGGCTATGGAGGAAGTGTGGCTATGTTCTTGGGCTGGAGGAGGACTAAAATGATGGAGGGATAAGTGATTTGGCCACTTAAATGGCCTTAAATGAGCTTAAGGGCACACAACACACTTAACAAGCTTAACCTTGCTGTATGTCATTTTCCTTCTCACTAATTATGGTTTCTTTGTCTTAAAATCATTGGTACACATGTGCCCAAAATTTTTTACTAATTATCAAGTCTTGGCTGCCTCCCCCAGGGTGGGATAACCCACAATTCCACCCTTAGGCTTAAGTCAAAAGCTTGAACATCTTAAGGTTTACACTAGGACATTTAGGTCCTTATTGCCTTTAGTGTTTCCTTTTTCCAAACTCGTCTTCCATGAGCAATTTGGTCCTCCAATAGCACTTTCATACCATTCACATCCTTCCCATAACTCTCCAAGTCTCTTTCTTGAGATTTTTGCAATTAAGTACCCGAATTTCCAAAACCTTACAAAAAAGTCCATAGGTTGCTTAACAAACAAGCAATCCTTAAGGCTTTTCTTGGGGGCCAAGTTACCAACATGGAACACTTTTAAGGAGGTGTTGATCATGCCTTTTACCCCCATACTTCAATCACTATGATGAAAATTACACAATATAATGGTTTTTTGCCATTATGACAAACTTGTAATTCTCCCATTTTGTGAGGTGGTAACATCCTCTGGGGGGTTCTGGGGGGTATGTTCTCCATTATGGACTCGTCATGGAAATACCCACTTCCTGAACTCCAGTGTGGTGACTTAGGACTTTTCTCCCTGCGGGTAGCTGGGGAAGACGCCCTTACCCCCGAGGGTCGCTGAGACCACCTTCGGTCAAGCTGTTGGGTCATCTCAGCCACAATAGAGCGTTGAAAGTCTCGCAAAAAGCTCATCATGACTATTAGAGGACACTCATCCTCAGGCAATAAAGCCTCTGCTATAGGTTGTTCAGTCGTCGTTTGAGCTTCCGGCGTGCACGGGGACCTCGAGAGTCCCTTGTCCGTAGAACATCGGGTCTCAATGATGAATTTTGATGTAAAAAGAATTCCATGGTTTGCTTTAAGCCTCTACTTGATAATGGAGCAAATAAAATAAGGGGTTACATGCCTAGAGTGATACAGTTTATTAGTGGAAGTTATAGGTGCAATGGCTTGTGATTATAACTTAACAAAATTGACTATTGTGTGGTGGCCAAGATAAAGACTTGTGATAGTGTTTTCATTCTTTACTGCCATGCTGTGCATGAAATGTGAATGTATGTGTGATGGTTGGATTAATATGCTTGTATTTATATAGTGCTCAAGAGGGCCATATGGGTATGCACACTAAGGGTAGTGTTCTGATGACCTACAAAACATTACCAATCCTGGGAGTCTAAATGCACAGAGTTGGCACCATAATCGGATTACCCTGGAGTGGGCAACAAAGGAGATTAGGATGGGAGGGTAGAAGATAGACCATCGGTACTTTGAAGGTCAGGGTCACCAACCTTGGTTCCATAGTCACCGACCTCAGAAATCCAGAAGCAAGAGGCCAATAACGTTCACCCCTTTGAACACCATGAGGCTGAATATTTTGATGGCCTTGGAAAGATAGGGAAAATCAATACAATGGCTGAAGCCCATGACTTCAGAAAATAAGAAAAAAATGAAAAAAAACTACCAATTTCAGTGAGACCATGTCCATGACACAGAAGAATATTTTCAACTAAGGAAATACATTCAAGCCCTCATCAAACAAGGCCAACTTCGGAAGTATTTGAGAGTACCCTTGCCCAAACATAGGGGTAAAAGAGAGGATGAGCAGAAGGGAGAAGATGAGGAGTATGATTTGGGTAGATGTCGGACAAACTGAAGCCCCTAAAAATAGCCACCACCTTTAGTGGGGCCAATTTAGACAATTACAACAGGAATACCGAGGGTTTATGGTGAAGTTTCCATATGATGATCCTTTACTAATCATGGCTAGGATCGGAAACTAGGATGTTAAGAGAGTACTTTTAGATGATGGATAAAACACTGATGTTCTTTTTCCCCATATGCTACCAAGCTTGGGTATTACCAAGAGTGAGCTCAAACCAATGACTTTACCCATGTTCGGGGTTGGACCAGCTGAACTCCTCGTGTTGGGATAGATTGACCTCTCACATATGTTGAAAAGTACTTTGGTGAGGATGGGAGAGGAGCTCTTTGCTTCCACTATGACAAGGTTTGTAGTCATAGATGTCCCATCATCTTACAACGCCCTTATTGACAGACAGATGCAGGGCAACCTTCACCTCCACATTGACATAAAGTTCCTGACTACCATGTTCAAGGCAAAAGAAGGAGATGCCGAAATATACATCGATCAAGCTGAGGCTAGCAAGGTGTTTGTCAAGACAAGACAGAATCTTGGCAAAGTCAACCTACAGAGTTTAAGGAAGGAGAGCATAGTAGCCGAAGATGATATAGAAAAGGAAAAGGGTGATATTGAGAAAGTATAAACTGAGGATATAGAGTTAGTTATTAACCGTAGTACCCGAATTGTGAAAAAATTGGCCGAAGCAGAAAAAGAAAGACTTGTATCCCTTTTATCAATGAACAAAGATCTATTTGCTTACTCCCCAAAGGATATGCCCAAAATAAATCTAGACATAATCTAGCATAGTCTTAAAGTACGTCCCGAGGCAAGGCCTGTTCCGTAGAAAAATGTAGCATCTTGGCACATAAGAACCACTTCATCAAAAAAGAAATTCAATGACTAATGGAAGCTGACATAATAAAAGAAGGTGAATACCCTGACTGGCTCAGCAACATCATCGTTGCTGCCAAGGAAGGGAGTGATAAAATCTGAATGTGCATCGACTTCTAAGAAATCAATATTGCTTGTCCCAACAACTTGTATCCTCTACCTTCAATAGACCAACTAACAGATTCCACTGCCAAATATGGGCTATTGAGTTTCTTTGACGCATTCAGTGGGTGCTTCCAAATTCGGATGAATCCTGAAGACAAGGAAAAACCTACATTCATTACCGATGTTGGGGCATAATGTTATGTTAGAATGCCCTTCGGCCTCAAATATGCAGGAGCCACATATCAGATGGTAATGAACAAGGTGTTCAACTACTAGATTGTGAGAAATATGGAAGTATATGTCGACAATATGATAGTTAAAAGCAAAGCACCCAATGATCATATCGAAAGACTTACAAGAAACCTTCCAACAACTTTGGAAATTTGGAATCCGTCTTAACTGCAAAAGGTGCGTATTTGGAGTAACAGTTGGCAAATTCCTTGGCTTTATGGTGTCTGAGAGAGGCATAGATGCCAATCTAGAAAAAGTCAAGACCTTGCTTGAATTTCAAACTCCCACAACCACCAAGGACATGCAAAAGCTTACTAGAAGAATAACGGCACTTAGTAGATTCATTTCCAGAGACAGGGATTGATGCCAACCCTTTTGCAAGGTGTTCACCAAGGTAGCCAAAAGTGACAATAGTCTTAGCATCGAAGAACACCCTTAGAACGAAGAATGTCAAAAGGCTTGGGATGAACTTAAGAATTACATATCCTACCTACTGACACTTCGATAACCTAGGGAAGGAGAATTCTACATCCTTTAACTCACTATCAGCAAAGAAGCCATGAGTTTGGTGCTTGTTAGGGAGGAAGGAGGAAAATAATGGCCGATATATTATGTTAGAACTCCTTGTATGAAGCCAAAGTAAGATATCTGATGCTGTAAAAAGAAATATATGCATTAGTCTTAGCAAGTAGAAGACTTCAGCCCTATTTCCAAGGACACTCCATCACGGTGTAAAGCAATCTACCTCTTTAGGATATCTCAAAGAAGGTAGATCTTTTGGGTCGATTGTCAAAGTGGTGCATTAAGCTCGGCAGGTATGATATCGTGTATGAGCCAAGGAAGGCAATAAAAGCTCAAGCCTTAGCTAATTTTATTGTCGAATTACCCAAGACCAAGGGTATGTCAAGTAACCTTGGAGATGAGCAACCTGAATGGGAGCTCTTTGTAGATGGCACTTCAAGATCAGAATACCAGGGTGCCGGAGTAATACTCCGAGGCCTCGAAGGCATTGAAGCATCAAAGGCTATCAAATTCAGATTCCATGCCACTAATAATATTGCCGAATACAAAGCACTCATAGCAAGCTTATGATTAGGAAAGAGGGTTGGCATAAAAAATTTGAAGGATTACAGTGATTTGCAACAAGTGGTTCAGCAGACGACAGGGGAATACTAGGCCAAGGACCCTAACTTGGCAAAATACCATGACCTCATCAAAAAGATAATCCAAGAATTTTATAAGGTATAAAGAGAAAAGTTACATAAAAAACACAACATGGAAGTAGATATATTGTGTAAGTAAAAAAAAGTCCACCGAAGTACTTGGTTATCCAAGAATAGCCATAATGGCACTGTCGACCACAAAAAAATGGTGGAAGGATCCTATAAGGGAATTCCTGAGAAGTTCCCTCTTACCTGAAGACCTTCAGGAAGCTGTGAAGGTACAAAGCCAGTCCAAAAGGTACTTCATGATTGGGGACGAGTTGTATCAACAAGGGTAGTCAAATCCCATGCAAAAGTGCATCTGTCAAGATGACACCGAAGTAGCCCTGAAGGAAGGCGATGAAGGAATATGTTGATTTCACATTGGGACAGATGCTCTTGCTAGAGTACTAGTTTGGCAAGGATATTTCTGGCCTACCAAAAGGAAGGATGCTCAACAGTTTGTCAAATGATACATCAAGTGTGAACAACATGCACCCATCCAAAGGGCACCTTCGGAAGCAATAACTGTGGCAAACTACCTGATGCCCAGCGGCATCTTCGTCTAATGACATGCAGGCCTACAGGGAGAACTTCTGGTGTGAAGATGTCTAAAACACTTAGAAGAACAAGGGTTAGGAGCTCCCCAGAGTGTGTTACCAGGGGAGGAGCCTCCGACGCCCAAGTCAGTATTTGTTAGAGTAGTAGTAGTAAGGAATAGAAAGTGAGAAAAATAGCAAGAGTTCTATGTCCTGTGCTTACGAAGGTCCTTCCTATGTATTTATAGGACGCTAGAGGGACGAGGCCATTTAATATAGCTTGCTCAGACCATGACACATGTTCGGTCAGATTCGATCTGTACGTTCGGAGATAGGTACCTCAAGCTGGTCGTAGGCTTTCCAACCAGACGGCAAGGGCATGTGCAAGTTCTCTTTGTCAGAGGCTCCTTAACCATTTTTGTCGTCTCTCCATGAGACCCCTTCGGGCAGAGATTTTCCCCGAGGGCTATTGGGGAAGGCCCTTCGACAGAGTGGGTCACCTTCAGGAGATGTTTTCTTTTGCCGTGGATGGTGGATCAATATTCCCGAGGTTGGTAGGTTTGTAGATTCGAGGGTGGTGAAAGACACCTTTTCCCGAAGTTGGTTATGTTGCCTTGCCGAGGATGGTGTATGAATGTTCCCCTGAGGTCAGGGCTGGGCTCTCACCAAGGGTGGTTTTGGCTATAAGGCAATGTTCCCTCTGAGGACAGTGAGGGCGCCCCTTCTCCAAAGTTGGTTGCACATACTTATCGAGGGTAGTGCTCAAGAAGCCAACTGGGAGTTCTTTAAAGGTAATCGCACTTTAGCTATCACTAACCTTGCCCCTTCATCATATGGGGAATTGACCTTATTGGTCCTCTCCTAATGGCTTCAGGAGGAGTCAAGTTCTATTTCATTGAAGTGGACTACTTTACAAAGTGGATTAAGGCAGAACCATTGGCAACAATCTCGATGAAAGACATTCAGAAGTTTGTGTAGAAAAACATCATCTATAGATTTGGTTGTCCAAGGGTGATAGTAGTGGATAATGGTTCCAAATTTATCGACAAGGAGTTCTAGGGATTCGCCACCAACCTTGGGGTGAAATTGCACTTCGTCACAGTTGCCCATCCTTAAAGAAATGGGCAAGTTGAAGTGTCCAATATGACAATAAAAGATGGTCTGAAGAATAGGCTAAATGTAGCCAAAGGAAAGTGGCCTGGTGAACTATCAAGCATGCTATGGAGTTATCGAACAATTCCTTGAAGAGCCACTGGGGAAACCCATTTTTCACTCATGTTCGGCATAGAGGCTCTTATCGCTATCACGGTTATAAATCCTTCCATAAGAATACAAGTATTTGACAAAGAACGGAGCAACCTTAGCTTAAGAGCCAAACTTGGCGCGGTTGATGAACATAGGGAGATGGCCGAACCTAGAAGAAAAGCTTTCTAGAAAAGAGTAGCCATTACCACAAACTTGAAGGTCAAACATAGATGAATCAACATAGGGGACCTAGTTCTTCAAAAATCTGAGTTTGAAGCTCAAAAACCATGTCATGGTGTACTTCAGAAAAACTACGAAGGACCTTATGTGGTCATAGATGAAGTTTGGCCTGGAGTCTACAAACTCAAAAATGCCAAAGGAGAAGAATTGTGTTGTGCAGCAGCTATCCAGCATCTTATTTTTAATGGTGGTACTTATTGTGTTGTGCAGCAGCTATCCAGCATCTTATTCTTGAGCCCATTGTGTCTCAGGCATTCCTGTAACTTAAGGTGTGTATTTAGCTGAGTTAAGGCCATTATGTAGTCAATGTGTGCATGTACATGTAGTGTATGTAAGATGATACATGTATGTGAACATTTGAGTAATGTTTTGGCTATGTGAGTGATGTGGTGCAAAGTTGCCTAAGTGTGAATGATAGGCTGCATACTTGTAAATTCTATTTTGGCCACATAAATTTGCTAGATGCAAGAGCATGTCATTCCTATGTGTAATGGACATATATGGGATAGCCTTGGAGGGTTTTTCCCTTGTCAATGAAGCGTTTGCACACTTGTGAAATTTTGAATGGGCAAAATGGTTATAAAGTGACTAGAATTTTGACTCTACACTTAAAGTTCTATATATCCCTATGTAGAAGGAATCTTGGTATGAAATTTTGACCAGATCTAGATAAGACCCATAGTTTGAATTGGAATTTAGAATTTCTAAATTTGAAGCTCTGTAGCCAAAGATATGATGTTGTAAAATTGGCTAAGTTACTGTTCATTTGGTCAGAATTTTGTAACCAGCTTAAAAAATTCATAACTTGGCCCATAGATGGGCTATTGATGTAAAACAAAATTCCTTGAATTGATGTAAGCCTCCAATTGATAATGGAGAAAAGAAAACAAGGGGGTACATGGCTATAATGATATAATTTATTAGTGGAAGTTACAGGTGCAGTGGTTGGTCACTAGAACTTAACAAGATTGCCTAATGTGTGGTAGCCAAGATTAAGAATTGTGCTAGTGTTTTCATTCTTTGCTACCATGGTGTGCATGAAATGTGAATATTGTTAGTATTGTGCCCAAAAGCCAATCATGAGATGATTGTATTTTTGCACATTGAGTCATGATATTTTATTAAGGCATTAATCCAGCAATTATGTTTGTTGTTTTGTTTCTGTGTAACTTCACAAACATAATTGTAACCCTAGAATAATGATATTCTTAAACTTCCCTGGTCTAGTATTATTGTGGAGTGGGTTGCAATAATACATCACGACTAGCATATGTGGAGACTAATACGAGATATGTAGTCTACATATGGGTACAAGTTGGAGAACTTGTGTACTGGACCGACCCACCATGAGAACACTACATGGATCGTTATATGAGTGTCATAAGTGATTCTCATAGTGATCATGGTATATGTAGTCCTTTGACCTAAGATCATCAAGGTTCCCTACATCTGAGTCACATACTTTGATAGTTTCCTTTGTTGCTCGTAACTGAGTGAACTTGAAGGAGGTCATTGGGTATGTCACATATCATGCAGAGGGATTTGTATGATCAAGATGGGATTTGTCCCTCTTATGTAACGGGAGTGATATCTTCAGGCCCCTTGATAGAGTGAGACTTAGAAAATGCATGGCCATGCTCAGATGAGTTGATATACGATATCAATGTCATCAGTTTAAGTTGGTCTACTCGGTAATCAAGAAACCAAAGATTGGGCTATACGAGAATGACACATTCCATGTCTCGTGCTTAGTCTTGATATCTTGGACAAAGGGACAATGGGATATATCGATGATGATCATAAAGGTTTAGTCGAATCATTGACAATCTTGTCACTTGGGTAGCAATGATGTGTTGCTAGACACCGCTCATTGCTTATGATCATAAATGTGATTTATGATCATTGCGAACGTGATAAGAGCCTATTGGGTCACACACATAGAGCTATTTGGATCATTAGAGTGCATGGGCTAATTATTTGGGTTATAGTTTCACTTTAATTTCATACTAATAATGGGCCAAGGAGTTGAGCCATTATTAAGCCTGAAATTAAATCCTAATTAGATTAGGGCTTTGAAACCCATTAGGCCTGGAAGTTGAGTCTCACTATAAATACAACTTTTAAGTGAGAAATTCGTAGGTCTCCTTGCCCCAGCCTCCCAAAAGGACAGCCGCCCTCTTCTCTTGCAATTCCTTGGAGGACGCAAGCTAGCACTGCGAGCGCAAGAGAAACGCATCTGCCGGGACATGGTGGAAGCGTGGTGATCCCGAGAGGCTCGTGTGGATACCATAGAGAGCCTGAACACGTCAACTGTTCAGGTTTTGTGATTTGACTCTATAGTTGAGTGAGAGATCTCAACCGAAAATTAGGTATGAAATTTTTGAACACCCGGTTTACCCCATTTCACTTGGATCCTGGAGGGTTTACATACTCCCCAAGAGGGCCATTTGGGTATGCACACTAAGGGTAGTGTTCTGATGGCCTACAAAACATTACCAATCCTGGGAGTCTAAATGCACAATTTTGGCACCATAATTGGACTAACCCAGAGTGGGTATGCATGTGTTTACATACTGCCCAAGAGGGCCACTTGGGTATGCACACTGTGGGTAGTGTTCTGATGGCCTACAAAACATTACCAATCCTGGGAGTCTAAATGCACAATTTTGGCACCATAATTGGACTACCCCAGAGTGGATAACATTTGGTGCCCTTAATCCAGAGTTATAGCATATCAAAATTGGCTGATTTTGCTAAGCACTGTTTATATGGTCCTTTCTACCCGGTTAAGTATAAAACCCATATTTGTAAACTTAGATGGATTTAATGTCTCAAACCTATTTCCCTATGAAGGTTTAATAGGGTATTAAATTAAAACTTTTAGGACAAAGGAGAACATGTGTAGAATTTGAGTTGGACACGGTGTGAATGTTTGGAGACATGAAATGCGCACCAATAGCATCATGTATGCATATGATTGTACATGCACTTGGGGACTTTACTGAAATTCCATATTGGCTAGGAATAAAGGATTTCACTGTCATCATTACTTCCAGAGGAAATTGTTTGTGAATATGTGTGTGATGGATGGACTAAAGTACACATGTTTGCATAATGACCAACAAGGCCACTTGGGTAAATATAGTGTGCATGTTATGCTTGGGCTGCAGGACATGGACTACCTGGGGCTTGAGCTCACTAAATTTAATCACTATATAGAAGCACTCAGATTAGTAACAAAGAGCATTTGTTACCACCTTCACAAAATGGGAAAATTACAACATAAGGACCTAAACTTGTATGCTTTAATTTTCACCATAGTGTATAAATTGTGAATTGTAAAGTATGCAATGCACATTCCTCTAAGTGGCACAAACAATGATAATTTGGTCCTTGAGAAGGCATTGGCATATTGTCTAATTTTCAGGTAACTTATGGACTAAATTGTAAGGTTACAAAACTTGGGTACTCAATTGCATAAAATTTGAAAAATGGCTATGGAAAGGACTTGGATGGAATTGTGATGAAAGGACATGGATGGAATTATGAAGAAAGGAATTGTATGGAATAATGAAGAAAGGACATGGATGGAATTAAGGATATTGTTGGAGACCAAAGTTCTTTAGGAGGCAAAGTTAGTCATTTAATGCTTAAGGACACTTAAGGGCTTAAGTGTCCCAAACTTTTCTAAAGGTGGAAATGACCCTTGACCAAGGGTAAAATAGGTCAAAAACTTTCATTTTCCCATCCCAAATGACCGGTAAAAATGTTGTCCAAGTGTGGCCTAAAGTTTGCAAATTTTGCAAACATGCCATTACTAAAGACCAAGATAGAAATAAAGCTAGAAAAAAATAATTTCCTCCTCATTTTCTTCCAAAAATTCAGCTTCCACCTGCTAGGGTTCTTCCTTGAACTCCTCCACATCCCTTCATAGCCACCTTACTTCAAACAATCAAGAGAAGGCAAGAGAAGGGAAGAGAAGACAACCAAAGCATCAAGGAAGACCATAAACGATATTTTTTGGGTTTATCTAAGGTTTATTGGATTTCTAGCAAAAGGTAAGGAGTTCTCTTGCTCTCATGGGATGCTTATTGTATTTTCAAGTATCCATGGAGTTAGGGCTAAGCTTGGAAGAGAGCCATGAGCTTGATGAACCAACCTTAGTAAGGGGAGTGCACTTAGCAAAGGTTTTGTCACCAAGTGTGAAGTGCATAATGATGGCAGCAAATTTAAGGCTTTCTGGAGCCCAAAGTTAGTACTAACTAGTGTTAAAAATCTCCTAAGGCCAATCTTATGCTTGAATATGGCTGCTATAGTGATCTACTCATGTTTATTACATGTTTTATAGACTAACCAATGAATGTTGTTGCTGCCGCATACATGTGTTTGTTGTTTGTGTTTGATTGCTGCATTTGGATGCTCTATATTGGATATCTACAATTTGTTTTCTTGTGTTTTAGTGTCTTTGGATGCAGGTGATTACTAAAGGTTATATTACCTTAGTGTTAAAGTGTTCTCCTTACTAAGTTTCTCCATGAAACTCACCTCCCCTCAAATCTGCCCATTTCAGGTCCAGCAGAAAGATCACATTGAAACTGACATTTTTCATTTGATTTTTGATCTAAAATTTTAGTTACATAAAATTCCATGTGTCTGGTTATGATCTGGAAGGGTTGGTGATTTTAGGGGCACATTTGGTATTTTTAGTGATGGTGCATATTATGTTACGCAGATGCTGTCCAGCATTCTGTTTTTTAGTGCATTGTGTCTCATGCATCTCCTGTGACTTGGATGCATGCATTTAGCTGAGTTAAGGCCATGATTAGTGCATGGATCCATATACATATAAGGCATGTAAATTTGGAACAAGTATGAAAACATTTGGGGATGGTTTTGCTATGTATGTTAAGGTGGTGCACAAGCTGTCTAAGTGTGAATGATAGGCTGCTTGTTTGTAAATTCTGTTTTGACCACATAAATTTGCTATATGTAAGAGCATGTAATTGCTATGCATATTTCACATATATGGGATAACCTTGGAGGGCTTATCGCTTGTGAATGAATTGTTTGCACACTTATGAAATTTTGTATGGGCATAATGCTCATAAAGTGGATAGAATTTTGACCCTGCACTCAAAGTTCTATATCTCCCTGTGTAGGGTGAATCTTGGTATGAAATTTTGCCAACAAGTAGAGTACATCCACATGTTTAACTGTGATTAAAATTCCCACATTTGGATGCATGTAGACAAAGTTATGATGTTGCAAATTTGGCTAATTTACTGTCCATTTTGTCAGAATTTTGTGACCAACTTAAAAAATCCATAACTTGGTCCATAGGTAGGCTATTGATGTAAAACCAAATTCCTTGGTTTCGTATAAGTTTCTAATTGATAATGGAGCAAATAAAAAAGGGGGATACATTGCTATATTAATACATTTTTTTTATAGAAGTTCGGGTGCAGTGGCTAGAAACATGAACTTAAGAAGATTGCCTAATGTATGGTAGCCAAGATTAAGCCTTGTGCTAGTGTTTTTCTTCCTTACTGCTATGATGTGCATAAAATGAGAATATGTGTGCAATGGTTGGACCAATATGCATGTATTAACATAGTGCCCAAGAGGGCCACTTGGGTATGCACATTAAGGGTATTGTTCTGATGGCCTACAGGACATACCAATCTTGGGATTTTAAATGCACAATTTTGGCACCATAACTAGACTACCCCAGAGTGGGTAACAGCCTTGGCTAGATTAGCAACCAGATTTTCCTTCTTCTTTTGAAGGGCCTCCACTGATGAAGTTTGCTTTATTAACTTTGCCCCGAGGTCAGAAACCTTAGAAGAATAGCTTTCAAAGAGTTCTTGCTTGGACTCCGTAAGCTCATGGCTAAGTTTTGTCAGTCCTTCCTTGGTGATTTTATTGAGCTTGCCATACTTGAGGTAGGAGCTGGCAAAAACTTCCCTGGCCTTAGCATAATTCTCTTCTGAATAACTATGGATTGAAGTCTACTTTGTTAACCATGCTCGGAAGTAAGCTCCATTGGCAAGCATCTGTAAATCAGAAGAAAAAGCATTGAGAATGATACAAAAAACTTGGATAGAAAATTTTTCTAAGGACTAAGAGAAAAGGAGTACCTAAGTAGCAAGGATTTTTTTATTCGGACATGAGTCCGTCAGAGATTGAAAAGTCACATTCATCATAATGCCTCTAGCCATCCAGGGAACCATCTTCTGGCAATTTTCTGAGAACAAATCCATGTCCTTGGTAAAAGTCCAGAAGGGCTCCCTTGAAACTTTATCAAGGGGGATCTTTACATCCTCAACAGTCCACTCCTAAGAATGCTCAATCATCCAAGCAATCAGGGCTAACTCTTCTACAAGATCATGTTGAAGTTTCATTACCATGTTATCCCTTAGCCATTCATATTCAAAATCCAAAATTTAAAAAATACAAAAATTCATAGATGAAGGGAAAAAGGACAAACTTAGCAAAGGGACCTCAGGGACTCCACCCTTAGAATCACTTTGGTCAATGGCCTCGACAGGGAGCTCTTTCCCTTTTTGTCTTATTCTTTCCTTTGCTTATTCGGTAGAAATCATAGCCAAGGAAGTCCTCAATATCTCAGTGGCCGAAGAAAGGCTAAAAAGGATAGAAAGAATAGCCACCTCAGGCAAAGGATTGACAACTTCAGTCATGAATTTGGGCGGAGGGGAAACGCTGTCCCCCTTGGACTTTTTCTGTTTTCCCTCCCCTGAAGGCTACCCCTTCTTTCGCTATGGGGCCTTATTCTTTTGTTCCCCTTTCTCAGCTTGGCCAAGGAAGAGGCTTTCATAAAAGGTAGCCGACTTGTCAACCATTTTTTCAAAGTAAAAAATATCAGTGTAAGTACAAGAATTCACTAAGTAACACTTGAAAAGTAACTTACTTTCTACAAGGGCAACATAAGGCAGTTCACCCTGAAGAAGCAGGACCAGCCAGGCCTTCATTCCATCTATCGCTGGCTTGGGCATATCCTTGTCAGTGAGATCTACCTTGGTGATCTCAAGCTCTTGAAGGACCTCATTAGTCATTAAGCTCCATCTATTTGGGAATAGGTAGAGTGGTCATGAAAGTGCCTGATCCTACCAGTCAGCTGCTACTTGAATACAACTCTCAAACTCCTCAAACTAGGACTTTGGTTCGAGGATTGGCAACTTGGACAGGTCCATCACGTTAATCGACAAGGTCCCGAAAGATCCTTCCACTTTTCATCTATCTCCATGAAGAAGTATTTCTTCTTCCACACTCGCGAACTATCCTTGGTGCTGAAGATGAAGGTGAACTTCCTGCTACTCGACCCCTGAGGAAGTAAAAAATGAAACCCACCCTTTGGGATGGGGTGAAGTTTGTAGTGTTGCACAAAGAAGATAATATGGTGAATTGTTTTGAAAACTCCACACATACACAAAAAAGCTTTGAAATAGGAGTACAAGTTCGGGGGTGTTTGATTAATGGCTATGTCATGAAACTGGAAAAAATCAGACACCATATTTGGAGGGGTGTGGCAGAGACTTACTTTCAGTTGGGACCTGAATACATTTACCTCTTTCTCCTGAGGAAGGTAACTCAGCTCATAATGACCAAGGACCCTAACTTTGGCATAAGAGTGTAGGAAGAACTTGCTTTGCCACTTTTGCACCTTCTCTAGTGTGGTGCAACTCAAATGAGCATCAAGAGAGGAGCAACTCTCTTTGGTGACACCAAATTTGGTTATCTAAACCTTCATCCTAAGATCCTAAAGTACTAACTTTGGAAGGGAAAAGGAATGTAGAAGGAAAGGGTGACCTCGGAGAAGATACGCACCTATGAAACAATTGAAGAAACTCATGAGCCGCCGCAGAGTATCACCAAAAATTGCTCGACTGTAAAAACCACTGCCAAGAAAGGTAATAAACTTTTGAAAGAGAGAAAGGAAGCAAGGAACACAAATGAGAAGTGAGGAACTTCTTAGGCAGAGGGAGGAATATGTAGCTCAAAGGTGAGAAAATAAAAGGTTGCCATAATGACCCTTTGCATATGAAGAGATGTAACCGATGTAATGGATATGAAAACTGGCCATTGATCTAGCAACATGTGTCACCTAATGTGTAAGACAAGGGCACGCCTTTTTGGTTTGTCAAGTTTATGTAACGCATAAATCGTGATGACAGACGTATGCACTTTTGAAGATGAAATAATCTATGGAGATCATGTACTCTATAGATGGTAGGAAATAAGAATCCTAAGAGGGAAGAATAGCTCACCTCCATCAAAGGTGTAACTTTGCGAAGAAAAGAGTTTGGTTTGAAGTAACACATCTGCGCTAAAAGTGTAGCTTTGCCAAAATAGAATCTTAAAGTAAAAGTCAGCCTAAAGCATTCTGAGAGTATAACTTCACAAAAAACTTTGAACCTTTTTCCTTATTTCATAATCACCGAAGGAACAACCTTGGTAAATGAGGGGGCCTCAGTCCCTAGTTGTCTTCCATAAGCAATTTGGTCCTCCAATAGCACTTTCATACCATTCATATCCTTCTCATAAGTATCCAAATCTCTTTTGTGAAATTTTTTCAATTGAGTACCTAAATTTCTAAAATCTTACTAAAAGGTCCATAGGTTACTTCGCAAACAAGCAATTCTTAAGGGTTTTCTTGGGGGCAAAGTTACCAACTTGGAACACTTTTAAGAAAGTGTTGATCATTCCTTTTACCCTCCACACTTCAATCACTATGATGAGAATTACAAAATATAATGGTTTTTAACCATTATGTAGTACTTTATAATTCTCCCATTTTTGTGAGGTGGTAACACCTCTTCCTTGCTTCTAATTTTCATTTTAGTTTTTTTTCTATAACTTTGGCCAGGTACTCTTAGTTATGATACCCTCAAGAAATAGCTAGGAAGCTACATTAAGTGGAATTAACTTCAAGCAGAGGTAGGTGTCAAGCAGGTTATGCATGACGGCTAAAAATGTTGACAAATTCTTGGTCTTTATCTCCCATGGCCACTTAAGTTATTTAGATCATTAAATTAATTTGTTCAACTGACTTGGTGGCAAAATTTTAGCAACCACTTCATTGATTAATTTAACCATTTAAGTCAAAAAACTTTCACATACACTTAGGGACCCTTTAGGTGCACCCGAAAGCACCTTTAGTGTACCTAACAGTGCTCACCACTTTTCTTGTGTGTTCTTCAATCTTTTTGGCCTACATTGAACCCCTAAGCTTAATTTTAACATTAAGCATCAACCTTTCACAGTTTCCTTTATGGCACTTGGCTTTATAGCCTTCATATTTGCATGGGTGCACACAAGCATGTGCTAGAGAGCCACCTTGAGCCTTTCCATGGTTCACCCGAGTCCCAAAGGCTCTTAGCCAATTTTTCTTCAAATTTTAAATCAGCATTTCAAAATGTACATTAGCAGTCAATTTTAGCTTTTTCTGGTTCACAACGATAGCACTTTTCCTCTTGTTTCAATTATGTGCATGTAGGGCATTCTTGGGCACCCTATTGTGCACATGACCTAATATGCCTATTTGATTCACATATGTGACTTGTATCACTTATCTATACCTCTTATGTACATTTTATTTACATTTTAATCATAGCCCATGGCTAATATAAGTCACAAGCATGACACTCTCTCCCCCTTACAGAATTTGATCATCCAAATTCTCAAGTAGCTTAAGGAGTAACTCTATATATCTCTTGAGGATTTTACATTTAGTTTCCCATGCAGCCTCCTACTTAGAATGGTGAGTTCATTGAATTTTCATGATGCTTACTATCTACTCCTTAACTTTCTTACATCCCTAGATAGTACCTTTATAGGTTTTTCCAAATAGGTGAGGTTAGGGTTCATTAGTGATGCCTGGCGGCATCCTCATTGTATGACATGCTGGCCTGAGGGAAAGACTCTCAGTATGAGGGCACCTACAAGACTTTGAAGAACAAGGGTTAGAGACTTCCCGGAATGGGTTTTCGGGGGAAGAGCCTCTGACGCCCAAGTAACTACTTGCAAAAGTAAGAGTAGTAAAGAGTAGAAAGTGGGGGAATAGCCAGAGTTCTCTGTCATGTCCTTACCAAGGTCCTTCCTAAGTATTTATAGAAGGGCAAGGGGGGGGAGGCCATTTGACACAATTGGTTCAGATCATGACATATGTTCGGTTAGATGCGATCTATACCTTCGAAGAGAGGTATCTCCAGCTGGCCGTAGGCCGTTCTGTCCAAAGGGCAGGGGTGTGTGCAAGGTCTCTTTGTCAGAGGCTCCTTAACTATTTTTGTCATATCTTCACAAGACCCCTTCAGGGAATGAGACCCCTTTGGGGTATGAGGCTTCTTCGAGATAACAGGCCCCTTCGGCTAGATATTACCACCGAGGGCCATCAAGAAAGGTCCTTTGGCATAGTGGGGCACCTTCAGGAGACATTCTCCTTTGACTGAGGATGGGGAGTTACCTTTCTGAGGTTGGTAGGTTCATAAAACCCGAGGGGGGTGAAAGACATCCTTCCCCGAAGTTGGTCATGTGACCTTTCCAACGGTGGTGTAATTGTCCCCTGAGGTCGGTGCTAAGCCCTCTCCGAGGGTGGTGAGCGCCCATTTTCCCTGAGTTTGGTCACTTGTGTTTCCCAAGTGTGGTGCTCATCAAGCCAGTTTGGGAGACCTCCAAGGGTAATAGCCCTTCGACTATCACATGCCCCCCTCAAAAAACCGATGTTGTATCTTCGGTGCTTCAGCTTTTACGAGCGTATCATGGAACTCTTAGGGGGTGACAGTCGTCTCAGTTAGTATGACTAGACCTTTGACCAAGGTTACCTTCTTCGAAAGAGGGCACCTCTGTGGTTCAAGATGTCTCTCCTATCCGAGGTAGTTCCTTCGGCATTAAGTGGTGCTCCTCGCTTTTTGGCCGAGGTTTTGATGTTCCTGAAGTTGTTCCTTCGGACCGAAGTGCATATTTCCCTTCTGAGTTTTCTGTTGCCTACTAGTGAATTGTCACATCTTTTGACCAGATAGACGCATCACTTCGGGCTAGGCTTGCATAGGTCTGCTAGCTGGCAAAAGGCATGCCCTTTTTGCTTACGTTAGGTGACACGAGTCACCAAGTGACTAGCATTTAGTTACGTCCATTACATCAGTTACATCCCTTCGCTTGTGAAGGGTCGTTATGGCAACGCTTCGCTTGCCTCCTTCAGTCTATATAAACCCTCCCCCCTCCAAAGTCCTCCACACTCTCATTTTTCATTGCCTTTGCTATCTATTTTTCTCTGCCTTTTCACCTTCTCTTTGGCAGTGGTGCTAGCGGCAGAATGATTTCCAGGAACACTTGCGGCGGTCTTTCGAAGTTCCTATGTCAGTCCGAACTAGGTGGGTTTATTTTTGAAGTTTCCATTTTTTCTCAAAATTTTCTCCTTTATCTGCTTGAGGTTAGTTTTTCCTTCTGAACATGTCTTCTCCCTAAGCTAAGACCTTCCCCATTCTTGAGAGTTGGCTTCCCCTTGACTCTCATTCGAGCTGTGCTACTTCGGAGAAAGTCCAGAAGTGGTCAGCCAAATTCTTTCTTCCTTCTTATGCTGTCACTAGGCTTCCTAGCCCTGGTATGCCCAACTATGCCCCTCATTCAGATGAGGTTACAGTCTTCAGGGCTCATCTAAAGTCTGGACTTTGGTATCCCACTACGAAGATGGTTTGCGACTTTTGCCAATTCCATGGCATAACCGTCAACCAACTTCCCCTGAACTCTTATTCTTATTTCAACACTGGAATTTTATCATCGAAGAGGTCCTTCAGGAGATGGGGGTTGTCAAGGAACACATTACCGACAAGGATATGCCGAAGCCCTTTTTTGATGTCAAAAAGGCATGGTTGGTAAAGCTTATTCAGGCCGAACTCATATATCTGGCTCTTGAATAGAGTAAGTCCCTTCCTAGACTTTATCATGTATACCCCTCTATACTTACACTGATGTTCTTCTTTTTGTAGAGATGGATGACAAATCCGTTACTTTATACAAGAGTCTCTTCATCAGCCAGGTCGAGAAGGGGGAGTAGCAAAGAAAGAAGGCGGCGCCCAAGAGGAAGAAGGTGCCAGGGGGACTGTCTTCAACATCGAAGTCGAAGAAGCACAAGGAGGACTCCCTTCCACATACACCTGAAGATGTCGTGGAGTTGCAAAACCAAACTCCTGTTCGCGCCAACTCATCTTCGGAGTCGGCCATTTGTTCAACTCCCCTTAGTCCTAGTACTACTGCAGAGATTTTGGGGAGTTCAGTCAGGAGTCTTTCTACTAAAGAACTTGAGCAATGCCGAAAGAGGAAAGTCAAAGGTGTTCCTATCGAGGTCTTCAATGTTACTGACTCCGAGGAAGAAGATGCCGAACTTCCACCAGGTTTGTCCCTTAGTCATTCATTTATGAGTTTTGGAATTTTTGGTATTTTAGACCTTGTAGATGAATGGTTAAGGGATAACGTGTTAATGGAACTTCGGCGTGATTTTGTAGAAGAGTAAGCACCTGCTAAGTGGGTGGTGGAGTATGCCTGAAAGAGGGCCCTTCGAGATACAAAAATTCAAATGGACAAGGTGCTGAGGGAGCCCTTCTAGACTTTCACGAAGGACATGGATTTGTTTTCTGAGGATAGGTAGGAAATGGCTCCTCAGATTGCGAAGGGCATTATGATGAATGCCACATTCTAGTCCCTTACGGAGGAGTGCCCAAATGAAGAGGTCCTCATTGGGAGGATGAATGAACATGCTGCCCAAGTAAGCCCTAAACCCTTTAAAACTTAGCAAAATTTTCCTAAGTTTTTACTGGATTTTGAACATCACTTGGAGTCTTTCCCTTTGCAGTTCTTGGCATATAGTGGATATTTCTGAGCATGGGCAGCCGAGCAGTCTTCAGTCCGAACTTGGTCCAAAGTGCCCTTGTGTTACCACTCTGAGTATTTAAATACAGAAATCAATTTTATTGAGCTCAAGCCTCAGGTAGTCCATGTCCTATAGGCCAAGCAGAACATGTGCACTATGTTTACCCAAGTGGCCCTCTTAGTCATTATAAAAAGATGTGTATATTGGTCCAACCATCACACACATATTCTTATACAATTTCATCTAGAAGTAATGATGACAATGAAATTCTTTATTCTTGGCCAATATGAAATTTGTGTAAAATCCCCAAGTGCATGTACGATCATATGCACACATGATGCTATTGGTGCGTATTTTTTTTTTCCAAACTTTCACACCATATCCAACTCAAATGTACCCGTGTTCTCCTATGCCATAAAGGTTTTAAACCCTTTAATACCATTAAAAATTAATAGGGAAATAGGTTTGAGACATTAAATCCATCTAAGTTTACAATTATGGATTTTACACTTAACCGGTTAAAAATGACCATATGAACAATGCTCAGCGAAATCAGCCAAATTTGACAGCCCATAACCCTGGCTATAGGGCACCAAATCGAGTGATTCAAAATCCAAGTTATTCCTCTTGAAGTTTTATAAGTGTGGTCAAAATTTCATAGCCAAATTCTTTATGTACAGAAAGTTATGGCAGTTGGAGTACAGGGTACCAAATTTTAGCAACTATTGACCATTATGCCCATACAAAATTTCATACTATTCATACACTTCATTTCTAGGTGCAAAACCCACTTGGTAGTGTCCATATATGTCTTACACACATGGTAAAACCATTCTCCTTAATTTATAGCCCTTCTAACGATCTGATGGCCTAAGGCCTCATCGTTGTGAGTCATGATGACTGTTGAGGAGACTTCTAGGAGGAAGAACGCCTGGAAGGTGGATCGCCCCAAGGAGAGTACCTGAAAAGCTGGTAAACAGGGTTAGGAGGCCCCCGGAGTGTTTTTCCGGGGGGGGAGCCTCCGACGCCCAAGTCAGTGGTGGCCGGAAGAAGGAGAAAGTCACTAGCTCAAAGAGAAAGGCAGAAAAGTCTCGCCTGGTATTTTCTCAGAGTGTGGGAGCTGTATATCCGGCCTGCCAACCTCCTGTCAAGTATTTATTTCCTGTATATATAGGAATACCTAGCCCGTTCAGATCATGACACGTGTGCGGTCGGATGCTCCTGAACGTCTGGGCGTAGGGGACAGATAGTTGGTAACTAGATGGCCTCGAGCCTTGTGCTGAGACGGGCCATGATATGATTCTGATGGCGTCTGCGCGTCAGGGCGACTTTTTACGTCTGTGGTGGGACGTGTCAGAGGCTTCCTTAAATGCTTCCTTAAATGCGCCTGCCGTACTCCCGAGGTCCCTGGGCGAGGTCGTCCTCTAGTTCGGACAGAGCCTCTTCGGGAAGCCTACCCTCAGTTCGGGGGGTTCCCAGTTCCAGGGGGTTCCGCCTTAGGGGATATCATATTCGGGCAGCAATGTCTGGTGCCACTTTTCCGAAGGCGCGCTGTTCACAACGTTCGGGGGCGAATGGAGTCCTCAAGTTTTACTGGCGTGCCGAGGCTCGGAGCTCTCAGGCTATCTCCCGAGGTGCATGATTCCACCTATTCCCGGGAAGCGCCAGTTCTTCTGGCCATTGTTGTGGCAGGGTATTCGGCCAGATTGAGGCGATAGCCTTTGGCTATCACATGCCCCCCTCTGGAAAGCCGAAGTGATGACTTCGGTTTGCATCTCTTTCCGAGGTTGCCGTTGGGAGTCTTGTTGGGAAGCATAACCTGTTCCGAGGTCGCACCTTTTGCCCGAGGGTCTGGGCTGTTCGGCCTTGGCCTATTCTTTGGTGTCTCCGAGGCAAAGCCTGTACCGAAGATACACCTCTTGCCCAAAAGTCATGGGCTGTTCAGCCATAGCCTGTCTCTTGGTGTCCTCGAGGTGGCCTGCTTTTTATTTCTACAGGTCTGATGGCCAAGCGTGTCAAACTGAGCGGCGCGTCTCCATTTCTCAGGGATGTCAAATGATGTGTCCCAATCAGGAGGCGTGTCCCGGTTTTACAGGCACGTTTGGGGAGGCACGTCCCCCATTTCTGCGCAGCGGTTGACACGTGGCTTCTTGCCATTGGAGGAGAGGCGCGTCATTTACAGAGGGCGTGCCTTTTCGGGTGCAGCGGGCAGTTACGGCGACGGTTCGCCTCCAATGGGTACTTATGATGTTCTTTCGGTTACCCACCTTTGGCCTATAAATAGCCCATTCCATCATAAGTCCCACTTACTGTTTTTCTGCTCTTTTTCTGCTCTCTCTCTGCTTTGCGCTCTGTTCTTGCGTTTTATCTTGCTTTCTATGGCGGAGCTTCTTTAATCAGAGCTTTTCCTACCAACTTTCACGACGGCGTCCTCAGGCAAATCTTTTGGTGGGTTTTGATTTTCAGAGTACTCTGATTCCTCTATTTTTCTGAGTTTTTCTGGAAAACTGTTGTTTTTTCCAAACTCGTCTTCTGAGTTTTTTCTGGAAACTATTTTCTTTTCCATCTCAAACTCTTTTTCATGTCTGCGATGCCTGTTCCCGAGAGCTGGAAACCTCTTCTGGCCCATCCTTGCTGTACCACCCCCGAAAAACTAGAGAGGTGGAAGAAAAAATTCTTTCTTCCGTCTTACGCTGTGACCAGACTGCCTCGTTCTAGCCATTTTGCTTTTTCAAACCGTGGCGACGAGGTTACCGTCTTCCGAGCCCAACTGAAGGCCGGACTTCGGTATCCTCCCCCGAAGGTGGTTTGCGAGTTCTGCCAATTCCATGGCATTGCTGTGAACCAGCTTCCCCCGAACGCGTACTGCTATTTTAACGCCTACCTCTGCATGTGTGGCGTGTTCGGGATAGAGCCCCACTTCATCATTTTCATGCAGTACTACAAGCTCTATGTGGTCCCGAAGGGTGGCTTCTATTTCCTGCTGCCTCGGGGATCCGGGAGCAAAAAATTCACCTTCACCTTCGACACGAAGGATAGCTGGCGGGGGTGGCAGCCTAAGTTCTTTTTCCTCAAGGTGGATAAGAACTGGTCTGATGTCCCGACCAGGTGGGCTCAGGGAGTGCTGAACGCAGACGTCGTTGATCCGAGGATGCTGCTGACCCCACCGTTGGCTTCCGTGTTCGCGGATTTCGACGCCCGCATTCGGGCAGTCGCTGACTGGGCTCCCGAGGTCTCTCCTCGTGCTCTTTACCCCTTTCCTATCAACTGGAGGTTGATGACCGAAGAAGTCCTTTGGGAGCTGAAAGTGGTTAAGGAGCACGTGACTGACCTCAATATGCCCGCTCCCGCCATCGCCGGGAAAGACTCCTGGCTGGTCAAGCTCCTTAAGGGGGAGACTTCTTTCGAAACTTTTGCCGAAAGTGAGTAATCTTCCATCCCTTTATACTTTTTCCTCGGACTTACGCTGATATTTCTTCTCTTTTTCAGAGATGGGCGATGGGGCTGCCGCTTATTACAAGGCCCTCTTTTCTGGCCAAGTGGAGAAGGGGGAGCAGACAAAGAAGGCGGCTTCCCGAAGAAGGAAGACGACAGGGGCGGGACCCTCGGCGAAGCAAGCTAGGATGGCTCTCCAGCCTTCTCAGCCAGAGCTTTTGGAAGAAGAAGCTGGCGAAGACGCTGGTCTTGTTGAAATTCCACCGGCCGAGGTCCCCGCTACTTCCGCTGAGGTGCCTCCTCTCGACCTCGAGGCCCCCAGAAACACTGTAGTGGTAGAAGTACCCACCGCCGAGGAGCGGTATCGGCAGAAGGGTAAGGGTCTTTCTTCCGAGGGGCCCGAGGATCCCGAGGACACTGTCTCCGAGGTTCTTCCAGGTATGCCTTTAGGCGAAGTTCAGCTCCTTTTCCTTTCGCGAACTTCCTACTTTCAGAGGAGCCCCTTGCTGCTGGCTGGAGGGCCATTCATGAGAGGAAACGAGCCCTCCGCGATGCCATAATCCCTGAGGGGAAGATCCCCTTGGAGCCCTTTTGGACAATCACGGAGGATATGAATTTGCTCTCCAACGATTGTCCAAAAATGACAAAGGAGATTTGGAAGGGGATCACCACTGACGCCTCCTTCCGGGCCATTGCGGCGGCTCACCCGGGGGATAATACCCTCGCCGCAAAAGTCACCGAGCATGCTGCTCAGGTATAGTCTTTACACTTTTTTCCTCAATTTTCTAAGTGTTTAGACTTGTACTAACCTGGGCTTTTGCCTTGCCGTAGCTGCTGGAGTACGCTGGTTATCTCCGAGTTCGGGTGGCCAGACAGGCTGCCTCCAAGGATGCGACTTCGCGGGAACTCAGTGAAGCGAAGGCTTCGCTTGCGAAGGTGATCGCTAGCAACCAGCAGCTGACAGCGGATTGTTCTCAGCAACTTGCTGCCGTTCGGGAGGAGTTCTCGAAGAAAAGAGAAGAACTTGAAAAGGACTCCTCCCGGAAGATTGCCGACCTCGGCGACCAAGTAAAGGGGCTGCTCGCCGCCAACGAAGATCTTGTCAAGGACAAGGCTGTTTCTGACAGTCTTGCGTCGAGGTTGACGGACGAGAACAATGCTCTTCAAGCCGAGGTCGAGGCTCTGAAGAAGGAGTCCGGAGAGACGCTGGGGATAAGCGAGCTCGAAGAGGAGGTTGCTGAGCTGAGGGACGAGGTCAATGTCCTTGGCATTCAAAAACGTACTTCTGATAACATGGCCAAGGTCGCCTTTCAGGACGGCTTCTGCCTCGCTCGGCACCAGGTGCTGCAGAGGTTCCCAGATTTGGACCTCTCTTTTCTGGAGGGCCTAAATATTCCTGAGGGACCTCGGTGGCAGTGGTCCAAGGTCGAGCATCTGAAGCTTCCTGGTCTTCGTCCGCCCGGCTCTCCCTAGTTTGTTTTAGGGCTCCTCTTATTTTTCTCCTTCGTGCTCCTTCTTTGGACACTTCTTTTGTAAGGCAGCGTTTGCTCTAAATGAACAATCTTTTCGGCTAAGTCCTTTCTTGCAAGTTTCTTTATTTCCACTGTCCCGAACACGTTTGCTCAAGAGACTTTCGGAAAACCTGTAACCAAAGAAACTTTTTACCTTCCTTTGTCCCGAGTGTGCTCGCTCAAGAGACTTTCTGGAAAGTTTGCAAAAATTTGGCTAAGTCTTTTGCATGCTTTTTGTTTCCTTTTATCCCGAATATGTTTGCTCAAGGGACTTTGGAAAACCTGCGACCAAAGAAACTTTTTACCATCCTTTGTCCCGAGTGTGCTCGCTCAAGAGACTTTCTGGAAAGTTTGCAAAAATTAGGCTAAGTCTTTTGCAGGCTTTTTGTTTCCTTTTATCCCGAACATGTTTGCTCAAGGGACTTTGGAAAAGTTTCAGCCAAATTTTTCTGTCTTCCTATTGTCCCGAGCATATTTGCTCAAGGGACTTAGGAAAATTCTCACGAGATTGCTCATTTCCCTCTTTCCCGGGCATGTACGCTCAAGGGTGTTTGGAAATTATCTCTGCTTTTGTTTTGGCGTGCACTATTACGAGATTCTTGCTTTCCCTTTTTTCCGAGCATGTACGCTCAAGGGTGTTCGGAAAATTTTCTCTGCACTGATTATGCCGAGTACCTTTGCAAGATTCTTGTTTCCCATTTTTCCCGAGAATAGTGGCTCAAGGGCCTTCGGGAAGTCACATCTGCTTTTTTCGTGGCGAGCACCTTCGCGGAATTCTGTCTTGGACAATTTGGTATACTTAAGAATTTTTCTCAAGATCATTCTGTACTTAGAATATTTCTTGTACAATATATCTCTTCCGCTCAACCTTAGGCGTAGAATTTTTTCAAGGCGTCTGAATGCCAAGTGTTTTTCAATTCTACACCTTCGGCGTCGCCAAGCCTATACACGCCTTTCCGTACTTCGGCGAGAACCAGATAAGGTCCTTCCCAATTTGCGCGAAGTACGCCGTGAGATGGCCTTCGGGGTGCAAAGTCGGCCTTTCGGAGAACGAGGTCTCCTTTTTTGATTTCTTTTGGCCTGGCTTTTAGGTTGATAGCCGCGGCCACTCTTTGCTGGAAAGCTTTTCTTCTCAGCCCGGCTATTTCTCTGTGTTCGGTCACAAGGTCGAGCTAAGTTCTCAGACCGAGGTCATTTCCGCCTTCATCAAATACTTGCACCCGTATTGAAGGCTGAACTATCTCTATTGGGATAATGGCCTCTGTTTCGAAGACGAGTGAGAAGGGAGTTTCCCCTGTGGCTCTTCGTGGCGTCGTTCGGTAGCTCCACAATACACTTTGGAGTTCTCCTGGCCATTTCCCCTTGGCTTCCCCAAGTCTCTTTTTCAGGCCATCTTTTATGGTCCTGTTTGATACTTCACCTGCCCATTACTTTGGGGGTGAGCTACTGGGGCGAAGTGCATCTTTATTCCGAGGTCGCTGATGAATTCCTGGAATCCTTTGTCTATGAACTGGGATCCATTATCAGCTACTAGTACCCTCGGTATGCCAAATCTGCATACGATGTTTTTCCATACGAACTTCTGCACTTCTTTTGCCGAGATAGTTGCTAGTGGTTCTGCCTCTACCCACTTTGAGAAATAGTCCACTGCTACCACGCAGAATTTCACGCCTCCCGGTGCTGTGGGGAGTGGCCCAATGAGGTCTATACCCCAGACTGCGAAGGGCCAAGGATAGTCTGCCGATGTTACCATTTCTGAGGGTATCCTCTGGATTTTTGCATGTTTCTGGCAACTACCGCACTTCTGGACGAACTGCCTTGCGTCCTTTCTCAGGGTAGGCCAGAAGTATCCTTGGCGGAGTATCACTGCTGCAAGGGCATCAGTTCCAATGTGCGAGCCGCACATGCCTTCATGAACTTCTTCGAGAACCATCTCAGTATCCTCTTCGCCCACACATCTCTGCAGCGGATTTGCATATCCTTGCCGATATAACTCTTCACCAATCAGGAAGAATCTTCCGGCACGTCTTCGCAGTCTTGCAGCATTGCCAGCGTCTTCGGGAAGCTCATTCTCTGCGAGGTATTTCTTTATGGGGTCCTTCCACCCTGTTCCCGAGGACGTTACGCTTAGCACGGAGATGCTTGGATGGTCTAGCACCTCGGTGTATGTTTTGGACTTCGCTAAGCAATCTGCCTCAGTGTTATTCCGCCGGGGTACATTTTTGATCCGCACGGCGTCAAACTCTTGGATGAGTTTTGTTACCAGCTCGTGGTATTTTGCCAAGATTGGGTCCTTCGCCCCATAATCTCCTGCCGTCTGCCGAACTACCAGCTGGGAATCGCTGTGAGCCCTTAAGTTTCTCATGCCAATCTTTCTGGCCAAGCGTAATCCCGCTATGAGGGCTTCATACTCAGCCACATTATTGGTGACATTGAAGCTGAACTTGATAGCCTTCATCACCTCTAGGCCTTCGGGTCCTCTGATAACTATTCCAGCTCCCTGGTGTACGGACCCCGAGGCTCCGTCAACATGCAAGGTCCATTCTGGCTCACCTTCTTTCGGATCTGAGTGGTTCTCCTCAGTGGTGGGTATTTCGGCGATAAAATCTGCCAATGCTTGGGCTTTTATGGCCTTCCGAGGCTCATAGGTGATTTCGTGTTCGCCAAGCTCTATGCACCACTTGGAGAGCCTTCCCGAATGATCAACTCTCTTCATAACATCCCGTAGTGGTAGACTACTTCGGACGATGATTGGGTGAGCCTGGAAATATGGTCGCAGTCTTCTTCCTGCAAGCACCAAGGCGTATATAGCTTTTTGAAGCAAAGGGTACCTGACTTCGGTGCCATGCAGGGACTTGCTGATGTAGTAGACCGGCCATTGTTTCGGCCCTTCTTCTTTTATCAGGACCGAGCTCACGGCCTTTTCTGTGACGGTGAGGTACAGTACGAGGGGTTCTCCCTCCCGAGGTTGTCGCAGAGTCGGCAGGCTGGCCAGGTAGACTTTGAGTTCTTCCCAGGCCTTTTGGCAATCTTCATCCCAGGGATGATTGTTTCTTCCGAGGTCGCCTTCCATCTTTGCTGTCTTTGTGAGGACTTTGAAGAAAGGTCTACACCTATCTCCGTACCTGGAAATAAACCTGCTCAGAGAGGTTATTCTTCCGGTTAGTCTCTGCACGTCTTTGACTGTGGCAGGAGTTCGGAACTCAAGCAGAGCCTTAATCTTCTCAGGATTGGCGTCGATGCCTCTTTCGGATACCATGTACCCAAGGAATTTTCCCGACGTCACCCCGAAGATACACTTCTCGGGGTTAAGGCGAATCCCGAAGGCTCTGAGCTTTTGGAAGGTTTCCTCCAAATCTGCAACGTGGTAGCCGGGCAGCTTGCTTTTTACTATCATATCATCAACATATACTTCCATGTTTCTCCCCATTTGGTCCTTAAAGACCTTGTTCATCAGTCTCTGGTAGGTGGCTCCTGCATTTTTCAGCCCGAAGGGCATTCTGATATAGCAGTACGTTCCTCCCTCGGTGATGAAGGCAGTTTTCTCTTCATCTTCGGGGTCCATCCTTATCTGATGGTAGCCGCTGAAGGCATCTAGGAAGCTCAGTAGCCCGTATTCGGCCGTTGAATCTACCAGTTGATCTATTGGCGGGAGGGGAAATGAGTCTTTCGGGCAAGCATCGTTCAAGTTTCTGAAATCAATGCACATCTGGAGTTTGCTGCTACCTTCTTTTGTGGCAATGACCACGTTGCTTAACCATTCGGGGTATTTGACCTCCCTGATAACTTCAGCATCCAATAGGCGCTGGACTTCGGTTCTCACGAAGTTGCTTTTGTGGGCTGAGATGCTTCGTTTCTTTTGCCTGATAGGTTTTGCTTCCGGGCTTACTTTAAGGCTGTGCTGTATTATGCCAGGGTTCACTCCTGGCATGTCTTTCGGCGAGTAGGCAAACAGATCTTTATTTTTCAGCAGAAAGGATACAAGAATTTCCTTATCACCTTTGGCCAAGCTCTTCCCTATTCGGGTAGATTGTCCTGGGACAAGATCTACTGCTTCCATTTCTGCTTCTGCGGGATCTCTTTCTTTGCCTTTCTCCTACGCCTTTGCCTCCACTATTTGTGTAGAGTTGTCTGCCGGAGCCTTTCGTGCTTTTACAAACACCTTTCTTACCTCGGCTTGGTCGATAAAGACCTCTGCATCTCCATCCTTGGTGGCGAATGTGACAGTCAAGTACTTCACATCGGGGCGAATGTGCAGGTTCCCCTGAGTCTTCCTTCCAAGGATGGCGTTGTACGAAGACGGGACCTCCAAGACGATGAATCTTGCCATTGTGGACGCGTACAACTCAGCCGCTCCGTCTACCGAAGTGCCTTTTATCATTAAAGGGAGGTCGATCCATCCGAGGACGGGTAGTTCCGATGGTCCAACGCCGAAGGTGGGCGTGGTGACAGGTTTAAGTTCGCTGCTGGAGATGCCCAAGCTCGGCAGTAAGTGCGAGAACAGGACGTCAGTATTTGAGCCATCATCGAGCAACACTCTTTTGACGTCCCAGTTCCCTATTCTCGCCATTATCAGCAGCGGGTCATCGTGGGGGAAGACGACGGTGGAGCCATCTTTGCGAGCCAATTTCTTTGATGGACTTTGATACTCCATAACCGCAATTTCTCTGGCCTTCCGCTTTCTTTCCGAGGATGGGAGCCCCGTGGTAATGGTTTGGATGACCCCTACTGGAGGTGGAAGGCGCCTTTTTGGACTTCTGTTTCTCCGCCTGTCTGAGTCATAGTCCTCATTTTCGGCCCTTTCTTCCTCCTCTTTTCTGCCTTTTGGGGAGGGCATCCGCAGGTATTTGTGAAGCTGGCCCTGTTTGATCAGCGACTCTATGTACTTCTTCAGCTGGAAGCAGTCTTCGGTGTCATGACCGTGGTCGCGATGAAACTGGCAGAACTTCTTGGCATTCTTCTTATTATCGGCGGCCATGGCCTTTGGCCGCTGAATCTGCGTCCCTTGCCTTTCCAGCGCCATGAGAATGTTGGTCCGTGTCGTGCTCAAGGGTGTGAAACTTTGAGGTTTCTTTCCTCGCATTCCCCGTGGTCGACCTGTGTGTTCAGAAAGATGCCGAGCTTGCTGGCTGGACCCTTCGGCGCGGTGATGATCAGACTTCGGCCCCGCCATCCTCAATTCCTCGGCTGTCATGTGCTGCTCTGCCCTTCGGTAAAATTCTCCGAGGGTCTCCGGGGGGTCCTTTGAGAACTCGTAGAACAGCTGTGAGTCACGCCGAAGGCCCCGTGTCATAGCGAGGATGCGGATTTCGGGCCGGAAGTCCGGGACGCTGAGTGCTTCCCTGTTGAATCGTTCGACATAGTCTCGGATCGTCTCTCCGTTTCTCTGCTCTATGTCGAACATCTGCACAGGCATTTTGGCCGTCGGCCTGCTCCCAATGAACTGCTGGGTAAAGGCTGTGGACAACTCCTGAAACTCAGTGATAGTCCCTGGGGGCAAAGAATTGTACCATGCTGTTGCTGGGCCCGTGAGGGTGACTTCAAAGCATTTGCACATGGTAGCGTCATCAGCTCCGTGCATTATCATGCTCCGCCTGTACTTCATCAGATGGGCCTGTGGATCAGTCCGGCCATCATAGATCTCCAGCCTAGGCACTCTGAAGTCGCCTGGCATAGCTGCCTCAACGACGGTGCGAATAAACGGGGAGCCATCTTCGCATAATGCCCCCGACAGCCTGTCCCAAACGGGTTTTCTGGTCACTTGCTTCTCCACTCTGTCCAGCCATGCCAATATCCTTTCCATAAGCACAGTGGCGCTAGGACCATTTTCGTGGGAGGGAGATCGACGGTGCCTTTTCGGGGAGCGAGTTCGGCGCGAAGGGGTCAGGGACCTCGCCTCGGGCGACGAACTGCTTCGCTATGAGACTCTCGGTCGCTTGGACTCGGTTTGTCCCACAGGCCGTTTCCCGAGGGCTATATCTTCTGTGGATGATTCTCCGCGAGGCTCTCCACTTCCTGAACTGCGGTGTGTAGACTTGGGGCTTCTCTCCCGAGGGCGTGCTGATGAGGAGGGTTTCTGGGCCCGTGACTGCTGTGGCCATCTTCGGTCGATCTGCTGAGTCATTTCAGCAACGACCGAGCGCTGAAAGTCCCTCAAGAAGCTCATGGTGATTACCAGAGGGCGGTCCTCCTTGGGCGTAGAAGTCTCTGGGAGTGTCTGCTCAGCAGCCGGTTGTATCTCAGGCGCGGACGAGGACCTTGGGAGTCCCTTGTCCTTAGAACGCCGAGTCTCAACGACGGCAATCTGCGAGCGGGTTCCCACAGACGGCGCCAAATGATGGCCTAAGGCCTCATCGTTGTGAGTCATGATGACTGTTGAGGAGACTTCTAGGAGGAAGAACGCCTGGAAGGTGGATCGCCCCAAGGAGAGTACCTGAAAAGCTGGTAAACAGGGTTAGGAGGCCCCCGGAGTGTTTTTCCGGGGGGGGGAGCCTCCGACGCCCAAGTCAGTGGTGGCAAGAAGAAGGAGAAAGTCACTAGCTCAAAGAGAAAGGCAGAAAAGTCTTGCCTGGTATTTTCTCAGAGTGTGGGAGCTGTATATCCGGCCTGCCAACCTCCTGTCAAGTATTTATTTCCTGTATATATAGGAATACCTAGCCCGTTCAGATCATGACACGTGTGCGGTCGGATGCTCCTGAACGTCTGGGCGTAGGGGACAGATAGTTGGTAACTAGATGGCCTCGAGCCTTGTGCTGAGACGGGCCATGATATGATTCTGATGGCGTCTGCGCGTCAGGGCGACTTTTTACGTCTGTGGTGGGACGTGTCAGAGGCTTCCTTAAATGCTTCCTTAAATGCGCCTGCCGTACTCCCGAGGTCCCTGGGCGAGGTCGTCCTCTAGTTCGGACAGAGCCTCTTCGAGAAGCCTACCCTCAGTTCGGGGGGTTCCCAGTTCCAGGGGGTTCCGCCTTCGGGGATATCATATTCGGGCAGCAATGTCTGGTGCCACTTTTCCGAAGGCGCGCTGTTCACAACCTTGGGGGGCGAATGGAGTCCTCAAGTTTTACTGGCGTGCCGAGGCTCGGAGCTCTCAGGCTATCTCCCGAGGTGCATGATTCCACCTATTCCCGGGAAGCGCCAGTTCTTCTGGCCATTGTTGTGGCAGGGTATTCGGCCAGATTGAGGCGATAGCCTTTGGCTATCACGATCATTCGTAAAAATTCCATCAAAACAGCCCATAAACACCATATGGACAGCATTGTATACACACTTCAAACCACACTCCATTGATCCATATATCCTTCTCACACTACACATACAACATACCCACATAATTTAAAAGAATTTATGCACCACATACATGACAATAACTTAGTTAATACGTACACTAAGCTTCTTGGAGAACTTCAAAAGCACTAAGCACTCCAGAAACTTGGAGGGACCAGCTTCTGCGTAAGGCAGAAAGTAGCATTACTAAAAATAGCTAATATGCTCAAAAAATCATGAAAATTTCCAGTTTACAACTAAACATATGGAAGTTAATATACATGAAATTTCACAGAGAAATTCAAATCACATCTATTATTTTGAATGCTCTCTTTCAAGTGGTCCTGAAATGGACAGAAAGGGGGGTAAGTCTCTTTGAAGAAACTTAGTAAGGGCTTATCATTAGAAACATGAATTCCCAGGAACATACCTGAAATAAAAAGACATAAATACACAAAAAAAAATCACATATACAAAAATATAGCCACCCAAATGCACAAACAAACAAAACACAATCAAATGCAATGCTGGCAGCAATACATCATTAGGGTTAGTCCATAAAGAATCAAATAAAGAATATGTAATCACTATGGAAGCCCTCCTCAAGCTAATGATTAGTCTTAGGAGGTTAATTGGTCTTATTTAGTACTAACTTGGGCCCTAGAAACCCCTGTAAACACTGCCATCTTAGTGCATGAAAAATAGTAAGGCTAGAACCTTGTTCATGCACTCCCCCTTAACCCATACTTGGTTCCTTGAGCTTTTTGCTCTCTTCCAAGCATGGTCATAGCTTCATGGATACTTGATCATCATCTCAAGAAAATAAAAAACCATGAAACATGAAGATAAAAGCCTTACCTAAGCTATGAAGGCTGAAATCTTCATGAGGTACACAATAAACCTGAAAATTAGGGTTTTTCTCTTTCTTGTTGCATCCGATTGCCTTCCTTTATGATTTCTTGGGAGATTGAGCTATGGTGGTTATGGAACCTTATGGAGGATCTAAGGAACAGGTTTTTCCTAGTGGGGGATGAAAATGGGCAAGAAATGGCAAGAAATCAAGATATTTTACTTGACTTGATTAGTTTAACCTTAACCCTCACTTATGTCACTATAAGTATGTCTTAAGCAAAGAATTTTTGGCTAATTGTTAGCCCACATTTTTGACCTTAGAACCTGGAAATAAAAGGCTGGGACAATGCTAGATATGGCAACCTTTGACTCTTGTCAAAAATCATCCTATCCTTAAGTTATTTTTGTGAACAATTGTATACCTAGTTGTCCTAGGTTCTTGAATAATAGCTTTTGTTTCCTTTATGGAATTTAGCCTCCAAAAATTGCTTCCATACCACTCAAATCCTTCCAAAATCTCTCTTTTAGAGTTGTACAATTGAGTACCCAAGTCTTGAAATCTTGCAATAAGACCTATAGATTACTTGAAAAACAAGCAATCCTTTAAGGCTCCCTTTAGTACCAAGCAACCATTGCAACCTTTTAGGGAGGTGTATATTATTCACTTTACCACTCACATTTCATTCACTATGGTGAAAATTACGCTATATAATGGTTTATAAACATTATGCCTTTATAATGTAATTCTCTCATTTGTTAAGGTGGTAACACCTTTGCCAAGGCCAAGGAACTCTTTGCTAGCTTAATCGTCAATTATGATGAGCTTAATAGGATAGCCAAGGAGGACTTGTCCAACCTTTGGCAGGAGTTTTGGAGAGCCAAGGCTAACTGATAGAGGACTTTTCCTTCAAGATATCTGACCTCGGCGCGAAGGTGATATCTCTGACCTTGGCGAACACAGCTTTCCAAAAGGAGAAGGATGAAGCCATTGCCGATCTTTCAAAGGCATTTGGTATCAACTCCAAACTTCAGGCCAAGGTTGACTAGCTTAAAAAGGAGAAGAAGAAGAACAAGAAATTGGAGAAGGAGGTTAGGGTCCTCAAGAAGGAGCTAGAGGACTTGAAGGCAGAGAAGGCGAAGTCCGATGAGGCGACTAAGTCCTTTTATCAGGATGGTTTTTGCCTTGCTCGCCACCAAGTCTTGTCCAAGTTCCCTGACCTCAACCTCTTCTTTCTGCTGTCTCTAGACATTCCCAAAGGACCATCTTCAGAATGGTTGAGGGTGGAGTTCCTGAATCTCCCAATTCCTCCACCTTCGGCAACCAAAGCTCGTGCTGACGAAGATGACACCGAAGGTGATGAAGCCGACGATGTCGGCGAGCCAGGATCCTGAGTAAGCCTCCTTTTTCTCCTTTTCCCTTGTAATCTACCCCTTGTATTTTGCGATGACGTGTTAATGAAATTTTTTTCTTCACAAAATTTGGCTAAGTCCCTGATTGTTCCTCGGATATTGTCTTCATTCTTCGGCACCGAACTATCTTCGGGGCTGAGGGTTTTTGTGACCATCTTCGGTTCACATCCTTCAGAAAAATATCTAGGTATTTTAAAGATCAATCATGTTCGGTTGGACATCTCGGTGCTTTTTTGCCAATCATATTCGATGAACGTCCTTCAGAAATAGATATAGTTTTACACATGCTCCTTCAGAAACATCCACGTTCGGATGACCACATTCGGTGTATTTTGCACCATTTCCTCCTTGAAAACTTTTCTAAGTATGCAAATTCACTTATGCACTTTAGAAAACAACGACTTTCGGTTTTCCAACTTCGAAGTCAACCATGTTTGGTCGATACCCATTGGAGGCAACCATGTTTAGTTGAAGGAAATAACCATCTTAGTGTTTTTTGCACAATTTTCCAACCAAAAAATGTTCTAAGTGTAAATTTTTTTCAAAGAGTCTAAATGCCATGTATTTTCCAACTCTCCTCCTTTGGTATCTTCGAGGTTGTAGACTCCTGGCAGAACTTCCTCGAGGATCAAATAAGGTCCATCCCAATTTTCCCAAAGTACTCCATGGGATGGTCATCAGGCTTCAAATTTAGCTCTTCGGAGGATGAGGTCCCCTTTCTTGATTCCTTTACGCTTGACATGCAAGTTTGTAGTAACGGCTACTATCTGCTAAAAAGCTTTTCTTCTGAGCTCAGCCATCTCTCTGTGCTCATCAATGAGATCCAAGTTGGTTCTTAGACCGAGGTTGTTCCTTTCTTTGTCGAATACCTGTATCGTTGTGGATGGTTGTACAATCTTGATAGGTGTAATGACCTCCGTGCCAAAGACGAGTGAGAAGGGTGTTTCACCCGTGGCCCTTCTGAGAGTTGTTAGATAGCTCCACAGCACACTCGAAAGCTCTCCTGACCATTTTCCCTTTGTTTCTTTCAACCTCTTTTTCATACCAACTTTTATCATTCTGTTGGACACTTCAACTTGTCCATTGCTCTAAGGATGGGCCACCGGCGCGAAGTGCAATTTTATTCCTAGGTGGGTTATGAATTGCTGGAACCCGTTATAAGTAAACTGGGAACCATTATTAGTTACTATCACCCTCGGCACGCCAAATCTGCATATGATGCTCTTCCAGACAAATCTTTGTACGTCCTTTGCTGATATTGCTACTAAAGGCTCTGCCTTGATCCACTTGGTGAAGTAGTCTATTGCGACTATGTAGAATTTAACTCCTCTAGGAGCTATCGGGAAAGGGCCAATGAGGTCAATACCCCATATGGCGAAGGGGCAGGGGTAGTTTGCCGAAGTTATCACTTTTGAGGGTAGTCTCTGGACAGGAGCATGTCTTTGGCAGTTGTCACATTTTTGGATGAACTGCCTTATGCCCTTCCTCAAGGTAGGCCAGAAATACCCTTGGCAGAGTAGTAGCCCGACAAGGGCATCAGTTCCTATGTGAGAACCACAGGCCCCCTCATGGACTTCTTTGAGGACCATCTCAACGTCCTTTTCATTGACACACCTCTGAAAACGGACTTGCGTACCCTTGTCAGTACAGTTCTTCCCCAATTAAGAATTATCTTGCTGAGTGCTTTCGTACTTTCACGGCTTCAAGAGGATCTTTAGGAAGTTCCGAGGTTGTGAGATATTTCTTGTTAGGGTCTTTCCACCCTTTGCCCGAGGTTGTCATGCACATTATCGCTATACTTGCTTGATACAGTACTTCAGTGGACTCTTTTGATTTGGCCAAAGTATCTACTTCTATATTATCTCGCTGAGGTAGATTTTCTATATGTACCGTGTCAAACTCCTCGATGAGCTTTTTCACAAGATCATGGTACTTTGCCAAGTTTGGGTCCTTTGTACCGTAGTCCCCCACCATCTATCGTACCACTAATTGAGAATCCCTGTGGGCCTTCAGATTCCTTACACCAACTCTTTTTGCTAGCCGCAAGCCTGCTATAAGGGCTTTATATTCTGCAACATTGTTGGTGACATTGAATCTGAATTTGATGGCCTTCCTGGCTTCCATACCTTTGGGCCCGTGGAGGATTACACCAGCTCCTTGGTGTTTTGAATCGGAGCCTCCATCAACAAAGAGTGTCCACTCAAGTTCATCTTTTGTGAGGTTTTCCGGGGTATCCTTGGTTTTTGGGACTTTGTCAATGAAGTCTGCCAATGCTTGGGCCTTTATTGCCCTTCTTGGTTCATAGGTGATGTCGTATTCACCGAGCTCAATGTACCATTTTGACAATCTTCCCGAGTGGTCTACCTTTCTCATGACACCTCGAAGAGGTAGGTTACTTCAGACCATGATAAGGTGCCCTTGGAAGTAAGGTCGTAACCTTCCACTTGCTAGTACTAGGGCATAGATGGCCTTCTACAGAAGAGGGTACCTAACTTCGACACCATGTAGGGACTAACTCACATATTACACTGGCCATTGCTTTCCTCCCTCTTCCTTTACTACGACCGAGCTTGCTACCTTTTTAGTGACGGTGAGGTAGAGGATGAGAGGTTTTCCCTCCTGTGGCTGCCGAAGTGTCACCAGATGGGTTAGGTAGCTTTTGAGCTCATCCCAAGCTTTTTGGCATTCTTCATTCCAAGGCTGTTCCTTGGGACCAAAGTCATCTTCATTTTTTGCTGCTTTGGTGAGCATTTTCAAGATGGTGTGCACCTATCCCCATATCTATAGATGAATTTGCTAAGGGTCACGATTCTACCCGTGAGTCTTTGTACGTCCTTGGTTGTAGTGGGAGTTCGGAACCCAAGCAGGGCCTTGACCTTTTCTGGGTTGGCATCGATACCTCTTTCTGATACCATGAATCTAAGAAACTTGCTCGCAATCAACCCGAATATGTACTTCCCAGGGTTGAGATGGATTCCGAATTCCCGAAGCTGGTCGAATATTTCCTCTAAGTCTAGGATATGACTATTAGGCAGTTTACTCTTAACTATCATATTGTCAATGTATACTTCCATATTTCTCCCAATTTGGGAGTTTAACACTCTGTGCATCATCCTTTGGTATGTGGCCCCTGCATTCTTATGGCCGAAGGGCATTCTAATGTAGCAGTAGGTCTTGACTTCAGTGATGAAGGCGGTTTTATCCTCATCTTTAGGATCCATCCAAATTTGGTGGTATCTATTGAAGGCATTGAGGAAGCTAAGCAAACCATATTCGGCGGTTGAGTCCACAAATTGATCTATCGGTGCGAGAGGATATGAATCCTTGGGACAGGCATCATTTATGTTTCGAAAGTTGATGCACATTCAGAGTTTATCAGTCCCTTCCTTTGTGGCAATGACAACATTGCTAAGCCATTCTGGGCACTTGACCTCTCTTATTACGCCTGCCTTCATTAACCGTTGGACTTCGACTCTGACGAAGTTGTTCTTGTGCGCCGTAAGGCTTCACTTTTTTTGTCGAACAGGCTTCACCTCAGGGCGCACTTTAAGGGTATGTTGAATTATCCAAGGGTCTACCCCAGGCATGTCCTTCAGAGAGTAGGTAAACAAATCTTTGTTCATTAATAGAAAAGATACAAGTTTTTTCTTGTCACCTTCGGCAAGTTGTTTCCCCACTTGGGTACTTTGGCCTAGGACTTTGTCTTGCCTTGATGAAGACTTTCCTCACCTCAGCTTGATCAATGGATATCTCTGTGTCCCCTTCCCCCGTGCCGAAGGTGACTGTTAGGTATTTCACATTTGGACGAATATGGAGATTTCCTTGTGTCTGCCTTCCGAAGATGGCATTGTATGAAGAAGGGACATCTATGACAATGAACCATGTCATTGTGGAGCCAAAGAGATCTTTCTTGTCCTAAACCAAAGTTCCCCTTAGCATCAAGGACAGATCAATCCACTAGAGCATAGGGAGTTCGGAGGGACCTAAATTGAACGTAGGGGAACTAACGGGTTTGAGAGCACCCTTGGAGATGCCCAAGTTTGGCAATAGGTGGGAGACCAGAACGTCGGCATTGGAACCATCATCAATGCGCATTCGTTTGACGTCCCAACTCCTTATCCTTGCCATGATTAGGAGGGGGTCATCATGAGGGAACTTCACAGTAAACCCATCTTTCCGAACAAGCTTATTTGCTGGGTTTCCAAACTCGATCATTGAGATTTCCCATAATATCCTCTTCCTCTCAACTAAGGGTATCCCAGTAGTGATTGTCTAGATTACTCCCATTGGAGGTGGTGGATGCTTTTTGGGACTTTGGTTCCGATGTCGGTCAGAATCGTAGTCCTCATATTCCCCTTTCCTTTCCTCTTTTCTTTTTCCTTTGGGGACGGCATTCACAGTTATCGCCGTAGTTAGTTTGTTTGATTAGAGATTTTATGTACTTTTTCAACTAGAAGCAGTCGTCGGTGTCGTGCCCATGGTCTCGGTGAAACTGGCAAAACTTCTTCATGTTCTTCTTATTCTTCGAGGTCATGGCCTACGGACATTGGATAGTAGTCCCTTGCCTTTCCATGGCCATCAGTATGCTTGTCTTTGTGGGGTTCAAGGGAGTGAACGACACTGGCCTCTTCCTTCTCTACTTCCGAGGTCTGCCCCCACTCTTGGTCGAATATGGAGGTTAGTAAGCCTAACCCTCGAGATGATTGTGATCTGACTTCGGCCCTCCTATCCTCAGTTATTCGGCCGTCATGTGCTATTCTTCCATTCGGTAGAATTCACCGAGGGTATCAAGGGGATCTTTGGAGAACTCATAGAAGAGTTGTGAATCTCTCCGAAGTCTCCTGATCACGGCAAGGATGTGGATTTCAGGGCAGAAATTGGGCACACTCAGCGCTTTTCAGTTGATCCTCTCAACATAGTCCCGAATGGTCTCCCCATTCTTCTGGGCTATGCCAAAAATTTAGACAAGCATCTTCATCATCGGTCTACTTCCTATGAATTTCTAGGTGAATGCGGCAGATAACTCCTGGAAACACGTTATGGTTCCTGGAGCCAGGTAGTTATACCACGCATTTGTGGGCCCTGAAAGGGTTACTACGAAGCATTTGCAGAGGGTGGCATCAACAGCCCCATGCAACACCATACTGCACCTATACTTCGTCAAGTGAGCTTGGGGGTCACTACATCCATCTTATGTTTCCAAGCATGGTACTCAGAAGTCACTCGGCATAGGTGCCTCTACCACTACATGGATGAAGAGTGACTCTTCTCCAGTGAATGTCTCCAACAACATCGACCAAACCGACTTCCGAAATATCTGTCTTTCTACTTTTTCCAACCTTTCTAGGATCTTCTCCATGAGAGTAGTAGCACTGTCTTCCGCTTGCTATCTGGTGGTCACCGGCAACGGAAAGCAATGTCTCCTTTTTGGAGAGTAAGTTCATCGGCGTGGGGACTAGGTCCTCCTGCACAGGATGGACTTCACCGGTGGGAAGTCCTGGGTTCTTTTGACACCGTTTCTCCCATGTGACGCCCTTTGGATGGTACATTCTTCGTTGAATTCTTATCGTGAGAACCCCTGCTTCCGAAGCTCCGACGGGGTAACTTTGGGGTCCTCTCTTGCCGGGTGCTAAGAGAAGGCAAGGGAGGTGGTTGTGACAACCTTTGTTTGAGCTATTGGGTCATTTCAGCCACAACAGAGTGCTGAAAGTCTTGCAGAAATCTCATCGTGACCGTTAGAGGATGGTCATCCTCACGCAAAGAAATCTCTACCACAGGTTGTTCAGTCGCTGTTTGAGTTTCTGGCGCAAAACGGGGACTTCGGGAATCCCTTGTCCTTAGAACGTTGGGTCTCAACAATGGTGGCCTGAGAATGAGTTCCCACAGACGTTGCCAAATGATGCCTGGCAGCATCCTCGTTACACGACATGCTGGCCTGAGGGAAAGACTTTCGGTGTGAGGGAACTTGCAAGATTTTGAAGAAGAAGGGTTAAAGACTCCCTAGAATGTGTTTCGAGGGGAGGAGCCTCCGACACCCAAGTCAGTGCTTGCAAGAGTAAAAGTAGCAAAGAGTAGAAAGTGGGGCAATAGCCAGGGTTCTCTGTCTTGTCCTTACCAAGGTCCTTCCTAACTATTTATAGGAGGGCAAAGGGGGGAGGCCGTTTGACACAGCCCATTCAGATCATGACACATTTTCAGTTAAATGTGACCCATACCTTCGGAGATAGGTATCTCTAGTTGGCTGTCGGCCGTTCTATCCAGAGGGCAGGGGTGTGTGCGAGGTCTCTTTGTTAGAGGCTCCTTAACTATTTTTGTCATATCTTCGCAAAACCCCTTCGGGGTATGACACTCTTTCAGAATAACAGGCCCATTCGACTAGATATCAGCATCGAGGATAGTTAGGAAAGGTCATTTGGCATAGCAGGGCACCTTTAGGGGACGTTCTCCCTAAACCGAGGATGGGGAGTTACCTTTTTGCGGTTGGTAGGTTCGTAAAACCCGAGGTTGGTGAAAGACATCCTTCCCCGAAGTTGGTCATGTGACCTTTCCGAGGGTGGTGTGAGTGTACCCTGAGGTCAGAGCTAAGCCCTCTATGAGGGTGGTGAGGGCCCCATTTTCCCCAAGGTTGGTCACCTGTGTTTCTTGAGGGTGGTGCTCATCAGGCTAGTTTGGGAAACCTCCAAGGGTAATAGCCATTCAGCTATCAATTAGGATGTCAAAAGTTGGTATTGCTTGATGTGGCTTAGATAGGAATTTCTTAAGTGTGTTTACATGAAAAGTATCATGTATATGACACAATTTTGAAGGCAAGTTCATCTTATAAGCTACATTGCCAATTCTAACCAATGCCTCAAATGACCTAATGTATTTTGGAGCCAATTTGCCCTTTTTGCCAAATCTTATGACTCCTTTCATTGGGGATACTTTGTTCCACACATAATCCCCTATTTGAAATTCTAAATCCTTTCTTTTCTTTTGGTTGACATAGGCTTCTTGTCGATTGGCAACCTTGATCCTTTCTTTGATCACTTTATCCTTTCTAAAGTTTCATGAATCAGTTTTGGCCCTATTTCAATCTTATCCTTAGGGTCTTACCAACAATGAGGAGTGATGCATCTTCTTCCATAAAAAGCTTCATAAGGTGCCATCTTTATCATAGAGTGAAACTATTGTTATATAAAAACTCTATTAATGGTAAGAGTTGATCCCACTATCCGTTAAAGTCCAATACACAACATCTTAGCATGTCCTCAAGAACATGTACGGTTCTATTTGTTTGTCCATCTATGTAAGGATGATAAGCTGAACTTAGTTTTAGTTGAGTACCCAGTGCCTGATGTAGTGATCTCCAAAAGTTTGATACAAACCTTGGTCTCTATCTGGAACTATGTCATTTATGATACCATGTAATATCACTATTTCTCTAACGTACAATTATGCTAGCCTATCTAATGGAATAGTGAGATTAATGGGTAGGAAGTAGGCTGACTTCATAAGTCTATACATAATCACCCAAATGGTATCATGTCTTCTTCTGATCATAGGCATACTTACTAGGACATCCTTCACAGTAAATCCCCATTTTCTCTCTGTTATGGGTAAGCTCAATAATTTACCCCTGGTCTCTAATGTTCTACTTTTACTTGTTGGCACACAACACATTTGGATACAAATGTCCCAACTTCTTGTTTCATGTTTGGCCAAAAAAGGTGTTCTCTCAAATTTTGGTACATCTTCATAGTCCAAGGGTGGATGCTCATTTTACTGTAATGGGGTTCTTTCAAGATTTGTTCTCTTAAATCATATCATTTGGGTACATAGATCATATCTTAAAAATGTAGCAATCCTTGCCTATAAAAGAACCCTTGAAATAGTTTTCCATCTTTCTGGCCAGATATTCTGGTAAGATCTTTATCTTATTGTTGTATCCTTAGTGTCTCTTTCTTCCATGTTGGTTGAATGGTTACTACTTTAAACTGAGCTTTTTCCCATTCTCGCCACTTGTTAGCCAAACAAGTCAGGCTATTAAGTTCACTCAGTTCTTCCTCTCCTCAATGTCTTAGGATACCCGTATACTTCTTGCTTAAGGCATTAGCTATTTTATTGGCTTTGCCTTCTGTGTATTCAACAGTACAATCAAAATATTTAAGATATTCAAGCCATCTCCTCTGCCTCATATTCAACTCTTTCTAAGTGAAGCGATATTTTAGACTTTTATGATCAGTGAAGGTTTGAAATTTATGACCTAGTAGATGATGTCTCCACTATTTTAAGGGAAAGACGATGGCTGCTAATTCTAGGTCATGCACCATGTAATTCTTTTAATGTGATCTTAACTGCCTTGAACCATATGCTATGGCTTGGATCTCTTACATTATTACACATCCCAATCCCACAATGGATGCATCTGTATAAACCTCAAAAGGTTTATTGGGATTAGGTAGTGTCAATATAGGGGTTGAAGTGAGCTTATTCTTAAGCTCTTGGTGTTATGGCTCTCATAGCTGCAAGCTTACTCACGGAAGGTAAATTGTTTGAAACTTAGTTTGGAACCTTATTTCAAGTTTACCTAGCAAGAACAGGTAAATTTAGCAATGTTCACTAAGTTCTCGAAAAGGTTATGGCACAAAATCAGGTTTGGGGGAAAAATGGTAATTTTGCATCCTAAAGAGTCAGGACAAATCCCGAGTGTTAAAAATGAGTTTTGAAAACCTAACTTTAACTCTAGACTGAAACTTAACCTAGATAAATAAGATTTGATCAAGATTGACTAGTTATTAGGGAAAGAAGGGCGCTTGTTTGTAACTATGCATAAACTTTGGTGGCTTAGTTTTAAATGGGGTATAAATGTTGGTAAAGGCAAGGACGGCCACCATTTTCATTCTAAACCTGAGCTCAAAACCAAATGATTTTTGTGAAATTTGAAGCTACTAATGGTGTATATGCATTAGGAAGCTTGTTCCAAGAAGAATTTCAAGTTTTTGGAGCTTGGATTCATGTTTCCAGCCATTGCCTATTTTTTATGCGAGTGTGTTACCACCTTCACAAAATGGGAAAATTACAGCATAAGGACCTAAACTTGTATGCTTTAATTTTCACGATAGTATATGAATTGAGAAGTGTAAAGTATTGAATATACACTACCCTAAGTGGCACAAACAATGATAATTTGGTTCTTAAGAAAGCATTGGCATATTGCCTAATTTTCAAGTAACCTATGGACTAAATTGTAAGGTTACAAAAGTTGGGTACTCAATCGCACAAATTTCCAAAGATGACTACGAAAAGGACACGGATGGAATTGTGAGGAAAGGACAGGGATGGAATTATGAAGAAAGGACATGGATGGAATTGAGGATATTGTTGGGGACCAAAGTGCTCAAGGAGGCAAAGTTAGTCATTTAATGCTTAAGGACACTTAAGTGCTTAAGTGTCCTAAACTTTTCTAAAGGTGAAAATGACCCTTGACCAAGGTTAAAATAGGTCAAAAACTATCATTTTTCCCATCCCAAATGGCTTATAATAACATTGCCCAAATGTGGCCTAAAGTTTGCAAAATTTGCAAACATGCACTTTCTAAAGACCAAGAAAGAAATAAAGCTAGAAAAAATCATTATCTCCCCATTTTCTTTGAAAAACTCTACCTCCACTTGCTAGGGTTCTTCCTTTAACTCCTCCATATCCCTCCATTACCACCTTACTTCAGACAATCAAGAGAATCCAAAAGAAGACAACCAAAGCATCAAGGAAGACCATAATTACTAGTTTTCAGGTTTATCTAAGGTTTATTGGATTTATTAAAAAAGGTAAGGAGTTCTCTTGCTCTCATGGGATCTTTACTGTAGTTCCAAGAATCCACGCAGCTAGGTCTAAGCTTGGAAGAGAGCCATGAGCTTGATGAACCAAGCTTAGTGAGGGGAGTGCACTTAGTGAAGGTTTTGTGGCCTAGTGCGAAGTGCATTTTGATGGCAGCGAATTTAAGGGTTTCTAGAGCCCAAAGTTAGTACTAACTAGTGTTAAAAATCTCTTAAGGCCAAGCTTAGGAGGGCTACTATAGTGATCTACTTATGTTTATTACATGTTTTATGGACTAACCAATGAATGTTGTTGCTGCTGCATACATGTGTTTGTTGCTTGTGTTTGATTGCTGCCTTTGGATGCTCTACATTGGATATTTTCATTGTGTTTTGTTTTTTCTTAGTGTATTTGGATGTAGGTGATTGCTAAAGGTCACATTACCTTAGTGTTAAAGTGTTCCCCTTACTAAGTTTCTCCATGAAACTTACCTTACATCAAGTCTGTCCACTTCAAGTCCAGCTGAAACATGACATTCAAATTGACCTTTTTCATTTGATTTTTGTTCTAAACTTTATGGTACATGAATTTCCATGTGTCTACTTCTGATCTGGAAAGTTTGGTGATTTTAAGAGCACATTTGGTATTTTTAGTGATGGTGCTTATTGTGTTACACAGCAGTTGCCCAGCATCCAGTTTTGGAGTGCACTATGTCTCAAGCATATCCTATGACTTGAGTGCATGTCTTTAGCTGATTTAATGCCATGATGTAGTGGATGGATGCATGTACATGTAAGGCATGTAAAGTTGGAACAAGTATGTGAACTTTTGAGGATGGTTTTGCTATGTATGTGAAGGTGGTGCACAAGCTGTCTAAGTGTGAATGATTGGCTGCTTGTTTGTAAATTTTGTTTTAATGCCATAAAGTTGCTATATGTAAGAGAAATTAATTCTTGTGTGTATTGGACATGTATGGGATAGCCTTGGAGGGTTACCCATTGTGAATGAAGTGTTTGAACACTTATGAAATTTTTTGTAGGCATAATGGTCATAAAGTGGATAGAATTTCGACCCTACACTGAAAGTTCTATATCTCCCTGTGTAGAGTGAATCTTGGTATGAAATTTTGGCCACACCTAGAGCACATCTAGAGTTTTAAATGGGATTTTTAATTCTTGCATTTGGATCCCTGTAACCAAAGTTATGTTGTTGCAAAATTGGCTAATTTACTGTTCATTTGGTTAGAATTTTGTAACCAACTTAAAAAATCCATAACTTGGTCCATAGGTGGGCTATTGATGTAAAACCAAATTCATTGGTTTTTTATAAGTTTATAATTGATAATGCAGTAAAGAAAACAAGGGGGTACATTCCTAGATTAATATAGCTTTTTGAGATAAATTTGGGTGCAGTGGCTGGAAACATGAACTTAACAAGATTGCCTAATGTATGGCAGCCAAGATTAAGGCTTGTGCTAGTGTTTTTCTTCCTTGCTGCCATGATGTGCATAAAATGTGAATATGTGTGTAGTGGTTGGACCAATATAAATATATTCACATAGTGCCCAAGAGGGCCACTTGGGTATTCACATTAAGGGTATTGTTCTGATGGCCTACAGGACATACCAATCCTGGGTAGTCCAATGGTTGCTTGTCTAGGACATGACTGAGGATATGTCCATGTTTGACCATGACATATCTGGGAGGATGATTCCACAGTTTTACCAAGGGGTGGCCACCAACTCCACCTTTCAAGAACTTACAAAAGACCTCCCAAATAAGGAGCACATTGCCATAGCATTGAAAAACTTCTTTGCCAGGGTTGGTCCTTTTGGCCTTCGATTATTCTTATTGTTAGCTTTTTTTGTTTGACTTTCTGCCACCAATGATGTCTTTTTTTCCTTTAGGGTAGTTCTTCATCATCTCTATGTACTTCAAAGATTTTGTTCTGAAGTAGATGGAGATTTGGACCAAGGTACAAGAGGGTATGGCTAAGGTGAAGAGGGCCCCTGCCAACATGGCTTTCAAGTTTGGTAACTTGAAGTACATGGCATCTGTCGAGCTTTGCCAAACTTAAGAAGCAAGTTGGCGAGGGAGTGGAGGCCATCACTCAAAAAGCCAACTTTTGCATCGAGGACCTTGGTCACCATCTATTCCTTATGTCCATTGATTGTGACATTACCAAGGCCAACTATGATGACCTTGACTAGAAGGTGAAGCGATACACAAAGGATTGGAAGGACTTTCAGAAGGAGCTCCGTGAAGCCAAGCTAAGGATCAGGGAGCTAGAACTAGAAAAGAAATAGAGGGGGGGGAGGAGTTGCGAAAGAGCACCAATATCACCATCTCAAGACTTCAGCATGGGTTTTGCCTAGCCCCCCACCAAGTCTTGGAAAGGCACCCCTATGTTGACATTTTTTATCTAAATTCCTCTAGAGGCTTGATGGGGAACCATCAGCATGGTCCAAAGATGAGTACCTTGGGTAACCCAATGGCCTCCATGACAACGAAGGGACTAAGGAAGAGAAGGATGAAGAGGAGGAAGAGGAAGAAGACGAGGAAGAAAAAACTAGAGACAATGCAGGTGTTGACCCTTGAATCTGTAGCTCCTTCATATTACTATCTTCCTTTTCCTTTCATGCTACTGTCTCATGAAAAGTTGATATTTGGCCGTAGATTGGCCTCCCTCATGTTAATAAATCTTAGTTTATTTTTCTTCCTTTATCTTTTTTGTTGCTACCTTTGGTCTTTTCTTGATTATTGATTTTGTACTTTCCTCTTTGGCAATAGCACTTTGAAAAGTTTATTAGTGCATCCACCTACTTCAATGGTGTGCTTTCGTTCCTTAGGATTTTCCACATATATCTTTGGGATTTTTAACTCTATTGTTTGGTTGAATAGGGAAGGTTTTTCAGAGCTTTGACTATGATTTCTCCCTTCGTTCGTCATTGCTTAGGTCAGCAATTGTAAGGACATTCATTATTCTCATGATTCTTTTAAGTGCTTGGACTTGATTCATGAGTTCAGTAGAAGTTTTCACATGAAATTTTTTCCTTGCGATACACTTTTTGCACTTTATCCTTTGTCTCTATTGGTGTCATACTTTGGCTAAATTAAGCAAAGTGCTTCTTTAGACAATCTGTGTGGAATGTGTTTTCCAATTCATTCCTGAAGGCTTCTGCCAATTCAAAGACCCTTGTCTAACTTTGGCAGTAACTACATATTGTCCTTCCCAATTTGCCTTAGCACCCCTTGTGCGGGCCTTGGGGGCTAGGCCTTTTTGGCACGGAGCACTAGGTCCCTTACCTTGATTCCTTTAAGCTTAACTTTTCAATTTATGGAAGTAGTTGCTCTTTACTGAAATGCCTTACTTCAGAGTTCAGCAAGTTTTTTGTGCTCCTCTAATAGGTCCATTATGGCCCTTAGGCCTTTAATATTGGGTTCCTTATTGAAGATTTGCACTCTTAAGGATGAGTGTGCTATCTCAATGGGAATTAGTGCTTCGGTTCAATATGTTAGAGAAAACTAGGTTTCTTTGGTTGCCTTTCTCAGACTTTTTTGAAAGCTTCATAAAACACAAGGGAAATCTCCTGGAAATTTTCCTTTGGCTTCTCGTGGCCATTTTTTGAAACCATTTTTTATGGTTTGGTTGGAGACCTCAACCTGGCCATTGCTCTTAGGTGTGCCGTTGGGGAAAAATGTATCTTGGTGCCAAAGTTGTTGGTGAACTTTTGAGCTCTTTTATTGGTGAATTGACTTCTATTATCAGCCATCAATATCCTCGGGCAGCCAAATTTTCATATAATGTTTTTCGAAATGAACTTTTGGAATTCGTTAGTTGATATAGATGCCATTGGCTATGCTTTTATCCATTTTTTGAAATAATCTACTACCACCACGTAGTACATCACCCTTTTTAAAGTGATGGGGAGTGAACCTGTTACCATTTTGAGTGCTTCTATATAGTGATCAGATTTAGTGAGCTCAAGTTCTAGACAATACATCTCTTATAGGCCAAACAAAACATGCACACTTTTTTATGCAAGTGGCCCTCTTGGTCTTGATGCAAGTATATGTATATTGGTGCAACCATCACACATATATTCACATATGATTTCATCTAGAAGTAATGATGACAATCAAATTCTTTATTCCTGGCCAATATGGAATTTGAGTAAAATCCACAAGTGCATGCATAATCATATGCACACTTGGTGCTATTGGTGCCCATTATTCATTTGTCCAGACTTTCATACCGTGTGTAGGTCAAATTCTACCCACCCATGTCCTCCTATGCCATAGAAGTTTTAAACCCTTTAATACACTTAAAAATTGGTAGGGAAATAGGTTTGAAACATTAAATCCAACTAGGATTGCCACTATGGATTTTACACTCAACTAGGTAGAATTGACCATACGAACAATACCCAGCAAACTCAGACAAGTTTAACATGCCATAACTATTGCTACAGATCACCAATGTAGTTATCCAAAAGTGAAATTCTTCATCTTGAAGTATTCTAATTGTGGTCAAAATTTCAAAGCCAAACTCATTAAGTACAGAAAGTTATGGCTATTGGAGTACAGGGTACCAAATTTGAGCAACCAGCGACTATAATGTCCATACAAAATTTCTTAAAGTTCATTCACTTCATTTCTAGGTGCAAAACCAATATCAATAGTTCATTCCCTTGGATTTTAAGTCATTACATAAGCATCAAACACCATACTCTTCAAAACGGCCCATAAGAACAAATATGGATAGAATTACACACACACTTCAAACTACACTCCATTGATCGATATATCATTCACACAATGTACGTACATCATACCTAGCTCATTTACATGCATTGATGCACCAGATACATGCCATAAATTAGTTAATATGTATACTAAGCTTATAGTAGAACTTCAAAGGCATTAAGGATTCCAAAATCTTGAAGGGGCCAACTACTACGTAAGACAGAAAGTACCATTACTAAAACTAGCTAATGTGCTCTAAAAATAATGAACCTTTCCAGTTTAGAATTACACATGCAGAAGTTAATATACCTTTAAAGAACTTAGTAAGAGCTTATCATTAAAATATTGAATTCACAACTATATACCTTAAATCCAAATACATAAAAACACTAAAAGACAACACATCTACAAAAGTATGGCCATCGAAATGCACAAACAAACAAAACACAATAAAATGCAATGTTGGCAACAACCATCATTAGGGTTAGCTTATAAACAATCAAATAGACATTATGTAATCACTATGGTAGGCCTCCTTAAGCTAATGCTTGGTCCTATGAGGTTAATTGGTCTTAGTTAGTGCTAACTTGGGCCCTAGAAACCTCTATAACCAATGCCATCATAGTGCATTAAAAGCAGTAAGGCTAAGCCTTGTTCATGCACTCCCCCTTAATCCATACTTGGTTCCTTGACCTTTTTGCTCTCTTCTAAGCATGGTTTTAGTGTCATGGATGCTTGATGATCATCTTACGATAGTAAACAACCATGAAATATGAAGATAAAAGACTTACCTAAGCTATGAAGGTTGAAAATCACAAAGGAAGCTGAATAAACCTGAAAACTAGGGTTTTTTCTCTCTTGTTGAACCCAATTGCTTTCCTTTTTGATTTCTTGGGAGCTTGAGCTATGGTGGCTATGAAAGGTTATGTAGGAGCTAAGGAAATAAAATTGGCTAGTGATGGCCAAAAATGACCAAGGATGTTACCCACATTGGGGTAGTCCATTTTTGGTGCCAAAATTGTGCATTTAAAACTCCCAAGGATGGTAAGTTCTGTAGGCCATTAGAACAATACTATTATTGTGTATACCCAAGTGGCCCTCTTGGGCACTATGTAAATGAATGCATATTAGTCCAACCATTACACACATATTCACTTTTTATGCACACCATGGTACCAAGGAAGGAAAACACTAGCACAAGCCTTAATCTTGGCTACCACATCTTAGGCAATCTTGTTACGTTCAAGTAATCTGCCACTGCACCCAAAATTCCCTCCAAAAAACTGATGGGTTTCAGGAGCTAAACAGCGCAGTGGAATTTAACCGAAACTCTCAAGGATCCAAGTGAAACGGGGTAAACTGGGTGTTCAAAAATTTTCATGCCTAATTTTCGGTTGAGATCTCTCACTCAACTGTAGAATCAAATCACAAAACCTGAACAGTTGACGTGTTCAGGCTCTCTATGGTATCCACACAAGCCTCTTGGGATCACCACGCTTCCACCATGTCCCGGCAGATGCGTTTCTCTTGTGCTCACAGTGCTAGCTTACGTCCTCCAAGGAATTGCAAGAGAAGAGTGCGACTGTCCTTTTGGGAGGTTAGGGCAAGGAGACCTATCAATTTCTCACTAGAAGTTGTATTTATAGTGAGACTCAACTTCCAGGCCTAATAGGTTTCAAAGCCCTAATCCAATTAGGCTTTAATTTCGGGCTTAATAATTGCTCAACTATTGGGCCCATTATTAATACGAAATTATTGTGAAACCAAAACCCAAATTATTAGCCCATGCACTCTAATGATCCAAATAGCTCTATGTGTGTGACCCAATAGGCTCTTACCACGTTGGCAATGATCATAAATCACATTTATGATCATAAGCAATGAGCGGTGTCTAGCAACACATCATTGCTACCCGAGTGACAAGATTGTCGATGATTCGACTAAACCTTTATGATCATCACCGATATATGCCATTGTCCCTTTGTCCAAGATATCAAGACTAAGCACGAGACATAGAATGTGTCACCTCGTATAGCCCAATCTTTGGTTTCTTGATTACCGAGTAGACCAACTTAAACTGATGACATTGATATCGTATATCAACTCATCTGAGCATGGCCATGCATTTTTCTAAGTCTTACTCTATCAAGGGGCCCGAAGATATCACTCCCGTTACATAGGAGGGACAAATCCCATCTTGATCATACAAATCCCTCTGCATGATATGTGACATACCCAATGACCTCCTTCAAGTTCACTCAGTTACGAGCAACAAAGGAAAGTATCAAAGTATGTGACTCACATGTAGGGAACCTTGATGATCTTAGGTCGAAGCACTACATATACCATGATCACTATGAGAATCAGTTATGACACTCATATAACAATCCATATAGTGTTCTCATGGTGGGTCAGTCCAGTACACAAGTTCTCCAACTTGTACCCATATGTAGACTACATATCTCATATTAGTCTCCACATACGCTAGTCATTATGTATTATTGCAACCCGCTCCACAATAATACTGGACCAGGGACGTTTAAGAATATCATTATTCTAGGGTAACAATTATGTTTGTTAAGTTACGCAGAAATAAAACAACAAACATAACTGCTGGATTGATGCCTTAATAAAATATCTTGACTCAATGTGCAAAAAAGCCAATCATCCCATGATTGGCTTTTGGGCACAACACTAACAAAAACTGTATTAATCTAGCCATACATCCCACCTATATTATTTGCTTCATTATCAAGTAGAGACTTAAATCAAGCCAAGGAATTTAGTTTTACATCAATTGCCTACCTATGGACCAAGTTATGGATTTTTTAAGTTGGTTACAAAATTCTGACCAAATGAACTGTAACTCAGCCAAATTTGCAACATCATAATTTTCGCTATAGGGCTCCAAATGCATAAATTCCAAAGCCAAGTTAAACCTCTGGATGTGATCTAGGTGGGATCAAAATTTCATACCAGGATTCATTCTACGGACGGATATATTGAACTTTGAGTGGAGGGTCAAAATTCTATCTACTTTTGGACCATTATGCCCATACAAAATTTCATAAGTATGCAAACACTTCATTCACAAGGGGTAAACACTTCATTCTGTATATAATGCTTGTCCAATACACATAGGAATGACATACTCTTGCATCTAGCAACTTTATGTGGCCAAAACAGAATTTACAAACGACCAGCCTATCATCCACGCTCAGACAGCTTGTGGACCACATTTACATACATAGCATACTTGTTTCAACTTTACATGTATTACATGTACATGAAACCATGAACTACATAATGGACTTAACTCAACTAGAAAATGCCCCCAAGTTGTAAGAGAGCTTTAGACATAATGTTCTCTAGAAACAAGATACTAGACACTTGCTGCATAGCACAGTAACGACCAGCACTAAAAATACCAAATGTGCTCCTAAAATCACCAAAATTTCCATATCAAAACTAGATACATGGAAGTTCAAGTAGCCAAAATTTTATATCAGAAATCAAACTAAAAATGTTAGTTTGAATGTGATCTTTCTGCTGGACCTAAAATGGGCAGATTTGGGGAGAGTAAGTTTCATTGTGAAACTTAGTAGGGAGACTTAAGGTAGTGTAACCCTTAGTATTCCCTACATCCAAGACACTAAAACACAAGAAACAAAATGCATGCATCCAACATATAGTAATCAAACGTAGTAGCCAAACACGAACATCAAACACATGAAATGTGGCAGCAACAATTAACATTGGTTAGTCCATAAAACATGTAATAAACAAAAGTAGATCACTATGGCAGTCCTGCTCAAGCATAAGATTGGTCTTAGGAGAGTTTTAGCACTAGTTAGTACTAACTTTGGCTCTAGAATCCCTTAAATTCCCTGCCATCACTGTGCACTTCACACTAGGTCACAAAATCTTCACTCAATGCACTCCATTCTCTAAGCTTGGTTCAGCAAGTTCATAGCTTTCTTCCAAGCCTAGCCCTAGCTCCATGGATGCTTGAAAATATAGTAAATATTCCATGAGAGCAAGAGAACTCCTTACATTTAGTGTATGCTGAAATTGGAGCTTGATCCTAGGTGCACTCAAGTCTTAGCACCAAATAGCTTCCAATTGCCTTTTCTTGCTTTCAATTGCCTTTAGCTTCAAGCTTGAAGGTATGGTGGCTTGGAGGAGCTATGGAGGTAAAGGTGGTTGGTGTGGGTTGAATATGGGAGAAGCAAAGAAGAAAATGACTACTTAAATGGGCTTTTGTGTACCAAACACCCTTAATAGCCTTAACCACACTTTATGTCATTTTCCTTGCTACAAAGCCATGGTTTCTTTGCCTTAAACTCATGGCCCACATTTGACTCCCTTTCCCCTTTCCATGGCAGACCTTATTAGTATAGGAGAAATCCAAGTTGCTTCCATTTGACTCAAATCAAAAGCTTGAACATCCAAAGGCTTACACTAGGACACTTTAGTCCTTAATGCCTTTTGTGTTTTCTTTGTCCAAACTTGTCTTCCATAAGCAATTTGTTCCTCCAATAGCACTTTCATACCATTCATATCCTTCCCATAACTCTCCAAAGCTCTTTCTTGAGAGTTTTGCAATTAAGTACCCAAATTTCCAAAATCTTACAAAAAAAGTCCATAGCTTGCTTGACAAACAAGCAATCCTAAAGGCTTTTCTTGGGGGCCAAGTTACCAACTTAGAAAATTTTTAAAGATGTGTTGATCATGCCCTTTACCCCTTACACTTCAATTAATATAGTAAGAATTACACAATATAATGGTTTTTGACCATTATGCCACACTTTATAATTCTCCCTTTTTTGTGAGGTGGTAACATAGGAAAGGCAAAAAATAAAGATATTTTCCTTGGTTTAATTAGTTTAACCTTAACCCTCATTTAGGTCACTATAAGTATGCCTTAAGCAAAAACTTTTTTGGCTAATCTTTAGCCAACATTTCTTTACTAAATGAACCAGCCATGGATCGGTGGGAAAATGATAAAAATGATCACTTTCCTACTTTTTCAAAGATCATCCCATCCTTTAGTTATTTTATGGACACTAATACAACAAGTTGTTCTAAGTTCTTATACAATTAGCCTTTGCTTCCTTTATACAAATTAGCCCCAACAGATGTTTCCATATCATTTAAATCCTTCTAAAATGTCTCTTGTAAAGTTGTAAAATTGAGTATCCAAGTCTTGAAATCTTACAATAAAGTCCATAGGTTACTTGTAAAACAAGCAATCCTTTAAGGCTTCCTTGATGGCCAAGTAACCATTGTGTGAATCTTTTAAGAAGGTGTAGATTATACACTTTACCACTCACACTTTGTTCTCTATGGTGAAAATTATGGTATATAATGGTCTGGGGCATAAACCTTATTGGTCCTGTTACCACCTCATAGCTTTATACATGTATACTATAATTTTCCCATTTTTGGAGGTGGTAACAGGACCTATGAGGTATATGCCCTAGATTGCAAAAGGACAAGGGTAATTTCCCTGTTACCACGTCATAAAAATGGGAGAATTACAAGTGTGTCATAATGGCTAAAAACCATTATATTGTGTAATTCTCACCATAGTGATTGAAGTGTAGGGGGTAAAAGGCATGATCAACACCTCCTTAGAAGTGTTCCAAGTTGGTAACTTGGCCCCTAAGAAAAGGCTTAAGGATTGCTTGTTTGTCAAGCAACCTATGGACTTTTTTGTAAGGTTTTGGAAATTCAGGTACTCAACTGCAAAACTCTCAAGAAAGAGACTTGGAGAGTTATGGGAAGGATATGAATGGTATGAAAGTGCTATTGGAGGACCAAAGTGCTCATGGAAGACAAGTTTGGACAAAGGAAACACTAAAGGCAATAAGGACCTAAATGTCCTAGTGTAAACCTTAAGGTGTTCAAGCTTTTGACTTAAGTCTAAGGGTGGAATTGTGGGGTTATCCCACCATGGGGGAGGCAGCCAAGACTTGATAATTAGTCAAAAATGTTGGGCACATGTGTACCAATAATTTCAAGACAAAGAAACCATAATTAGTGAGAAGGAAAATGACATAAGGCAAGGTTAAGCTTGTTAAGTGTGTTTTGTGCCCTTAGGCTTATTTAAGGCCATTTAAGCGGCCAAATCACTTATCCCTCTCTCATTTTCGTACTCCTCCAGCCCAAGAACATAGCCACACCTCCTCCATAGCCACCACACCTTCAAACTTGTAATTGATTGAAATTGAAGGCAAAAGGAAGCAATTGGAAGCAAACTGGAGCTATTGCTTGGACACTTCAAGGATCAAGCTTGATTCTCGGCCTACCCACTTTGGTAAGGGTTCTCTTGCTCTCATGGGTTTTTTTCTATATTTTCAAGCAACCTGGAGCTAGGGCTAAGCTTGGAAGAGAGCCATGAGCTTGATGAACCAAGCTTAGTGAGGGGGGTGTAGTTATTGAAGGTTTTGTGACCTAGTGTGAAGTACACAATGATGGCAGCGAAGTTCTGGGTTTCAAGAGCCCAAAAGTTAGTACTAACTACTTTTAAAATCCTCCTAAGATCAATAATTAGCTTGAGGAGGGCTGCCATAGTGATTTGGTTATGTTTATTTTGTTTTTTATGGACTAACCTAGGGTAGATGTTGCTGCCACATTTCATGTGTTTGTTTGTTGTGAATGGCTGCTGCATTTGGTTGCTATATATTGTATATATGCATTGTATTTTTTTGTGTTTTAGTGTCTTTGGATGTAGGTTTTAATGATGGTTACATTGCCTATTGAAAGATCATCTTCAAAATAAACTTTTTGGTTAGAGTATTGATCTGAAATTTTAGGTACATGAAATTCCATATGTCTAGTTATGATCTGGAAATTTTGATGATTTTAGTAGCACATTTTGTATTTTTAATTGTGGTACTTTTTGTGTTATGCAGCAGCTGTCCAGCATCCTGTTTACGGAGTCCATTGTGTCTCAGGCACTCCTGTAACTTAGGGTGTGTATTTAGCTAAGTTAAGAACATTATTTAGTGCATGTATGCATTTACATGTATTGTATGTAAGATGAGACAAGTATGTGAACATTTGAGTAATGTTTTGGCTATGTAAGTGATGTGGTGCAAAGCTGCCTAAGTGTGAATGATAGGCTACTTACTTGTAAATTCTGTTTAGGCCACATAAAGTTGTTAAAATTAAGGCAATGCAATTTTTATGTGTAATGGACATATATTGGATATCTTTGGAGGGCTTTCCCCTTGCGAATGAAGTGTTTGCACACTTATGAAATTTTGTATAGGCAAAATGGTCATGAAGTGACCAGAATTTGACTCTGGACTTAAAGGTTTATATCTCCCTGTGTGGAAGGAATCTTAGTATGAACCTTTCACCACACCTAGATAACATCTAGAGGTTTAACTGGGACTTGGATTTTCTAAATTTGGAGCCCTGTACCCAAAAATATGACATTGCAAAGTTGGCTAAGTTACTGTTCATTTGGTCACAATTTTGTAACCAACTTAAAAAATCCATAACTTGGTCCACAGGTGGGCTATTGATGTAAAACAAAATTCCTAGATTTTCTATGAGTCTCTACTTGATAATGGAGCAAATAAAATATGTGGGGTACATGGTTAGAATGATACAGTTTTTTCATGGAAGTTACAGGTGCAGTGGCTGGTCACTAGAACTTAACAAGATTGCCTAATGTGTGGTAGCCAAGATTAAGACTTGTGCTAGTGTTTTCCTTCATTTCTGCCATGGTGTGCATGAAATGTGAATATGTGTGTGATCGTTGGACCAATATGCATGTGTTTACATAGTGTCCAAGAGGGCAATTTGGGTATGCACACTAAGGGTAGTGTTCTGATGTTCTACAGAACATTACTGATCTTGGGAGTCTAAATGCACAATTTTAGCAACATAATTGGACTACCCCCCGGAGTGGGTAACATTCCCAGTGTCACAAATTTTCATGGCACCCTTTGCCTGGGGGTGTGGCACTGGCACTTGTCAGAGCTTCTTACAAGTTTGCGCGTGTCCTACCTTAAGGACGGCCAGAAGTATCCTTGCCGAAGTACAATGCTAGCTAAAGCATCTGTACTGTTATGAGAACCACACCTCCCTATGTGTGCTTCTCTAAGGACAAATTCTGCTATAGCCTTTTTGACACACTTCCATAGGGGACTACAATAGCCTTGTCGATAAATTTCTTCACCAATGAGGAAATACCTTTTAGCCCTTCTCTTGACCTTTGAAGCTTCTAGTTGGTCATCAACCATTTGCCCTTCGGCGAGATATTTCCAGAGTGGCACTCTCCACCCTTCTTGAATGTTCAATATATAGTTTCCATCTATGCTTGGCACTTTTTTCTCCTTAATGCTCTTGCCTGTCTTTAACTAAAGTGTCTACTTGCACATTCTCTCATCAGGGGACCTTTCCTAAGAGCACTTTGTCAAATTTCTCCATCATCTCTTCTGCAATGTCAAAAGTTTTCTTGAGTCTCGACTCCCTAACTTCATATTCCCCCCCTCAATTGTTGAACTAGGAGCTGTGAGTTGTTGCAAGCTTGAAGAGATTTAATTCCTGCACTCTTGGCGAGGCGTAGTCTGGTGATGAGGTTTTTGTATTCGACCACACTATTTGTCACTTGGAAGTCAAATTTGATGGCCTTAGACACTTACATTCCCTTTGGTCCACTTAGAATTATACTTGCACCTTGATGTGCCATTCCTGATGCACCATCAATAAACAATTCCCAGTTTGATTTGCCATTTTCTTTAGTTGGAGCTTGCTTTTCAATATTTGGAGGCAGTTTAGTGATAAAATCTACCAGCGCTTATGCATTGATTGCTTTACTCGGATCGTAACTTATGTCATGTTTACTAAGCCCTATGCACCATTTTGAAAGTCTTCCTAAATGATCTACTTTATTCATCACATCCGTAAGAGTGAAGTTACTTCAGCGAATGATTGACTGGCCTTGAAAATAAGGCTAAAGCCGTAGCCCAGCTAAAACTAAAGCATAAATGGATTTCTTTTGAATTAGCTAATTTACCTCAGCCCATGAAGCAATTTGCTCATATAGTATACAGGCCATTGTTTTCCAACCTTATCTTTGTACACCAAAAGAGAGCTTACTACTTTTTCACTGATGGCCAAGTATAGAATGAGGGCTTCACCTTTTATTGGCTGTATGTGAATGGGTAACTTAGCCAAACAAACCTTAATTCCTCCCTAGGAAATCTGGCATTCTTTGTTCCAAGGATTTGAAGGGCTATCAATTCTGATGTCATTTTTCTCCTCCTTTTTGAGCATTTTGAAGAATGTTTTCATTTTTTGCCATAATGCGAGATAAAATGACTCAAGGCTATTATTTTTTCCATTAGCCTTTGTATATCCTTGATCAAGTTGGGAGTTAGGGACTTAAGGTGTTACCACTCTGAGATCTTACATACAGTGACAATGTGTAATGTGTCAATCTACCAGGAGCTATGCATGTTCTATAGGACATCAGAACAGTGCTCACTATATTACCCAAGTGGCCCTCTTGGTCTTTATGCAAATATATGTATATTGGTCAAACCATAACACACATATTTACATTTATGCACACTATGGTAGCTAAGAAGGAAAACACTAGCACAATTGTTGGTTTTGGCTTCCACACATTAGGCAATCATGTTAAGTTCTAGTGGCCAGCCACTACACTCGTAACTTTCACTAATAAACTATATCATTCTAGACATGTAACCCCCTATTTTATTTGTTACATTATCAAGTAAAGACTTAGAGCAAACCAATAAATTTTTTTTTACATAAAAAACCCACCTATGGACCAATTTATGGATTTTTTAAGTTCGTTACCAAATTTTGACCACATGAACAGTAACTTAGCCAACTTTGCAATGTCATATCTTTGGCTACAGGGCTCCAAATTTACAAAATAAAAATACTAGTTTAACCTATGTATGTGCTCTAGGTGTGGTCAAAATTTCATACCAATATTCCTTGTACACAGGGAGTTATGGAACTTTAAATGCAGAGTCAAAATTTTGGTCACTTTATGACCATTTTGCCCATACAAAATTTCATAAGATTCATACAATTCATTTCCAGGTACAAAACCAACTTGTACAGGTTCTTACATGTCTTAAAAACTTGGAAAATTCATTTCCCTAAATTTAGTGGCATTCCATAAACATTAAACATAATTTTCTTTGCAACAGCTAATGACTTGCAAAATGGATAGAATTGAACATTCAACTTCAAACATCACTTTATTGCTTCATAAATCATCCATACACCATCCATAGTGTATTTACAAGCATATATACATCATACATATGTCCTATCTTAGTTGGGTATGTACACTAGCTTCTTGGAGAGCCTTCCAAACACAATGGACTCTAGAAACTTCAAAAGATAGCTGCTGTGTAAGGCAGAAAGTACCAACACTAAAATTAGAAAATGTGCTCTAAAAATCATGAAACACTCCATTTTAATACTATACATATTGAAGTTCATGTACCTGAAATTTCACAGGAAAAATCAAACTGGAACAATTAGTTTGAATGTTCTTTTTCAGGTGTCCCTGAAAATGGACAGAAAAGGGAGTATGCTCTTTGTAAAGAACTTAGTAAGGGCTTTCAATGTAAAGTATTCCATAGAAACGTATGACATAAAGTCCAAAGACATAAAAACATACAAAAACAACACATACACACAAATATGGCAACCATATGCACCAACAATCACAGCAACAAACACATGTAATGCTGGCAGCAATAACACATTGGGGTTAGTCCATAATCATTCAATAAAACAATAAGATATCACTTTAGTAAAACTATGGCAGCCCTCCCCAAGCTTTTTCTTGGTATTGGGAGTCTTTTAGGTCTTAGTTAGTACTAACTTGGGCTCTAGAAACCCTTCTTTCTTGCTGCCATCTTTAGCATGGTAACACTAAGGCTGAAACCTTGCCATGCTTCTTTCCCCTTAACCCATACTTGGTTCCTTGAGCTTTTTGCTCTCTTCCAAGCATGGTCTTAGATTCATGGATGTTTGGAAATACAGTAAATAACCCAAGAAACTTTAGAAAACCCTTATGTTTTGCTATGAAATTTGAAAACCCAAATAGAACCAAAATTAGGTTTTCTTGCACTCTTTGATGTCTTATTTGCTTTCTCTTGCTTCCTCTTTCTTTCTTAAGGTATGGTGGCTATGGAGGATGGTGGAGAAGGTTAACGAAGAAGCCTTGGCTACTAGGGGATGAAATTTAAGGGAAATGGCATGAAAATGAAGATTTTTCTTCATTTATACATCATTTTGACCTTGGTGGCATATATGCAAATTTTTGAAACTTTGGCCAACACTTGGACAGATTATATCTAGATATTTTGGCTAGCAAAATGATGTTTTTGACCACATTGAACCTTGTCAAAGGTCATTATAGCTTTTAGACAAAAAGGTGGACACTTGGATCCTTAGTTGGCACTATGCCATAAATGATCAACTTTGCCTTCTTAAGCACTTTGGTCCCCAACAAAATCCTTAATTCCATCCATGTCCTTTCCATAGCCATATTTAGAAATTTGTGCAATTGAGTAACCAACTTTTGTAACCTTACAATTTTGTCCATAGGTTTCTTGAAAATTAGGCGATGTGCCAATGCTTTCTTAAGGACCAAGCTATCATTGTTTTTTCCACTTAAGGGGGTGTTTATTGAATACTTTACACTTCACAAATCATGCACTACGGTGAAAATTAAAGCATACAAGTTTAGGTCCTTATGCTGTAATTTTTTCATTTTGTGAAGGTGTAACATGAGGAAAGCCGTCACCTTGTTCAAATTTTCCTTTATCCCACACTCTGAGACCATGAATTCTAAGAACTTACTTCCCCTTACACCGAAAGCACTTTTTTGGGATTCAAACATATGCCACATTTCCTAAGCTGCTGGAAAGTCTCCCACAAATCCTCGATGTGATTTGGACTAACTTCATTTTTTAGCTATCATATCATCGACATACTTCCATGTTTTTGCCGAATTGCCTTTTGAATACTTTATTCATCAGCTGTTGGTATATGACCCCTACGTTCTTCGGTCTGAAAGGGCATGGGCATTCGTATGTAGTAGAAGGTTTCATCATCAGTAATGAATGAAGTCTTTTCTTCATCAACTAGGTTCATTTAGATCTAATGATGCCCACTAAAAGTTTCTAGGAAACTCAATATCTTGTATCCCGAAGTGGAATCTACCAATTGATTTATTGAAGGTAGTCGATATGAGTCTTCCAAGCGTGCATTATATACTTTGGTGAAGTCTATGCATATTTAGAGTTTACCACACCCTTCTTTTATAACTACTACCATGTTACTCAACCTTTATCACACCCGCTTCAATGAGCCTTTACGTTTCTTGCTTGATAAAGGCCCTCTTGTTTGGGGCTATGGTTCATTTGTTTTGTGTTATTGGCTTTACAAGAGGATCAAGATTCAAACTATCTTGGATTATGCTTGGATTTACTGTGGGCATATCCGTCAGCAAGGAAATGAAGAGGTCTTTGTTTGACACTAAGAAATCTACAAGCTTGGCCTGTTACCTGATGGGAACATTTTTCCTGATCTTGGTACTTTGGCCTTCATTGAGTTATAAGCTTTGTGTTTTAATATCTACTCCATTGGCCCTCTTTCCTATGTCTACCTATGGCTCTTTTGTCACCACTGCTATTAAGGTATGAACCCTTTTTGTTTTTAGGCTGCTATGCTTTCACAAAGGCCTTTCAAATTTTAGCTTCATCAATGAAGATAGCTGCATCACCTTTATCGGATTCAAAAGTCACAGTCAATTATTTGACATTAGATCTCATGTGCAACATTCCTTACATTTCCCTTCTGACTATGACATTATATGGCAAGGGAAGATTAATGACTATAAACTTTATCATTACCAAAACATACAGCTCCTCGCAGCTTCCAACGGCTTTCCCTTTAACCATGAATGGTAAATCAATAATGCCTAACACCTGAAGTTCATTGGGGTCTAGCCCATATGTTGGGGACACCATCATTTTGAGGACTTGCACCGATATCCCAAACATTAGTAGTATGTGCGAAACAGCATGTCAGCATTTGATCCATCATGAGGAAGGGCACTTTTCACATCTCAATTTGCTATTCGGGTGATCATCAAAAGAACTTCTATCAAATATTGTCCATAGACTTTGCGCCTTCCTAAAGTTGAGGGTAGCTACTTTCTTTTCCTTCCCTTTTGGTTCTGATGATGGAAGTCCTGTAGTGATAGTTTGAATCACTTTCACAAAAAGGGCAATTGCCTCTTGTACTTCATTCATTCCTTCATCTGTCTGAATCATACTTAATGCCTTTCGGCATCATCATTGTACAACATGGTGAGCTTGGAGCAGGAACTTGCGGTGGGAGAACGCCTGGATGAGGATCCTCCGGTGGGAGAAGGTCTGCAATGAATCAGGAAGGCAAGGGTCAAGAGCTCCACGAAGTGTTTTTCCAGAGGAAGAGTCTCCGACGCCCAAGTTAGTATCAGAGATAAGTAGGGAGTGGAGAGATTTTTCCTTAGAGTCGGATCCCCTTACTTGGGGCATTCCCTGAATATTTCTAAGGAGGTGAACAGGAGAAGCTCGTTTCCCATAGCCTGCCTAGATTGTGACATGTGTTCGGTCAGATATGATCCGTTCCTTCGGGGAGAGGGGGAGCTTCTAGCGGACCATAGGCCGCCTGGTCGGGAGCCTAGGGCAGCGTGTCAAAGCATGTCTGAGAGCAGCATGTTGGGGGCTATACGAGTACGGTGTGTCAGAGACTCCTCAGCTGTTTTGTCGTACACCTACGTGGCCTTCTCGGTGGGCTGAACTCCTTCAAGGGATAGAGCTCGTTCGGGAAGGTGAGTTCCTCTGGAGGGAGGTCCCTTGTTTATAAGAGGCACCTTCAGTTGGACTTTCCCGTGGTCAGGCTTGGGTACCTAATGTGGCACTTCATGAGCGCACCCCAAGGGTGGCCCAGAGAGTATATGGAGGGGTTTTGGCCATGTGAGGTCGGCGCGAGCTCACCTTCGGGGAGGGCAGTGACTCCTTCTGATCGAAGTTGGTCCTATGGGTTTCCTGAGCGGTAGTGCCTATCCGGCTTGTCCAAGGATGCTGCGGTCCTCTCTTTGCTGGGGTCTTGTCATGTCTGTTTTGATCGAAAGTGGCGCGCTCATGTGAGGTTCTTCGGGGGTGATAGCCCTTCGGCTATCACATGCCCCCCTTCAGAAAACGGAAGATGTTCCTTCGGTTTAGGGAGTTTTGGGTACCTTTCTTGGGGCAAGCGATGCTTGGCCTTGTTACCATGGAGCGCGTACTTACACTGATTTTTCTGTCAGTGAACCGTTTCATCTTCCCTTATTTGCAGGCGCGATACTTCGGGTAGGGTTATATAGGTCTGCCAGTTGTCAAGGCCGTGCCTTTGTTTCTCACGATGGCTTACACGTGTCAGCTGTTAGTGTTGTGCCCAAAAGCCAATCATGAGATGATTGTATTTTTGCACATTGAGTCATGATATTTTATTAAGGCATTAATCTAGCAATTATGTTTGTTGTTTTGTTCCTGCGTAACTTAACAAACATAATTGTAACCCTAGAATAATGATATTCTTAAAAGTCCTTGGTCTAGTATTATTGTGGAGCGGGTTGCAATAATACATAATGACTAGCATATGTGGAGACTAATATGAGATATGTAGTCTACATATGGGTACAAGTTGGAGAACTTATGTACTGGAACGACCCACCATGAGAACACTACATGGATCGTTATATGAGTGTCATAAGTGATTCTCATAGTGATCAGGGTATATGTAGTCCTTCGACCTAAGATCATCAAGGTTCCTTACATGTAAGTCACATACTTTGATACTTTCCTTTGTTGCTTGTAACTGAGTGAACTTGAAGGAGGTCATTGGGTATGTCACATATCATGCGGAGGGATTTGTATGATCAAGATGGGATTTGTCCCTCCTATGTAACGGGAGTGATATCTTCGGGCCCCTTGATAGAGTGAGACTTAGAAAATGCATGGCCTTGCTCCGATGAGTTGATATATGATATCAATGTCGTCAGTTTAAGTTGGTCTACTCGGTAATCAAGAAACCAAAGATTGGGCTATACGAGAGTGACACATTCCATGTCTCGTGCTTAGTCTTGATATCTTGGACAAAGGGACAATGGCATATATTGGTGATGATCATAAAGGTTTAGTCGATTCACCGACAATCTTGTCACTTGGGTAACAATGATGTGTTGCTAGACACCGCTCATTGCTTATGATCATAAATGTGATTTATGATCATTGCCAACATGGCAAGAGCCTATTGGGTTGCACACATAGAGCTTTTTGGATCATTAGAGTGCATGGGCTAATTATTTGGGTTATGGTTTCACTTTAATTTCGTATTAATAATGGGCCAAGGAGTTGAGCCATTATTAAGCCCAAAATTAAATCCTAATTGGATTAGGGCTTTGAAACCCATTAGGCCTGGAGGTTGAGTCTCACTATAAATACAACTTTTAAGTGAGAAATTCGCTGGTCTCCTTGCCCTAGCCTCCCAAAAAGGACAGCCGCACTCTTCTCTTGCAATTCCTTGGAGGACGCAAGCTAGCACTGCGAGCGCAAGAGAAACGCATCTGCCGGGACGTGGTGGAAGGGTGGTGATCCCGAGAGGCTCGTGTGGATACCATAGAGAGCCTGAACACGTCAACTGTTCAGGTTTTGTGATTCAACTCTACAGTTGAGTGAGAGATCTCAACCGAAAATTTCTACAGTTGAGTGAGAGATCTCAACCGAAAATTAGGTATGAAATTTTTGAACACCCGGTTTACCCCGTTTCACTTGGATCCTGGAGGGTTTCGGTTAAATTCCGCTGTGCTGTTTGGTTCCCAAAACCCAACAGTAGCTGGTGAGTGGCAGTCGGTTACATTAATTGTGCCTCTTCGCCTTCGAGGAGCAATAATGACGACGTTTCGCCTACCCCCTTCGGCCTATAAAAACCCCTTTTGCCTCAGAGCTTCATACTCTTTTCCTTTACTGTCATTTTCTCAAGAATTCTCTCTTGTCTTTTTCTCCTTCCGGCAGTGGTTCTAGCGGCGAAGCGATTTCGGGCAACCTTTCATGACGGAATTCAGGAAAAGTGATTTTGGCAAAGCTTTCGATGGGATTTTTCTTTTCCGAACTCGTTCGTTCTGAAGTTTTGTTTTTTCTTTCTTTAGTTTCCCCGAGGTTACCTCTCTTATTTTTGGGAAATGTCAAACCATGCTCCACTGATGTCTGTCTGTCCTATTCCCAAGAGCTTTCTCCCCCTTGAGTCTCATCCATGCTACACTACTTCGGAGAAAATGACAAAGTGGATAGGAAAATTCTACCTCCCTACTTACGCCGCCCCGAGGTTACCTTCTCCGGTCACATTTGGTTATATGGCTCATTCTGATGAGATTACTATCTACAGAGCCCAATTGAAGGCCGGTCTTTGGTATCTTCCTCCGCGCATGGTGTGCGAGTACTGCAGGTTCCACGAGATTGCCGTGAACCAGCTCCCTCCAAACTCTTATTCTTATTTCAACACCTTTGTTTGCATGTGGGGTTTTTAAGATAAAGCTCCATTTTCTTTTCTTCATGCAATATTATAAGCTCCACCCGGTCTCGAAGGGTGTGATAGCCAAAGGCTATCGCCTCAATCTGGCCGAACACCCTGCCACAACAATGGCCAGAAGAACTGGCGCTTCCCGGGAATAGGTGGAATCATGCACCTCGGGAGATAGCCGGAGAGCTCCGAGCCTCGGCACGCCAGTAAAACTTGAGGACTCCATTCGCCCCCCAAGGTTGTGAACAGCGCGCCTTCGGAAAAGTGGCACCAGACATTGCTGCCCGAACATGATATCCCCGAAGGCGGAACTCCCTGGAACTGGGAACCCCCGAACTGAGGGTATGCTTCCCGAAGAGGCTCTGTCCGAACTAGAGGACGACCTCGCCCAGGGACCTCGGGAGTACGGCAGGAGCATTTATGGAAGCATTTAAGGAAGCCTCTGACACGTCCCACCACAGACGTAAAAAGTCGCCCTGACGCGCAGACGCCATCAGAATCACATCATGGCCAGTCTCAGCACAAGGCTCGAGGCCATCTGGTTACCAACTATCTGTCCCCTACGCCCAGAAGTTCAGGAGCATCCGACCACACACGTGTCATGATCTGAACGGGCTAGGTATTCCTATATATACAGGAAATAAATACTTGACAGGAGGTTGGTAGGCCGGAGATACAGCTCCCACACTCTGAGAAAATACCAAGCGAGACTTTTCTGCCTTTCTCTTTGAGCTAGTGACTTTCTCCTTTTTCCGGCCACCACTGACTTGGGCGTCGGAGGCTCCCCCGCCGGAAAAACACTCCGGGGGCCTCCTAACCCTGTTTACCAGCTTTTCAGGTACTGTCCTTGGGGCGACCTACCTCCCAGGCGTTCTTCCTCCTAGAAGTCTCCTCAACAGTCATCATGACTCAAAATGATGAGGCCCCAGGCCATCAGGGTGGCTTCTACTTCTTGCTTCCTCGAGGGTCTAGGAGCAAGAAATTCACCTTCACCTTCGGATCGAAGGATAGCTGGCGAGGGTGGCAAAAAAAGTTCTTCTTTCTGTCAGTTCCCGAAAGATGGAGCTACGTTCCGACCAGATGGGCTTCGGGGGTTTTGAAGACCGACGTTGTTGACCTTCGGAAGCAGTTGACCTCGGGGTTGGCTGCTGAATTTGACGAGTTCGACCGGCGCATTCGGGCGGTTGCGGATTGGGACCCCGATTGTTAGTGTTGTGCCCAAAAAAGCCAATCATGAGATGATTGTATTTTTGCATGTTGAGTCATGATATTTTATTGAGGCATTAATCTAGCAATTTTGTTTGTTGTTTTGTTTTTGCGTAGCGTAATAAACATAATTGTAACCCTAGAATAATGATATTCTTAAACGTCCCTAGTCTAGTATTATTGTGGAGCGGGTTGCAATAATACATAATGACTAGCATATGTGGAGACTAATATGAGATATGTAGTCTACATATGGGTACAAGTTGGAGAACTTGTGTACTGGACCGACCCACCATGAGAACACTTCATGGATCGTTATATGAGTGTCATAAGTGATTCTCATAGTGATCATGGTATATGTAGTCCTTCGCCCTAAGATCATCAAGGTTCCCAACATGTGAGTCACATACTTTGATACTTTCCTTTGTTGCTCGTAACTGAGTGAACTTGAAGGAGGTCATTGGGTATGTCACATATCATGCGGAGGGATTTGTATGATCAAGATGGGATTTGTCCCTCCTATGTAACAGGAGTGATATTTTTGGGCCCCTTGATAAAGTGAGACTTAGAAAATGCATGGCCATGCTCCGATGAGTTGATATATGATATCAATGTCATCAGTTTAAGTTAGTTTACTCGGTAATCAAGAAACCAAAGATTAGGCTATACGAGAGTGACACATTCCATGTCTTGTGCTTAGTCTTGATATCTTGGACAAAGGGACAATGGCATATATCGGTGATGATCATAAAGGTTTAGTCGATTCACCGACAATCTTGTCACTTGGGTAGCAATGATGTGTTGCTAGACACCGCTCATTGCTTATGATCATAAATGTTATTTATGATCATTGCCAACATGGCAAGAGCCTATTGGGTCGCACACATAGAGCTATTTGGATCATTAAAGTGCATGGGCTAATTATTTGGGTTATGGTTTCACTTTAATTTCGTATAATAATGGGCCAAGGAGTTGAGCCATTATTAAGCCCGAAATTAAATCCTAATTGGATTAGGGCTTTGAAACCCATTAGGCTTGGAAGTTGAGTCTCACTATAAATACAACTTTTAAGTGAGAAATTTGCAGGTCTCCTTGCCCTAGCCTCCCAAAAGGACAGCCGCACTCTTCTCTTGCAATTGCTTGGAGGACGCAAGCTAGCACTGCAAGCGCAAGAGAAACGCATCTGCCGGGACGCGGTGGAAGCGTGGTGATCCCGAGAGGCTCGTGTGGATACCATAGAGAGCCTAAACACGTCAACTGTTCAGGTTTTGTGATTCGACTCTACAGTTGAGTGAAAGATCTCAACCAAAATTAGGTATGAAATTTTCAAACACCTGGTTTACCCCGTTTCACTTGGATCCTGGAGGGTTTCGGTTAAATTCCGCTGCGCTGTTTGGCTCCCGAAACCCAACACCGAGGTCCCTCCGCATTCCTTGTACCCCTTTTCCATTAAGTGGGACCTCATGACCAAAGAGGTCCTTCGGGAGTTGAGGGTGGTCCATGAGCACAAGTTCGACTTGAACCTGCCCGTGCCTGTTCTCCTAGGGAAGAAAGAATGGCTGGTGATGCTTCTTCGGTGCGAGATCTCATACGAGGCTTTTGCTGAGAGTAAGTTATCTTCTAGGTTTTGCTTACATGTGTTCCTTTTGGACTTACACTGACGTTTTTTCCTTTTACGGAGATGGGCGACCAATCTGCGGAGTTTTACAAGTCCCTTTTTCTCGGTCAGGCCGAGAAGAGGGAGCAGACGTTGAGGAAGGCACTTGTGAAGAGGAAGAAGACCAGCAGAGGGCAGTCCAAGGTGAAGAAAGCCAAGGCGGACGTCCTTCCTCTTCCCCCAAAGATGTCGTTGAAGTGTAGGGTCAGTCGCCTGCTTGGTCTCCTGCCTACTCCGATCCACCTTCGAATCCTGCCACCCTCGAGACTGTTCTGAGTCTGGATACAACTACTGAGACTTCGGTTGGAGGGACTTTGGCTCAAGAGCTTGAGGAGAGCAGGAGAATGAAGGGCAAGTACGTTCTCGGTGAAGTCTGTGAAGTGGGTGAGACCGAGGACGTCGTTACCGAGGTTCCACCAGGTTCGTTCCTTAGCCGTTTGTCTATCAATCTTAGTGTTTTTGGTATCTATGATCTTATAGATTTATGGCTAAGGGACAACGTACTGATGGAATTTCAACGTGATCTTGCAGAGGAGGTGACATCTGCTCCCTGGGTGGACGCTCATGCCTGAAAGAGGGCCCTTCGGGATGGCCATATCCCGAAGCACAAAGTACTGAGGGAGGCCCTCTGGATTTTCACGGAGGACATGAACTTGTTCTCTGAGGACAGCCAGTTGATGGCTCCCCAAATGGCAAGGGGTGTGCTAACGAACGCCACCTTCGAGTCGCTCCTCGCCGAATGAGGAGATCCTCGTGGCAAGGATGAGCGAACACACCGCCCAGGTACATTTTTTCTTTCCTTCTTTGGGGAGTTAGAAAATTTTCTTCTAAACTTTTGTTGTCCTTTGACCTTCACTTGTGACTTTGTTTTTTGCAACTCCTGGCATATAGCGGATACTTCCAAGCTTGGGCGGCAAAGCAGACTGAGGCTCGTTCTCGGTCCGAGAATTCTCTGAGGCAGGCGAAGGAGTTATGCCCCAAATACGTCCTCAAGTGCGGCGAACTGAGCAAAATTGTGAATGAGGACTTGGAGAATCTTCAGACCGAGCTTCGGGAGAACAAGAAGGAGCTCATTCTGGATTTTTTGGCCAAGGTTGAGGACCTCGGCACAAAGTGTGCTATTTTCTATTCGGATAATGAAGCCCTTCAGAAGGAAAAGGCGGAAGACGCTGAGAACCTTGTGAAGGTGCTTGCTTTGAACGCCGATCTCCAAGCTGAGGTCGATTCGTTGAAAAATGAGGCCAAGAAAAAGAAGAATAAGAAACTTGAGAGGGATGTTGCTGAGCTTACAGTCGAGCTGTCAACTCTTAGTGCTGAGAAGGACCAATCTGACCAAATGATGAAGGTGTCTTTTCAAGACGGTTTCTGTTTGGCGTGGCATCAAGTCTTTCTCGGCACCCGAACTCGACCTCTCCTTGCTGGCCGCTTTGGATTTTCCTAAAAAGCCCAGGTGGATGTGGTCGAAGTTGGAGTTCCTCAAACTCCCTCCTGTTGTGCCTGTGCCTTCGGATGCTCCTGTCCAAGAAAAAGATACCAATGCCAAGGAGGTTCCGGATGCTCCGGCTAAAAAGGCTTTTTCTTCTTTGTTTTTCTCGTAATCTTGCTCTCTTGTAATGTTACCTCAGAACTTATGAATGAAATTTTTTTCATAAGTTCCCATTCTTTCCTTTGATCATGACTCTTTAGAAGTTTGTATAATTCTATGTGTGTATTTTCAGCGAACATCCACGTCCGTAATCATGCCTTTGAGAATCGTTGTACTGTTCTTCCTTTAGTGAGATCTTCCCGATATGTGGACTATTTTAACTTTTCTGAATGCATTCTGCCGAGTTTTAGGCTTTGCTAAAGAACTAGCATCTTCGGAAAAAGTCAATGTGCTAGAAACCTATTTTAGCAATGTGACCATATTCGATTTATAAACCACATTTTTACTGGTGATTTCGGGGAGGAGTAACCACAAGCTTTTCTTGGAAAAAATGTCTAAGTGTAGAATTTTTTCAGAGAATCTGAATGCCAAGTGTTTTTCAACTCTACTCGCTCAGCATCGCCTAATTTGTAGACCCCTTGGCGAACTTCATCAAGGACCAAATAAGGTCCTCCCCAATTTGCCCGAAGTACCCCATCTGATGGCCTTCGCGGCTCGAATTCGGCCTTTTGGAGGACAAGGTCCCCCTTCTTGATTTCTTTTTTCTTTAGACACAAGTTAGTTGCGTTGGCTACTCTTTGTTGGAAAGCCCTCCTCCTGAGTTCAGCCATTTCACGGTGTTCTTCGGAAAGGTCTAGTTTTGCCCTCAAGCCAAGGTTATTTCCTTCTTCGTCAAACACTTGTATCTTTACTGAAGGTCGTATGACCTCATTGGGAATAACAGCTTCTGTTACGAACATGAGGGAGAAATGAGTTTCTCCTGTGGCCCTTCGGGGAGTTGTACGATAGCTCCATAGTAAACTTGGGAGTTCCCCTGGCCATTTCACCTTTGCCTCCCTTAACCTTTTCTTCAAGCCATCTTTTATTGTCCTATTGGATACCTCGACCTGTCCATTACTTTGAGGATGGGCTACCGGGGCAAAATGTAGTTTTATGTCGAGGTTAGCCACGAATTCTCGGAACCCTCTGTCAGTAAACTGGGTACCATTGTCGGCCACTATTACCCTTGGTATGCCAAATCGGCATATGTTGTTTTCCCAAATGAACTTTTGGGTATCCTTCGCCAAGATTGATGCCAAAGGCTTCACTTCGATCCACTTAGTGAAGTAGTCTAATGCAACTATGCAGAATTTCACCCCATCGGGGGCGCTTGGGAGAGGTCCAATGAGGTCTATACCCCAGACGGCGAAGGGGCAAGGGTAATTTGCTGAAGTTATTTTCACCGAGGGTAGCTTCTGGATGTTGGCATGCCTTTGGCAATTGTCACATTTTCGGATGAATTGCCTTGCATCCTTTCTTAGGGTAGGCAAAAAGTAACCTTGATGAAATAGTACTCTGGCGAGGGCGTCTGTTCCTATGTGGGAACCACAGGCCCCCTCATGAACTTCTTCGAGGGCTGTCCTGACATCCTTTTCACTTATGCACCTCTGGAGGGGACTCGCATACCCTTGTGTATATAGTTCATCCCCGATGAGAAAATATCTCCCAAAGCGTTTTCAAACTTTTGTGGCCTCGGTAAGGTCTTCGGGCAGCGCCGAAGTTGCCAGATATTTCCTGATGGAATCTTGCCATCCTTCACCCGAGGTTGCTACGCATATTAATTCTGTGCTGGGTTGCTTTAGCACCTCAGGGGGTTCCTTGGATTTGGCCAAGGTATCAGCTTGACAATTATCTCTTTGAGGCACATTTTCTATTTGTACCGACTCAAAATCTTTAACGAGCTTCTCGATGAGGTCATGATACTTTGCCAAGGTTTGATCCTTTGCAGCATAATCTCCTTTCATTTGCCGGACTACTAGCTGTGAGTCGCTGTGGACTGTAAGGTTTTTTAACCCAACTTTTCTGGCCAGTTTTAGTCCTGCTATAAGGGCCTCATATTCGGTGATGTTATTGGTGACATTAAAACTGAATTTGATGGCTTTGGTGGCTTCCATACCTTCGGGCCCCTGAAGAACCACTCTAGCGCCTTGGTGCTCGGCACATGATGCTCCATCGACCAAAAGTTTCCACAATGGCTCGGTCCTTATCAGATCTTCCGTGGTAGCTTCAGCATCCTCAATTTCTGGGATTTCGATGATGAAATCTGCCAATGCCTAGGCTTTTATTGACACGACCGCCGGTGCCCCTGGCCAGGAAGCCCTGTGAGAGTTGGTCCCACGGGGGATTGCAATTGGCTAGTTGTGTATGTGTGCGGATTAAATCCCATGGTACTAGTTGATTATCCTAGAATATGTAGTATGCATGCTCTTCATGCATTGGCTTGGTTTATTAAACCATAAAACATTAACTCGGTCAAGTAATTGATAAATGTTAATTTTGTGGTCAAACATGTTGACTTTTTGTCCACTTTGACCACAATTTTCTACCTTATCACTCAATATTTTTGGCCAATTCTTGCTTTGATCCTTCATTTTGTAGCTTGGAGAAGCGGACCATAGCATTGGAATGGCACCGGGACAAGCGGAATGAAAAACGGGAACGCAAAAGTGAACGAAAATTATAACTGTGAGGCCTAGGCCCCAGGAGCGAGGCCTAGGTGCAACAGTACAAAAGTTCTCTGCCTAAAAAATGCACCCTGTAGGCCTAGGCGCCCAGGCACCCCCTCCTGGGGCCTAGGCGCGAGAACACCTACGAGCCTGGAGGCCTAGGCGCCCAAGCACCCCCTCCTGAGGCCTAGGCGCCAGTCACTTGGGAAAGTGGTCCCTTACCTCAAATTTGAACTCAAGCTTGCTATTGGCCAAGGATTTCTATCCAATTGGTTTGGTGAGTGAAAGAGACACCTCCAAAGGGTAGAAGGATTTGGAACTAAGAAAAAGTAGGGAGCCTCATCTTCATCTTGGCTTCCTAGAACTAGTTGCGAGATATCCACCATAGTGAGATTTTTAGCTTTTCTTAGTTTTTTCTTGGTCACCATTGGAGCTAGCTTGTAGATTGCTTGGAGTGCTCAAGGAGACTAGCTTGGAGACTTTGGATTCAAGAGCTTCTAGCCATCTTTGGTTTACTCTTTCATCTTCCTTGTAGTTTCTCATGGATGTTATTATGTTTACTTTCATGATTATGTTTTATTTAGTTATGGAGTAGTTTTCTTAGCACTTTGTATGGATGTAGCTACTTGGATTGATTATGTTGGATGAATTTATGGTTAAATGATGTTGGTTTTCTACTAAATGTATGTTTATTCTTCTTTTGAGCTTAATGTTGTGTTTGCTAGTTGATGGCCACAATTAGTTGCACTATAAATTGCCTCTAAACTCTTGGAAAAGATTAGAAGCTATTGGACCTAGGAGAAGAATTTAATGGCTAAGGGCTTGTTGCGAAATTAGTCTAAGTCATTAGGTAAAGGTAAATTGAGCTCTACTGCCTCTTTCTAAGCTTGTAATTGGACGGAAATCCTTATTAAGTATAGATTAGAGATATTAATTCTTTCACTTGGAAAAGTAAGAATTTAGTTGAATAACTTTATCAACTTACATTAGAAATTAACCCACTCACCTAAGTTCACCATCAAATCAAGACAAGTAGTGAACCCATAGGAAGTGTTCTTTCATGATTTGATAAAACTATAATTTTTACATTGCATACTTGCATTCTAGGATAATAGTATTCCATTTAGCTAAGGTTAGTCACTTGTTTAAGTTGCCTACACTTTCATCCAACTTTGATTGTTTAGCTAAAGTTTACTTTGAGTAGTGGTACTTGGCAATCAATTTAATTAATCTTCATGGGAACGATACCCACTCACCCCATCTACACGTCTACCGTGCACTTGCGGAATAGTGGTTTCAAAATGTCACTACAAGTTTTTGGCGCCGTTGCCAGGGATTGATTGTATTGATTTGTTCAATATCATTGCTAGAAGATTGACTCTAGACTAGACCTTTATTTCTTTGCTTATTTGTTGCATTTGTCCTTGGATATTTCTTTGATAGGTACCATTCGTGTATGACCCGTTCCCAATACTCTACTTTGTTGCCATTCATTCCGGAGATTGAAAGACATCTTAGACAGCTTAGAGCAACATCACACTTGGGAGAATCAAGTTCCACTTCTACATCCATGGAGGGTGGAGGTGATAACCTCAATGGTAATGGATATAATGGTGGCAATGGAGGAAATTGAGGGATGGATCATCAAGATGAAGTCTATCCAAGAAATCCACAAAGGCCTATTAGGGAGTACATCCGACCCTTGGTGACGGAGAATTATTCGGGTATTGTGAGGCCACCGGTTCAAGCCAACAACTTGATGGGTTTCGGGAGCCAAACAGTGCAGCGGAATTTAACCGAAACCTTCCAGGATCCAAGTGAAACGGGGTAAACCGGGTGTTCAAAAATTTTCATACCTAATTTTCGGTTGAGATCTCTCACTCAACTGTAGAGTCAACTCACAAAACCTGAATAGTTGATGTGTTCAGGCTCTCTATGTTATCCACACAAGCCTCTCGGGATCACCACGTCCCGGCAGATGCGTTTCTCTTGCGCTCGTAGTGCTAGCTTGCGTCCTCCAAGGAATTGCAAGAGAAGAGTATGGCTGTCCTTTTGGGAGGCTAGGGCATGGAGACCCTGCGAATTTCTCACTAGAAGTTGTATTTATAGTGAGACTCAACTTCCAGGCCTAATAGGTTTCAAAGCCCTAATCCAATTAGGCTTTAATTTCGGGCTTAATAATGGCTCAACTATTAGGCCCATTATTAGTACGAAATTATTGTGAAACCAAAACCCAAATTATTAGCCCATGCACTCTAATGATCCAAATAGCTCTATGTGTGCGACCCAATAGGCTCTTACCACGTTGGCAATGATCATAAATCACATTTATGATCATAAGCAATGAATGGTGTCTAGCAACACATCATTGCTACCCAAGTGACAAGATTGTCGATGGTTCGACTAAACCTTTATGATCATCACTGATATATGCCATTGTCCCTTTGTCCAAGATATCAAGACTAAGCACGAGACATGGAATGTGTCACTCTCGTATAGCCCAATCTTTGGTTTCTTGATTACTGAGTAGACCAACTTAAACTGATGACATTGATATCGCATATCAACTCATCTGAGCATGGCCATGCATTTTTCTATGTCTTACTCTATCAAGGGGCCCAAAGATATCACTCCCGTTACATAGGAGGGACAAATCCCATCTTGATCATACAAATCGCTCCGCATGATATGTGACATACCCAATGACCTCCTTCAAGTTCACTCAGTTATGAGCAACAAAGGAAAGTATCAAAGTATGTGACTCACATGTAGGGAACCTTGATGATCTTAGGTCGAAGGACTACACATACCATGATCACTATGAGAATCACTTATGACACTCATATAACGATCCAATACACAAGTTCTCCAACTTGTACCCATATGTAGACTACATATCTCATATTAGTCTCCACATATGCTAGTCGTTATGTATTATTGCAACCCGCTCCACAATAATACTACACCAGGGATGTTTAAGAATATCATTATTCTAGGGTTACAATTATGTTTGTTAAGTTACGCAGAAACAAAACAACAAACATAATTGTTGGATTAATGCCTTAATAAAGTATCATGACTCAATGTGCAAAAAATACAATCATCTCATGATTGGCTTTTGGGCACAACACTAACAATCTCCCACTTGCACTAAAGCCAATCATCCATGTATCTAATACCAATGGACCTAGAATGGCTATCATGCTTTTGCTGCGGAAGGGGCTTTGTCAGTGGATCAGCAATGTTGCTGTCTGTCGAAGTCCTGCATATCCTTACATCACCCCTCTCGATGATCTCCCTGATGAGATGATAGCGTCGGAGTATATGTTTGGATTGCTGGTGAGATCGAGGTTCCTTAGCCAGTGCATTGCTCCATTGTTGTCACAATAGAGCTCTATTGGGTCGACAATGCTTGGAACCACTCCAAGTTCAGTTATGAACTTCTTGATCCAAACTGCCTCCTTCGCAGCATCAGAGGCGGCAATGTACTCAGATTCTATTGTAGAGTCAGCTACTGTCTCTTGCTTTGAACTCTTCCAGCTCACAGCACCAGCACCAATACAAAACGCATAACCAGATTGCGATCTAAAATCATCCTTATCAGATTGGAAGCTTGCGTCGGTGTAACCCCTTACAACGAGCTGATCTTCACCTCCAAAGACCAAGAATGCATCCTTAGTCCTTCGTAAGTACTTAAGGATGTTCTTAATAGCTATCTAGTGACTCTCACCGGGGTTTGATTGGTACCTACTCATCATGCTCAAAGCATATGAGACATCCGGACGAGTACATATCATGGCATACATGATAGATCCAATTGCTGAGGCATACGGAATCTTACTCATGCGCTCTCTCTCCTCGGTTGTACTCGGACACTGAGATCTAGAAAGAGTGATACCATGTGACATGGCCAAGAATCCTTTCTTGGAATCTTGCATGCTAAACCTCTTTAGCACCTTGTCAATATATGTACTTTGACTTAGGCCAAGAAGTTTTCTAGATCTATCTCTATAGATCCTGATGCCTAACACATAGGCTGCTTCACCCAAGTCCTTCATAGAGAAACATTTCCCTAGCCAAGTCTTCACAGACTGTAGCTCAGGAATGTCATTCCCGATGAGTAGTATGTCATCTACATATAACACCAAGAAGACAATAGCGCTCCCACTAACCTTCTTGTAGACACAAGGTTCATCTTCATTTTTGATAAAACCAAACTCTTTGATTGCTTCATCAAAACGAACATTCCAACTTCGAGAAGCTTGCTTCAGTCCATAAATGGACCTTTGCAACTTGCACACTTTATTGGCATTCTCAGGAGTGACAAAACCCTCAGGTTGTGTCATGTACACATCCTTAACTAGTTTTCCATTTAGGAATGCAGTTTTGACATCCATTTGCCATATCTCATAGTCATAGTGTGCAGCAATAGCAAACAAAATTCGGATGGATTTAAGCATAGCAACTGGTGAAAAAGTTTCATCATAGTCAATACCATGAATTTGCTTAAAACCTTTTGCAACCAATCATCCCTTAAAGGTAATCACATTACCATCCATGTCAGTTTTCTTCTTGAAAACCCATTTGCACCCTATGGGTTTTACCCCTTCAGGTGGGTCAACCAAAGTCCATAGTTGGTTTTCATACATGGATTCCATCTTGGATTTCATGGCCACTAGCCACTTCTCAGAGTCAGGCCCCGACATAGGTTGCTGGTAGGTTGTGGGCTCATCTTGATCCATGAGCATCACATCACCGGTGTGAGTCCCTAGAAATCCATATCTCTCGGGCTCACGCCGAATCTTACCAGTCCTATGTGGGCTTTGTTCTACAGGAACAGACTCTTGAACAACATCTGGCGGTGTCTATTCAAGTTCCATTTCAGGTTCGATGTCTCCTTGTTGTTCTTGAATTTCTTCAAGTTCTACTTTCCTCCCACTAATTCCTTTAGAGATAAACTCTTTCTCCAAAAAGACACCAGTTCGAGCAACAAACACTTTTTGCTCAGAAGGATTGTAGAAATAGTAACCCTTTGTTTCTTTGGGATACCCAACAAAAAGGCATTTTTGAGATTTGGGCCCTAGTTTGTCAGAGGGTTGACGTTTCACATAAGCGTCACAGCCCCAAATCTTCATAAAAGACAAATTGGGATGCCTCCCACTCCATATCTCATATTGTGTCTTTTGAACCGATTTAGATGGAACTCGGTTTAGTGTAAAAGTAGCTGTCTTTAGAGCATGTCCCTAAAAGGAGTTTGGAAGGTCAGCTTGACTCATCATAGAGCGAACCATGTCTAACAGAGTTCGATTTCTCCTTTCAGATACACCATTCCATTGAGGTGTACTTGGTGGAGTGAGTTGTGATACTATACCACACGCCTTCAGATAGTCAAGGAATTCTCAATCCAAGTACTCTCCACCTCGATCTGATCGAAGCACTTTAATACTTTTCCCCAGTTGATTCTCTACTTCATTCTTGAATTCTTTGAACTTTTCAAAGGATTCTGACTTGTGTCTCATGAGATACACATAGCCATATCTGCTGAAGTCATCAGTGAAAGTAATGAAGTATTGGAAACCTTCTCTAGCTTGTGTAGACATAGGGCCATATACATCACTATGTATGAGTCCTAGTAAGTCATTAGCCTTTTCACTTTGCCCTGCGAATGGGGCTTTGGTCATCTTGCCCAACAAACATGACTCACATGTCTCATATGATTCAAAATCAAATGAGTCCAAGAGTTCATCCTTATGGAGCTTGGATATGCGGGTCTCATTTATATGGCCCAAGCGACAGTGCCAGAGATAGGTCGGGTTTGAATCATTTAATCTGACCTTCTTGGTATTCACATTATGATAGCCAAAGTGCTATCACCCTGACCACCTGCCGATCACGGGAAAGAGGGCGCCAGACACCTAAGGCAAACGACCTCAGAAAGGACTCCGGAGTGAAGGAAGTCATACACCCGAGGCGCACAACCTTGGTACATCGCTAAATGCCAACTTTGGAAACCAGTGTAGGGCCTCCTTCGAGAGGGCGACCGAACCAGCTTCAGGGGAGAAAGACCAACCACCCCTTACAGGAGAAAGCTCCCCGAAGGCGTAGGCACCGAAGTTCCAGCCTGACTCCGGAGAAGGACCCATCACCCCGAAGTGAGACATCAACAAAAGGGACCTCGGTTGTACGGCAAGAGCCATCAAGGAGTCTCTGACACTCTGCTCATATACATCTCCAACACGCCACCCCCAAACACACTATAACACGCCATCGCAGCATGCGTCCTGTCATACAGGGCTACACCTACTATGGCTCACACCCCAAGAAGCCTGTAGATGACTAGGGGCCTCCACGCCCAAAAGTACGAACACCATCCATCCATACACGCATCACAAATCTGAAGGGATCACCTCCTCCCTTATAGACCATGGAAATGGTCACAGGTAGGGGGCTCTTCCAGTGGGAGCAGTTTTTCCAGTTAAGAGAGAACTTTTTCCAACTGGAGAAAGGGTTTTCCAACTGGAGGACCAAAAGGGCAGGAGGACGTTTTCCTCTCTACGCCTGAATTCTCTCCCTTCAGCCCTCAGAAAGACGCACCAGGCAAGAGTTTCTAGTACTTATTACTGCGCCCCTCTCGCTTTACCAAAGCACTGACTTGGGCGTCGGAGGTTCCCCCCCGGAAATCCACCCCGGGGGCCTCCTAACCCCTGTTTTCTGAGTGTTTCAACCAGGTCCCCCTGAAGGATCTCCGCTCCGGACTCTCTCCCATGCCGGAAGTCTTTCCCGTCCTCACCAACCACGGTACCAGGAAGCTGCTGGCCACCACTTGAGGTGACCCTCTCAGGGTGCCTTCTTGCACCTCTAGGACCCCCTGCTGCCCGCACCGCTGCACACAGTGGAGATGCTGGCTCCGCCTAACCGGACCGCGTTAGATGCTGGCTCTGCACATCCCAGAGCCCAGCATCACATTATAGATTGAATCTTCGAGGTCTAGAACATACAACCCATTGCTAAGTTGAGCACTACCATAAAAGATTTCATTCAAATAAATAGAACAACATTTGTCCTTTATTATAAATAAAAAACCTTTCTTGTCCAAACAAGAAACAGAAATCAAATTTCTACTAATAATAGGCACAAAGTAGCAATTGTCTAATTCTAAAACTAATCCACTAGGTAAAGTGAGAACATAAGTCCCTACGGCTAAGGCAGCAACCCTTGCTCCATTTCCAACACGTAGGTCCACTTCACCTCGGGCCAATCTTCTACTTCTATTTAGATCCTGCACATTTGCACAAAAGTGAGATCCACATCCAGTATCCAATACCCAAGATGAGGAAGTAGAAAAGTTAGCCTCTATAACAAGAATACCTGAAGTGGAAGTCTTACTTCCCTTTTCCTTAGCACGTTCATCAAGATAGAGCTTGCAGTTATGCTTCCAGTGTCCTGGTTGCTTACAATGGAAGAACTCCCCTTACCTTGCCACACCACCCTTTGGTTTCAATGCAGCTAAAGAAGAATTAGCATTAGACTTTCCATTAGCTTTATCCTTATTCTTGTTGGATTTTCCCTTTCCCTTGCCCTTTTGAACCATCAAAATGGGCTTAGCCTTCTTAAGGTTTTGCTCAGCAGTTCTTAACATGTTGAGCAATTCAGGGAGGGACTTGTCTAGGTCATTCATGTTATAGTTCATGACGAACTGACTGTAGATTTCAGGCAACGATTGCAAGACTACATCAATAGCCAACTCTTTCTGAAGAGCAAATCCCAAATTCTCAAGATTCTCAATGTACCCAATCATCTTGAGCACATGAGGACCCACGGGACTTCCCTCAGACATCTTGCACTGAAACAATCCTTAGAGGTCCCAAACCTCTCATGCCTAGCTTGCTCTTGAAAAAGCATTTTGAAATGTTCGATCATATCGAACACCCCCATGTTCTCATGTTGCTTCTGAAGCTCAGATTCCATGGTAATAAGCATGACGCATGCAACATCGAAAGCATCATCAGAATGCCTCTTGTGAGCATACCTTTCAGCTCTTGGAGCAGTGGCAGCAGGCTCATTCAGAATAGGCTGCTTTAGGACATAGGCCTTTCTTTCTTGCTTGAGGACTATCCTCAAGTTTTGGTACCATTTGAGAAAGTTGGTCCCATTCAGTTTTTCATTCTCAAGGATCGATCGCAATGAAAGTGTCGATGTGTTTTGTGCCATGGTTATCTACAACAGTAAATATGCAGTGTAAGAGTCATGTATTTTAATTCATTTAATAAGGACTTTTATTAAACGATACTCCCACTATTTTCCTCAAAATAATAACCCTCAATATTATTTCGGAACACCTCGGCGCTAAGGTATTCTAGTGGGCCAAGATCCATATTTGACCACAACTTGAGTCAGCTTTGGCTTTTCTCTCAACTTACAGCTATTTAGGTAGGCAACTCCTTGCCAATTGCATCTTATGCAACTCTTGGATAGTTGGGTGAACAACACTTGTCCAAGCTCATGCCATGAGCTTAAGCCCAACTCTATGCCTCTAAGTCCCTAATCCTATTAGGATGACTTAGTTAAGTCGGACCCAAAGTTAGCAATTTGGATATCACTATTATCCCATCGCGCCTTACCAAGATGAACATAGGTGCTTTGCTTTGGCAAACCCACCTAATGTTGATCAAAGTCTTGACAAGTGCCAACATTTGGAAGGCATCACATTTGATGACTTAATATTTGTTTGAGGGATTTTTCATTTGATCTGACCAATTTGTTATCTCCGGTTGTCTTATACATGCATCACATACAAATATAAAACATGCATCTCATGCGTTCAAGAAAGTAAACATGACATGGTTATAGCCCAAACTATGCGATATTCTCAAGCCAATGAGAATATCATAAAAGCCTAAGAAAAGAAAAGAGTCTTCACAAGCTCCTTCTCTTCCATTCTTGGCTGCCCTTTTGTTATCACCTCCTTGGACATACCACCTTGGATGATCCTTGGACATATCACTTTGGATGATCCCATAATGCACCATTACATCAATAATAGAAACCTCGAGTTACATTCGAGGGGAGTAAGGTGAGAAGAGAATGTACAATGAGAGTGATAAGAAAAGGCACGACTCGCAGGCCGTATTTACAAGTACAACCAATCAAGGGCTATAACCATGCACCATGCTTCAAACACCAATCAGCCTATCCTGTCAGATGTCATTCAACAAAGATGCATGCCAATTTTCACACGTTGATTAACCAGTTTTTATTTATGTGGTGCTTCGCATACGGCGGTCCCGCTGGCCGGTCAACGGGCGATGGTTCCATAACGATCCATGAGTGTTCTCATGGTGGGTCGGTCCAGTACACAAGTTCTCCAACTTGTACCCATATGTAGACTACATATCTCATATTAGTCTCCACATATGCTAGTCGTTATGTATTATTGCAACCTGCTCCACAATAATACTAGACCAGGGATGTTTAAGAATATCATTATTCTAGGGTTACAATTATGTTTGCTAAGTTATGCAAAAACAAAACAACAATCATAATTGCTAGATTAATGCCTTAATAAAGTATCATGACTCAATGTGCAAAAAATACAATCATCTCATTATTGGCTTTTGGGCACAACACTAACACAACTTTGAGTTGAAGCCATCATTGATTTCTCTCATCCAACAAAACCAATTTGGAGGCTTGGCTTCGGAGGATCCCAAGACTCACATAGCGGATTTCTTGGAAGCTTGTGACATATTCAAGGCTAATGGAGTCTCCACTGACACTATTAGACTCCGATTGTTTCCTTTCTCACTCCGGGACAAAGCTAAAGGGTGGTATCAATCACTTCAACCGGGGAGCATTGCTACATGGAATGAAATGGCCGAAAAATTCTTGAGCAAGTTTTTTCCTCCATCCAAGGCCGCCCACTTGAGAGCTTCAATTATGACATTCAAGAAACATGAGATGGAGTCTATTTGGGAGGCTTGGGAGAGGTTCAAAGAGTTGCTTAGGAAGTTCCCACAACATGGATTCTTTGATTGGCAACAAATCCAACTTTTCTATGAAGGCTTAGTACCCACTTCAAGATTTCTGATTGATGCTTCGGCCGGTGGATCCTTGATGTCAAAGATGGCCGGTGATGCTTTCCAAATTCTAGAACAATTGGCACTAAATGGATAGCAATGCCCGGGAGAAAGAGCTCAACCAAGAAGAGGGGTACTTGAGGTTGATCAATTGACCGCCTTGTCGGCACAAATGGCTTCTCTCATGAATCAAGTGTCCAAGTTGACTAACAAAAAGGAGCCAACTATTGAGCAAGTAGTCGCCTCTACCTCCAACACATATGGTGGATATATGGATATGGAGCTTGAAGAAGCAAATTTCATGGGAAATCAGAATTTTGGGTTTAGAGGCAACCAAATGGGAAATCAATATAACCCAAGTTGGAGGAATCATGAAAATTTTTCTTATGGCAATACAAGGAATGTGCAACAACCACTACCACCTCCCGGTTTCAACCAAGTCTCAATTGAGAAGAAGCCCTCTATGGAAGAAATTATGTTACAATTCATGAAAGAAACAAGGGATAGAATGGAGAAGAATGAAGCCAAGATGGCTAGCTTGAGTGCTAACTTTGCTAGTATGGAGGCAAATGTGAGTGCAAGCATCAAGAACATGGAAAATCAAATTGGACAATTGGCTTTGGCGGTGAAGACATCTCAAAAAGGCAAATTCCCTAGTGACACCAAGTTGAAAACAAGGGAGCAATGTCATGCAATTACACTTAGGGGAGGAAAGAAGCTTGAAGATCCTTACATAAGGACACCTACTCAAGGAAAACCAATCTTGGAAGATGAAGTGCAAGTTCAAGAAGAAGAGGAAGTGGTGGAGTTTCTAAAAAAACAACCCCAAAGAGTGCAAAAACTCCTACCAAACCCACCATTACCTTTCCCACAAAGGTTCCAAAAGAAGAAGCTTGATTATCAATATGGCAAGTTCTTGGACATTTTTAAGAAGCTTCACATCAACATCCCGTTCTTGGAGGCCTTAACTCAAATGCCAAATTAGGGTAAATTCTTGAAGCAAGTCATTGCAAAGAAAAGAAAATTTGAAGAGTTTGAGAGCATATGCCTCATGGAAGAATGTAGTGCAATTGTTCAACAAAAGCTTCCACCAAAATTGAAGGATCCCGGAAGCTTCACTATTCCATGCACAATTGGAGAAGTTGAGTTCAAAAAGGTATTATGTGACCTTGGTGCAAGTGTCAACTTGATGTCCTTGTCTATTGCCAATAAATTGGGGCTAGAAGTAAAGCCCTCCACAATACAATTACAAATGGTGGATAGGTCTATCAAGTATCCATGGGGAGTAATAGAAGATGTTTTGGTGAAAGTTGACAAATTTGTCTTCCCCATGGATTTTGTGATTCTTGACATGGAAGAAGATAACCAAGTCCCCCTTATCTTTGGAAGACCATTCTTGGCCACCGTCGGAGCAACTATAGATATGAAGGAAGGCAAGCTCATATTCAATGTTGAGGATGAAAAAGTTGAGTTCAACATGTTTGATTCTAGTACTCCGCCTCCTAAGATGGGAGTATACATGGTTGATGTAGTCATATAATCCAACCAAGGGAATTATCCTACTTTTGTTATAGGTGGTGACAAAAAAGAAGTCAATGAATTTGAGCCCCCAAATCTCAAGGAAAGAGTAAAAGATGAGGCAACACACTCTTTGATGGAAGAAAAGAAGAAGAAAACAATGAAGAAGAAATGGGTAGCAACAAGGAATGGAAATGTGAAGAATCCCAAAATGTTTAAAGAGGAAAGAAATGAGAACTCAAGCATGGAAAAGAGCACATCTTGTTGGATGCATATTGGACTTTTCAAGCATTTGAAGCATTCTTACAAAGGAAAGGGTGTGGAGCCACATCACCCACCCTAGTGCCTAAAGCAAAGGAGTTGGTGTCTAGCTAGAGACAATAAATCAAGCGCTTGTCGGGAGGCACCCCAACATTTCTTCTCGCCTTTGTGTTTTTAATTGTCTTTTCAATAAGTTGAGTTTTAGGGAAAATTTCTCTTAATTACTCTTTGTGCTTATTGTAGGTGCATGGTAGAAAGATCAAGAGTAAACATGAAAAGATGAAGTGTCACCATCATTAAGAGTTTAAGTGGGAGTAATTAAAGGTGGGAACATCTGCCTCCTGGGTATGATTCTTGAATCACAATCTCCTTTCTAAGCTTTTTTTGTCAACATTGTGGACAATGTTGGTTTGAAGTTTGGGGGAGATATGTGTTTATGGATGATACTTGTTTGAGTGTTTTTCTAAGACTTGACATCTAATTGTTGTTCTTTCTTTTAGATTAGTTTTTGGTGATTTTTTTTCTTTTCTTATGACATTACATGCATATCATATTTCTTTTCCCTATTATGACATATAGTGGATAAATGTAGAAACATGTAGTTGCATTTAGGTTATGTGCATTTAGGGACCCAATGCATGCTCTTTATTATGATTAGAGGAATTCATTTACAAGTTCAACTTGATTGTAAATTTTGTTAAGTAAAGAAAGATTTTCACTTGTCATTAATGGCAGAACCATACCCGGTGAGTCTTTGGACCTTGTGTGGCACACTTGCATTATAAATTATTTCATTCATTGGAGTGGTGCTTGTTTTGCTTGTTTTGCTTATGGATTCCTTAATTTGCTTTTGGACCCCTTCATATTCGAATTGATGCATGCAAATAAAGGATGAAAATGACAACTTAGGGCTAACTGCATACCTAAATGGCTAACCCTTGATTATAATCCTTAGTGGACCCCTTTGAGCCTTTAAGCCATTTTTGTTGTTTAACCCACATAATTGAGCCATATCCATTGTTATTTATCCTCTCTTGTCCTTAAAGTAAGTTGAGCATTGCATATAGGGGCTTGGGAAGGGTAAAAATTTGTGAGTTGTGTGAGTGAGCAATAAATAAGTTTGGGGGAAAAATGTTGGGTTATTAACTTATTGTTGAGTTTATGTAGCTATGGTTTGAATATACTTTGGATAAATCATGCACATTTGTTTGAATTTTAAAGATTGGGTGAATTTCTAGTTGTAAAAAATAAAAAAAATATATCCTATCTTTCCCTTAATAAAAAGGAAAAACGAGTCAACATGAAAGAGCCCTCGTTTAAAAAAAAACCCAGAAAAGAATAAATAAAGAAAGGGAAAGGTAGAAGTACTTTGTTAATTTGAAAGGAGCTCACTCATGTGTTTTGTCAAAATTGTACATATGGGGGTTACTTGAATTGTTCCTTGGAACTCAAGAAAAGCATTTTTAAATCAAAATACCTTAGGTGGGACTTTAGGTTTAATTATTAGGATTGCCCATGGTGTTTATGCTTGACTTACTTCTTTAGCCCCACCTGAAAAGGCCTCCATCTGATTCCCATCCATACCAAACCCAGTCATGGTACAACCTTATATATATGTCATTGGACTTAAATTTTCATGCATATTCCTTATGTTAGTGTTGTGCCCAAAAATCCAATCATGAGATGATTGTATTTTTGCACATTGAGTCACGATATTTTATTGAGGCATTAATCCAGTAATTTTGTTTTTTGTTTTGTTTCTACGTAACGTAATAAACATAATTGTAACCCTAGAATAATGATATTCTTAAACGTCCCTAGTCTAGTATTATTGTGGAGCGGGTTGCAATAATACATAATGACTAGCATATGTGGAGACTAATATGAGATATGTAGTCTACATATGGGTGCAAGTTGGAGAACTTGTGTACTGGACCGACCCACCATGAGAACACTTCATAGATCGTTATATGAGTGTCATAAGTGATTCTCACAGTGATCATGGTATATGTAGTCCTTCGGCCTAAGATCAGCAAGGTTCCCTACATGTGAGTCACATACTTTGATACTTTCCTTTGTTGCTCGTAACTGAGTGAACTTGAAGGAGGTCATTGGGTATGTCACATATCATGCGGAGGGATTTGTATGATCAAGATGGGATTTTTCCCTCCTATGTAACGGGAGTGATATCTTTGGGCCCCTTGATAGAGTGAGACTTAGAAAATGCATGGCCATGCTCCGATGAGTTGATATATGATATCAATGTCGTCAGTTTAAGTTGGTCTACTCGGTAATCAAGAAACCAAAGATTGGGCTATACGAGAGTGACACATTCCATGTCTCATGCTTAGTCTTGATATCTTGGACAAAGGGACAATGGCATATATCGGTAATGATCATAAAGGTTTAGTCGATTCACCGACAATCTTGTCACTTTGGTAGCAATGATGTGTTGCTAGACACCGCTCATTGCTTATGATCATAAATGTGATTTATGATCATTGCCAACATGGCAAGAGCCTATTGGGTCGCACACATAAAGCTATTTGGATCATTAGAGTGCATGGGCTAATTATTTGGGTTACTGTTTCACATTAATTTTGTATTAATAATGGGCCAAGGAGTTGAGCCATTATTAAGCCCGAAATTAAATCCTAATTGGATTAGGGCTTTGAAACCCATTAGGCCTGGAAGTTGAGTCTCACTATAAATACAACTTTTAAGTGAGAAATTCGCAGGTCTCCTTGCCCTAGCCTCCCAAAAGGACAGCCGCACTCTTCTCTTGCAATTGCTTGGAGGACGCAAGCTAGCACTGCAAGCGCAAGAGAAACGCATCTGCCGGGACGTGGTGGAAGCGTGGTGATCCCGAGAGGCTCGTGTGGATACCATAGAGAGCCTGAACACGTTAACTGTTCAGGTTTTGTGATTCGACTGTACAGTTGAGTGAGAGATCTCAACCGAAAATTAGGTATGAAATTTTTGAACACCCGGTTTACCCCATTTCACTTGGATCCTGGAGGGTTTCGGTTAAATTCCGCTGCGTTGTTTGGCTCCCGAAACCCAACACCTTATGCACAATTCATGGGTAGTTTGGGTCCTTTTGCAAATTTGTGGATGAAGTGGCATTATAAGCCTTAGATACACTAGGCAACCATAGATTAGGGAGTGAAACACTTAGCGAGCGATTACCTGCCGTTAATGACAAAGTTCTTCTTTCATTACTTACCTTAATTTATCTTGAGTCGAGCTTATACCTTGAATGACTTTGTGATATGATATTGAGTATATGTTGTTAGCTTCTATATTTTGATTGCTTTATTTTTTTAGGTTAATAAATGCTAGGGACTAGCATTCTTCTAAGTTTGGGGGAGTTTGATAAATGTTAATTTTGTGGTCAAACATGTTGACTTTTTGTCCACTTTGACCACAATTTTCTACCTTATCACTCAATATTTTTGGCCAATTCTTGCTTTGATCCTTCATTTTGTAGGTTTGAGAAGCGGACAATAGCATTGGAATGGCACCGGGACAAGCGGAATGAAAAACGGGAACGCAAAAGTCGACGGAAATTATAACTGTGAGGCCTAGGCCCCAGGAGCAAGGCCTTAGTGCGACAGTACAAAAGTTCTCTGCCTAAAAAACACACCCTGGAGGCCTAGGTGCCCAGGCACCCCCTCCTGGGGCGTAGGCACCAGAACACCTGCGAGCCTGGAGACCAAGGCGCCCAGGCACCCCTTCCTGAGGCCTAGGCGCCAGTCACCCGGGAAAGTGGTTCCCTACCTCAAATTTGAACTCAAGCTTGCTATTGGCCAAGGATTTCTATCCAATTGGTTTGGTGAGTGAAAGAGACAACTCCAAAGGGTAGAAGGATTTGGAATTAAGCAAAAAGAAGGGAGCTTCATCTTCATCTTGGCTTCCTAGAACTAGTTGGGAGATATGCACCATAGTGAGATTTTTAGCTTTTCTTACTTTTTTCTTGGTCACCATTGGAGCTAGCTTGGAGATTGGTTGGAGTGCTCAAGGAGACTAGCTTAGAGACTTTGGATTCAAGAGCTTCTAGCCATCTTGGTTTTACTCTTTCATCTTCCTTGTAGTTTCTCATAGATGTTGTTATGTTTACTTTCATGATTATGTTTTATTTAGTTATGGAGTAGTTTTCTTAGCACTTTCTATGGATGTAGCTACTTGGATTGATTATGTTGGATGAATTTATGGTTAAATGATGTTGGTTTTCTACTAAAAGTATGTTTATTCTTCTCTTGAGCTTAATGTTGTGTTAGCTAGTTGATGGCCACAATTAGTTGCACTATAAATTGCCTCTAAACTCTTGGAAAAGATTAGAAACTATTGGACCTAGGAGAAGAATTTAATGGCTAAGGGCTTGTTGCGAAATTAGTCTAAGTCATTAAGTAAAGGTAAATTGAGCTCTAATGCCTCTTTCGAAGCTTGTAATTGGATGGAAATCCTTATTAAGTTTAGATTAATGAGATTAATTCTTTCACTTGGAAAAGTAAGAATTTAGTTTAATAACTTTATCAACATACATTGGAAATTAACCCACTCACCTAAGTTCACCAACAAATCAAGAGAAGTAGTGAACCCATAGGAAGTGTTCTTTCATGATTTGATAAAACTACAATTTTTACATTGCATACTTGCATTCTAGGATAATAGTATTCCATTTAGCTAAGGTTGGTCACTTGTTTAAGTTGCCTACATTTTCATCCAACTTTGATTCTTTACCTAAAGTTTACTTTGAGTAGTGGTACTTGGCAATCAATTTAATCAATCTTCATGGGAACGATACCAACTCACCCCATCTACACGTCTACCGTGCACTTGTGGAATAGTGGTTTCAAAATTTCACTACAGTAATTTCTACGAAAAATAAGTAAAAATAGCCAAAGCATATGAAATCAACATTTGTGTGAGTTTACTACACATAACAACTTGTGAGAACATTCATACATAAAGTAGACTAATGCCATCACCCAAGAGCAATCCTAGAGTCGAGGACTCCTCATAACATAGACTATGGAGGCAACTAAAATACTGTATAAATACAAGCATTTACCGAGATCTCTTTAGCCTAACTCCCTCCTTGGATACACGTCCCAGTGGCGATTCTCAAAAGTCCTTTGCCAAGTGCTACTAGGCTCTACAGCCAAAGGAAGATACTAGTTAGTACTGTTACTTGACCAATTACCCAACTAAATACACCATGTAGACTAGAATCACAAGGATTCTCAAATGCCATACCTGTACACACAAAAGAACACTACCACGATAATCCTCAACGATTACCCGATCCAACAACTTCAGGCTCTGCATAACAAAACCAGGGAGTGAGAATTCGACAATTCTCAGTAAGGGATCTTCAATGTACCTGCAAGAAAATACTAGGACTCTTGCTGCGAGCTCACACAGCACGAGGGTTCTATTATATATGCATATATAACTAGGCCATAAGACCTCTCCTCAAGTAGTCCTCCTCACGGTGCATCACTCCATGCTTAGCGAGTCCTGATCACTGACCCGCTCCTAGCAAACCAAAGCTTACTGGATGCAATCATGTAGCCTTCCCATAGCCATTATGCAGGGGAATTATGGTGGAACTTTGTAGACTAGGCCGCAGGGCCTCGTTGTTGTAGACTAGATGAACAAGGTTTCACCTTGTGACCTCGTGGCTATGGCACGACTAGGCCGACAAGGGTTCTAAACCTGTCACCTGAGCTAGTAATACGTCATTGTGATCATTGCAACATAGTTTCCTTTAAAACTTTCCTTCATTTTGAGTTAATATAAATCTGAAAATAGGGCATTTTAGGTGTTTTTAAAACATTTAGGTGATAGTACTCCCCCTTAGCTTCACATGGAATCTTGAATCACCTTAATCGGACACCCGAGCGAAAAGTTATGCCAAAAACAAAACCGGGTGTCAAATGCTGTCTTGGCGACGCGTTGCCACAGTTGTCGACATTCTGAGACAATTTTCTGGATTGGTGACGCGTCATGGGAACTTGTGGGGACTAGCGACGTGTCACCAAACCTACAAAATGCCCAGAAAAACTTCGGTTTTGCTGCTATGAACTTTGGACACTTCCTACACATATCAAACATGCTTGGAATGCCTCCAAATTTTATATACACATAGAACATGTTGCATAGATCACAACCAACTATCACAAGCCAATCTATGATGTCCTAAAACATCAATCTAATCCTCCCAATTCCTCTAGTCCTCCATAATTCAACCAAAACCTTTTACTAATGCCATAGTTAAAACCACTCGAATTCTTCGAGCAAACTCAAGCTAATGGCATTCAATGAACTTAAAAACATATCTCCCTTACCTCAACTCCAAGTAACAAGCAAGAATCAATCCCCTTTTCTTTTGACCTAGCTCACCAAATTTCTACACAAGTTCCAATAAAAAACAATGGCACCAAACATCAAAACTTCACTCTCTAACCAAAACCCAAGCTTCAAACTAACTAACAAACAAGAATTCAATCAAGAACACATCTCTTACCTCGTTCAAAAATAGGGGAAGTGGAAAAATGCCCTTCCAAGCCTCAAAAACATGGTTTCAAGCTTGAAAATGCTTCCTCCTAGCTTATATACTTTGAATTGCTTCTCTTGGCACCAAAAACTCTTGATTCCAAGCTTAATTTGAGAGCCAAATGGGGTGAGAAGGCTGGAAACGGGATTATGGCAGCCATAGCCCACTTTCCCCTTCTTAAACCCTCACTTAACACACAAGCCATCAAAGTATTAAGCTTGTTACATTTAAGTCCCCCATTTTTGTAACTTAGTAATTCTTGATTAAATTCTGGTCTATTTTTCAAGTTTGAGTTAAGGTTGAAAGTTAAGTTATAAAAATTCATTTTAAAACCCTCGGGACTCATCCCGGCTATTCAGGATGTAAAATTACCATTTTGCCCCTGAACTTCATTCAGTGCTTTATTTTTCTCAGAACTTAGTGAACTTTGCGAAACTTCTCTATTCTTGCTATGTAAACTAGAATTGAGCTTAGAACCTTAATTTAAAGCACTTTAGCTTCCTCAATTTTGCCTCCCACTAGAAGGGCCATAACATTTATTGCCCTTCTTGGCTCGTAACTAATGTCATATTCTCCGAGCTCGATACACCATTTTGACAACCTTCCTGAATGCTCTAATTTTTTCATTATGTCGTGTAGAGGCAGGTTGCTTTGGACAATGGTGGCGTGTCCTTGAAAGTAGGGCCGTAGCCTCCTACCCGCAAGCACGAAGGCGTAAATGGCTTTCTGGAGCAATGGGTATCTGACCTCGGCGCCGTGCAGGGACTTGCTTACATAATATACCGGTCACTTCCTTCCACCTTCTTCCTTCACTAGGACTGAACTCACAGCTTTTTCAATGACGGCAATGTAGAGGAGGAGAGGCTCTCCTTCCCGAGGTTGCCGAAGTGTCGGCAGTCGGGTTAGGTAGCTTTTAAGCTCGTCCCAAGCTTTCTGACATTCTTGGTTCCAAGGGTGTTCCTCGGTTCCGGAGTTACCTTTGCTCTTGGTTGCTTTAGTGAGCACTGATAGCCAAAGGCTATCGCCTCAATCTGGCCGAACACCCTGCCACAACAATGGCCAGAAGAACTGGCGCTTCCTGGGAACAGGTGGAATCATGCACCTCGGGAGATAGCCGGAGAGCTCCGAGCCTCAGCACGCCAGTAAAACTTGAGGACTCTATTCGCCCCCCAAGGTTGTGAACAGCGCGCCTTCGGAAAAGTGGCACCAGACATTGCTGTCCGAACATGATATCCCCGAAGGCGGAACCCCCTGGAACTGGGAACCCCCGAACTGAGGGTATGCTTCCCGAAGAGGCTCTGTCCGAACTAGAGGACGACCTCGCCCAGGGACCTCGGGAGTACGGCAGGAGCATTTAAGGAAGCCTCTGACACGTCCCACCACAGACGTAAAAAGCCGCCCTGACGCGCAGACGCCATCAGAATCACATCATGGCCCGTCTCAGCACAAGGCTCGAGGCCATCTGGTTACCAACTATCTGTCCCCTACGCCCAGAAGTTCAGGAGCATCCGACTGCACACGTGTCATGATCTGAACAGGCTAAGTATTCCTATATATACAGGAAATAAATACTTGACAGGAGGTTGGTTGGCCGGAGATACAGCTCCCACACTCTGAGAAAATACCAGGCGAGACTTTTCTGCCTTTCTCTTTGAGCTAGTGACTTTCTCCTTTTTCCGGCCACCACTGACATGGGCGTCGGAGGCTCCCCCCCCGGAAAAACACTCCGGGGGCCTCCTAACCCTCTTTACCAGCTTTTCAGGTACTCTCCTTGGGGTGATCCACCTTCCAGGCGTTCTTCCTCCTAGAAGTCTCTTCAACAGTCATCATGACTCACAATGATGAGGCCCCAGGCCATCAAGCACCTTGAAAAATGGTCGACATCGATCATCGTACCTGGAAATGAATCTACTAAGGGAAGTGATTCTTCCGATAAGCCTTTGTATATCTTTAATGGTTATGGGTGTTAGGAATACTAACAAGGCTGTGACCTTTTTGGGGTTGTCGTCTATTCCCTTTTTTGACACCATGAACCTGAGGAACTTACCTGCACTCACTCCAAACACGCACTTCTCGAGATTAAGGTGAATGCCGAACTCCCGAAGTCGTTGGAAGGTTTCACCTAAGTCCAAGATATGATTACTAGGCATTCTGCTCTTAACTATCATATCATTGACATACACTTCCATGTTCCTGTCGATCTGGGAGTCGAATACTTTATTCATCAACCTCTGATAGGTAGCCCCTGCGTTCTTAAGGCCGAAGGGCATTCTGACGTAGCAGTAGGTACCAAGTTCAGTGATGAAGGCAGTTTTTTCTTCATCTTCAGGGTTCATCTAGATTTGATGATACCCGTTGAAGGCATCGAGGAAACTGAGAAGGCCGTATTCGGCGGTTGAATCTACCAATTGGTCTATGGCTGGGAAAAGGTAGGAGTCCTTTGGACAGGCATCATTCAGGTTCCGAAAGTCGATGCACATTCGAAGTTTTTCACTCCTTTCTTTTGTGGCAATAACCACATTGCTGAGCCATTCGGGGTATTTAACTTCTCTTATTACCCCTACCTCAATCAGGCGCTTAACCTCGGCTTTAATGAAGGAGTTCTTATGAGCCGATAGGTTCCATTTTTTCTTTCAAACCGGCCTTGCATCAAGGCGTACTTTGAGGCTATGGTGGATTATGTTGAGGTCGACCCTAGGCATGTCTTTTGGAGAGTAGGCGAATAGATCTTTGTTCACTAACAAGAAAGATACAAGCCTATCTTTGCCACCCTTGGCCAATTTTTTTCCCACTCGGGTGTTCCGGCCAGGGGCCAACTCTATATCTTATGTTTCTACTTTTTCCAACTTTTCTATTCCCTCCCCTGCTTTCTTTTCACCTATCGTGACTACTCTTTCAGTAGCTGAAGTCTATACTTGGACCTTTGTCGGGCTTTGCCTAGCCTTGGTGAAGACCCTCCTGACTTCGGCTTGGTCAATGAAGATCTCTGCATCTCCTTCTTTAGTTGCGAAGGTGGCTGTTAGGTACTTTACATTCGGGCAGATGTGGAGATTGCCTTGAGTTTGCCTTCCGGGGATGGCGTTGTATGGTGAGGGAACATCAATGATAATGAATCTTGTCATAACGGAGGTGAACAGTTCCTCCTGACTCTAAGGTGAGGTCCCTTTCAACATTAGGGCCAGATCGATGTATCCGAGGACTGGGAGCTCGGATGGCCCAACCCCAAAGGTGGGGGAATTGACTGTGTTGAGGTCACCTTTTGAGATGCCTAATTTAGGCAGTAAGTGTGAGAAGATGACATCGGTGTTGGAGCCATCATCCAGGAGTACTCTTTTGACATCCCGACTCCCTATCCTTGCCATGACAAGGAGTGGGTCATCATGAGGGAACTTTATTGTAGACCCGTCCCTGCGAATGAGCCTATTTGGCGAGTTCCCATACTCCATTATAGAGATCTCTATTTTCTTTCTTTCCTTTCAGCCGGGGGTATCCTTGTAGTGATGGTTTTGATGACCCCTGCTGACGGTGGCAGATTTTTCTTAGGGCTTTGATCCCGACGTCTGTTGGAATCATAGTCCTCCTCATCCCCCTTCTTTGTTCCTCCTTTCTTCCTTTCGGTGAAGGTATCCGTAGGTACCGGCGAAGTTGTCCCTGCTTTATCAGAGACTCGATGTACTTCCTTAGCTGGAAACAATCTTCAATGTCATGGCAATGATCTCGGTGGAATTGGCAGAACTTCTTCATTTTCTTCTTATTTTTTGAAGTCATGGCCTTTGGCCTTGGAACCGTAGTCCATTGCCTTTCTAAGGCCATGAGAATGCTAACCCTCGTGGCGTTTAGGGAAGTGAACGTCATTGGCCTTTTACCCCTTTCTTTTCGGTTACTTCCTCCAACCTCATTCTGGTGATGAGGCTGTTGGCTTAGTCTTTGAGCCGAGGGTGTTCCGCCTTAGGCCCTCCCATTTTGAGTTCTTCGGCCGTCATATGCTATTCGGCCCTTTTATAAAACTCCCCGAAAGTGTCTGGGGCATCCTTGGAGAACTCATAAAAGAGTTAGGAGTCTTTCCGAAGTCCTCTTATCATTGCAAGGATGCGACTCTCGGGCCGAAAGTCGGGCACACTCAGTGCTTCTCGGTTGAACCTTTCGATGTAGTCGTGAATGGTTTCCCTACTTCACTGTGCTATGTTGAACATCTATACCAGCATCTTGACTATTGGCCTGCTGCCAATGAACTGTTGGGTGAAGGCAGTAGACAGCTCCAGGACACTCAGCAATGTCCCGTGAGCCAGGGACTTGTACCATGTCGTTGCTGGACCGGAGAGGGTCACCTCGAAACATTTGCAAAGGGTGGCATCATTTGCGCGGTGGAGCACCATGCTTCGCTTGTACTTTGTCAGGTGTGCTTGGGGGTCACTATGGCCGTCGTAGGTTTCCAAATGTGGCACCCTAAAGTCACTAGGCATGGGCATCTACACCACTTCGCATACGAAGGGTGACTATTCTCCGGTATAAGTGTCGGACAATCTTGACCAGACTGGCTTTCGGGAGATCTGCCTCTCAACCTTTTCTAGTCTTCCAAGGATCTTCTCAACAAGGGTAGCCGTATTAGCTTCCCCTTGCTGCCTGGCGGTTGCCGGCAATGGCGATCTTCTTCTCCTTCTCGGAGAATAACTTCGGTGGAGAGGAAACTGGGACCTTCTGTACGGGGATACAATCCGCCGACAGGAGGTCCTAGTTTCTTTTTGGGCCCCTTCTCTAGTGGGTCGCGCCCTAGGGGCCACGTCCTCCATAGAAGATGTGTCGAGAAAGTCCTCACTCCTGGAACTCTGGTGGGTACACCTCGAGCTTTTCTCCCGGTGCGCTGCCAAGGGGGAGGCCCTTCAGACCGGTGGAGGCTGGGGCCACCTCTGGTCGAGCTGCTGACTCATTTCAGCGATGTTGGAGTGCTGGAAGTCTCGCAAGAAGCCCATTGTCACTGTTAGAGGGTGGTCGTCTTTCGGCACAGAAGTTTCTACAGTGGGCTGCTGGGTCACCGGCTAAGCCTCCGGTGCAGAGGTGGACTTTGGGAGCCCTTTGTCTTTTGAATGCCGAGTCTCTACGACGGTGACTTGGGAAAGGTTTCCCACAGACGACGCCAAATGATGCCCTTCGGCATCATTGTTGTGCAACATGGTGAGCCTGGAGCAGGAACTTGCGATGGGAGAACGCCTGGATGAGGATCCTCCGGTGGGAGAAGGTCTACAAGGACTCAGGAAAGCAAGGGTCAGGAGCTCCCCGGAGTGATTTTCCTTGGGAGGAGTCTCCGACACCCAAGTTAGTATCAGAGATAAGTAGGGAGTGGAGACATTTTTCCTTAGAGTCGGATCCCCTTACCTAGGGCGTTCCCTAAATTTTCACAGGAAGGTGAATAGGAGAAGCTCGTTTCCCACAGCCTGCCCAGATTGTGACACGTGTTTGGTTAGATACGGTCCGTACCTTTGGGGAGCCTAGGGCGGCATGTCGAGGGCTGTACGAGTACGGTGTGTCAGAGACTCCTCAGCTGTTTTTTCGTACACCTACATGTCCTTCTTAGTGGACTGAACTCCTTCGAGGTATAGAACTCATTCAGGAAGGTGAGTTCCTCTGGAGGGAGGTCCCTTGTTTGTACGAGGCACCTTCGGTTGGACTTTCCCACAGTCAGGCTTCGGTACCTGATGTGGCACTTCATGAGCGCACCCCGACGGTGGCCCAGAGAGTATACGGAGGTGGTTTTGGCCATGCGAGGTCGGCGCAAGGTCACCTTCGGGGAGGGCGGTGACTCCTTCTGACCGAAGTTGGTCCCATGGGTTTCCTGATCGGTAGCGCCTATCCGGCTTGTCCGAGGGTGCTGCGGTCCTCTCTTTCCTAGGGTCTTATCGTGTCTGTTTCGACCGGAAGTGGCGCGCTCATGTGAGGTTCTTCAGGGGCGATAGCCCTTCGGCTATCATTACTCGTCTTCATCATATTTTGCTTCCTCATCCTTGCCTACAATCTTCAGAGACTGAAATCAAAGGTACCTTGTAAGTTGGCCTTGTTTAATGTGAGTTTCAATGTCCTTTTTCAGTTGATGACAATTTTTGAAATTGTTGCATGGTCCCGATGGTTTTGGCAATATTTCTTCATGTTCTTTTTGTTTCTAGGGACCATCAGGTCACTGAATTATTCCTTCATTCTCCAATATGCTACAATGTTAGCTGATGAAGTGTTCATGGGGGGATCTGTTATAGCCCTCCTAGCGGAATGCTTAGTGAGCTAGGTAAATTAAAAAATCCCTAGTTTAAATGCCCTAATTAAAGGTGAATTAGCAATAGCAAGTAAGTTATCCAAGGGTTAGTTGGTTCCAGGCGATATGGCACTAGGTTTACTTGAGGGAAAAATGGTCAATTTGTAACTCAAAGGGTCAAGACACAGCTCGGCAATAAAAATGATGTTTTTAAAACCCAAAGCCCCAATTAGTAAAATTTTCCAAAGTTTTTAATTACCTAGTTACTATTTGGGGAATGGGTATTTTTGCAAGTTTTATAAAAGTTAAGGGAGGGATATGTTTGTTGGCTATTAAACTTGTTGGAAGGATTGGGCTGCCATTATTCACCCAATTTTGGCTCCAAAATTCATAACTCTCTCTTTCTCCCTTCAGCTCCTAATCAAATCTTCACTAACCCATGATTTCTAAATGAAATTGGAAGGTTTTCTTGGCGCCCAAGTGGATGAATGCTTCCTTTTCACTTGTTTTCTTGGTTTGAAGCTTCTTGGGGCATTTTTCTTGGTTGGGCATAGTGTGCACATGAGGTATGGCTTTGATCCTTGATTTATCTAGCTTCTTGAGCTTAATCAAGGTTGAGTTTTGTTGGGTTAGCATTAATTTCGTGCCATATGCCTTGAATTTTTCTTGGAACCTAGGAAACTTAGTGGAACCTTTGGAATGTGGAGTTTGATGCTTTGATGCTTGATTGTTGCTTGATTAATGATTCATTGCTTACTTGATGCCATACATTGCTTTCTTGAACTAGAATTCATGTGAATTAGTGAATGGTGTTAGCCAGTGGATGGCATTGGTTATGTTGGACTAGTTGAGTTTCCAAGCTTACTGTGATGTTTGTGAGTGTTACAAGCTTGGAATGAATAGTGGATTGTGGCCTAAGAAGTGTGTTTTACAGGTTTACAAAGTGGGGTCCCGTCCCAAAATTGTTTAGGAGGCTTTGGAAGCCTCCAAAGAGGCTTAGGAGGCTTTTTCTGGGTTCAGGGCATCTGGCTCTGGCGCCTAGGCGCCATCCTACACCTCAACACCCAAGGTCCATTTTTCTGTCCGTAGAGCAAGGTGCCCTTAGTGCCTAGGCCTCTGGTGCTCCTGGCGCCTAGGCATTAGCACTCGACAACATTGACTTGCTGTAGTGTTTTCACCTTAAATTTTCGCTCAGGTGTCCGATTGAGGCAATTCAAGTTTCCACGTGAAGCTAAGAAGAAGGGATATCATTTCCATGCTTTTCCCAAGCATTTTTTAGCCCAGGTTTAATGGTTCTTTCACTCAAAGTGAGGGCACACTTGGCCACATTATAGCACCATTAGTCAGGAAAAAGGTTTAGCACTATTGGGAGCCTAGTTCAACTTTTGGGTTTGAGCTCCCGATGTGGAAACCTTAGTTCACCTAGGAGGGTCCAATGGAACCTAGAATTTTTTAGTCCAACCATGACCATTGTCATTCCATTAAGGTTAATCAAGTAATGGTGGTAGATATGTGCCTTGGTGCACTTATTGCCTAAGCAAGGTTACTTGAGGTGCAAGTGAAAGCCTATTGCACTCTTGGTAAGGGTTTAAGGTGGAAGCTTAGTACACAAGTAACCTAGGCAAGTCTAAGGACTTGAGAAACTATTTGGAGGTTTAGTACACCTAGTGAGTTCCTTGGAACTCAAGCGAGGTGCATCCACCATTTTCACCTGCACAACAATTAAGGGAAGTTTAAAATTATTACATTAGTAAGCTAAGGCTTACTAGGAGTGAGTTAGGGGCTAGAATTTGCTAGGCATGGAGTAACGCCCGTGAGAAAACTAAGAGGAAGAAGGGCCCCAAGGGACCTGGATATATGCGCATATGTTAAACCCTTAGATTGCAAGCGTGCACAGTAGATTTCATATATATTGTATATATGTTTGTCCTTAGTATTTTTCTTGCAAGTTGAAGAATCCCTTTATGAGAATCTCACTACCTTAGTCTTTGTTGTACAGATATGTTCTATAAGGCTGGCAACCATTAAGGATTGTTAAGTTAGGCTCACAAGCAGGTCTATAGTTTATTTGAATCTTTATGATTCTAGTTTTTAGTTTGCTTGCTGGTTGTGTTATAGTACTAACTACAGTTGTCTTTTGGCCAACAGAGGCTAGTGAAGCGTAAGGGAGGGCTTTTGAGGCTTGCCACTGGGAGTTTTCTCTAAGGTGAGAGCTTAGTTATGGATGTGAGTAGAGTTGTTCAGTGTATAGTTTCCATACACTAGTTTGCCATTAATGTTCATGTATGAGTAAGGTACTCTAGAGTCACTCTTGGGTGTGAGCTTAGTCTACTTTTGTATGGATGATCACACACGGTTGATTATGTGTAGTTAACCATATAAATGGTTTGTATGCTTTGATGGTTTTGATGTTCAGTTTTAATGAAATGCCATGGCAATGTTTTATGGTCTTATTACTTATTTAATCATTCAAGTCAAGGAATTTATCCACGCATGACTGCATAGTAGGTTAATCAACTAGAAGCATGAAGGTTTTAACTAGTGTGCACGTAGTCAATTAGCCTATTGCGACTAGTGTGGGACAAGTTCCCATAGCCTTCCTGGGCAGGCCCATCAGGGGTCTTGTCAGAATCGGTCGGTATCTTTCTTCTACCTACGCTCTTGTTGGACTACTTGCTGCTCTTGCCTTCTCCATGACGTTGGCTCAAGAGCCAATTTTCCATTGGGTGAGTATTCACTCTTTCTTCATCGGCCATCATCTCCTCAGTAATCATGTACTATTTGGCAACCTGGTACAATTCTCTGACTATGGTTGGCATCTGCCTCAATAGTTCGAAAGCCACGTTTGAACCTTTTCAGAGGCCCTTTGTTATTGCAAGGATACAACCCTCAAGACATTAGTCGATGACCTTTAAGGCCTCCTGGTTAAACCAGTTGATGTAGTCTTGGAGAGACTCATTTTCCTATTCAACTAAATTAAGTAACCAAGCCACTTTTTTTGCCAAAGAATGGCTTTTGATAAATTTGTTACCATCTCACAAAAATGAGAGAATTACGAAGTATTGCTTAATGGTCAAAAACCATTATATTGTGTAATTCTCACGATAATAATTGAAGTGTGAGGGGTACAGGGCATGATCAACACCACGTTAAAAGTGTTCTAAGTTGGTAACTTGGCCCTCAAGAAAAGCCTTAAGAATTGCTTGTTTGTCAAGCAACCTACGGGCTTTTTTGTAAGGTTTTGCAAATTCAGGTACTCATTTGTGAAACTCTCAAGAAAGGCTAAGGAGAGTTACGGGAATGATATTAATGGTATGAAAGTACTATTGGAGGACCAAAATGCTTATGGAAGACAAGTTTAGACAAACAAAACATAAAAGGCATTAAGGACCTAAGTGTTTAGTGCAGGCCTTTAGATGTCTATGTCTTTGACTTACTTCAAATGCAGAAATTTTGGAGTTATACCACTCAAGAAAATGTACCCACAGGAAGATAAGGATGGTCAATTGTGGGCCGAGAGATTAAGACTTAGAAACCATAGTCTTGTAGCAAGGAAAATGACATAAAGCATGGTTAAGGCCAGTTAAGTGTGTTTTGTGCACTAAGTCTTTATAAGTGGTTATCTTTGTCTTTATCTCCCACATTTAGTCTTTTCCAATGGAAAAAATACAGCCCCTCCACCTCCATAGCTCCTCTATAGCCACCATGCCTCCAAGCTTCAAGCTAGAAGCAACTGAAAGCAAGAAAGGGCAACTGGAAGCTATTCGGTGCTAAGGCTTGAGTGCACCTAGGATCAAGCATACCCATGAAGGTGAGGAGTTCTCTTTCTCTCATGGACTATTTACTGTATTATTCAAACATCCATGGAGCTAGGGCTAAGTTTGGAAGATAGCGAAGTACTTGATGAACCAAGTTTAGTGAAGGGACTGAGCTTAGTGATGGTTTTATGACCTACTGTGAAGTGTGCAGTGATGGCAGCAAATTTTAAGGGTTTCTAGAGCCAAAAGTTAGTACCAACTACTGTTAAAACTCTTGTAAGACCAAGATTACTCCTAAGGAGGGCTACCATATTGACCTACTTGTGTTTATTACATGTTTTATGGACTAACCAATGCATATTGTTGCTGCCGCATACATATGGTTGGTTTTTGTGTTTGGCTGCTACATTTGGATGCTCTATATTGGATATTTGCATTGTGTTTTATTTGTTTTTTAGTGTCTTTGGATGCAGGTAATAGTATGGGTTACATTACCTTAACATTACAAGTGTTCTCCTTACTAAGTTTCACATTGAAACTTACTCCCCTCAAATCTGCCCATTTGAGGTCCATCAGAAAGGTCACATTCAAACTGACCTTTTTGGTTTGATTTTTAATCTAAAATTTCAGTTATTTTAACTTCCATGTATCTAGTTATGATCTGGAAATTTTGGTGATTTTAGGAGAACATTTGGTATTTTTAGTGATTATGCTTATTATGTTACACAACAACTTTCCAGCATCTTGTTTTCAAGAGAGTATTGTCCATCAAGCTTGATGCCTGGCAGCATCTTCGTTGTACAACATGGTAGCCCTGAGAGGGACTTCTAGTATGGAAATGCTGGTAGAGGAGACTTCCGACGTGAGATTGCCTAAAATGCTCAAAAGAACGGGGGTTAGGAGGTCCCCGAAGTGTGTTTCCATGGAAGGAGCCTCCGACGCCCAAATTAGTATTTAGCAAGTAAAAGCAGAATTCTCTTAAGAGTTTAGCATATCCCCTTACCAAGGTTATTCCCCAAGTATTTATAGGAGGGCGTTGCGAGAAATCCATTTGACACAACTCACTCAGATCATGACATGTGTTCGGCCAAACGAGGTTCGTACCTTCGCGGATGGAGATCTCCAGCTGGTCGCAGGCCTTCTTGGCCAAAAGCCATGGCCGTAAGAGGCCTATGTGTCAGGGGCATGTGCGAGGATTCTATGTCAAAGGCTCCTTAACTATTTTTGTTGTTGACAAGACCCCTTTTGTGAAAGAGACCCATTTGGCATAAAAAGACCTCTTCGGGATATGATAGCTTTTTGACCGAGGTTGCCCAGGTCATTCAGAATAGCCCTTGGCACAGAGGATACCCTTCAGAGGTTGTTTTCCCTGCCGAGGATGGTGAGTACTTTTCCCGAAGCTGGCCAAGTTATCTAACCGAGAGTGGTAGCACACCGTACTCCAAAGGTCCGTCCTGCTATTCACCGAGGGTGATGGCGGGTTGCCGAGGTTAGGGGGTCAAGGACTGTGGACCCTCTCTCCAAGGTTGGTGCTCGTCTTCCCCGATGGTAGTGCTCGTCTTTACCAAGGTTGGTGCTCATCAGAGCTCGGGAGTTTGAAGGGTAATTGCCCTTTGGCTATCACATGCCCTCCTCGAAGAGCCGAAGATATGTGTTCGGCTTTTAAGCCTTCACGAGCTAGTCGTGGAACCCTAAAATGGTTGGAGTCACCTTTTTTGGATGAGAGTCTTTTCGCCCCAAAACATATATTCTTGTCGAGATAATGGCACTTATCTTTTCAGGAGAGGAGTCTGGTGTTCCCGAGGTTGTCTTTTCAGTTAAACTGTATCTGTTCTAGGCTTTTTAATGCCTATCAGTGGACCGTCACGTCTGATGGCAGAGGGTTAGGCCTCCACCGACCACTAGGGCGGACCATGGCGGTAGTATTGTCCCTTTGAACGGCGCATTAACGGGCGGCACGGAGCCTTGACCCCGAGACCGCAGGGATTTACACCCCTTCAGGGGGGGTCGCGTCTAACCACTAGGACGTGTCCTAGTGGTTAGACGTGACCCACTCCGAGTGAGTGTAAATCCGTGAGGTCTCGGGTTCGAGTCCTGAACTCCCCTTGAGATTGTAGCGGACAATACTACCACGTGGCTAGTCCGCCCACCCGTGGTCGTCCAGAAAAGCCGGCTGAGCTGAGCTGAGATGGACATCAACGTCTACTTGACGTGTTTCCTTAGGAAGGGCCTAAGTCTGATAGTTGTTAGGGGCGTCCTCTGGTTTCTCGCACTAGGTGACACATGTCACCTGGTCAATGGCGAATGGTCGCATTCGTTTCATTAGACGTGCCTCTTCACCTTCGAGGGGCAATTATGGTGACGCTTCGCCTCCCTCCTTCGGCCTATAAATCCTTTATTCCTCATCAATTTTTTCATACTTACATTCTCTTGCTCTCTTTTGCTCTCAAATTTTCTCCCTTTCTTGTCTTTTCCGGTGGCGGTGCTCGCGGCAAGGCAATTTTTGGCAGTTTCTTCAACGTTCTCTCGAAGCCATTTCCTTTTCCGAACTAGGTGGGTTCTTTCCTGAGGCCATTCTTCGGCATTATTTCCTTCTCTTCTTTTCTTCACTTTTCGAAGTTAGGTTTCCCTTTTCTAAATGTCTACTCCAGTTTTGCTCATGTCTGTCCAACCTGTCCCCGAGAGCTGGACTCCCCTTAATTCTCATCCAAGTTTTACCACTTCGGAGAAGTTAGCGAAGTGGACAACTAAATTCTTTCTTCCTTCTTACACGGTTACCAGGCTACCTAGTCCTGGCTTGTTCAGTTACATGAATAACTCGGACGAGGTTACCGTCTTTTGGGCCCAACTAAAGTCCAGACTTCGGTTTCCTCCTCCAAAGATGATCTGCGACTTCTGCCAATTTCATGGCATAGCCATGAATCAGCTTCCCCCCAACTCTTACTCCTACTTCAATGCTTTCTTTTGCTTGTGCGGGGTTTTCAAGGTAAAACCTCACTTTATTCTTTTTATGCAATACTAGAAACTCCACCTTGTCCTAAAAGGTGGTTTCTATTTTTTGCTCCCTCGGGGTTCTGGGAGTAAGAAGTACACATTTACCTTCAACATGAAGGATAGTTGGCGAGGGTGGTAGAGGAAGTTCTTCTTCCTGAAGGTGGCTGACGAATGGGAGCACATTCCAACCAAATGGGCATTGGGGACTTTGCCTATAGATGTAGTTGACCCCAGAAAACTGCTAACCCTAGAGTTATAAGCCCAATTTAAGGAGTTCGATAGTTGTATTCGGGCTGTTGCAGACTGGGACCCTAGGGTCCCCCCGGTTTCCTATAACCCTTTCCCATCAGATGGAACTTGATGACCGAAGAGGTCCTTCGGGAACTAGAGGTGATCAAGGAGCATGTTACCGACTCGAACATGCCGAAGCCTCTTTTTGACGGGAAAAAGTAATTGTTGGTAATGCTCCTTAAAGAGAGTAAGTTCCTTTCCAAATTTTTCATCTCTCTTTCTGTGTACTTACACTGATATTCTTCTTTTTGCAGAGATGGGTGACAAATGTGCTGTGTTTTACAAGTCCCACTTCCTTGGCCAAGCCGAGAAGGGGGATCAGACCTGAAAGAAGGTGGTGCTGAAGAGAAATAAGCCATCAGGGGGACCTTCTTTGACTCCAAGGCTGAAGAAGATGAAGGAGGACCTTATTCCCCCACCTCCTAAAGGTGAAGTGGAGGCTGTGGACCAGACCCACATTCGGGAGGATCCACCTTCGGAGCCAGCTATTCATTCCACTCCCCTTAGTACCAGCACCACGGTGGAGACTTTGGGGACCTTGGTTGGGGCGTTTTCTGCCAAGGAGCTAGAGGAGTGCCAAAAAATGAAAGGCAAGAACATCCCTAACAAGGTCCTTGACATTAGTGACTCCGAGGGTGATGATGCAGAGCTTCCACCAGGTTTGTCCCTTAGCCATTCTTTTATGAGCATGGGAATTTTTGGTGTTTTAGATCTCATAGATGAGTGGCTAAGGGATAATGTACTGATGGAACTTTGATGAGACTTTGCAGGCAAAGTAGTGCAAGCTCCCTAGGTTGAAGATCACGCTCAAAAGAGGGCCATTCAGGACGCTAAGATCCTGAAGGGGAAGGTCCCGAATGAGACATTTTGGTCATTCACGGAGGACATGAACTTGTTCTCAGAGGATAGCCAGAAGATGGCTCCTCAGATGGCAATGTGTCATCAGGCACGCCACTTTTTAGTCTCTGACTGAGGAGTGTCCGAATAAGGAGATCATCTCCACAAGGATGACCAAGCAGGCTACCCTGGTAAACTCCTACCCTTTTGATACTTAGTGATTTGTTGTTTGCCTTTTGTTCCTTAGTCAGGATCTCTCCCTTTTGTTGCTCTTGGCGTACATGGGGTGCTATCGGGCTGTGGACCCTCTCTCCAAGGTTGGTGCTCGTCTTCTCCGATGGTGGTGCTCGTCTGTACCAAGGGTGGTGCTCGTTAGAGCTTGGGAGTTTGAAGTGTAATAGCCCTTTGGCTATCAAAGCTCACCTGTAACTTGGGTGCATGTTTTAGCTGAGTATTATGTAGTGCATGGATGCATATACATGTAACACATGTAAATTTGAAATAAGTATGTGAACATTTGAGGACTCTTTTGCTATGTATGTGAATGTGGAGTACAAGCTGTCTAAGTGTGATTGATAGGCTGCTTGTTTGTAAATTTTGTTTTGGCCACAAAAAGTTGCTAGATGAAAGAGCATGTAATTCCTATGCATATTAAACATGTATGGCATAGCCTTGGAGGGCTTACCCAAAGTCAATGTAGTGTTTGCACACATATGAAATTTAGTATGGGCAAAATGGTCATAAGGTGGTTAGATTTTTGACCCTGCACTCAAAGTTCTATATCTCCCTGTGTAGAATGAATCTTGGTAAGAAATTGTGAGCGGACCTAAAGCACATCTATAGGTTTAATTGTGCTTTGTAATTTCTTCATTTGGAGCTCTGTATCCAAATTTATGATGTTGCAAAGTTGGCTGAGTTACTGTACATTTTGTCATAATTTTGTAAACAACTTCAAAAATCTATAACTTGGCCCATAGATGGGCTATTGATGTCAAACCAAATTCCCTGGTCTTCTTTAAGTCTTTAATTTATAATGAAGCAAATAAAATAGGCAGTTTCATAGCTAGATTAATACAGTGTTTTGGCGGAAGTTTCAGGAGTAGTGGCTAGTTACTTAAACGTAACAAGATTGCCTAATGTGTGGTGGCCAAGACTAAGACTTGTGCTAGTGTTTTCCTTCCTTGCTACCATGGTGCACATAAAATGTGAATATGTGTGTAATGGTTGGACCAATATGCATGCATTTACAGAGTACACAAGAGGGCCACCTGGGTATGCACACTAGGGCCATTGTTTTGATGGCCTACAGAACATACCAACCCTAGGAGTTTTAAATGCACAATTTCTACACCATAACTAGGCTACACTGGAGTGGGTAACAAAATTGGTGAGTAAAAAAATAAATAATTCATGGAAATATGAAATAGAAGAAGTGTTACGTACTACGTGGTAATCAAGTTATGGTGCCAAAACTGTGCATTTAAACTCCCAGGATTGGTGCGTCCTATAGTCACCAGAACAACGCCCTTAATGTACATACTCAAGTGACCTTCTTGAGCACTATGTAAATACATGCATATTGGTCTAACCATAAAACACATATTCACATTTATGAACACTATGGAAGCAAAGAAAGAAAATACTAGCACAAGTCATAGTTTTTGCTTCCACACATTAAGCATTCTTATTAGGTTCAAAAATTCCAGCCACTGTACCCCAACTTCCTCCAATAAACTGTATCATTCTAGCCATGTAACCAGTATCAAACAGAATACTAACAGGCACATCATTTAAGTAAATGTTACCTCTTAGTGCTCCTCCCTGCTATGGTGACTCTAGTCTCTCCATCTGGAACACTTTGCTAGCTCTTTACACTAGAGGTCGTGGCACTAGAGGAACTGGTCTCTACTGTCCCTCCTTGGGTGCTCCAGGAGGTCTCACTGGACCTTGGTCTTCTTCTCTTATTTCTTGAGCATGTGGGTAATCTCTGATCCAATGATCCATTGCACGACATCATAGACATGCATGGATGTCAAAATAACAAGGTTTTTTTCCCATGAAACTTCTTAAACTTAGGGCACCTTAGACCAGGGGCCTTTCCCTTGACCTTGCCCACACCATCTGGATCACAACTCTTGGCAATTTCTTTACCATGTGGTGGCTTCTTCTACTTGCCTCCTATGTGGCTACTTTCCCCAGGTGGACTAGGAAAGTACCTACTCTCATACTCCTCTTGCTCTACCAAAAGGGCCTTCTCGACTATCTCATAGTATATCACTATTGTAAATGGCCTCACAGCCCTTCTGATGTCTAATATTAGAGCTCTAACAAATCTCTTAGCCTTCAACACTTCTAGTCCCTGATATTGAGAAGCATACATCACCAACCGATTGAATTTGTGCTCATACTCTAGGACACTCAGGTTGTCCTAACTTACAGCATCAAATTCAGCTTGCTTCAAGTCCTTGATGGCATCATTGACATACTACTCCTGAAAAAATTGAGTCAGCTCTAGACAGCTCATTTCTATATCTCCTCATGGCCTTCTACTGCTCTGGACAGGATATCTATCTTAGGTGCACCTCCACCACATTTCTGCATTGTCTACTAAATTATAAGTAGCCAGTGACACTTTCTTGGTGGAGCTTAGTGACATCCTCTCAAACATCTTTTCTATGAAGATAAACCACTCCTAAGCTCTTTTTGGCCATTCTCTTCCATCAAATTATGGAGGTCTTAGTCCTTGGAACCTTTCCAATAGTCTGACCTCATATAGGCCTTCTAGATCCCCTGCTCTCTGTCTCATGGATTTGTGATAACCTTTAGAATGATGATGCTCTCCATGATCTTTATGCCTTCTTCTATCTTCTTCTTTCATGGCCTTCCTCAATCTCATTCTTAGTGGAGGAATGGTCATAGACTAAGAGATTAGCCCTGGACACCTGAACAACCTCAGATCTCACTCTTCTTCCTCTTGGATTTCTCCTAACCTCATCTTCCACCTCAATACTTTCATCATTTGTATGTTTTGATTTTCCAGAAGAAATATATTCAGATGTGTTCCTAGTCTCCTCTTTTACTTGTTGCTGCACATTTTGAACTTGTTCTCTTTGTGGTTGTGCTCGTATCAACCTTACTAAGTTTTCATTGATTCGAGCTAAATTCCTCTGAAACTCTAATCTGTGGCACTTTAGGGTTTGGTGCCCTTTGTTCACCCTAATTCTACCATTGCTGTTCATTTCTTTGTTGCCTATGCTCAGTAGGAGGCCTTTGATGTGGTTCCCCTCTCCTTATGACAACCATAATTACTTCCAGTGTTCATGATTCATTATAGAGCACATATAAATATCATAGGTATTTTAATGGTACTTGACACTAACAGCTGACCAAATTGAGTTCATATATGTAGCTAGCATGCAGGATGCAACTATATGCTATGTACATGTACAAACCATACTTTAACCATGCTCTGATACCAACATCTATTACCCACTCTAGGGTAGTCCAGTTATGGTACCAAAATTGTGCATCTTGGCTACCACACATTAGCCAATCTTGTTTAGTTTAAGTAACCAGCCACTACACCCAAAACCTTTATCCAAAAAAACTGTATTAATCTAGCCATGTACCCCTCCATTTTCATTGCTTCATTATCAAGTAAAGACTTAAACCAAACCATGGAATTTGGGTTTATATCAATAGCCCACCTATGGACCAATTAAAGATTTTTTAAGTTAGTTACAAAATTCTAATCGAATAAACAGTAAATCAGCCAAATTTGCAATGTAATAACTTTGGATACAAGGCTCCAAATGAAGAAATTTAAAATCCCAATTAAACCTATTGTTGTGCTCTAGGTGTGGCAAAAATTTCATACCAAGATTCATTCTACATAGGGAGATATAGAACATTTAGTGTAGGGTCAAAATTCTGTTCACTTTATGACTATTATGCCCATACAAAATTTTGTAAGTGTGCAAACACTTTATTCACAAGGGTTAAGCCCTCCAAGTCTATCCTATACATGTACAATACACATAGGAATTATATTCTCTTGCATCTAGCAACTTTATGTGGAAAAAATAGAATTTACAAGCAAGCAGCCTATCATTCACACTTAGATAGCTTATGCATAGCTTCACATACATACCCATTTAGGCCACAAATGTTCACATGCATTGTCCAAAATTTACATGTCTCACATGTACATGCATCCACGCACTACATCATGGCCTTAACTCAGCAAAAGGCATACACCCAAGTCACAAGAGATGCTTAAGACATAATGCACTCCAAAATAGGATGCTGGACAGCTGATGCATAACACAATAAGCACCATCACTAAAAATACCAAATGTGCTCCTAAAATCACTAAGATTTTCAAATCATAACTAGACACATGGACGTTCATGTACCTAGAATTTTAGATCAAAACTCAAATAAAAAAGGTTTGTTTGAATGTGATATTTCTGCAGGACTTGAAATGGGCAGATTAGAGGGGAGTTAAGTTTCATGGAGAAACTTAGTAAGAAGAACACTTTAACAATAAGGTAATGTAACCTTTACCAATCACTTGCATCCAAATACAGTAAAACACAAGAAATTACAATGCATATATCCAATATAGAGCAACCAAATGCAGCAATCATTCACAAACACCAAACATATGTAATGTGGCAGCAACAACATTCATTGGTTAGTCCATCAAAGACGTAATAAACATAAGTAGATCATTATGGTAGGCCTTCTTAAGCATAATCTTGGCCTTAGGAGTGTTTTAACACTAGTTAGTACTAACTTTGCACTCTTGAAACCCTTAAATTCACTACCATCATTGTGCACTTCACACTAGGTCACAAAACCTTCACTACGTACACTCCCCTCAATAAGCTTGGTTCATCAAGCTCATGGCTCTCTTCCAAGCCTAGCCCTAGCTCAATGGATGCTTGTAAACACAGTAAACATTCCATGAGAGTAAGAGAACTTCTTACCGTGAGTGTATGCTAAAATTGGAGCTTAATCCTAGGTGCACTCAAGCCTTAGCACCAAATAGCTTCTAGTTGCCCTTTCTTCCTTTGAATATCTTCTAGCTTCAAGCTTGGAGGTATGGTGGCTATGGAGGGGCTATGGAGGAAGTGTGGAGGTTGGTGATGGCTGGTTGGGTCGAATATGAGGGGCAAAATTGAGTTTGGCTTCTTGAATTGGCTTTAGGGTACTAAACACCCTTATTAGCCTTAATCATGCTTTATGTCATTTTCCTTCTCACTAACCATGGTTTCTTTGTCTTAAACTCATTGGTCTACATTTTTCCAACATTTTTTACCATTTTTCAAGCCATAGCTGACCTCCCCCATGATGGGATAACTCCACAATTTCACCCTGTGACTTAAGTCAAAAACTTGAACATCATAAGGTTTACAGTAGGACATTTAGGATCTTGATGCCTGTAGTGTTTCTGGTGTCCAAACTTTTCTTTTGTAAGCAAATTTGGTCCTCCAATAGCACTTTCATACCATTCATGTCCTTCCCATAACTCTTCAAATCTATTTCTTAATGGTTTTGCAATTAAGTACCCAAGCTTCCAAAACCTTACAAAAATGTCCACAGGTTACTTGATAAACAAGCAATCCTTAAGGCTTTTCTTGGAGGCCAAGTTATACCATCTTAGAACACATTTAAGGAGGTGTTAATCATGCCCTTTGTGCCTTTCACTTCAATCACTATGATGAGAATTACGCAATATAATGGTTTTTGACCATTATGCCGTACTTTGTAGTTCTTCCATTTTTGTGAGGTGGTAACAGTTCACCTGTTTGTTGCCAAGGATGAGGATTTTCAAAATTTAGCTCCAACCTATGACTTCACCTACATCTAGGGTTGGCCCCACAGAACACCTAGCCTTAGGATGGATCAACATGCCATTAATGCTAAAAGGAACTTCAGTCCACTGAGGGGAACAACACTTTACTTCCACAATGATAAGGTTCATCGGCATAGAAGTTCCTTCACCCTACAATGCCATTCTCGACAGACAGACTTAGGGAAACCTTCACCTTTAGACTGACATAAAATACATGACTGTCACATTTCATATGAAAGATGGGGATGCTGAAATATTCATTGATGAAGTCGAGGTGCAAAAATTGTTTTTCAAAGCAAGGCAAACCTCTACCAAAGTCCACATTTAGGACATGGTAAAGGACAACATGCCGACCGAAAGTAAAATAAGGGAGGAAAAATGTGATAATGAGAAGATAAAAACTAAGAACCAGCAACTTGCTCTTGGCCGAAGTACTTGAGTAAGGAAACATCTAGCCGAAGATGAGAAAATTAAGCTTGTATCTCTTTTATTAATGAACATGGATCTATTTTCTTAATCCCTGACGGATATGCCCAGAATAAATTCAAACATATTCCAACATAGTGTTAAGGTTCATTTGGAAGGTAAGCCCATTTGACAGAAAAGGCACAGTATATTAACATACAAGAATGACTTTGTTAAGAAAAGAATCCAATGCCTCCTAGAACTCAGTATAATACAAGAAGTTAAATATCCTGACTGGCTTAGCAACATCATCATTGTCACAAAGGAAGGAAGTGGCAAACTTCGAATGTGTATCAAATTCAGTGGTGTCAATGATGAATATCCCATGGATTCATATCCCTTGCCCTTAACTGACCGGCTAGTGGATTCCATTGCCGAATACTAACTATTGAGCTTCCTAGATGCGTTTAGTGGGTATCACCAAATTTGGATGAACCTTAAAGATAAGGAAAAAATGTCATTCATAACTAATGTAGGAGCATACAAGTATGAGAGAATGCTGTTCGGGCTCAAGAATGTAGGAGTCATATATCAAAGGTTGAAGAAAAAGGTGTTCGATCCCCAGATCAGTGGGAACATGGAAGTATATGTTGCTGACGTGATAGTTAAAAGCAAATTACCAAGTAGTCATGCCATAGACCTACAGGAAACCTTCTAATAGCTCTGAACAAATGAAATTCATCGTAAAATGAGTATTTGGAGTAACAGGTGGTAAGTTTCTTGGTTTTATCGTATCTGAGAGAGGCAAAGATGGTAATCCAAGAAAGATCAAGACCCTCCTCAATTGCTAACCACTCATAATTATCAAGGATATTTAAAGGCTCATTCGAAGAATAATCATGCTTGGCAAATTCAATTCTAGGTATGGTGATCTGTGTTCACCATTTTTCAAAGTACTGACCGAGGCATCCAAAAGTGACATTGGATTAAGCTCCAAAGAACACCCTTGGAATGAAGAGTGTCAAAAAGCTTAGGATAAAGTAAAAAACTACTTGTCCTTCTTACCGATACTTTGATAGCCCAAGGAAGGAGAACCTCTCATACTTTACCTTCCCATCAGTGAAAAAGTTATAAGTTCTATTCTAGTCAAAAAGGAAGGGAGAAAGCAATGGCCAGTCTACTACATTAGCAAGTCCTTGCAATGGAACCAAGACAAAATATTTGATCTTAAAAAAAGCAATCTATGCTTTGATGATGACAAGCAAAAGACTTAGGTTGTACTCCCAAGGACACTCCAACATACTCTTAAGTAATTTGCCATTAAGGGATGTCATGAATAAGGTCGTGTTGGGTTTCGGGAGCCAAACAGTGCAGCGGAATTTAACCGAAACCCTCTAGGATCCAAGTGAAACGGGGTAAACCGGGTGTTTGAAAATTTTCATACCTAATTTTCGGTTGAGATCTCTCACTCAACTGTAGAGTCGAATCACAAAACCTGAATAGTTGACATGTTCAAGCTCTCTATGGTATCCACATGAGCCTCTCGGGATCACCATGCTTCCACTGCATCCTAGCAGGTGCATTTTTCTTGTGCTCACAATGCTAGCTTGCGTCCTTCAAGGAATTGGAAGAGAAGAGTGTGGCTGTCCTTTTGGGGGGCTAGGCCAAGGAGACCTTCGAATTTCTCACTAAAAGTTGTATTTATAGTGAGACTCAACTTCCAGGCGTAATGGGTTTCAAAGCCCTAATCCAATTAGGGTTTAATTTTGGGCTTAATAATGGCTCAACTCTTGGGCCCATTATTAATACGAAAGTAAAGTGAAACTATAACCCAAACAATTAGCCCATGTACTCTAATGACCCAAATAGCTCTATGTGTGCGACCCAATAGCCTCCTACCATGTTGGCAATGATCATAAATCACATTTATGATCATAAGCAATGAGCGGTGTCTAGCAACACATCATTGCTACCCAAGTGACAAGATTGTCGATGATTAAACTAAACCTTTATGATTATCACCGATATATGCTACTGTCCCTTTGTCCAAGATATCAAGACTAAGCACGAGACATGGAATGTGTCACTCTCGTATAGCCCAATATTTGGTTTCTTGATTACCGAGTAGACCAACTTAAACTGATGACATTGATATCATATATCAACTCATCCGAGCATGGCCATCCATTATTCTAAGTCTTACTCTATCAAGGGGCTCGAAGATATCACTCCTGTTACATAGGAGGCACAAATGCCATCTTGATCATACAAATCCCTCCACATGATATGTGACATACCCAATGACCTCCTTCAAGTTCACTCAGTTACGAGCAACAAATGAAAGTATCAAAGTATGTGACTCACATGTAAGGAACCTTGATGATCTCAGGTCGAAGGACGACATATACCATGATCACTATAAGAATCACTTATGACACTCATATAATGATCCATGTAGTGTTCTCATGGTGGGTCGGTCCAGTACACAAGTTCTCCATCTTGTAACCATATGAAGACTACATATCTCATATTAGTCTCCACATATGCTAGTCGTTATGTGTTATTGCAACCCGCTCCATAATAATACTAGACCAAGGATGTTTTGAGAATATCATTACTCTAGGGTTACAATTATGTTTATTACGTTACGCAGAAACAAAACAAAAAACATAATTGTTGGATTAATGCCTTAATAAAATTTCATGACTCAATGTGCAAAAAATACAATCATCTCATGATTGGCTTTTGGGCACAACATTAACAGGTCGATCATTCAGGGCAATTGTCAAAGTGGTGTATTGAGCTAAGAAAAGGAATAAAGGCCTGACCCTTGGCATACTTTATAGCCAAATTACCAAAAAGCAAGAATATGCCAAAGAACCTAAGAGTTGAGGATCCTGAATGGGTGTTTTTCGTAGATGGCACTTCAGGGTTAGAACACTAGGGTGCTAGTATTATACAACGGGGACTCGAGGGAATAAAGGGCATAAAAGGCAGCAAATTAAGACTCCAAGTCAACAACACATTGCTGAATGCAAAGCTCTCGTAGCAGGCTTGTGATTGGCAAAAAGAGTAGGCATAAGCATCTTGAAGGCTTAAAGTGACTCCCAACTAGTCATTTGGCAACTGACAAGAGAATATGATGCCGAAGATCAAAAGTTGGCAAAATATCATGATCTCATCTAAGAATTGATTTAGAAGTATCTCATCAAAGAATTGATTCAGAAGTTTGACAAGATAAAGATTGAGAAGGCACCTCGAAAAAAAAAAACATAGAAGTAGACATACTGGGCAAATCAAAATAGTTCACCAAGGAGCTTAACTCCCTGAGTAAAGCCATCATGGTGGTAGTAGCCATGGAAAAAGGATGGAAAAACTTTATAGAAGGATACCTAATTAGTAATTCCATGCCCGAAGATCCTCGAGAAGCGGCAAAGATATGAATAAGGTCAGGGAGATTTTTCTTGATTAGAGAAGAACTATATAGGCAAAGATACCCTTATTCACGACAAAGGTGTGTTAGTGAAGGAGACATAGATGTAATATGGAAAGAGGTCTATGAGGGGATTAGTGGATCCCACATTGCAACAGACACCCTAAATGCAGTGCTACTTTGGCAAGGGTATTTTCGGCCCACTATAAGAAAGGACACTCACCAGTTTGTCACGTGATGTCCTAAGTGCCAAAGACATGCATTTGTGTAAGGGGCACCTTCGGAGATAATAACCTCAACAAGCTATCCCCACCCCTTCACCATATAGGGAATCGACGTCATTGGTCCTCTCCCTTTAGCACCAGTGTTACCAGCTAACAAAAATGGGAGAATTACAAGTGTGTCATGATGACTAAAAAACCATTATATTGTGTAATTCTCACCATAGTGATTGAACTGTGGGGCTGAAAAGGCATGATCAACACTTCCTTAAAAGTGTTCCAGGTTGGTAACTTGGCGACCAAGAAAAGCCTCAAGGATTGCTTGTTTGTCAAGCAACCTATGGACTTTTTTTGTAAGGTTTTGAAAATTTGGGTACTTAATTGCAAAACTCTCAAGAAAGAGCTTTGGAGAGTAATGGGAAGGAAATGAATGGTATGAAAGTGTTATTGAAGGACCAAATTGCTCATGGAAGGCAAGTTTGGACAAAGGAAATGCTAAAGGAATTAAGGACCTAAATGTCTTAGTGTAAACCTTAAGGTGCGCAAACTTTTGACTTAAGTCAAACATTGAGATTGTGGAATTATCCCACCATGGGGGGGCAACTAAGGCTTGGTAAATGGGTCAAAAGTGTTGGGCAAATGTGTACAAATTATTTTAAGACAAAGAAGCCATAATTAGTGAGAAGGAAAATGACATAAAGCAAGGTTAAGCTTGTTTAAGTGTGTTTTGTGCCCTTAGGCTCATTTAAAGCGATTTAAGTGGCCAATTCACTTATCTCTCTCCCATTTTTGGCCTCCTCCATCCCAAGAACACAGCCACACTTCTTCCATAGCCACCACACCTTCAAACTTGCAATTGATTGAAATTGAAGCAAAAGGAAGCAAACTAGAGCTATTGCTTAGATGCTTCAGGTATCAAGCTTGATTTTTGGCCTACCCACTTTGGTAAGGGCTCTCTTGCTCTCATGGGTTGTTTTCTATATTTTCAAACAACCATGGAGCTTGGGCTAACCTTGGAAGAGAGCCATGAGCTTGATGAACCAAGCTTAGTAAGGGGCGTGCACTTATTGAAGATTTTGTGACCTAGTGTGAAGTGCACAAAGATGGTAGTGAAATGAGGGTTTCTAGAGCCTAAAGTTAGTACTAACTAGTGTTAAAATCCTCCTAAGACCAAGCATTAGCTTGAGGAGGGCTGCCATAGTGATTTGGTTACATTTATTAAGTGTTTTATAGACTAATCTATGGTTATTGTCGCTGCCGCATTTCATGTGTTTGTTGGTTGTGAATGGCTGCTGCATTTGGCTGCTATATCTTGAATATATGCATTGTGTTTTTTTTTTGTTTTAGTGTCTTTGGATGCATGTTTTAATGATGGTCACATTGCCTATTGAATCCAATTGCTACCCTTACTAAGTTTCTCAACGAAACTTACTCCCCTCAATTCTGTCATGTCAGGTCCAGCTGAAAGATCTCATTCAAACTGACATTTGTGGTTTGATTTTTGATTTGAAATTTCAGATACATTAACTTCCACATGTCTAGTTATGATCTGGAACGTTTGGTGATTTTAATGGCACATTTGGTATTTTTTGTGATGGTACTTATTGTGTTGTCCAGAAGCTCTGCAGCATCCTGTTCTGGAGTCCATTGTGTCTCAGGCACTTCTGTAACCTAGTGTTACCACCTGACAAAATGAGAGAATTACAAGTGTGTCATAATGGCTAAAAGCCATTATATTGTGTAATTCTCACCATAGTGATTGAAGTGTGGGGGGTAAAAGGCATGATCAACACCTTCTTAAAAGTGTTCCAAGTTGGTAACTTGGCACCCAAGAAAAGCCTTAAGGATTGCTTGTTTGTCAAGCAACCTATGGACTTTTTTGTAAGGTTTCAAAAATTTGGGTACTCAATTGCAAAACTCTCAAGAAAGAGACTTGGAGAGTTATGGGAAGGATATAAATGGTATGAAAGTGCTATTCGAGGACCAAATTACTCATGGAAGACAAGTTTGGACAAAGGAAACACTAAAGCCAATAAGGACCTAAATGTCTTAATGAAAATGTTAAGGTGTTCAAGCTTTTGACTTAAGTTTAAGGGTGAAATTATGGGGTTATCACACCATGGGGGAGGCAGCCAAGACTGACAATTAGTCAAAAATGTTGGAAACATGTGTACCAATGAGTTTAAGACAAAGAAACCATAATTACTGAGAAGGAAAATGACACAAAGCAAGGTTAAGCTAGTTAAGTGTGTTTTGTGCCCTTAAGCTCATTTAAGGCCATGTAAGTGGTCAAATCACTTATTTGCTAGTGTGTGGTAGCCAAGATTAAGATTTGTGCTAGTGTTTTCCTTCTTTGCTGCCTTGGTGTGCATGAAATGTGAATATGTGTGTGATGGTTAGACCAATATGCATGTATTTACACAGTGCTCAAAAGGGTTACTTGTGTATGTACACTAGGGGTGTTGTTCTAATGGCCTACAGAACAAACCAAACTTGGGAGTTTAAATGCACAATTTTGGCACCATAACTGGACTACCCCGGGGTGGGTAACAGAAGTTGGTATCAGAGCATGGTTAGAGAATGGTTTTTACATGTACATGACATATAGTTACATTGCATGCATCTATATACATGAACTCAGTTTGGTCAGCTGCTAGTGTCAAGTACCATTGAAAAACCTATGCATCTTTATATGTGCTCTATGATGAATCATTAGTTAGGAAGTAAACATGGTTGCCACAAGGAGAGGGGAACTACCTCGAAGGCCTGCTATTGATTCTGGGCAACAAAGCAATGAACAAAATAGAGGGAATCAGGGGCAACAAGGGGTACCAAACTCTGAAGTGCCTCAGGTTTGGTTAGAGCTTCAGAGGAACTTAGCTCTAATCAACGAAAACTTAATGAGGCTGATTGAAGGACAATGGTAGGGAGTCCAAAGAGCTCCAGTAGAACCAATTCGGGATGCACAACAACAACCAGAAGAGGATACTAGGAACACATTTGAATATGTTCCTTCTGGAAGCTTAAAAGGTACAAATGGTGAGACCATTGAGGAGGAAGATGAGGATAGGAGAAATGCAAGAGGAAGAAGACTAAGGTCTGAAATTGGGCAGGTGTCCAGGACCAACCCCTCAATCTATGACCATTCCTCCACTTGGAATCAGATTAAGGATGGCGATGAGAAAAGATCTAGGAGAAGGTAAAGAGATCACAGAGAGTATCACCATACGGAGGGCTCTCATAGATCTAGCAGACATAGATCAGAGGATCTAGAAGGCCTAGATGAGGTCAGACTATTGCAAACGTTCCAAAGCCTAAGACCTCCACAGTTTGATGGAGGAGCTGGGCCAGAAAAAGCTGAGGAGTGGTTAATCTTCATTAAAAAAATGTTTGGAAGGATGCCACTCAACTACACCGAGAAGGTGTCACTGGCTACTTACAACTTGGTAGGCAGTGCAGAGATGTGGTGGAGAAACACCAGAGATACGTATGCTTTCCAGAAGGGGAGAAGCCTAGGAGGAGATATTGAGATGAGCTGGCCAAAGTTCACACAGCTGGTCTAAGAACAGTACATCAGTGATGCCATCAAGGATATGAAGCAAGCTGAATTTGATGCTCTAAGGCTGGGCAACCTCAGTGTCCTATAGTATGAGCACAAATTCAATCAGTTGGTGAGGTATGCTCTTTAGTATCATGGACTAGAGGAATTGAAGGCCAAAAGATTTGTCAGAGGCCTAAGGTCAGACATTAGGAAGGCTGTTAGACCTTTTGGAGGAGTTACATACTATGAAGCAGTGCAGAAAGCTCTATTAGTAGAGTAAGAGGAGTATGAGACTAAGTACTTTCCCAATTGACCAGGGGAAAGTAGTCAGACAGGAGGCAAGCAGAAGAAGCCACCACATGGCAAGGGAATTGCCAAGAGTTCCCATTTTGGTCGTGAGGGCAAGGTTAAGGGGAAGTTCCCTAGCCTAAGGTGCCCTAAGTGTAGGAGGTTTCATGGAAAAGAACCTTGCTACTTTGATACCTAAGCATGTCTAAGATGTGGATCCATGGATCATTGGATCAATGACTATCCATAGGCTCAAAGGAGGCCAGAAGACCAAGGTCCAGTAAGGCCTATTGGGGCAGGACCTAGAGGCAGAGTACCAAAGGAGGGACATCAGAGGCCAGTTCCTCTAGTGCCTCGACCTCCAGTGTAGAGAGCTAGCAGAGTCTTCCAAGTGGAGAGGCTAGAGACATCAGAGCAGGGAGGAGAACTAAGATGTAACATTTACCTTAATGGTAAGCCTGTTAGTGTTCTGTTTCATACTAGTGCATCTGTGTCTATAGTGGCTAGGAAATTTGTTGAAGCCATGAAATTGCCTACTACAATCATGCCTAGGATATCCTTATTGTTACCCACTCTGGTGTGGTCCAATTATGGTGCCAAAATTGTACATTTAGACTCCCAGGATTGGTAATGTTCTGTAGGCCATCAAAACACCACCCTTAGTGTGCATAACCAAGTGGCCCTCTTGGGCAGTATGTAAATACATGCATATTGGTCCAAAAATCACACACATATTCACATTCCATGCACACCATGGTAGCAAAGAAGGGAAACACTAGCACAAGTCTTAATCTTGGCTACCACACATTAGGCAATCTTGTTAAGTTCTAGTGGCCAGCTACTGCACCTGTAACTTCCCCTAATAAACTGTATCATTCTAGCCACATGGCCCCCTTCTTTTTTTTCCTCCATTATCAATTAGAGACTTAGAGAAAACCAAGGAATTTTGTTTTACATTAATAGCCCACCTATGGACCAAGTTATGGATTTTTTAAGTTCGTTACAAAATTCTGACCAAATGAACAGTAACTCAGCTAAGTTTGCAACGTCATATCTTTGGCTACAGGGCTCTAAATCCAGAAATTCCAAATCCCAGTTAACCCTCTAGATGTTATCTAGGTGTGTCAAAATTTCATACCAAGATTCCTTCTACACAGGCATATATATAACTTTAAGGGCAGAGTCAAATTTCTGGCAACTTTTGGACCATTTTGCCCATACAAAATTTCCTAAGTGTGCAAACACTTCATTGACAAGGGGAAATCCCTCCAAGGCTACGCCATATATGTCCATTACACATAGGAAATACATTCCCGTGCATTTAACAACTTTATGTGGCGAAAACAGAATTTACAATTAAATAGCCCATCATTCACACTTAGGCAGCTTTGCACCACATCACTTACATACACAAAACAATACTCAAATGTTCACATAGTTGTCTCATTTTGCATACAATACATGTACATGAATAAATGCACTACACAATGGTCTTAACTCAGCTAAATATGCACCCTAAGTTACAGGAGTGCCTGAAATGGAATGGACTCTGGAAACAGGATGCTGGACAGCTGCTGCACAACACAGTAAGTACCACCATTAAAATCACCAAATGTGCTCCTAAAATCACCAAAATTTCCAGATCATAACTAGACACATGGAAGTTCATGTACCTGAAATTTCAGATTAAAAATAAAACTACAAAGGTTAGTTTGATGGTGATCTTTCAGCTGGACCTGAAATGACAGAATTGAGGGGAGTAAGTTTCATTGAGAAACTTAGTAAGGGTAACACTTGGTTTCTTAAGGTAATGTGATCCTCATTAAAACCTGCATCCAAAGTCACTAAAATGAAAAAACCACAATTCATATATACAAGATATAGGAACCAAATGCAGCAGCCATTCACAACTAACAAACACATGAAATGCAGCAACAACAATAACCATAGGTTAGTCCGTAAAACATGTAATAAACTTAAATAAATCACTATGGCAGCCCTCCTCAAGCTAATGCTTGGCATTAGGAGGATTTTAACAGTATTTAGTACTAACTTTGGGCTCTAGAAACCCTTCTTTCTTGCTACCATCTTTAGCATGGTAACACTAAGGCCGAAACCTTGCCATGCTTCTTTCCTCTTAACCCATACTTGGTTCCTAAAGCTTTTTGATCTCTTCCAAGCATGGCCTTAGCTTCATGGATGTTTGGAAATACAGTAAACAATCTAGGAAACTTTAGAAAACTCTTATTTCACTGCCATCTTTCTGCACTTTACACTAGGTCACAAAACCTTCAATAAGTGCACTCCTCTCACTAAGCTTGGTTCATCAAGCTCATGGCTCTCTTCCAAGCTTAGCCCTAGCTCCATGGACGTTTGAAAATTATAGAAAATAGTCCATGAGAGCAAGAGAACCCTTACCTTGAGTGTATGCTAAAATTGGTGCTTGATCCTAGTTGCACCCAAGTCTTAGCACCACATAGCTTCCAATTGCCCTTTCTTGCTTTCTTTTGCCTTCAATTTTAATCTTGGAGGTATGGTGGCTATGGAAGAAGTGTGGGGGTGGAGATGCTACATTTTTTCTGCTCGAAGAGATCAAATGTGGCAGATAAAGACAAAGATAACCACTTATAAAGACTTTAGTGCACAAAACACACTTAATAGGCTTAGTTAAGCTTTATGTCATTTTCCTTGCTACAAGACCATGGTTTCTTAGTCTTAATTTCTTGGCCCACATTTGAATTTCTTGCCATGCTTTGGCCAGCCATCCCTTGAGTGGGATAAGTGATTTGGCTACTTAAATGGCCTTAAATGAGCTTAAGGGCACAAAAGACACTTAACAAGCTTAACCTTGCTTTATGTCATTTTCCTTCTCATTAATTATGGTGTCTTTGTCTTAAACTCATTGGTACACATATGCCCACCATTGTTGACTAAATATTTAAACTCCAAATTACTCCATTTGACTTAAGTCAAAAACGTACACATCATAAGGCTTACACTAGGACACTTAGGTCCTTTATGCCTTTTTGTGTTTTCTTTGTCTTTAGTTGTCTTCCATGAGCAATTTGGTCCTCCAATAGCACTTTCATACAATTCATATCCTTCTCATAACTCTCCAAATCTCTTTCTTGAGAGTTTTACAATTGAGTACATGAGTTTCCAAAATCTTACAAAAAAGTCCATAGGTTGCTTGACAAACAAGAAATCCTTTAGGCTTTTCATGGGGGCCAAGTTACCAACTTGGAACACTTTTAAGGAGGTGTTGATTATGACTTTTAACCCCCACACTTCAATCTCTATTGTGAGAATTATACAATATAATGGTTTTTAGCCATTATGACACTTGTAATTCTCCCATTTTTGTGAGGTGGTAACACTTAGTGAAAACAACAGGTAGTCAATGTCTTTTCACTAATGACCTAGCTAATGATTATGAGCTAGTAGTAGGAAAGACTAAGGTTATGACTAGTCTGCTAGTGTTGGACATTCCTGAGTATGATTTAGTGCTAGGTATGAATTGGCTTGCTATGCATAACATAAGAATTGATTGTGCTAAGATGGAAATCACATTGCCTGATGGTTAAGTGCATGCAATAGTGAATTCTAAGGAATTAGTGTATGAAATGCATGGCATGGAGCTAGAGGTACTAGATGAAATGCCTGTGATTTCTGAGCATGATTATTGTTATGCATTGAATCAATTACACTGTGAAGAAGAAGTAGATAGAATACCTGTAGTGAAAGACTTTCCAAAAGTCTTTCCTAAAGACCTGCCAGGTATTCCACCACTAAGTGAAATTGAGTTTGAGATCAAGTTGCAACCAGGAGCTAGTCCAATACCCATACCTCCTTACAGAATGCCAATCACAGAGATGAATAAGCTCAAGAAACAACTTGATGAAATTCTTGAAAAAGGGTTCATAAGGCCAACTGTTTCACATTGTGGAGCTCCTGTTCTCTTTGTCAAGAAGAAGGATGGATCGTTGAGACTATGCATTGACTACAGAAAGCTTAATGCAATGACTATCAAGAACAAGTATCCACTCCTTTGGATTAAGGATTTGTTTGATCAACTCAAGGGAGCTAAGATCTTCTCTAAGATAGATTTGAGATCTAGATACTTCCAACTGAGAGTAAAGGAAGAAGATATTCCTAAGACTGCATTTCAGGACCAGATATGGGCATTATGAGTACACAGCCATGTCATTTGGTTTGACTAATGCCCGGGCTGCTTTCATGGACCTAATGAATAGGGTATTTATGTTGGGTTTTGGGAGCCAAACAGCGCAGCAAAATTTCACCGAAACCCTCCAGTATACAAGTGAAACGGGGTAAACTGGGTGTTCGAAAATTTTCATACCTAATTTTCGGTTGAGATCTCTCGCTCAACTGTAGAGTCGAATCACAAAACCTGAATAGTTGATGTGTTCGAGCTCTCTATGGTATCCACACGAGCCTCTCGGGATCACCATGCTTCCACCGCATCTCGGTAGATGTGTTAATCTTGCGCTCGCAGTGCTAGCTTGCGTCCTCCAAGGAATTGCAAGAGAAGAGTGCGGCTGTCCTTTTGGGAGACTAGGGCAAGGAGACTTCCAAATTTCTCACTAAGAGTTGTATTTATAGTGAGGCTTAACTTCCAGGCCTAACAGGTTTCAAAGCCCTAATCCAATTAGGCTTTAATTTCGGGCTTAATAATGGCTCAACTCTTGGGCCCATTATTAATACGAAATTAAAGTGAAACTATAACCCAAATAATTAGCCCATGCACTCTAATGATCCAAATAGCTCTATGTGTGCGACCCAGTAGGCTTTTACCACGTTGGCAATGATCATAAATCATATTTATGATCATAAGCAATGAGCGGTGTCTAGGAACACATCATTGCTACCCAAGTGACAAGATTGTCAGGGATTCGACTAAACCTTTATGATCATTACCAATATATGCCATTGTCCCTTTGTCCAAGATATCAAGACTAAGCACAAGACATTGAATGTGTCACTCTCGTATAGCTCAATCTTTGGTTTCTTGATTACCGAGTAGACCAACTTAAAATGATGACATTGATATCGTATATCAACTCATCCGAGCATGGCCATGCATTTTTCTAAGTCTTACTCTATCAAGGGGCCCAAAGATATCACTCCCGTTACATAGGAGGGACAAATCCCATCTTGATCATACAAATCCCTCCGCATGATATGTGACATACCCAATGACCTCCTTCAAGTTCACTCAGTTACGAGCAACAAAGGAAAGTATCAAAGTATGTGACTCACATGTAGGGAACCTTGATGATCTTAGGTCGAAGGACTACATATACCATGATCACTATGAGAATCAGTTATGACACTCATATAACAATCCATGTAATGTTCTCATGGTGGGTTGGTCCAGTACACAAGTTCAACACCTTGTACCCATATGTAGACAACATATCTCATATTAGTCTCCACATATGCTAGTCGTTATGTATTATTGCAACCCGCTCCACAATAATACTAGACCGGGGATGTTTGAGAATATCATTATTCTAGGGTTACAATTATGTTTATTACGTTACGTAGAAATAAAATGATAAACATAATTGCTGGATTAATGCCTTAATAAAATATCATGACTCAATGTGAAAAAAATACAATCATCTCATGATTGGGTTTTTGGGCACAATACTAACAATCTCCCACTTGCACTAAAAGCCAATCATCCATGTATCTAATACCAATGGGCCTAGAATGGCTATCATGCTTTTGCTACGTAAGGGGCTTTGTCAGCGGATCAGCAATGTTGCGGTTTGTCGAAGTCCTGCATATCCTTACATCACCCCTCTCAATGATCTCCCTAATGAGATGATACCGTTGGAGTATGTGTTTGGATCACTAGGGAGATTGAGGTTCCTTAGCCTATGCAATTGCTCCATTGTTGTCGCAATAGAGCTTTATCGTGTCTGCAATGATTGGAACCACTCCAAGTTCAGTGATGAACTTCTTGATCCAAACTGCCTCCTTTGCAGGATCAGAGGCGGCAATGTACTCAGATTCTGTTGTAGAGTCAGCTACTATCTCTTGCTTTGAACTTTTCCAGCTCACAGCACCACAACCAATACAAAACACATAACCAGATTGTGATCTAAATTCATCCTTATCGGATTAGAAGATTGCATTGATTTAACCCCGTACAACGAGCTCATCTTCACCTCCAAAGACCAAGAATGCATGCATAGTCCTTCGTAAGTACTTAAGGATGTTCTTAACAGCTGTCTAGTGACTCTCACTAGGGTTCGATTGCTACCTACTCATCATGCTTAAAGCAAATGAGACATCAGGAGGAGTCCATATCATGGCATACACGATAGATACAATTGCTGAGGCATATGGAATCTTACTCATGCGCTCACTCTCCTCTGGTGTAGTCGGACGCTGAGATCTAGAAAGAGTTATACCATGTGACATGGGCAAGAATCCCTTCCTGGAATCTTGCATGCTAAACCTCTTTAGCACCTTGTCAATGTATGTACTTTGACTTAGGCCAAGAAGCTTTCTAGATTTATCTCTATAGATCCTTATGCCTAACACATAGGCTACTTCACCCAAGTCCTTCATAGAGAAACATTTCCCTAGCAAAGTCTTCACAGACTATAGCTCAGGAATGTCTTTCCCGATGAGTAGTACGTCATCTACATACAACACCAAGAAGAAAATAGAACTCCCACTAACTTTCTTGTAGACACAAGGTTCATCGTCATTTTTCATAAAAACAAACTTCGAGAAGCTTGCTTCAGTCCATAAATGGACCTTTGCAACTTGCACACTTTATTGACATTCTCAAGAGTGACAAAACCCTCAGGTTGTGTCATGTACACATCCTCAAGTAGCTTTCCATTTAGGAATGCAGTTTTGACATCTATTTGCCATTTCTCATAATCATAGTGTGCAGCAATAGTGAACAAAATTCGGATGGATTTAAGCATAGCAACTGGAGAAAAAGTTTCATCATAGTCAATACCCTGAATTTGTTTGAAACCTTTTGCAACCAATCGTCCCTTAAAGGTAATCACATTACCATCCATGTCAGTTTTCTTCTTGAAAACCCATTTGCACCCTATGGGTTTTACCCCTTCAGGTGGGTCAACCAAAGTCCATACTTGGTTTTCATACATGGATTCCATCTCGGATTTCATGGCCACTAGCCACTTCTCAGAGTCAGGCCCCGACATAGCTTGTTGGTAGGTTGTGGGCTCATCCTGATCCATGAGCATCACATCACCAGTGTGAGTCACAAGAAATCCATATCTCTCGGGCTCATACTGAATCTTACCAGACCTACGTGGGCTCTGTGCTACAGGAATAAACTCTTGAACCACAACATCTTGTGGTTTTGTTCACGTTCCATTTCAGGTTTAATGTCTCCTTGTTGTTCTTGAATTTCTTCAAGTTCTACTTTCCTCCCACTAGTTCCTTTAGAGATAAACACTTTCTCTAGAAAGACACCAGTTTGAGCAACAAACACTTTTTGCTCAAAAAGATTGTAGAAATAGTAACCCTTTGTTTCTTTAGGATACCCAACAAAAAGGAATTTTGAGATTTGGGCCCTAGTTTATCAGAGGATTGACATTTCACATAAGATTCACAGCCCCAAATCTTCATAAAAGACAAATTGGGAGGCCTCCCACTCCATATCTCAGATGGTGTCTTTTGAACCAATTTAGATGGAATTCGGTTTAGTGTAAAAGCGGCTGTCTCTAGAGCATGTCCCCAAAAGGAGTTTGGAAGGTCAGTTTGACTCATCATAGAGCGAACCATGTCTAACAGAGTTCAATTTCTCCTTTCAGATACACCACTCCATTGAGGTGTACCTAGTGGAATGAGTTGTGATACTATACCACACTCCTTCAGATAGTCAAGGAATTCTCGATCTAAGTACTCTCTACCTCGATTTGATTGAAGCACTTTGATACTCTTCCCGAGTTGATTCTCTACTTCATTCTTGAATTCTTTGAAGTTTTCAAAGGATTCTGACCTGTGTCTCATGAGATACACATAGCCACATCTCCTGAAGTCATCAGTGAAAGTAATGAAGTATTGGAAACCTCCTCTAGCATGTGTAGACATAGGGCCACATACATCACTATGTATAAGTCCTAGTAAGTCATTAGCCCTTTCACTTTGCCCTGTGAATGGGGCTTTGGTCATCTTTCCCAACAAACATGACTCACATGTTTCATATGATTCAAAATCAAATGAGTACAAGAGTCCATCCTTATGGAGCCTGGATATGCGGGTCTCATTTATATGGCCCAAGCGATAGTGCCAGAGATAGGTCGGGTTCAAATCATTTAATTTGACCTTCTTTGTATTCACATTATAGATTGGATCTTCGAGGTTTAGAACATACAACCCATTGCTAAGTTGAGCACTGCCATAAAAGATTTCATTCAAATAAATAGAACAACATTTGTCCTTTATTATAAATGAAAAACCTTTCTTGTCCCAACAAGAAACAGAAATCAAATTTCTACTAATAGTAGGCACAAAGTAGCAATTGTCTAATTCTAAAACTAATCCACTAGGTAAAGTGAGAACATAAGTCCCGACGGCAAAGGCAGTAACCCTTGCTCCATTTCCAACATGTAGGTCCACTTCACCTCAGGCCAATCTTCTACTTCTACTTAGATCCTGCACATTTGCACAAATGTGAGATCCATATCCAGTATCCAATACCCAAGATGAGGAAGTAGAAAAGTTAGCCTCTATAACAAAAATACCTGAAGTGGAAGCTTATTTCCCTTTTCCTTAGCAAGTTCTTCAAGATAGAGCTTGTAGTTGTGCTTCCAGTGTCCAGGTTACTTACAATGGAAGCACTCCACTTCCTTTGCCACACCACCCTTTGGTTTCGGTGTAGCTGAAGAAGAATTAGCATTGGACTTTCCATTAGCTTTATCCTTCTTCTTGTTGGCTTTTCCCTTTCCCTTTCCCTTTTGAACCATCAAAATGGGCTTAGCCTTCTTAAGGTTTTGCTCAATAGTTCTCAACATGTTGAGCAATTCAGGGAGGGACTTGTCAAGGTCGTTCATGTTATAGTTCATGACGAACTGACTGTAGCTTTTAGGCAATGATTGCAAGACTACATTAACAGCCAACTCTTTCTGAAGAGCAAATCCCAAGCTCTCAATATTCTCAATGTACCCAATCATCTTGAGTACATGAGGACCCACAAGACTTCCCTTAGACATCTTGCACTGAAACAATGCCTTAGAGGTCTCAAACCTGTCATGCCTAGCTTGCTCTTGGAAAAACATTTTGAGATGTTCGATCATATCGAACACCCCCATGTTCTCATCTTGCTTCTGAAGCTCAGATTCCATAGTAATAAGGATGAGGCATGCAACATCCAAAGCATCATCAGAATGCATCTTGTGAGTATCCCTTTCAGCTCTTGGAGCAGTGGCAGCAGGCTCATTTAGAATGGGCTGCTCTAGGACATAAGCCTTTCTCTCTTGCTTGAGGACTATCCTCAAGTTTCGGTACCATTTGAGAAAGTTGGTCCCATTCAGTTTTTCCTTCTCAAGGATTGATCACAATGAAAGTGTCGATGTGTTTTGTGCCATAGTTATCTACAACAGTAAACATGCAGTGTAAGAGCCATGTATTTTAATTCATTTAATAAGGACTTTTATTAAACGATACTCCCACTATTTTCCTCAAAATAATAACCCTTGATATTATTTCAGAACACCTCGGCACTAAGGTATTCTTGTGGGCGAAGATCCATATTTGACCACAACTTGAGTCAGCTTTGGCTTTTCTCTGAAGTTACAGTTATTTAGGTAGGCAACTCCTTGCCAATTGCAAATTATGCAACTCTTGGATAGTTGGGTGAACAACACTTGTCCAAGCTCATCTCATGAACTTAAGCCCAACTCTATGCCTCCAAGTCCCTAATCCTATTAGGATGACTTAGTTAGGTCAGACCCAAAGTTAGCAATTTGGATATCACTATTATCCCATCGCGCCTTACCAAGATGAACAAAGTCTTGACGAGTACCAACATTTGGAAGGCATCACATTTAATGACCTAATATTTGTTTGGGGGATTTTCTTCTTTTGATCTCACCAATTTGTTATCTTCGGTTGTCTTATACATGCATCACATGTAAATATAAAACATGCATCCCATGCTTACAAGAAAGTAAATGTGACATGGTTATAGCCCAAACTATGCGATATTCTTAAGCCAATGAGAAGATCATAAAAGCCTAAGAAAAGAAAAGGGTCTTCACAAGCTCCTTCTCTTCCTTTCTTGGTTGCCCTTTTGTTGTCACCTCCTTGGACATACCACCTCGGATGATCCCATAATGTACCATTACATCAATAATAGAAACCTCGAGTTACATTCGAGGGGAGTAAGGTGACAAGAGAATGTAGAATGAGAGTGATAAGAAAAAGCACGACTCACAGGCCGTATTTACGGTTATAACCAATCAAGGGTTATAACCATGCACCATGCTTCAAACACCAATCAACATATCATGTCAAATCTCATTCAATAAAAATGCATGCCAATTGACACGCGTTGATTAACCAGTTTTTATTTATGTGGCGCTTCGCATAAGGCGGTCCCGCCGGTCAATCAGCAGGCGGTGGTTCCACTGACCGGTCAGCGGACGGGGTCAAGGGAGGCCGCCCTTACGAGGGGTTGCGAGGGGGTAGCACCCCCCCAACGTAAAAAATTGTCATAAAATTGCTTTGCTCGAGATCTTCTATTTTGAGCAAGTAGGCAACTGACACTCCACCATTCAAGCCACCAAAAATACCTTACTTTTGGTGCCTGAACAGGACAAATCCGAATCAAGCTAGGGCTTTTGCAAGTATTGCAAGACTCCTAATACATATAGGTATTTCATACCAATCAATTTCCGGTTAATCTGATTAACCAATTAGTGTCATTTATTCATATATGTCATATGTTCATTACTAGTTCCGATTTCATGCATCATGAATCAATCTAATTAATCGTGGCCGAAAAAAATCGAACACATAACATCATGCGATTCAACATTCAATCCCAATTTAGGGTTTCACCAGTAGGTTTGATACCACTGTTGGGTTTTGGGAGCCAAACAGTGCAGCGAAATTTAACTGAAACCCTCCAGGATCCAAGTAAAAAGGGGTAAACCGGGTGTTCGAAAATTTTCACACCAAAAATTTGGTTGAGATCCCTCACTCAACTGTAGAGTTGAATCACAAAACTTGAATAGTTGATGTGTTCAAGCTCTCTATGGTATCCACACGAGCCTCTCAGGATCACAACGCTTCCACCGCGTCCAGGCAGATGTGTTTTTCTTGCGCTCGTAGTGTTAGCTTGCGTCCTCCAAGGAATTGCAAGAGAAGAGTGCGACTGTCCTTTTGGGAGGCTAGGGCAAGGAGACCTGCGAATTTCTCACTAAGAGTTGTATTTATAGTGAGGCTCAACTTCCAGGCCTAATAGGTTTCAAAGCCATAATCCAATTAGGCTTTAATTTCGGGCTTAATAATGGCTCAACTCTTGGGCCCATTATTAATACGAAATTAAAGTGAAACTATAACCCAAATAATTAGCCCATGCACTTTAATGATCCAAATAGCTCCATGTGTGTGACCCAATAGGCTCTTGACACATTCACAATGATCATAAATCACATTTATGATCATAAGCAATGAGTAGTGTCTAGCAACACATCATTGCTACCCAAGTGACAAGATTGTCAGCGATTCGACCAAACCTTTATGATCATTACCGATATATGCCATTGTCGCTTTGTCCAAGATATCAAGACTAAGCATGAGACATGGAATGTGTCACTCTCGTATAGCTCAATCTTTAGTTTCTTGATTACTGAGTAGACCAACTTAAACTGATGACATTGATATCGTATATCAACTCATCCGAGCATGGCCATGCATTTTTGTAATTCTTACTCTATCAAGGGGCTCGAAGATATCACTCCCGTTACATAGGAGGGACAAATCCCATCTTGATCATACAAATCCCTCTGCATGATATGTGACATACCCAATGACGTCCTTCAAGTTTACTCAGTTACGAGCAACAAAGGAAAGTATCAAAGTATGTATAATAATCCAAATAGCTCTATGTGTGCGACCTAATAGGCTCTTACCACATTAGCAATGATCGTAAATCACATTTAGGATCATAAGCAATGAGCGGTGTCTAGCAACACATCATTGCTACCCAAGTGAGAAGATTGTTCGTGATTTGACTAAACTTTTATGATCATTACCGATATATGCCATTATCCCTTTGTCCAAGATATCAAGACTAAGCATGAGACATGGAATGTGTCACTCTCGTATAGCTCAATCATTCATTTCTTGATTACCGAGTAGACCAACCTAAACTGATGACATTGATATCATATATGAACTCATCCGAGCATGGCCATGCATTTTTGTAAGTCTTACTCTATCAAGGGGCCCGAAGATATCACTCCCGTTACATAGGACGGACAAATTCCATCTTGATCATACAAATCCCTCCGCATGATATGTGACATACCCAATGACCTCCTTCAAGTTCACTTAGTTATGAGCAACAAAGGAAAGTATCAAAGTATGTGACTCACATGTAGGGAACCTTGATGATCTTAGGTCGAAGGACTACATATACCATGATCACTATGTGACTCACTTATGACACATATAACGATCCAAGTAGTGTTCTCATGGTAGGTCGGTCCAATACACAAGTTCTCCAACTTGTACACATATGTAGACAACATATCTCATATTAGTCTCCACATATGCTAGTCGTTATGTATTATTGCAACCCGCTCCACAATAATACTAGACCGGGGACGTTTGAGAATATCATTATTCTAGGGTTACAATTATGTTTATTATGTTACGTAGAATTCAAACAATACACATAATTGCTAGATTAATGCCTTAATAAAATATCCTGACTCAATGTGCAAAAAATACAATCATCTCATGATTGGCCCTTTGGGCACAATACTAACAGTTTAGGCCTACAAAACAAATTTGTGGTTGTGTTCGTTGATGACATCCTAGTGTATTCCAAGGATGAAAATGAAAATGAACATCATCTGAAGATTATCTTAAAGACTCTCTTGGAACATCAGCTTTATGCCAAGTTATCCAAGTGTGAATTCTGGATAAGGGAAGTGTCTTTCCTAGGACACATCATAGATGCACAAGGCCTTAAGGCAGACCCTGAAAAGGTCAAGGCAGTGCAAGAGTGGGAAAGACCAAAGACTGTGAAGGAAATCAGAAGTTTCCTAGGATTAGCTGGATACTACAGGAGATTTGTATCAGGCTTTTCCATGATTGCCTCAGTTCTTACTCATTTGACAAAGAAGGGTCAAAGATTTGAGCAAACTAATAAATGTTAAAAGGACTTCAAGAGAGGAAAAAGGTTCCTTATATCAATCCTTTGCCTACAACTAAGGATTACTGTATTTCAAGGACCGAATGTATGTGCCTAATGGACCACAGCCTATGTGAACAAAAGAAGGAAAGATTTGGAATTTGAGGTTGGTGACAATGTTTGGCTCAAAGTTGCACCAATCAAAGGCACTATTATATTTGGGAGAAGAACCAAGTTAGCTCCAAGATACATCAATCCTTATAAGATCTTGGAGAGAGTTGGCAAGGTAGTATACAGGTTATCTCTACCGCCAAGCATGTCAAGTGCTCATAATGTGTTTCACATCAGTATGCTTAAGAAGTGTCTATTGGACACAAAGCATGCTATTGTAGTGGAAGACATATAGTTGGAACCTAACTTGACAAATGAAGAGAAACCTATAGCTATCTTAGCTAAGGATACCAGAAGGTTAAGAAACAAGCTTATTCCCATGGTTAATGTTGAGTGGTCACACCACTCTGAAAGAAAAGCAACCCGGGAAACTGAAAAAGACTTTATGGAAAGGTATCCTGAAGAATACCCGAAATGAAAGGCTATTTTGGAGGGCCAAAATTTTTAAGTGGGGGGAGGATTGTTACCACCTCACAAAATGGGAGAATTACAAGTGTGTCATAATGGCTAAAAACCATTATATTGTGTAATTCTCACCATAGTGATTGAAGTGTGCGGGGTAAAAGGCATGATCAACACCTCCTGAAAAGTGTTCCAAGTTGGTAACTTGGCCCCCAAGAAAAGCCTTACGAATTGCTTGTTTTTCAAGCAACCTATGGACTTTTTTGTAAGGTTTAGGAAAATCGAGTACTCAATTGCAAAACTCTCAAGAAAGAGACTTGGAGAGTTATGGGAAGGATATAAATGGTATGAAAGTGCTATTGGAGGGCCAAATTACTCATGGAAGACAAGTTTGGACAAAGGAAACACTAAAGGCAATAAGGACCTAAATGTCCTAGTGTAAACCTTAAGGTGTTCAAGCTTTTGACTTAAGTCTAAGGGTGAAATTATGGGGTTATCCCACCATGGGGGAGGCAGCCAAGACTTGCCAATTAGTAAAAAATGTTGGGCACATGTGTACCAATGAGTTTAAGACAAAGAAACCATAATTAGTGAGAAAGAAAATGACACAAAGCAAGGTTAAGCTTGTTAAGTGTGTTTTGTGCCCTTAATCTCATTTAAGGCCATTTAAGTGGCCAAATCACTTATTCCTCTCTCATTTTCATCCTCTCCCAGCCCAAGAACACAGCCATACTTCCTCCATAGCCACCACACCTTCAAACTTGCAATTGATTGAAATTGAAGGCAAAAGGAAGCAATTGCAAGCAAACTAGAGCTATTTCTTGGATACTTCAAGGATCAAGCTTGATTTTTGGCCTACCCACTTTGGTAACGGTTCTCTTGCTCTCATGGATTGTTTTCTATATTTTCAAACATCCATGGAGCTATGGCTAAGCTTGGAAGAGAGCCATGAGCTTGATGAACCAAGCTTAGTGAGGGGAGTGCACTTATTGAAGGTTTTGTGACCTAGTGCGGAGTGCACAACGATGGCAGTAAAATGAGGGTTTCTAGAGCCCAAAGTTAGTACTAAATACTATTAAAATCCTCCTAAGACCAAGCATTAGCTTGACGAGGGCTTCCATAGTGATTTACTTATGTTTATTTCATGTTTTATGGACTAATCTATGGTTATTGTTACTGGTACATTTCATGTGTTTGTTGATTGTGAATGGCTGCTGCATTTGGCTGGTATTTCTTGTCTATATGCATTGTGTTTTTTGTGTTTTAGTTTCTTTGGATGCAGTTTTTAATGATGGTTACATTTCCTATTGAATCCAAGTGCTACCCTTACTAAGTTTCTCAATGAAACTTACTCCCCTCAATTCTGTCATTTCAGGTCCAGGTGAAAGATCACCTTAAACTAACATTTGTGGTTTGAGTTTGAATCTGAAATTTCACTTACATCAACTTCCATATGTCTAGTTGTGATATGGAAAGTTTGGTGATTTTAGGAGCACATTTGGTATTTTTAATGGTGGTACTTATTGTGTTGTGCAGCAGCTATCCAGCATCCTGTTCTGGAGTCCGTTGTGTCTCAGGCACTCCTATAACTTAGGGTCTGTATTTAGCTGAGTTAAGACCATTATGTAGTGCATGTATGCATGTATATGTGGTGTATGTAAAATGAGACAAGTATGTGAACATTTGAGTAATGTTTTGGCTATGTAAGTGATGTGGTGCAAAGCTGCCTAAGTGTGAATGATGGGCTGCTTACTTCTAAATTCTGTTTTGGCCACATAAAGTTTTTAAAAGCAAGGGAATTTAATTCCTATGTGTAATGGACATATATGGGATAGCTTTGGAGGTGTTTCTCCTTGTGAAAGAAGTGTTTGAATGGTTCGGAAAAATTGTATGGGCAAAATGGTCCAAAAGTTGCCAGAATTTTGACACTGGACTTAAAGTTCTATATCTCCCTGTGTAGAAGGAATAATTTTATGAAATTTTGACCACACCTAAATAACATCTAGAGGTTGAGCTATGATTTTGAATTTCTAAATTTAGAGCCATATAGCCAGAGATATGACATTGCAAATGTGGCCAAGTTACTGTTCATTTGGTCAGAATTTTGTAACCAACTTAAAAAATCCATAACAACTTGGTCCATAGGCGGGCTATTGATGTAAAAATAAATTCCTTGGTTTGCTCTAAGTCTCTACTTGATAATGGAATAAATAAAATTGTGGGGTACATGGCTATAATGATACAGTATATTAGTGGAAGTTATAGGTGCAGTGGCTGGTCACTAGAACTTAACAAGATTGCCTAATGTGTGGTAGCCAAGATTAAGATTTGTGCTAGTGTTTTCCTTTTTTTCTGCCATGGTGTGCATGAAATGTGAGTATGTGTGTGATGGTTAGACCAATATGCATGTACACTAGGGGTGTTATTCTGATGGCCTATAGAACACACCAAACGTGGGAGTTTAAATGCACAATTTTGGCACCATAACTGGACTACCCCGGAGTGGGTAACACCTAGGGTATGTATTTAACTAAATTAAGAGCATTTTATAGTGCATGTATGCATTTACATGAAGTGTTTGTAGAATGAGACAAGAATGTGAACATTTGAGTAACGTTTTGGCCCTGTAAGTGATGTGCTGTAGAGTTGCCTATGTGTGAATGATGGGCTGCTTACTTGGAAATTTTGTTTTAGCCACATATGGTTATTAAATGTAAGAGAATGTATTTCTTATGTGTAATACATATATGGGGTAGCCTCGGAGGGCTTCCCCCTTGTGAATGAACTATTTGTACACTTATGAAATTTTGTATGGGCAAAATGGTTAGAAAGTGACCAAAATTTTGACTCTGCACTTAAAGTTCTATATCTCCCTATGTAGAAGGAATCTTAGTATGATATTATGACCACATGTAGAAAACATATAGAGGCCAAACTAGGATTTCGAATTTCTGAATTTGGAGCCCTGTAGCCAAAGATATGACGTTGCAAAATTGGCTAAGTTACTGTTCATTAGGTCAGAATTTTCTAGCCAAATTAAAAAATCCATAACTTTGTCCATAGGTGGGCTATTGATGTAAAACAAGATTCCTTGGTTTGATCTAAGTCTCTAATTGATAATGGAGCAAATAAAATATAGGGGTACATGGCTAGAATGATACAGTTTATTAGTTGAAGTTACAGGTGCAGTGACTAGTCACTAGAACTTAACAAGATTACCTAATGTATGGTAGCCAAGATTAAGACTTGTGCTAGTGTTTTCCTTCTTTGCTGCCATAGTGTGCATGAAATGTGAATATGTGTGTGATGGTTGGACCAATATGCATGTATTTACATAGTGCCCAAGAGGGCCACTTGAGTATGCAACCTAAGGGTAGTGTTCTGATGGCCTACAAAACATTTCCAATCCTGGGAGTCTAAATGCACAATTTTGGCATCATAATTGGCCTACCTCGGAGGGGGTAATAGATGTTGGCATCATAGCATGGTTTGTATGTGTACATAGCACATAGTTGCATTGCATGCATCAACAGACATGAACTCAGTTTCATCAGCTGCTAGTGTCAAGTACCATTGAAATACCTATGATCTTTACATTTGCTCTGTGGTGAATCATCAATGCAGGAAGTAAACATGGTTCCCACAAAGGGAGGGGAGTCACCTCAAAGGACTCCTATTGAATCTGGGCAACAAAGAAATGGATAGAATAGAGGAAATTAGGGGCAACAAGGAGTACCAAAAGTTACAACCATCACAAAATGGGAAAATTACAGCGTAAGGACTTAAACTTATATGCTTTAATTTTCACCATAGCACATGATTTGTGAAGTGTAAAGTACTCAATATACACCCCCTTAAGTGGCAAAAACAATGATAGCTTGGTCCTTAAGAAAGCATTGGCACATCGCCTAATTTTCAAGTAACCTATGGACTAAATTGTAAGGATACAAAAGTTGGGTATTCAATTGGACAAATTTCTAAAGATTGCTATGGAAAGGACATGGATGGAATTATAAAGAAAGGATATGGATGGAATTAAGCATATTGTTGGGGACAAATGTGCTTAAAAAGGCAAAGTTGATCACTTATGGCATAATCCCAACTAAGGATCCAAGTGTCCACATTTTTGCCTAAATTCAAAATGATTTTTTGAAAAGCTCAAAAGATGCCAAAAAATGTCAGCTTTCCAGCCAAAAAGGCTAGAAATAACCTATCCAATTGTTTGCCAAATTTTCAAAAATTTGCATATATGCCACCTTGGTCAAAATGATGTATAACTGAAGAAAAATCTTCATTTCATTGCCATTTTCCTTCAGTTTTGGCCTCCAGAAGCTAAGACCTCTTCCTTAAGCTCTTCCATCATCCTCCATAGCCACCCTACCTTAAGAAAACAAGAGGAAGCAAGAGAAAGTAAAGAAGACATCAAAGAGTACAAGAAAACCTAATTTTAATTCTATTTGGGTTTTTAGATTTCATAGCGAAAGGTAAGGGTTTTCTAAAGTTTCTTGGCTTTTTTACTATATTTCCAAACATCCATGAAGCTAAGACCATGTTGAGAAGGCAGCAAAAAGCTCAAGGAACCAAGTATGGGCTAAGGGGAAAGAAGCAAGGCAAGGTTTCGGCCTTTGTGTTGCCATGCTAAAGAGCCCAAGTTAGTACTAACTAAGACCTTAAAGACTCCTAAGACCAAGCAAAAGCCTGAGGAGGGCTACCATAATGTTACTAAAGTGATATCTCATTGTTTTATTGAATGATTACAGACTAACCCTAATGCGTTATTGCTACGATCATTACATGTGTTTGTTGCTGTGTTTGTTGGTGCATGTGCTTGCCATATTTGTGTGGATGTGTTGTTTTTTTGTGTTTTTATGTCTTTTGATTTCAGGTGGTACATTGCTAGGGAAGACTTTCTGTCCATTTCCAAGAACTCCTAAAAGGGAACGTTCAAACTAATAGTTCTAGTTTGAGTTTTCCTGTGAAATTTTAGGTACATGAAATTCAATATTTCTAGTATTAAACTGGAGTGTTTCATGATTTTTAGAGTATATTTGCTAATTTTAGTGTTGGTATTTTCTGCCTTACGCAGCAGCTATCTTTTGAAGTTTCTGGAGTGCATTATTGTTGTAAGGCTCTCCAAAAACCTAGTGTACATACCCAACTAATCTAGGATGTATGATTGTAAATACACTATGGATGTTGTATGGATGATATATGAAACAATAAGGTGATATTTGAGGTTGAATGTTCAATTATGTCCATTTTGCAACTCATTAGTTGTTCCAAAGAAAATTTTGTTTATGGAATGCCTCTAAATTCAGGGGGAAGACTTTCCCAAGTGTTTAAGAAATGTAAGAACCTGCCCATGTTGGTTTTTCACCTAGAAATGAGGTGTATGAGTCCTATGAAATGTTGTATGGGCAAAATGGTCATAAAGTGTCCAAAATTTTGACTCTGCACTTAAAGTTCCATAACTGAATATGTAGAAGGAAAATCTTTATGAAATCTTGACCACACCTAGAGCACATATAGAGGTTGAACTGGAATTTTGAATTTCAAAATTTGGAGCCTTGTAGCCAAAGATATGACATTCCAAAATTGGCTCAATTACTATTCACTTGGTCAGAATTTGGTAACAACTTAAAAAACTCCATAACTTAGTCCATAGGTGGTCTTTTGACGTAAAAAAAAATTCATTAGTTTACTCTAAGTCTCTAGTTGATAATGGAGCAAATAAAACATAGGGTTACATGGCTAGAATGATATAGTTTGTTAGTAGAAGTTACCGGTGCAGTGGCTAGTCACTAGAACTTAACAAGATTGCCTAAAGTGTGGAAGCCAAAACTAAGAATTGGGCTAGTGTTTTCCTTCTTAGCTACCATTGTGTGCATAAATGTAAATATGTGTGTTATGGTTTGACCAATATACATATATTTGAATAAAGACCAAGAGGGCCACTTGGGTAATATAGTGAGCATTATTCTGATGGACTACAAAACATGCATAGCTCCTGGGAGATTGACACACTAAATATTGTCACTGTATTTAAGCTCTCAAAGTGCAAACATAAGTTATTATACTATAATTTTTCCCATAGTGTATGATTTGTGAAGTGTAAAGTATTCAATATACACCCCTTTAAGTGGAAAAAACAATGATCGCTTGGTCCTTAAAAAAGCATTGGCACATCGCCTAATTTTCAAGTAACCTAAGGACTAAATTGTAAGGTTACAAAGGTTGGGTACTCAATTGCACAAATTTCTAAAGATGGCCATGGAAAGGACATGGATGGAATTAAGGATATTGTTGGGGACCAAAGTGCATAATAAAGCAAAGTTGATCATTTATGGCATAATGCCAACTAAGGATCCAAGTGCCCACATTTTTGCTACAGTCAAAATGATTTTTGACAAGGTTAAAAGAGGCTAAAATCTATCATTTTCCCAACCAAAAATGCTGAAAACAACCTGTCCAAGTGTTGGCAAAATTTTCAAACGTTTGCATATATCCCACCTTGGTCAAAAAGATGTATAAATGAAGAAAATTTTCATTTCATTGGCATTTTCCTAAATTTTGGCCTCCAAAACCTAAGGCCTCTTCCTTAAGCTCTTCTATCATCCTCCACAGCCAACATACCTTAAGAAAACAAGAGGAAGTAAGAGAAAGCAAAGAAGAAATCAAAGAGTGCAAGAAAACCTAATTTTGGTTATATTTGGGTTTTCAGGCTTCATAGCAAAAGGTAAGCATTTTCTAAAGTGTCATGGATTATGTACTATATTTCCAAACATCCATGAAGCTAAGACCATGCTTGGAAGATAGCAAAAAGCTCAAGGAACCAAGTATGGCTTAAGGGGAAATAAGCATGGCAAGGTTTCGGCCTTAGTGTTACCATGCTAAAGATGGAAGCAAGAAAGAAGGGTGTCTAGAGCCGAACTTAGTACTAACTATGACATAAAAGACTCCTAAGAACAATCAAAAGCTTGAGGAGGCCTGCCATAGTGTTACTAAAGTGATATCTCATTGTTTTATTGAATGATTATGGACTAACCCTAATGTGTTATTGCTACCAGAATTACATGTGTTTGTTCTTGTGTTTGTTGGTGAATATGGTTGTCATATTCATTTGTATGTGTTGTTTTTGTGTGTTTTTATGTCTTTGGATTTCAGGTGGTGCGTTGCTATGGAAGACTTTACATTGAAAGCCTATACTAAGTTCTTTACAAAAAGCTTACTCCCATTTCTGTCCATTTTCAGGAACACCTGAAAGAGAACGTACAAACTAATTGATGCCCGTTGGCATCCTCAGTGTGTGACATAGTGGCCTGAAGTAGGGACTTTCGATATGAAGATGTCTGAAAGAGAGACTTCCGATGAGAGGGTGGCTACAAGACTCAGAAAAACAAGGGTTAGAGAGTCCCCGGAATGTGTTTCTGGGGGAAGAGCCTCCGACACCCAAGTCAGGATTTGGGAAATAAGGAGCAGAAACTGGAGAGAAAAAAGTAGAGAGTTTTGTGTCCTGCTTACCAAGGTTATTCCTAGGTATTTATAGGAGGGCGTAGGAAAGAGGCAGTTTGACACAACCCACTTAGATCGTGACACATGTTCGGTCGGATGTGATCCGTACCTCTGTAGATGGGTATCTCTTGCTGCCTCTAGCCTATTCTGGCCAGAGGTCAGGGCCATGTGGGAGGTCTTCGTGTCAGGGGCGTGTGTGAGGTCCCTGTCTCAGAGGCTCCTTAACCCTTTTTGTCGTATCTCTGTAAGACCCCTTCGGGGAACGAGACCTTTGGGGTATGAGACCCCTGCGGAATAAGAGGCCCCCTTCAGCAAGATATCATCACCGAGGGCTACCATGATAAGTTCTTCGGCGGAGTGGGGCACCTTTAGGAGGCGTTCTCCCTTGCCGAGGATGGGCAATCATCCTTTTAAGGTCGGTAGGTTCGTAAAATCTGAGGGTGGTGAAATACACCCCTTCACCGAAGTTGGTCATGTCACCTTTTCGAGGATGGTGAGGGCCCAACCTTTTTGATGTCAGTCCTGTTATTCCCCGAAGGCGGTGGTGGGTCACCGAGGTCGGGGGATCAAGGATCTTGGGGGCCCCTTCATTCCCGAGGTTGGTTACTCATCTTTTCTGAGGGTGGTGCTGGTCTTTCCCGAGGTTGGTGCTCACCAGACAACCTGGGAATTCTTAGGGAATAGTGCTTTGGCTATCACGTGCACCCCTCAGAAAGCCGAAGTTCCATCTTCGGTACTCAAGCTTTTGCAAGTGCCTCATGGGACTATGGTAGATGATTGATGTCTCAACAATTATTAGCTGACTTTTTGACCGAGTTACCTTCTTTGGTGAGGGTTCCTCTTCGGTCCAGAACACCCTCTTTTAACCAAGGTAGTAATATCTGTTTTTCAAAAGAGCTTTCGGTGTTCCCGAGGTTACTTTTTCATCTGAAGTGTGTACTTGTCTCCTGGGTTTTTTATTGCTTGCTAGTGAATTGTCACATCTTCTAGACAGATAGATGCATCTCCTCAGGAATGACTTGCCTAGGTTTGGCAGTTGTTAGGAGGCATGCCCTCATTTCTCGTATCGGATGATGCGTGTCACTTGGTGACTGGTGAACAGTCACGTCCTTTATGTCAGTCGCGCCTCTTCGCCTTCGAGGGTTCATTATGGCGACGCTTTCCCTACCTCTTTCAGCCTATATAAACCCTTCCTCCTCAGTTTTTGCCACACTTCTATTCTTTTGCTATCTTTTTCTCTCGAATTTTCCTCCTCTTTCATTCTTTTTCGGCGGCGGTGCTAGGGCGGAGCGATTTCCGGCATTACCAGCGGTGTCTTGCAAAGTTCTTTCTTTTTTTTGAACTAGTTGGGTCTTCTTTTTGAAGTTATTCTTCGGTATATTTTTTTGTCTCCCCATTATTTTTTCACCTTTCCAAGGTTAGATTTCTTTTTTCCGAACATGTCTTCTCCAGTCCCGCTCATGTTTGTTCAACCTATCCCCGAAAGTTGGCTTCCCCTTAACTCTCATCCAAGTTATGCTACTTCGGAGAAGTTAGAAAAGTGGATAGCCAAATTCTTTCTCCCTTCTTACGCCATTACTAGGCTACCTAGTCTTGGTATGCCTAGTTACATGAATCATTCGGATGAGGTTAACGTCTTTCGGGCCCAACTGAAGGCCAGACTTCAGTATCCTCCACCGAAGATGGTGTTAGTGTTGTGCCCAAAAGCCAATCATGAGATGATTGTATTTTTGCACATTGAGTCATGATATTTTATTAAGGCATTAATCCAGCAATTATGTTTGTTGTTTTGTTTCTACGTAACTTAACAAACATAATTGTAACCCTAGAATAATGATATTCTTAAATGCCCCTAGTCTAGTATTATTGTGGAGCGGGTTGCAATAATACATAATGACTAGCATATGTGGAGACTAATATGAGATATGTAGTCTACATATGGGTACAAGTTGGAGAACTTGTGTACTGGACCGACCCACCATGAGAACACTTCATGGATCGTTATATGAGTGTCATAAGTGATTCTCATAGTGATCATGGTATATGTAGTCCTTCGACCTAAGATCATCAAGGTTCCCTACATGTGAGTCACATACTTTGATACTTTCCTTTGTTGCTCGTAACTGAGTGAACTTGAAGGAGGTCATTGGGTATGTCACATATCATGTGGAGGGATTTGTATGATCGAGATGGGATTTGTCCCTCCTATGTAGCGGGAGTGATATCTTCGGGCCCCTTGATGGAGTAAGACTTAGAAAAATGCATGGCCATGCTCGGATCAGTTGATATACGATATCAATGTCATCAGTTTAAGTTGGTCTACTCAGTAATCAAGAAACCAAAGATTGGGCTATACGAGAGTGACACATTCCATGTCTCGTGCTTAGTCTTGATATCTTGGACAAAGGGACAATGGCATATATTGGTGATGATCATAAAGGTTGAGTCGAATCATCGACAATCTTGTCACTTGGGTAGCAATGATGTGTTGCTAGACACCGCTCATTGCTTATGATCACAAATGTGATTTATGATCATTGCCAACGTGATAAGAGCCTATTGGGCCACCCACATAGAGCTATTTGGATCATTAGAGTGCATGGGCTAATTATTTGGGTTATGGTTTCACTTTAATTTCGTATTAATAATGGGCCCAAGAGTTGAGCCATTATTAAGCCCAAAATTAAATCCTTATTGGATTAAGGCTTTGAAACCCATTAGGCCTGCAAGTTGAGTCTTACTATAAATACAACTTCTAGTGAGTTCGCAGGTCTCCTTGCCCTAGCCTCCCAAAAGGACAGCCGCACTCTTCTCTTGCAATTCCTTGGAGGACGCAAGCTAGCACTACGAGCACAAGAAAAACCCATCTGCCGGGGCGTGCTAGAAGTGTGGTGATCTCGAGAGCCTCGTGTGGATACCATAGAGAGCTTGAACATGTCAATTGTTCAGGTTTTGTGATTCGACTCTACAGTTCAGTGAGAGATCTCAACCAAAAATTAGGTATGAAAATTTTCGAACACCCGGTTTACCCTGTTTCACTTGGATCCTGGAAGGTTTCGGTTAAATTCCGCTGCACTGTTTGGCTCCCGAAACCCAACAGATGGTTTGCGAGCTCTGCCAATTCCATGGCATAGCTGTGAATCAACTTCCTCTGAACTCCTACTCTTACTTCAACATCTTCCTCTGCATGTGTGGGGACTTCAAGATATAGCCTCACTTTATCTTTTTCATGAAATACTACAAACTCCACCCCGTCTCTAAGGGTGGATTCTACTTCTTGCTTCCTTAGGGATATGGGGGCAGGAAGTACACGTTCACCTTTGGGACGAACGACAGCTGGCTAGGGTGTCAGACGAAGTTCTTCTTTCTAAACGTGAATGAGCTGTGGCAGCATGTGCCAACCAAATGGGCTCTAGGAACTTTGGATATAGATGTAGTTGACCCCAGGAAATTGCTAACCTTAGAGTTAGAAGCCCAGTTTGAGGAGTTCGACAGCCGCATTCAGGCCGTCACCGACTGGGATCCGGAGTTCCCTCCATGCTCTGTGTACCCCTTCCCTATCAAGTGGAACCTCATCACTGAAGAGGTCCTTCAGGAGCTGGGGGTAATCAAGGTACATGTTCTGACCTGACCATGCTGAAGCCTCTTTTCGATAGGAAGAATGTGTGGTTGGTAATGCTCCTTCGGGGAGAACTCACATATCAAGCCCATTCAGAGAGTAAGTTACTTCCCAGATTTTTCATATATCTCTTTCTGTACTTACACTGATGTTCTTCTTTTTGCAGAGATGGGTGACAAATCTGCTGCCTTCTACATGTCTCTCTTCCTCAGTCAGGCCGAGAAGGGAGAGCAACAGAGGAAGAAGGCAATGGCCAAAAGGAAGAAGGCACCAGGGGGACCATCTTCAGCCCCGAGGTCAAAGAAAATGAAGGAAGACCCTTTTCCCTCGCCCCCCGAAGATGAAGTGGAGGCTGTGGACCAGACCCCTGTTTGGGCAGACCCACCTTCAGAGCCCACCATCTGTTCAACTCCCCTGAGTCCAAATACTACGGTGTAGAGCTTGGAGACCTCAGTTGGCAAGTTTTCAGCCAAGGAGCTTGAGGAGCGCCGAAGGAGGGAAGGCAAACACATTCTCGCCGAGGTCCTCGAGGTCAATGACTCCGAGGGCGATGACACCAAGCTTCCACCAAGTTTGTCCCTTAGCCATTCTTTTATGATTTTAGGAATTTTTGGCACTTTGGACCTTATAGATGAGTGGCTAACGGATAACGTACTGATGGAACTTTGATGTGATGTTGCAGGCAAAGCAGCGTAGGCTCCCTAGATCACGCCCGGAAGAGAGCCATTTGGGACGCTAAGATCACCAAGGGGAATGTTCCAATGGAGCCCTTCTGGACCTTCACGGAGGACATGAACCTTTTCTCTGAGGATAGCTAGAAGATGGCTCCTCAGATGGCGACGGGTGTCATCACACACGCTACTTTTCAGTCTCTAACTGAGGAGTGTCTAAACGAGGAGATCCTTGTCGCGAGGATGAACGAGCAGGCTACCCAGGTAAACTCCTACCCTTTAATACTTAAGGATTTTTTGTGCTGTTATTTGCCTTTTGTTCCTTACTCGGGGTTTTTCCCTTTTGCAGCTTTTGGCGTACACTAGGTTCTACCGAGCTTGGGCAGCCAAGCAATCTTCGGTCTGCAATCCGTCTAAGGAGTCCTTGGCAAAAGCCAATGAACTCTTGGCTTGCTCTATCATCAAGTACGGTGAGCTAAATAAAATAGCCAAGGGGAGCTCATCCAACACTTCTCCGTGAAAATGTCAGACCTCGGTGGGAAAGTGATAGCTCCGACCTCGGCCAATGAGGTTCTTCAAAAGGAGAAGGACGACACTGCTGCAGAAGTGGCGAAGGCATTCGACCTCAACTCCAAGCTTCAGGCCAAGGTCGATAAGCTAAAGAAATAGGGAAAGAAAAAGAAGAAGAAGTTGGAGAAGGAGGTCATGGAACTTAGAAAATAGCTAGCGGACCTAGACGCGGAGAAGGCCAAGTCCGATCAGGCAACCAAGAAGTCTTATTAGGACAGCTTCTGCCTGGCCCATCACCAAGTCTTGTTCAAATTTCCCGACCTCCACCTCTCCTTTTTGGAGGCCTTGGACATCCCCGAAGGACCATCCTGGCAGTGGTCGAGGGCAAAGTTCCTCAATCTTCCTGCCAGTCCACCTTCAGCGCCTAAAGCAGCTGTCACCGATAAAGACTCCGAAGGTGATGATGCCGGGGATGGTGAGGAGCTGGCGGATGCCTAGGATCGTAAATATGCCTTCTTTTTCTTCTTTTTCTTTTGTAATCCATCTTTTGTACTCCTGTCACCGTATTAATGAAGTCTCTCTTTTCTTCGAAATTTTGACTAAGGTCCTTAATCGACCATCTTCGGAAGTGAAGGGTGTCATGACCATGTTCGGTCCTTCAGAAAACATCATCTTTTATAGAATTTAAACCACGTTCAAATCAATCAAGTACCTTTTGTGCCGATCACGTTCGATCAACATTTTTTCGGCAAAGTGGCCCTTTGGTCATACCCTTATTTGGCCAACGACTTTCGTCAAAGTTAGCATCTTTTCATTTTTGAAAATTTTTCTAAGTTCTAGTCATGCATTTTAGAAAATAATCCCCTTCGGCAACCACATTCAGGCGGAGAAGATATTCATCTTTGGAAGTAACCATCTTTAGTCATACCTCCTCGGTGTTTTTGCATGACTTTTTACTTGAAAATTTTTCTAAGCGTGCACTTAGGCGCTTTTAGGGGATGAGCAACTATGCTGGATTGAACATCTTCGGCGCAATTTATCCTTCATTGTAGTCTTATCCCTTTCTTAAAACCAATATTTGGTTGGCGAAGACTGACCATTTTCACGGGTTGGCATATTCGGCGTGACCATGTTCGGTCTTCCACCTCGGGATCAAGCATTTTTTATTTTCTCGTTTGAAAGTGAACATGTTCGGTCATATATTCCTTTGATAAAAAATGGAAATAGTTTCGCACAGACATTCTCAAAAAAGACCTCATTTGGTTTTTTCACCATGTTCAGTCGGTCACCCTTGGGGAGAATTGTACAATTTTTCCTTAGAAATTTCTTCTAAGTATAGAACTTTTTCAAGGAATCTGAATGCCACGTATTTTTCAATTCTCCACCTTCGGTGTCATTGAGCTTGTAGGCTCCAGGACGGATTTCTTCAAGGACCGAATAGGGTCCATTCCAATTCGCCCGAAGGACTCCCTAAGATAGTCTTCGGGGTTTGAACTTGACTCTTTGGGGGATGAGATCTCCCTTTTTGATTCATTTTTGCTTTACATGCAGGTTGGTAGTGATGGCTACTCTCTGCTGGAAAGCTTTTCTTCTGAGCTCAGCCATTTCTCTGTGCTTGTCAATGAGGTCCAACTTGGTTCTCAAACCGAGGTTGTTCCCTTCTTCGTCGAACACCTATATCCTAACTGATGGTTGTAAAACTTCAACAGGAATAATGGCCTCCGTACCGAACACGAGTGAGAAGGGTGTTTCACCCGTGGCCCTCTTAGGAGTGGTTCGATAGCTCCACAACACACTTGGAAGCTTTCCTAGCAATTTTCCCTTTGCTTCCATCAACCTTTTCTTCAGACCATCTTTTATTGTTCTGTTGGACACTTCAGCTTGTCCATTGCTCTGAGGATGAGCCACCGGGGCAAAGTGTATTTTAATTCCGAGGTCGGTTATGAATTCCTGGAACCCTTTATCAGTAAATTGGGAAACATTATCAGCTACTATCACCCTTGGTATGCCAAATCTGCATATGATGTTCTTCCAAACAAACCTTTGTATGTCCTTCACCGAGATTGCCACTAATGGCTCTGCCTCGATCCACTTAGTGAAATAATATATTGCGACTACGCAGAACTTCACTCCTCCCGGAGCTGTTGGGAGAGGTCCAATAAGGTCAATACCCCATACGGCGAAGGGGCAGGGGTAGTTGGCCGAAGTTATCATTTCTAAGGGTAGTCTTTGGATAGGTGCATGTCTTTGGCAATTGTCGCACTTCTGGATGAACTGCCTTGCGTCCTTCCTCAGAGTAGATAAAAAATGTCCTTGCCGGAGGAGGACCCCAGCAAGGGCATCAGTTCCTATGTATGAACCAAAGGCTCCCTCATGGACTTATTTGAGGATCATTTCAACATCCTCTTCACTGATACACCACTGTAATAGAGTCGCATAACCTTTCCGGTACAGCTCCTCCCCGATCAGGAAGTATCGTCCTCAACGCTTTAACACTTTGGCTGCTTCAAGAGGGTCCTTAGGAAGTTCAGAGGTTGAGAGGTATTTTCTGATAGGATCTTTCCACCCTTGTTCCAAGGTTGTTACACACATCACTGCTATACTCGGTTGATGCAGTACCTCAGTAGACTCTTTTGATTTGGCTAGTGTGTCGGCCTCCATATTATCTCGCCGAGGTACATTTTTTATATGCACCGTGCCAAACTCCTGGATGAGCTTCTTGACGAGGTCATGGTACTTTACCAAGGTTGGGTCATTTGTGCCATAGTCTCCTGCCATCTATCAGACTACTAACTGGGAATCGTTGTGGGTCTTCAGATTTCTCACACCAACTCTCTTTGCCAGGTGTAAGCCTGCTATGAGGGCTTCATATTCGGCAGCATTGCTGCTAACATTGAATCCAAATTTGATGGCCTTCATGGCTTCTATACCTTCAAGACCATGAAGGATCACTCTGGCTCCTTGATGTTCAGAACCAGAGGCTCCATCAAAACAATAATGCCCACTCAGGTTCATTCTTCCCAAGGTCCCCAGGGGCATCCTTGGCTTTTGGGAGTTCGGCAATAAAGTCTGCTAGCACTTGAGCCTTTATTGCCCTTCTTGGCTCATAAGTGACGTCATACTCACCAAGCTTAATACACCACTTTGATAATCTTACCGAGTGATCTACTCTCCTCATGACGTCCCAAAGACGTAGGTTGCTTCGGATAGTAATAAGTTGTCGACGGAAGTATGGTCGCAACCTTTTGCTGCCAATACTAAGGCATAAATAGCCTTATGCAGAAGAAGGTACCTAACTTTGGTGCCATGTAAGGATTTACTCACATAGTGTACCAGCCACTGCCTTCCTCCTTCTTCATTTACAAGCACCGAGCTCACCGCTGTTTCACTGACGGCTAGGTAAAGGATGAGAGGTTCCTCTTCCTTCAGCTGCCGAAGTGTCGGCAGATGGGTTAGGTAACTTTTGAGCTGATCCCAGGCTTTTTGGCAATCTTCGGTCCAAGGGTGTTCCCGCGTACCGAAGGTACCTTCATCTTTTGCTGCTTTGGTGAGAACTTTGAAGAACAGTTTGCACCGATCCCCATATTTGGAGATGAATCTACTAAGTGAAGTTATTCTCCCAGTCAGCCTTTGCACGTCCTTGATAGTTGTGGGAGTTCAAAATCCCAGCAGTGTTACCCACTTCGGCGTAGTCTAGTTATGGTGCCAAAACTGTGCATTTAAACTCCCAGGTTTGGTGTGTCCTGTAGGTCATCAGAATAACACCCTAGTGTACATACTCAAGTGACCCTCTCGAGCACTATGTAAATACATGCATATTGGTGTAACCATAACACACATATTTACATTTATGCACACTATGGCATCTAAGAAGGAAAACACTAGCACAAGTCTTAGTTTTGGCTTCCACACATTAGGCAATCTTGCTAAGTTCTAATGACCAGCTACTGCACCCAAACTTCCTCCAACAAACTGTATCATTCTAGCCATGTAACCCCCTATTTTATTTGCTCCATTATCAAGTAGATACTTAGGGGAAACCAAGGAATTTTTGTTTACATCAATAGCCCACCTATGGACCAGGTTATGGATTTTTGAAGTTGGTTACAAAATTCTGACCAAATGAACAGTAACTCAGCCAACTTTGCAATGTCATATCTTTGGATACAGAGCTCTAAATCCATAAATTCGAAATCCTAGTTAACCCTCTGGATGTCCTCTAGGTGTGGTCATAATTTCATATCAAAATTCATTCTACACAGGGAGATATTAAACTTTAGGTACAGTGTCAAAATTCTGGCAACTTTTGGACCATTTTGCCCATACAATTTTTCCGAACCATGCAAACACTTCGTTCACAAGGAGAAACACCTCCAAAGCTATCCCATATATGTCCATTACACAGAGGAATTAAATTCCCTTGCTTTTAAAAACTTTATGTGGCCAAAACAGAATTTATAAGTAAGCAGCCCATCATTCACACTTAGGCAGCTTTGCACCACATCACTTACATAGCCAAAACATTACTCAAATGTTCACATACTTGTCTCATTTTACATACACTACATTTAAATGCATGCATTCACTACAATGTGGTATTAACTCAGCTAAATATGCACCCTAGGTTACATGAGGTCCTGAGACACAATGGGCTTCAAAAACAGGATGCTGGACAGCTGCTGCACAACACAATAAGTACCACCATTAAAAATACCAAATGTCCTCCTAAAATCACCAAAATTTCCAGATCACAACTAGACAGATGGACGTTCATGTACTTGAAATTTCAGATCAAAAATCAAACCACAAAGGTTAGTTTGAAGGTTATCTTTCAGCTGGACCTGAAATGACAGAATTGAGGGGAGTAAGTTTCATTGAGAAACTTAGCAAGGGTAGCATTTGGGTGAAATAGGCAATGTAACCATCATTAAAACCTGCATCCAAAGACAATAAAACACAAAAACCACAATGCATATATACAAGATATAGCAACCAAATGCAGCAGCCAAACACAAACAACCAACACATGAAATGTGGCAGCAACATATTGTTAGTGTTGTGCCCAAAAAGCCAATCATGAGATGATTGTATTTTTGCACATTGAGTCATGATATTTTATTGAGGCATTAATCCAGCAATTTTGTTTGTTGTTTTGTTTCTGCGTAACGTAATAAACATAATTGTAACCCTAGAATAATGATATTCTTAAACATCCCAAGTCTAGTATTATTGTGGAGCGGGTTGCAATAATACATAATGACTAGCATATGTGGAGACTGATATGAGATATGTAGTCTACATATGGGTACAAGTTGGAGAACTTGTGTACTGGACCGACCCGTATATGTAGTCCTTTGACCTAAGATCATCAAGGTTCCCTACATGTGACTCACATACTTTGATACTTTCCTTTGTTGCTCGTAACTGAGTGAACTTGAAGGAGGTCATTGGGTATGTCCCATATCATGCGGAGGGATTTGTATGATCAAGATGGGATTTGTCCCTCCTATGTAACGGGAGTGATATTGATGCGAACCCCGATGGTATAAAGACCATGAAATGCGCCCAAGATGTGATTCAAGCTCCACAAGACATCAAAAATACTAGGTTTAAAACCCCCACCCCTAATCAACCTGTGATTAGAAACGAGAAGTATAGAACTCCAAGAACACAAGCACACTTGTGCACCAAGGCAGTCCACAAAGAACCAAAGAGATAACCTCTCCAAAGAGCAATATTATTACAAAATTTTTCTGTGTGTTTACATCCAGAATATGTGCCTTTATATAGGGCTAAACTAGGGTTAAAATCTGGGCAAAATTCGCAGCCTGAATCCCTTAGGAATCCTAGATACAAAGACATAGGAAATCGTAGTCAAATTAGGACTCTAATTCCTAGTTTGAACAAGTTTAATGAATGCAGCGTATGCCACTTGTCCAAAACGATTTAAAACTATTCCATAGGCTAAATAACTTCCTAAATAATGTATCTAAATAGGATTTGAACGAAAATAAAATATAAATACAAGATTAAACCCGAAAACTCCCAAATAGCCTTTTTGGGTGCATTTTGGGCACTTTAAGGTTCTCTCTTGTATCTTCAATTCCAAGCTTGAATCTTTGAGTTCAAATGGCATGAATCTTCATATTAGATGTGGTAATGAAGGTCTGGAAAGTTAGAGCTCAAAAATCCAGCTTATGGACACAAAATGCAATAAGAACACTTAAGGTGGCTCAAATGGTGCACTTTGAGTGGTGTCCTTGGTGTCCTTGTTTGGTGACTTATCTAAGCACTCCAAAAATGAGTACCAAGCATATCCATCATGTCCATATGGTGTCTTGAAAGTTCCAGTAGCTCCTTGTGAAGTTTCATGTCCATTCTCCGTGAAGAAACTTGAAACAAAGCCTTGTAGTGCACTTGAGAGCTCCTTAGCTTTCTTCCTTGTCATAGGTCCACTAGAAACCTTCAATGGGTCCTTGCCTTCTCCATGTGTGCCTTCCTTGATCATATCAGATATCTTTGGGCCCCTTGATAGAGTGAGACTTAGAAAATGTATGGCCATGCTCCGATGAGTTGATAGATGATATCAATGTCGTCAGTTTAAGTTGGTCTACTCGGTAATCATGAAACCAAAGATTGGGCTATACGAGAGTGACACATTCCATGTCTCATGCTTAGTCTTGATATCTTGGACAAAGGGACAATGGCATATATCGGTGATGATCATAAAGGTTTAGTCGATTCACTGACAATCTTGTCACTTGGGTAGCAATGATGTGTTGCTAGACACCGCTCATGGCTTATGATCATAAATGTGATTTATGATCATTGCCAACATGGCAAGAGCCTATTGGGTCGCACACATAGAGCTATTTGGATCATTAGAGAGCATGGGCTAATTATTTGGGTTATGGTTTCACTTTAATTTCGTATTAATAATGGGCCAAGGAGTTGAGCCATTATTAAGCCCGAAATTAAATCCTAATTGGATTAGGGCTTTGAAACCCATTAGGCCTGGAAGTTGAGTCTCACTATAAATAAAAATTTTAAGTGAGAAATTCATAGGTCTCCTTGCCCTAGCCTCCCAAAAGGACAGCCGCACTCTTCTCTTGCAATTCCTTGGAGGACGCAAGCTAGCACTGCGAGCGCAAGAGAAACGCATCTATCGGGATGTGTTGGAAACGTGGTGATCCCAAGAGGCTCGTGTGGATACCATAGAGAGCCTGAACACATCAACTGTTCAGGTTTTGTGATTCGACTCTACAGTTGAGTGAGAGATCTCAACCGAAAATTAGGTATGAAATTTTTGAACACCCGGTTTACCCTGTTTCACTTGGATCCTGGAGGGTTTCGGTTAAATTCTGCTGCGCTGTTTGGCTCCTGAAACCCAACACATATACCATAGGTTAGTCCATAAAACATGCAATAAACTTAAATAAATCACTATGGCAGCCCTCCTCAAGCTAACGCTTGGTCTTAGGAGGATTTTAACAGTATGATGGCCATGGGCCTCATCGTTTAGAGTCATGGTGACTGTTGGAGAGACTTCTAGGAGGAAGAACACCTGGAGGATGGTGTGCCCAAGGGAGAGTACCTGAGATGCTAAAAAAAAGTGGGTTAGGAGGCCCCTGGATATGTTTCCGGGGGGGAAGCCTCCGACGCCCAAGTAAGTGGTAGTTGAGAAAGGCAGAGGAAATAGCACCAAGGGCTGAAGAGTCTCGCCTGGTGATTTTCTCAGAGTCTGGGAGTCAGACCTTTTGCGAACCAACCTCCTGCCAAGTATTTATTTCCTGGTATTTATAGGAGTGCCTAGCCCGTTCAGATCCCGACACGTGTTCGGTCAGATGTTTCCTGAATTTCTGGGCGTAGGGGACAGATAGCTGGTAGCAGGTTGCCTTGAGCCTTGTGCTGAGATGGGCCATGATGTGATTCTGATGGCATCAGCGTGTTAGAGTGCCTTTTGAGGCGGCTTATGACGTCTGTGAAAGGACGTGTCAGAGGCTTCCTTAAATGCTTCCTTAAATGCTCCTGCCGTACTCCCGAGGTCCCTGGGCGAGGTCATCCCTTGGTACGAATGGTGCCTCTTCGGGAAACATGCCCCCAGTTTGGGGGTTCCTAGCTTCAGGGAGTTCCGCCTTTGGGAAGATCATGTTCGGCCCGCAGTAGCTGGTGCCTCTTTTCCGAAGGCGATCTATTTGCAACCTCGGGGGGCTAGTAGTATCCTCAAGTTTCCTGGCGTGCCGGGCTCGGAGCTCTTCAGCTATCTCCCGAGGTGTATGATCTCACCTCTTCTCGGGTAGCTCCAGTTTCTTCTGGCCGTTCTTGTGGCAGGGAGTTCGGCCAGATAGAGGCGATAGTCTTTGGCTATCACATGCCCCCCTTTGGAAAGCTGAAGTAAAGACTTCGGTTTTGCATCTCTTTCTAAGGTTGCTCTTGGGAGTTTCTTAGGAAGCTTAGCCTGTTCTGAGGATGCACCTCTTGCCCGAAGGTATGGGCTGTTCGGCCTTGGCCTGTTCTTTGGTGTCTTCGAGGCGGAGCCTGTGCCGAAGATACACCTCTTGCCCGAAAGTCATGGGCTGTTTGGCCATAGCCTATCTCTTGGTGTCCTCGAGGTGGCCTGCTCTTTGTTTCTACAGGTCTGGTGGCCAAGCGTGTCAGTCTGAGCGACGCGTCCCAGCTTTTTAGGGATGTCAGAAGACGTGCTCCCTTTTTCCTAGGGATGTCAGGAGACGTGTCCCCGTTTGGCGCGGCGGCTGACACGTGGTGCTTTGCCATTGGAGGAGAGTTGCGTCGGTTACAGAGGCCGCACCTTTTCAGGTGCAGAGGGCAGTTACGGTGACGGTTCGCCTCCAAAGGGTACTTATGACGACGTTTAGGTTACCCACCCCTGGCCTATAAATGGCTCATTCCATCATAAGTTCCTTTTGCTTTTCCTTCTGCTCTTCTCTCTGCTTTGCCCCTGTTCTTGCACTTTCTTGCTTTCTGTGGCGGAGCTGCCTTAATCAGAGCATTTTCCAGCCAACTTTCACGACGGAGTCCTCAGACTTTGGCAAATCTTTTGGTGGGTTTTTGTTTTCCAGAGTGTTTTGATTCCTCTGTTCTTTTGAGTTTTTCCAGAAACTGTTTTCTGGCCTTTTCTGAACTCGTTTTCATGTCGAAAATGCCAATCCCTGAGAGCTGGCAGCCTCTTTTAGCCCATCCTTGTTGCACCACCCCTGCAAAACTAGAGAGGTGGAAGAAAAAGTTCTTTCTTCCCTCTTACACCGTTACTAGGCTGCCTCGCTCTAGCCATTATGCTTTTTCAAACCATAGCAACGAGATTACCGTTTTCCGAGCCCAGCTAAAGGCCGGACTTCGGTATCCTCCCCCGAAGATGGTTTGCGAGTTCTGCCAATTTCATGGCATTGCTATGAACCAGCTTCCCCCGAACTCGTTCTGTTATTTTAACGCCTACCTCTGCATGTGTGGCGTGTTCGGGATAGAACCCCATTTTATAATCTTCATGCAGTACTACAAGCTCTCTGTGGTCCCGAAGGGTGGCTTCTATTTCATGCTACCTCGGGGATCCGGGAGCAAAAAATTCATGTTCACCTTTGCCACTAAGGACAGCTGGCGGGGGTGGCAACAGAAGTTCTTCTTCCTGAAGATGGATGAGGCCTGGTCGTACGTCCCGACCAAATGGGCTCAGGGAATACTGAATGTGGACGTCGTTGATCCGAGGATGCTGCTGACTCCTAAGTTGGCTTCCGTGTTCGCGGATTTCGACGCCCGCATTCGGGCTGTCTCTGACTGGACTCCCGAGGTCACTCCGCGTGCCCTTTACCCTTTTCCTATCAACTGGAAGTTGATGACCGAAGAGGTCCTTTGGGAGCTAAAGGTGGTGAAGGAGCACAAGACTGACCTCAATATGCCAGCTCCTGCCATCGCCGGGAAGGATTCCTGGTTGGTCAAGCTTCTTAAGGAGGAAATTTCTTTCGAAACGCTTGTCGAAAGTGAGTTGTCTTCTACTCCCTTGCTGGTTTTTTTTTCCTCGGACTTACGCTGATATTTCTCTTCTTTTTCGGAGATGGGCGACGGGACTGTCGCCTATTACAAGTCCCTTTTGTCCGGTAAAGTGGAGAAGGGGGAGCAGACAAAGAAGGCAACTTCCCGAAGGCGGAAGTCTGTCGGTGCTGGTCCTTCGGCTAAACGGGCGAAGAAGACTGTTCTTTCCTCCCCTTTGGAAAGTATTGGGGAGGAAAGCGAGTACGCTGAGGCTGCTGTTGCTTCGCTGGACGATCCTTCGGCCGAGGTCCCTGCCGCCACCGACGTCCCTCATACCGACGTCCCTCCCCAAAGTACTACCCCGTCGCAAGTCCTTCTGGATGTCGTGGTAGAGGCACGTTTTGCCGAGGAGCGGCGCAGGCAGAAGGGTAAGGGCATTTCGACCGAGGAGGCTGAGGACTCCGAGAACGTCGTTGTCGAGGTCCCTCCAGGTTAGTTGCTTTCATAACAAGTATGCTTCTTTTTGTTTTTCTGAATTTTCCTTTGTCTCTGACCCACTTCTCGTTTTCGCCGTGCAGGCGAGTTACTTACCCTGAACTGGGCGGCCGAGCACGCGAAGGCGCGGGCCTTTCACGACGCCAAAGTCCAGCAAGGGAAGGTTCCCAAAGAGCCTTTCTGGACATTCACGGAGGACATGAACTTGTACTCCGAGGACTGTCCAGAAATGGCGAAGCAAATTTCGAAGGGGGTGCTTACAGAGGCCTCCTTCAAGGCTATTGCGGCGGCCCATCCGGATGATGACACCCTTGCCGCCAAAGTCACCGAGCATTCTGCTCAGGTATGTTCTTGACACCTTTTACCCTTCAATTTTTCCTAAGTGCCTGGCTCTTACTGACCTTGCGTTCATCTTTTTGTAGTTGCTGGGATACGCCGGCTTTCTCCGAGTTCGGGTGGCCAGGCAGGCGAAGTTCCGAGCTTCGGCCTTAGAGACTTTAGAGAAGGCGAAGGCCACTCGCTTGGCATTGATCACCAAGAACCAGCAGCTGTCAGATGCTGCGAAGGAAGAAGTTGCCGCCCTTCAGGAGGAGTTCTGGAAGGAGAAAGAAGAACTTGAGAAGGATTCCTCCCGGAAGATTACTGACCTCGGCGAGCAGATAAATGGAATGCTGGCCACCAACGAGGAGCTCCTAAAGGATAAGTCAGATTCTGGCAAGCTCATACTGGCGTTCACGGCTGAGAAAAACATCCTTCCAGCCGAGGTCAAGTCCTTGAAGAAGGATCCGAAGGGGAAGGAGCAGATAAAGGCGCTGGAGGAGGAGATCACGAATCTGAAGGAGGAGCTTGACGACCTTGAGCTTGGCAAGAGCAAGTCTGATCAAATGGCCAAGGTCGCTTTTCAGGACGGCTTCTGCCTTGCTCGGCACCAAGTCCTCCAGAGGTTCCCAGATCTGGACCTCTCTTTTCTAGAGGCTCTAAACATTCCTGGGGGACCTCGGTGGGAATGGTCCGATGTCGAACATTTGAACCTTCCTTCTTCAATTCCAGCGCCGAAGGTGGTGGAAAAGGGTGGGCAAGCAAGTGGCTCTCGGGACGTTGCGAACCCTTAGGCTATTTTAGGGCCCCTTTTCCTTCCCTTCAATTTTGTGTTCCTTCTTCGGGCACTTCTTTATTGTAAAGCAGCTTACTTTTTAATGAAGACTTTTTTGGCTAAGTCTTTTTGCAAGTTTCTTTATTTCCATTGCCCCGAATGCATTTGCTCAAGAGACTTCGGAAAACCTACGATCAAAGAAACTTCACTAAGTGTGAAAGATCTTGCCCTTGGCCGAGCCTGTTCGCTCAAAAGGCTTTTTGGAAAGTCTGAAAAATTTGACTAAGTCTTTTTGCAGGATTTTGTATTTCCATTTTGTCCCGAACACGTTCGGTCGAGGGACTTCAGAAACCCTTTAGTCAAAATTTTCCTTCTTTTCCTCCTGTCCCGAGCATGTTTGCTCAAGAGACTTAGGAAATATTTTGAGAGTTTTTTCTGTTTTCCGTTTTTCCCGAGCGTGACGGCTCAAGGGACTTCGGAAAACTGTCTCTGCGCTTATTTCGGCGAGTACTTCTGCGATATTCTTGTTTCCCATCTTTCCCGAGCGTGATGGCTCAAGGGATTTCGGAAAAGCATATTTGTGCTGTATCGTGGCGAGCACCTTCGCGGAATTCTGTCTTGTACAAGTTTCTCAAGACTATTCTGTACTTAGAATATTTTTCGTACAACGCGATTCCTCCGTTCAACCTTAGGCGTAGAATTTTTTCAAGGCGTCTGAGTGCCAAGTGTTTTTCAATTCTACGCCTTCGGCGTTGCCAAGCTTGTACACGCCTTTTCGTACTTCGGCAAGAACCACATATGGTCCTTCCCAGTTCGCGCGAAGTACTCCGTGGGACGGCCTTCGGGGTGCAAAGTCAGCCTTTTGGAGAACGAGGTCTCCTTTCCTGATTTCCTTTGGCCTTGCTCACAAATTTATGGTCGCGGCCACCCTTTGCTGGAAAGCTTTTCTTCTCAGCTCAGCTATTTCTCTATGTTCGCCGACGAGGTCAAGCTTCATTCTTAGGCCGAGGTCGTTTCCACCTTCATCAAATACTTGCACCCGTACTGATGGTCTAACTATCTCGATAGGGATGATGGCCTCTGTTCCGAAGACGAGTGAGAAGGGAGTCTCCCCTGTGGCTCTTCGGGGCGTCGTTCGGTAACTCCATAATACGCTTTGGAGTTCTCCTGGCGATTTCCCTTTTGCTTCCCCCAGTCTCTTTTTCAGGCCATCTTTTATGGTCCTGTTAGATACTTCCACCTGCCCGTTGCTTTGGGGGTGAGCTACTGGGGCGAAGTGCATCTTTATTCCGAGGTCGCTGATAAATTCCTGGAATCCTTTGTCTATGAATTGGGATCCATTATCAGCCACTAGCACCCTCGGTATGCTGAATCTGCATACTATGTTCTTCCATACGAACTTTTGCACTTCTTTGGCCGAGATAGTTGCTAGGGGTTCTGCCTCGACCCATTTGGAGAAATAGTCCACTGCTACCACGCAGAATTTAACGCCTCCGGGTGCTGAGGGGAGTGGCCCGATAAGGTCTATACCCCAAACTGCGAAGGGCCAGGGGTAGTCAGCCGAAGTTACTATTTCCGAGGGTGCCCTCTGGATGTTCCCGTGTTTCTGGCAACTGCCACATTTTCGGACGAACTGCCTTGCATCCTTTCTCAGGGTAGGCCAGAAGTATCCTTGGTGAAGTATTACTGCTGCAAGGGCATCAGTTCCAATATGTGAACCACACATGCCTTCGTGGACTTCTTCAAGGACCATTTCAGTATCCTCTTCATCCACGCATCTTTGCAGCGGGTTTGCATATCCCTGTCGGTACAACTCTTCGCCGATCAGGAAGAATCGGCCGGGGCGTCTTTGCAGTCTTGCAGCGTTGCCGGGGTCTTCGGGGAGCACATTTTCTGCGAGGTATCTTTTTATGGGATCTTTCCATCCCTTTCCCGAGGTCGCTATGCTCAGCACTGAGATGCTCGGGTGATCTAGCACCTCGGTGTATGTTTTTTACTTCGCCAAGCAATCTGCCTCTGTGTTATTCCACCGAGGTACATTTTTTATCCGTACGGCGTCAAACTCTTGGATGAGTTTCGCTACCAGCTCGTGGTATTTTGCCAAGATTGGGTCCTTCGCCCCATAATCTCCTGCCGTCTGCCGAACTACCAGCTGGGAATCGCTGTGGGATTTTAAGTTTCTCACGCCAATCCTTCTGGCCAAGCGTAATCCCGCTATGAGGGCTTCATACTCTGCCACATTGTTAGTGACGCTGAAGCTGAACTTGATAGCCTTCTTTACCTCTAGGCCTTCGGGTCCTCTGATAATTACTCCACCTCCCTGGTGTTCAGATCCCGAGGCTCCGTCAACATGCAAGGTCCACTCTCGCTCACCTCCGTTCGGATCCAAATGGCTTTCCTTAGTGGTGGGTATTTCGGCGATAAAATTTGCCAGTGCGTGAGCTTTTATGGCCTTCCGAGGCTCATATATGATTTCGTGTTCGCCAAGCTCTATGCACCACTTGGAGAGCCTTCCCGAATGATCAACTTTCTTCATAACATCCCGTAGTGGTAGAATACTTCGGACGATGATGGGGTGAGCCTGAAAGTATGGTCGCAGCCTTCTCCCTGCAAGCACCAAGGCGTATATAGCTTTTTGAAGCAGAGGGTACCTGATTTCGGCGCCATGCAGGGATTTGCTGACGTAATAGACTGGCCATTGCTTTGGCCCTTCTTCTTTCACGAGGACCGAGCTTACAGCTTTCTCGGTGACGGCGAGGTACAAAACGAGGGGCTCTCCCTCCCGAGGTTGTCGCAGAGTCGGCAGGCTAGCCAGGTAGACTTTGAGTTCTTCCCAGGCCTTTTGGCAATCTTCACCCCAAGGGTGATCATTCTTTCTGAGGTCACCTTCCGTTTTTGCTGCCTTTGTGAGGACTTTGAAGAAAGGTCGACACCTATCTCCGTACCTGGAAATAAATCTGCTCAGAGAGGTTATTCTTCCGGTGAGCCTCTGCACGTCTTTGACTGTGGCAGGAGTTCGGAACTCAAGCAGCGCCTTAATCTTCTCGGGGTTAGCATCAATGCCTCTTTCGGATACCATGTACCCAAGGAATTTTCCCGAGGTTACCCCGAAGATGCACTTTTCAGGATTGAGCCTAATCCCGAAGGCTCTGAGCTTTTGGAAGGTTTCCTCTAGATCTGCAACGTGATAGCTAGGCAGCTTGCTCTTGACTATCATATCATCAACATACACTTCCATGTTTCTCCCCATTTGGTCTTTAAAGACCTTGTTCATCAACCTTTGGTAGGTGGCTCCTGCATTTTTTAGCCCAAAGGGCATCCTGACATAGCAGTATGTTCCTCCCTCGGTGATGAAGGCAGTTTTTTCTTCATCTTCGGGGTCCATCCTTATTTGATGGTAGCCGCTGAAGGCGTCTAGGAAACTTAGGCGCCCATATTCGGCCGTTGAATCTACCAGTTGATCTATTGGCGGCAGAGGGTATGAGTCCTTTGGGCCAGCATCATTCAAGTTTCTGAAGTCGATGCACATCCAGAGTTTGCTGCTACCTTCTTTTATGGCAATGACCACGTTGCTTAACCATTCGGGGTACTTCACTTCCCTGATGACTTTGGCGTCTAACAGACGCTGGACCTCGGTTTTGACAAAGTTGCTCTTGTGGGCTGAGATGCTTCGTTTCTTTTGCCGGACAGGTTTTGCTTTCAGGCTTACTTTGAGGCTATGCTGTATTATGCCAGAGTTTACTCCTGGCATATCTTTCGGCGAGTAGGCAAACAGATCTTTATTTTTCAGCAGAAAAGATACAACGTTTTCTTTCTCACCTTCGGCCAAGCTCTTCCCTATTCGGGTGGATTATCCTGGGATAAGTTCTACCATTTCCATTTCCGCTTTTGCGAGATCTTCTTCTTTGCCTTTTTCTGACGCCTTTGCCTCCATTGTTTGTGCGAAGTTGCTTACCGGGGCCTTTCGTGCTTTCACAAACACCTTTCTTACCTCGGCCTGACCTATGAAGATCTCTGCATCTCCATCCTTGGTGGCGAATGTGACAGTCAAGTACTTCACATCAGGGCGAATGTGCAGGTTTCCCTGTGTCTGCCTTCCAAGGATGGCATTGTACGAGGACGGAACGTCCATGATGATGAACCTTGCCATTGTGGAGGCGTACAACTCAGCTACCCCATCTATCGAAGTCCCTTTCATCATTAGTGGGAGGTCGATCCATCCAAGAACTGGCAGTTCGGATGGTCCGACAACGAAGGTTGGCGAGGTGACTGGCTTAAGGTCGCTGCTGGAGATGCCCAAGCTTGGCAGTAAGTGCGAGAATAGGACGTCCGCATTTGATCCGTCATCAAGTAGCACCCTTTTGACGTCCCAGCTCCCTATCCTCACCATGATCAGCAGTGGATCGTCGTGGGGAAAGACGATAGTGGATCCATCTTTGCGGGCCAGCTTCTTTGCTGGATTTTGATATTCCATGACTGCAATCTCTCTGGCCTTCCACTTTCTTTCCGAGGATGGGAGCCCTGTGGTGATCATTTGGATAACCCCTGACGGAGGTGGAGGGCACCTTTTTGGACTTCGGTTTCTCCGTCTGTCGGAGTCATAGTCCTCATCTTTGGCCCTTTCTTCCTCCACTTTTCTGCCTTTCGGGGATGGCATCCGCAGGTATTTCCGAAGCTGGCCCTGCTTTATCAGCGACTCTATGTACTTCTTCAGTTGGAAGCAATCTTCGGTGTCATGACCGTGGTCACGATGAAACTGGCAGAACTTCTTTGCATTCTTCTTATTGTCGGTGGTCATGGCCCTTGGCCGCCGAATCTGCGTCCTTTCCCTTTCCAGCGCCATGAGGATGTTGGTCCGTGTAGTGCTCAGTGGTGTGAAACTTTGGGTTTTCCTTCCCCGCATCCTCCGAGGTCGTCCTACCTGTTCGGTCGGATGCCGAGATTGTTGATTGGACCCTTCGGCGCGGTGGTAATCGGACTTCGGCCCAGCTATTCTTAGCTCATCGGCGGTCATGTGCTGTTCTGCCCTTCGGTAAAATTCTCCGAGGGTCTCCGGGGGGTCTTTTGAGAACTCATAGAACAGCTGTGAGTCTCGCCGAAGGCCCCATATCATGGAAAGAATGCAGATTTCGGGCCGAAAGTCTGGGACGCTTAGAGCCTCCCTGTTGAATCTTTCGACATAGTCTCGGATGGTTTCTCCGTTCCTCTGCTCTATGTCGAACATCTGGACAGGCATCTTCGCAGTAGGTCGAGTCCCAATGAACGGCTGCGTGAAGGCCGTGGACAACTCCTGGAACTTAGTGATGGTCCCTGAGGGCAAGGAATTGTACCATACAGTTGCTGGCCCTGTGAGGGTGACTTCGAAGCACTTGCACATGGTGGCGTCATCAGCACCGTGCATTATCATGCTGCATCTGTACTTCGTCAGATGGGCCTGTGGATCGGTACGGCCATCATAAATCTCCAACCGAGGTACTCTGAAGTCACCTGGCATGGCTGCCTCAACAACAGCCTGATTGAATGGGGAGTCATCTTCGCAGAATGTTCCCGAAAGTCTGGCCCAAACGGGTTTTCTGGCCATTTGTTTCTCCACCCTTTCCAGCCGTGCTAATATCCTCTCCATAAGCACTGTGGCACTAGGCCCTTCTCCAGGGAAGGGAGATTGCCGGCGCCTCTTCGGGGTGCAAGTTCGGAGCTGAGGGGACATCGACCTCGCCTCAGGCAGCGAACTTCTTTGCTGCAAGACCCTCGGTCGCTCTGACCTCTTCTGCCCCATAGGCTATTTCCCGAGGGCCGTATTCTCTGTGGACGATTCTTCGTGCGGCTCTCCGCTTCCCGAACTGCGATGAGTGGACCTCTGACTTTTCTCCCGAGGGCGTGCAGGTGAGGGAGGTCTTTTGGCCTGTGTTTGTTGTGACCACCTTTGGTCGATCTGCTGTGTCATTTCAGCCACGACCGAATGCTGAAACTCCCTCATAAAGCTCATAGTGATTACTAGAGGGCGGTCTTCCTCGGACGCAGAAGTCCCTGGGAGTGTTTGCTCAGCAGCCGGTTGTGTCTCAGGCCCAGACAGGGACCTCGGAAGTCCCTTGTCCTTAGAACTCCGAGTTTCAACGACGGCGATCTCAGAGCGGGTTCCCACAGACGGCGCCAAATGATGGCCATGGGCCTCATCGTTTAGAGTCATGGTGACTGTTGGAGAGACTTCTAGGAGGAAGAATGCCTGGAGGATGGTGCGCCCAAGGGAGAGTACCTGAGATGCTCAGAAAAAGGGGGTTAGGAGGCCCCCGGATATGTTTCCAGGGGGGGGAGCCTCCGACGCCCAAGTAAGTGGTGGTTGAGAAAGGCAGAAGAAATAGCACCAAGGGCTGAAGAGTCTCGCCTGGTGATTTTCTCAGAGTCTGGGAGTCAGACCTGTTGCCAACCAACCTCCTGCCAAGTATTTATTTCCTGGTATTTATAGGAGTGCCTAGCCCGTTCAGATCGCGACACATGTTCGGTCGGATGTTTCCTGAATTTCTGGGCGTAGGGGACAGTTAGCTGGAAGCAGGTTGCCTTGAGCCTTGTGCTGAGATGGGCCATGATGTGATTCTGATGGCGTCAGCGTGTCAGAGCGCCTTTTGAGGCGGCTTATGACGTCTATGAAAGGACGTGTCAGAGGCTTCCTTAAATGCTTCCTTAAATGCTCCTGCCGTACTCCCGAGGTCCCTGGGCGAGGTCGTCCTTTGGTACGGATGGTGCCTCTTCGGGAAACACGCACCCAGTTCGGGGGTTCCCAGCTTCAGGGAGTTCCGCCTTCGGGGAGATCATGTTCGGCCCGCAGTAGCTGGTGCCTCTTTTCCGAAGGCGATCTGTTTGCAACCTCGGGGGGCTAGTAGTATCCTCAAGTTTCCTGGCGTGCCGGGCTCGGAGCTCTTCGGCTATCTCTCGAGGTGTATGATCTCACCTCTTCTCGGGTAGCGCTAGTTTCTTCTGGCCGTTCTTGTGGCAGGGAGTTCGGCCAGATAGAGGCGATAGTCTTTGGCTATCACAGTAGTTAGTACTAACTTTAGGCTCTAAAAGCCCTCACTTTACTACCATCATTGCACACTTCACACTAGGTCACAAAACCTTCAATAAGTGCACTCCCCTCACTAAGCTTGGTTCATCAAGCTCATGGCTCTCTTCCAAGCTTAGCCCTAGCTCCATGGTTGCTTGAAAAATACAGAAAACAACCCATGAGAGCAAGAGAACCCTTACCTTGATGTGTATGCTGAAATTGGAGCTTGATCCCAGATGCACTCATGTCTTAGCACCACATAGCTTCCAATTGCCTCCTTTTGCCTTAAATTTCAATCAATTGCAAGTTTGAAGGTGTGGTTGCTATGGACAAAGTATGGCTATGATCTTGGGCTGGGGGAGGATGAAAATGAGAGAGGGATAAGTGATTTGGCCACTTAAATGGCCTTAAATGAGCTTAAGGGCACAAAACATACTTAACAAGCTTAACCTTGCTTTATGTCATTTTCCTTCTCACTAATTATGGTTTCTTTGTCTTGAAATCATTGGTACACATGTACCCAACATTTTTCACTAATTATCAAGTCTTGGCTGCCTCCCCCATGGTGGGATAACCCCACAATTCCACCCTTAGACTTAAGTCAAAAGCTTGAACACCTTAAGGTTTACGCTAGGACATTTAGGTCCTTATTGCCTTTAGTGTTTCCTTTGTCCAAACTTGTCTTCCATGAGCAATTTGGTCCTTGAATAGCACTTTCATACCATTCATATCCATCCCATAACTCTCCAAGTCTCATTCTTGAGAGTTTTGCAATTGAGTACCCGAATTTCCAAAACCTTACAAAAAAGTCAATAGGTTGGTTGACAAACAAGCAATCCTTTAGGCTTTTCTTAGGGGCCAAGTTACCAACATGGAGCACTTTTAAGGAGGTGTTGATCATGCCTTTTACCCCCCACACTTCAATCACTATGGTGAGAATTACACAATATAATGGTTTTTAGCCACTATGACACACTTGTAATTCTCCCATTTTGTGAGGTGGTAACAAGCAGGGCCTTAAAATTTTTTGGGTTGGCATCAATTCCTCTTTCCAATACCATGAATGCAAGGAACTTGCCCGCATTCACCACAAACATGCACTTCTCCGAGTTGAGACAGATTCCAAATTCCCGAAGTCGGTGGAATGTTTCCTTTAAGTCTAAGATATGACTACTAGGCAGTTTTCTCTTAACCATCATATCGTCGACATATACTTCCATATTCCTCCCGATTTGGGTGTCAAACACTTTGTTCATCAACCTTTGGTATGTTGCTCTTGCATTCTTCAGATCGAAGGGCACTCTGACATACCAGTAGGCCCCGACTTTGGTGATGAAGGCAATTTTTTCCTCGCCTTCAAGATCCATCTGAATCTGGTGGTATCCACTGATTGCATCGAGGAAGCTGAGCAGTCCATATTCGGTGGAGTCCACCAATTGATTTATTGGTGGCAAAGGATACGAATCCTTAGGACAGGCATCATTTATGTTTCGTCGATGCACAATCGGAGTTCATCACTCCCTTCTTTCTTAGCAATGACAACATTGCTAAGCCATTCGGGGTACTTGACCTCTCTTACTACGCCTGCTTCCATTAAACGTTGGACTTCGGTTTTGATGAAGTTGTTCTTATGCGTCGAGTGTTAGTGTTGTGCCCAAAAGCCAGTCATGAGATGATTGTTTTTTTTTCACATTGAGTCATGATATTTTATTAAGGCATTAATCCAGCAATTATGTTTGTTGTTCTTGATGGCCTGGGGCCTCATCGTTGTGAGTCATGATGACTGTTGAAGAGACTTCTAGGAGGAAGAACGCCTGGAAGGTGGATCGCCCCAAGGAGAGTACCTGAAAAGCTGGTAAACAGGGTTAGGAGGCCCCCGGAGTGTTTTTCCGTGGGGGGGGAGCCTCCGACGCCCAAGTCAGTGGTGGCCGGAAAAAGGAGAAAGTCACTAGCTCAAAGAGAAAGGCAGAAAAGTCTCGCCTGGTATTTTCTCAGAGTGTGGGAGCTGTATCTCCGGCCAACCAACCTCCTGTCAAGTATTTATTTCCTGTATATATAGGAATACCTAGCCCGTTCAGATCATGACACGTGTGCGGTCGGATGCTCCTGAACTTCTGGGCGTAGGGGACAGATAGTTGGTAACCAGATGGCCTCGAGCCTTGTGCTGAGATGGGCCATGATGTGATTTTGATGGCGTCTGCGCGTCAGGGCGGCTTTTTACGTATGTGGTGGGATGTGTCAGAGGCTTCCTTAAATGCTTCCTTAAATGCTCCTGCCGTACTCCCGAGGTCCCTGGGCGAGGTCGTCCTCTAGTTCGGACAGAGCCTCTTCGGGAAGCATACCCTCAGTTCAGGGGTTCCCAGTTCTAGGGGGTTCCGCCTTCGGGGATATCATGTTCGGGCAGCAATGTCTGGTGCCACTTTTCCGAAGGCGCGCTGTTCACAACCTTGGGGGGCGAATAGAGTCCTTAAGTTTTACTGGCGTGCCGAGGCTCGGAGCTCTCCAGCTATCTCCCGAGGTGCATGATTCCACCTGTTCCCGGGAAGCGCCAGTTCTTCTGGCCATTGTTGTGGCAGCGTGTTTGGCCAGATTGAGGCGATAGCCTTTGGCTATCAGTTCTTTTTCTGCATAACGTAATAAACATAATTGTAACCCTAGAATAATGATATTCTTAAACGTCCCTAGTCCAATATTATTGTGAAGTGGGTTGCAATAACACATAACGACTAGCATATGTGGAGACTAACATGAGATATGTAGTCTACATATTGGTACAAGTTGGAGAACTTGTGTACTGGACCGAGCCACCATGAGAACACTATATGGATCGTTATATGAGTGTCATAAGTGATTCTCATAGTGATCATGGTATATGTAGTCCTTTGACCTAAGATCATCAAGGTTCCTTACATGTGAGTCATATACTTTGATACTTTCCTTTGTTGCTCGTAACTAAGTGAACTTGAAGGAGGTCATTAGGTATGTCACATATCATGTGGAGAGATTTGTGTGATCAAGATGGGATTTGTCCCTCCTATGTAACAGGAGTGATATCTTCGGGCCCCTCGATAGAGTGAGACTTAGAAAATGCATGGCCATGCTCGGATGAGTTGATATACGATATCAATGTCATCAGTTTAAGGTGGTCTACTCAGTAATCAAGAAACCAAAGATTGGGCTATACGAGAGTGACACATTCCATGTCGCGTGCTTAGTCTTGATATCTTGGACAAAGGGACAATGGCATATACCGATGATGATTATAAAGGTTTAGTCAAATCACCGACAATCTTGCCACTTGGGTAGCAATGATGTGTTGCTAGACACTGCTCATTGCTTATGGTCATAAATGTGATTTATGATCATTGCCAACGTGGTGGGAGCCTATTAGGTCACACACATAGAGCTATTTGAATCATTGGAGTGCATGGGCTAATTATTTAGGCTATAGTTTCACTTTAATTTCGTATTAATAATGGGCCCAAGAGTTGAGCCATTATTAAGCCTGAAATTAAACCTTAATTGGACTAGGGCTTTGAAACCCATTAGGCCTGGAAGTTGAGTCTCACTATAAATACAACTTTTAGTGGGAAATTCGAAGGTCTCCTTGCCCTGGCCTCCCAAAAGGACAGCCACACTTTTTTTTTGCAATTCCTTGGAGGACGCAAGCTAGCGCTGCGAGCGCAAGAGAAACGCATCTGCCGGGACGTGGTGGAAGTGTGGTGATCTCGAGAGGCTCGTGTGGATACCATGGAGAGCTTGAACACATAAACTGTTTAGGTTTTGTGATTCGACTCTACAGTTGAGTGAGAGATCTCAACCAAAAATAGGTATGAAATTTTTGAACATCCAGTTTACCCCGTTTCATTTGGATCCTAGAGGGTTTCGATTAAATTCCGCTGCGCTGTTTGGCTCCCAAAACCCAACACCGAGAGGCTTCACTTTTTTTGTCGAAAAGGCTTCACCTCCGGGCGCACTTTCAGGCTCTGTTGGATTATGCGAGGGTCTACCCCTGGCATGTCCTTCAAAGATTAGGCAAACAGATCTTTGTTCATTAACAGAAAAGATGCAAGCTTTTCCTTGTCACCTTCGGCCAGTTGTTTCCCCACTCGGGTACTTCAGCCTGGGACAAGTTCTATATCTTCTGTTTCTATTTTTTCAAGATCTCTTATTCTTTCCCCCCTTGCCTATTCTCTAAGCATGGTCTTTCCTCCCAAAGTTTGTGCATGGATCTTCGTTGACCCTTTTCTTCCTTTCACAAATACCTTCCTCACTTCGGCTTGGTCAATGAATATCTCAGCGTCGCCATCCTTCATCCCCAAGGTGATAGTCAGGTACTTCACGTCTGGACGGATGTGGAGATTCCCCTGTGTCTACCTCCCGAGGATGGCATTATATGATGAAGGGACATCTATGACGGTGAACCTTGTCATTGTGGAAGCGAAGAGCTCTTTCTTTCTCTGAACTAAAGTTCTTTTTAACATTACAGGTAGGTCGATCCACCCGAGGACAGGGAGTTCAGATGGACCTACCCCGAAGGTAGAGGAGATGATAGGTTTGAGATCGCCTTTTGAGATGCCTAAGTTTGGCAGGAGGTGCGAGAATTGCATGTCAGCATTGGAGCCATCATCAATGAGAACTTTTTTGACATACCAACTCCCTATCCTTGCCATGATTAGGAGGGGATCGTCATGATGGAATTTCACGGTAGACCCATCTTTCCGAACAAGCTTGTTTGATGGGTTGCCGAACTCCATCATTGAGATTTCGTGAACTTTCCTTTTCCTCTCAGCCATGTGTATCCCAGTAGTGATTGTTTGGATCACTCCAGCCAAAGGTGGTCAGTGCTTTCTAGGACTTCGGTTCCGACGTCGGTCAGAATCATAGTCCTCATCTTTTGGCTTTCTTTCCTTCTCCCTCCTCCTTTTCGGAGAGTCCATGCGCAGGTAACGCCGAAGTTGGCCTTGGTTTATTAGAGACTCAATGTACTTCCTCAGCTTGAAGCAATCCTCAGTATCATGCCCATGGTCCCGATGGAACTAGCAGAACTTTTTCATGTTTTTCTTGTTTTTCGAGGTCAGGGCCTTCCGACACTGAATAGGGCTCCCTTTCCGTTCCATGGCCAGCAGTATGTTTGTTCTGGTGGTGTTTAGGGGGGTGAACGTCATTGGCTTCTTGCCCCTTTGTTTCCAAGGTCTTCCTCCAACTTTGGCTGGATAGCAAGGTTGATGGCTTGGACCCTCGGAGCGAATATCGTCAGACTTTGGCCCTCCCATCCTTAGTTACTCAGCTGTCATGTGTTGTTTCGCCCTTCGATAGAATTCTTCGAGGGTGTTTGGGGGTCTTTGGAGAACTCGTAGAAAAGCTGTGAGTCCATCTGAAGTCCCCTGATCATTACAAGGATACGGATTTCAGGGCGAAAGTCCAGAACACTCAGGGCTTTGCAATTGAACCTTTCGTCATAGTAGCGAATGGTTTCCCCATTCCTTTGTCTCTGTCGAACATCTGGATAGGCATCTTCGCCATCAGCCTACATCCAGTGTGATAGCCAAAGGCTATCACCTCTATCTGGCCGAACTCCCTGCCACAAGAATGGCCAGAAGAAACTGGCGCTACCCGAGTAAAGGTGGGATCATACACCTCAGGAGATAGCCGAAGAGCTCCGAGCCCGGCGCGCCAGGAAACTTGAGGATACTACTAGCCCCCCGAGGTTGTAAACAGATCGCCTTCGGAAAAGAGGCACCAGCTATTTGCGGGCCGAACATGATCTCTCCGAAGGCGGAACTCCCTGAAGCTGGGTACCCCCGAACTGAGGGCGTGTTTCCCGAAGAGGCACCATCCGTACCAAAGGATGACCTCGCCCAGGGACCTCGAGAGTACGGCAGGAGCATTTAAGGAAGCATTTAAGGAAGCCTCTGACACGTCCTTTCACAGACATCATAATCCGCTTCAAAAGGTGCTCTGACACGCTGATGCCATCAAAATCACATCATGGCCCATCTCAGCACAAGGCTCAAGGCAACCTGCTACCAGCTATCTGTCCCCTATGCCCAGAAACTCAGGGAACATCCGACTGAACATGTGTCGCGATCTGAACGGGCTAGGTACTAAATAAATACTTGGCAGGAGGTTGGTTGGCAAAGATCTGACTCCCAAACTCTGAGAAAATCACCAGGCGAGACTCTTCAGCCCCTTTGTGCTATTTCCTCTGCCTTATCTCAGCCATCACTGACTTGGGCGTCGGAGGCTCCCCCCCCGGAAATACATTCCGGGGGCCTCCTAACCCTTTATTTCTGGACTTTCAGGCACACTCCCAAGGGCGAACCATCCTCCAGGCGTTCTTCCTCCCAGAAGTCTCTCCACCAGTCATCATGACTCTAAACAATGAGGCCCCCGGCCATCATTTGGCGCCGTCTGTGGGAACCCGCTCTAAGATTGCCGTCGTTGAAACTCGGCGTTCTAAGGACAAGGGACTCCCGAGGTCACCGTCCGCGCCTGAGACACAACCGGCTGCTGAGCAAACACTCCCAAGGACTTCTGCGTCTGAGGAAGACCGCCCTCTAGTAATCACTATGAGCTTTATGAGGGAGTTTCAGCGTTCGGTCATGGCCGAAATGACACAGCAGATCGACCGAAGATGGTCACAGCAGACACAGGCCCAAAGACCTCCCTCACCTGCACGCCCTCGGGAGAAAAGTCAGAAGTCGACCCATCGCAGTTCGGGAAGCGTAGACCCGCGCAAAGAGTCGTCCACGGAGAATATACCCCTCGGGAAACGGCCTGTGGGACAAACTGGGTCCAAACGACCGAAAGTCTCACAGCGAAGGAGTTCATCGCCTGAGGTGAGGTCCCTGTCCCCTCAGCGCCGAACTCGCTCCCCGAAGAGGCACCGACGATCTCCCTTCCCTGAAGAAGGGCCTAGTGCCACAGTGCTTATGGAGAGGATATTAGCACGGCTAGATAGGGTGGAGAAACAAATGGCCAGAAAACCAGTTTGGGCCAGACTTTCAGGAACATTCTGCGAAGATGACTCCCCATTCATTCAGGCCGTTGTTGAGACAGCCATGCCAGGTGACTTCAGAGTACCTCAGTTGGAGATTTATGATGGCCGTACTAATCCACAGGCCCATCTGATGAAGTACAGACGCAGCATGATAATGCACGGTGCTGACGACGCTACCATGTGCAAGTGCTTCGAAGTCACCCTCAGAGGACCAGCAACTGCTTGGTACAATTCATTGCCTTCAGGGACCATCACTAAGTTCCAGGAGTTTTCCACGGCCTTCACGCAGCAATTCATTGGGAGTCGACCTACTGCGAAGATGCCTGTCCAGATGTTCGACATAGAGCAGAAAAATGGAGAAACCATCCGAGACTATGTCGAAAGATTCAATAGGGAAGCCCTGAGCGTCTCAGACTTTCGGCCCGAAATCCGCATTCTTGCCATGACACGGGGCCTTTGGCGAGACTCACAGCTGTTTTATGAGTTCTCAAAGGACCCCCCGGAGACCCTCGAAGAATTTTACCGAAGGGCAGAACAGCACATGACCGCCGAGGAACTAAGAATGGCTGGGCCGAAGTCTGATCACTACCCCGCCGAAGGGTCCAATCAACAAGCTCGGCATCCGACCGAACAGGCAGGACGACCTCGGAGGATGCGGGGCAGGAAACCCCAAAGTTTCACACCACTGAGCACTACACGGACCAACATCCTCATGGCGCTGGAAAGCCAAGGGACGCAGATTCGGCGGCCAAGGGCCATGACCGCCGAGAATAAGAAGAATGCAAAGAAGTTCTGCCAGTTTCATCGCGACCACGGTCATGACACCGAAGACTGCTTCCAGCTGAAGAAGTACATAGATTCGCTAATAAAGCAGGGCCAACTTTGGAAATACCTGCGGATGCCATCCCCAAAAGGCAGAAAAGTGGAGGAAGAAAGGGCCGAAGATGAGGACTATGACTCCGACAGGTGGAGAAACCGAAGTCCAAAAAGGCGCCCTCCACCTCCGGCAGGGGTTATCCAAACCATCACCACAGGGCTCCCATCCTCGAAAAGAAAGCGGAAGGCCAGAGAGATCGCGGTCATGGAATATGAGAGCCCGGCAAAGAAACTGGCTCGCAAGGACGGATCCACCGTCATCTTCCCCCATGACGATCCGTTGCTAATCACGGCAAGGATAGGGAACTAGGACGTCAAGAGAGTGTTGCTTGATGATGGATCAAATACTGACGTCCTATTCTCACATTTACTGCCGAACTTGGACATCTCCAGCAGTGAGCTCAAGCCTGTCACCTCGCCTACCTTCGGGGTTGGACTGTCCGAACTCCCAGTTCTCGGATGGGTCGACCTCCCCCTGATGATAAAAGGAACTTCGGTCGACGGAACTGCTGAGTTGTACGCCTCCACAATGGCGAGATTTATCGTCATGGACGTTCCTTCTTTGTACAACGCCATCCTTGGAACGCAGACACAGGGAAACTTGCACATTCGCCCTGATGTGAAGTACTTGACTGTCACATTCGCCACCAAGGATGGGGATGCAGAGGTCTTCATAGATCAAGCCGAGGTGATGAAAGTGTTTGTGAAAGCACGAAAAGCTCCGGCAAATAACCTCGCACAAACAATAGAGCCAAAAGAGAAGGGCAAAGAAGGAGAACCCCCAAGAGCGGAAACAGAAACAGTGGAACTTGTCCCAGGACAATCTACCCGAATAGGGAAGAGCTTGCCCGAAGGTGACAAGAAAAACCTTGTATCTTTTCTACTGGGAAATAAAGATCTCTTTGCCTACTCGCCGAAAGACATGCCAGGGGTGCACCCTGGCATAATACAGCATAGCCTCAATGTAAGCCCGGAAGCGAAGCCTGTCCGGCAAAAGAAGCGAAGCATCTCAGCCCATGAGAGCAACTTTGTGAAAACCGAAGTCCAACGCCTGTTGGACGCTGAAGTCATCAGGGAGGTGAAATACCCCGAATGGTTAAGCAACGTGGTGATTGCCACAAAAGAAGGAAGCAGCAAACTCCGGATGTGCATCGACTTCAGAAATTTGAACGATGCTTGCCCGAAAGACTCATACCCTCTTCCGCCAATAGACCAACTGGTAGACTCAACTGCCGAATACAGGCTCCTAAGTTTCCTAGACGCTTTCAGCGGCTACCATCAAATAAAGATGGACCCCGAAGATGAAGAAAAAACTGCCTTCATCCCCGAGGGAGGAACGTACTGCTACGTCAGGATGCCCTTCGGGCTTAAAAATGCAGAAGCCACCTACCAAAGGTTGATGAACAAAGTCTTTAAAGACCAAATGGGGAGAAACATGGAGGTGTATGTTGACGATATGATAGTCAAAAGCAAGCTCCCTAGCAACCACGTTGCAGATCTAGAGGAAACCTTCCAAAAGCTCAGAGCCTTCGGGATTCATCTCAATCCTGAAAAATGCATGTTCGGGGTGACCTCGGGAAAGTTCCTTGGGTACATGGTATCCGAAAGAGGCATCGATGCTAACCCCGAGAAGATTAAGGCATTGCTTGAGTTCCGAACTCCTGCCACAGTCAAAGACGTGCAGAGGCTCACCGGAAGAATAACCTCCCTGAGCAGATTTATTTCCAGGTACGGAGATAGGTGTCGGCCTTTTCTTCAAAGTCCTCACAAAGGCAGCAAAAATGGAAGGCGACCTCAGAAAGAATGATCACCCTTGGGACGAAGATTGCCAAAAGGCCTGGGAAGAACTCAAAGTCTACTTGGCTAACCTGCCGACTCTGCGACAACCTCAGGAGAGAAAGCTGTAAGCTCGGTCCTCGTGAAAGAAGAAGGGCCAAAGCAATGGCCAGTCTATTACGTCAGCAAATCCCTGCATGGCGCCGAAGTCAGGTACCCTCTACTTCAAAAAGCTATATACGCCTTGGTGCTTGTAGGGAGAAGGCTGCGACCATACTTTCAGGCTCACCCCATCATCGTCCGAAGTAGCCTACCACTATGGGACATTATGAGGAAAGTGGATCATTCGGGAAGGCTCTCCAAGTGGTGTATAGAGCTTGGCGAACACGATATCTTCATTGCCGAAATACCCACCACTGAGGACAGTCATCCGGATCTGAACGAAGGTGAGCCAGAATGGACCTTACTTGTTGACGGAGCCTCGGGGTCCGAGCACCAGGGAGCTGGGGTAATTATCAGAGGCCCCGAAGGCCTAGAGGTAATGAAGGCTATTAAGTTTACCTTCAACGTCACTAAAAATGTAGCTGAGTATGAGGCCCTCATAGCGGGATTGCGACTGGCCAGAAAAATTGGCATGAGAAACTTAAAGGCTCACAGCGATTCCCAGCTGGTAGTTCGGCAGACGGCAGGAGATTATGGGGCGAAGGACCCAATCTTGGAAAAATACCACGAGCTGGTAGCAAAGCTCGTCCAAGAGTTTGACGCTGTACGGATCAAAAATGTACCTCGGCGGAATAACACTGAGGCAGATTGCTTGGCGAAGTCAAAAACATACACCGAGGTGCTAGATCACCCGAGCATCTCAGTACTAAGCATAGCGACCTCGGAAAAAGGATGGAAAGGTCCCATAAAAAGATACCTCGCAGAAAATGTGCTACCCGAAGACCCCGGCGATGCTGCAAGACTGCGAAGACGGTCCGGCCGATTCTTCCTGATTGGCGAAGAGTTATACCGACAGGGATATGCAAACCTGCTGCAAAGATGCGTGGAGGAAGAGGATACTGAAATGGTCCTTGAAGAGGTCCACGAAGGCATGTGTGGTTCACATATTGGAACTGATGCCCTTGCGGCAGTGATACTTCGCCAAGGATACTTCTGCCCTACCCTGAGAAAGGACGCAAGGCAGTTCGTCTGGAAATGCGGTAGTTTCCAGAAACACGCGAACATCCAGAGGGCACCCTCAGAATTGGTAACTTCGGCTGACTATCCCTGGCCCTTCACAGTCTGGGGTATAGACCTTATTGGGCCACTCCCCTCAGCACCCGGAGGCGTGAAATTCTGCGTGGTAGCGGTAGACTATTTCTCCAAATGGGTCGAGGCAGAACCACTAGCAACTATCTCGACAAAAGAAGTGCAGAAGTTTGTATGGAAGAACATTGTATGCAGATTCGGCATACCGAGGGTACTAGTGGCTAATAATGGATCCCAATTCATAGACAAAGGATTCCAGGAATTTATCACCGACCTCGGAATAAAGATGCACTTCGCCCCAGTGGCTCACCCCCAAAGCAACGGGCAGGTGGAAGTATCTAACAGGACCATAAAAGATGGCCTGAAGAAGAGACTAGGGGAAGCAAAAGGGAAATGGCTAGGAGAACTTCAAAGCGTGTTATGGAGTTACCGAACTGATAGCCAAAGGCTGTCGCCTCAATCTGGCCGAATACCCTGCCACAACAATGGCCAGAAGAACTGGCGCTTCCCCGGAATAGGTGGAATCATGCACCTCGGGAGATAGCCTGAGAGCTCTGAGCCTCGGCACGCCAGTAAAACTTGAGGACTCCATTCGCCCCCCAAGGTTGTGAACAGCGCGCCTTCGGAAAAGTGGCACCAGACATTGCTGCCCGAATATGATATCCCCGAAGGCGGAACCCCCTGGAACTGGGAACCCCCGAACTGAGGGTAGGCTTCCTGAAGAGGCTCTGTCCGAACTAGAGGACGACCTCGCCCAGGGACCTCGGGAGTACGGCAGGCGCATTTAAGGAAGCATTTAAGGAAGCCTCTGACACGTCCCACCACAGACGTAAAAAGTCGCCCTGACGCGCAGACGCCATCAGAATCATATCATGGCCCGTTTCAGCACAAGGCTCGAGGCCATCTAGTTACCAACTATCTGTCCCCTACGCCCAGACGTTCAGGAGCATCCGACCGCACACGTGTCATGATCTGAACGGGCTAGGTATTCCTATATATACAGGAAATAAATACTTGACAGGAGGTTGGCAGGCCGGATATACAGCTCCCACACTCTGAGAAAATACCAGGCGAGACTTTTCTGCCTTTCTCTTTGAGCTAGTGACTTTCTCCTTCTTCCGGCCACCACTGACTTGGGCGTCGGAGGCTCCCCCCCCGGAAAAACACTCCGGGGGCCTCCTAACCCTGTTTACCAGCTTTTCAGGTACTCTCCTTGGGGCGATCCACCTTCCAGGCGTTCTTCCTCCTAGAAGTCTCCTCAACAGTCATCATGACTCACAACGATGAGGCCTTGGGCCATCACGAACGACGCCCCGAAAAGCCACAGGGGAGACTCCCTTCTCACTCGTCTTCGGAACAGAGGCCATCATCCACATCGAGATAGTTAGACCATCAGTACGGGTGCAAGTATTTGATGAAGGAGGAAACGACCTCGGCCTAAGAACGAAGCTCGACCTCGTTGGCGAACACAAAGAAATAGCTAAACTGAGAAGAAAAGCTTTCCAGCAAAGAGTGGCCGCGGCTATAAATTTACGAGCCAGGCCAAAAGAAATCAAAAAAGGGGACCTCGTTCTCCGAAAGGCTGACTTTGCACCCCGTAAGCCATCTCACGGGGTATTTTGTGCGAACTGGGAAGGACCTTATCTGGTTCTTGCCGAAGTACGAAAAGGTGTGTACAAACTTGGCGACACCGAGGGCGTAGAACTGAAAAACACTTGGCGCTCAGATGCCTTGAAGAAATTCTACGCTTAAGATAGAGCGGAAGGATTGTGTTGTGCAAAAAATATCCTAAGTACAGAATGTCCTTGAGAAAAAATTCTTAAGTGTACAAAATGGTGCAAGACAGAATTCCGTGAAGGTGTTCGCCATAAAAAAGCGCAGATGTGATTTTCCGAAGTCCCTTGAGCCATCATGCTCGGGAAAATGGAAAACAAAAATTTTGTGAAAGTACTCGCCGCATAAAGCGCAGATGTGATTTTCTGAAGTCCCTTGAGCCATCATGACTCGGGAAAATGGAAAACAAAAATCTTGTGAAAATACTCGTCGAAAAAAGCGGATAACAAATTTTGGTGATTGCAGGTTTCCCGAAGTCTCTTGAGCGAACTTGTTCGGGATAATGGAAATGCAAAATTTTGGGAAAAGACTTAGCCAGAAAATATATTCATTGAGAATGATCAGGCTTACAAAGAAGAAGTGCTCGAAGAAGGAACACAAAAATGAAGAGGAAAAAAAAGGAAAAGGCCCCTAAAACAGCCTAAGGGTTCTCGGCGTCCCAGGAGCCACCAGCCTTTGTGCCCTTTTCCACCACCTTCGGCGCCGGAATTATGGAAGGCAGGTTCAGGTGCTCGATCTTGGACCAGGACCACCGAGGCCCATCGGGAATGTTGAGAGCTTCCAAAAAAGAGAGGTCCAGACCTGGGAACCTCTCAAAGACTTGGTGCCGAGCAAGGCAGAATCCGTCTTGGAAGGCGACCTTGGTCATTTGGTTGGATTTTTCCTTCTCAACCTCAAGGTCCTCGAGCTCGTCCTTCAAGTCTGCAACCTCCTTCTTCAGCGCCTTCACCTTTTTCTTCGCATCGGGCTCCTTCTTCAAAGACTGAACCTCGGCTTCGAGAGCGTTTTTCTCACTCACCAACGACCGAATTAGATTGTCAGAATCTGACTTATCTTTGAGAAGGTCTTGGTTGGCAACAAGCATCCCTTTCACCTGATCACCGAGGTCAGCAATCGTCAGAGAGGAGTTCTTCTCAAGATCTTCCTTCTCCTTCCGGAACTCCTCCCGAGGGGCTGCAACTTCTTTCTTCCCAGCATCTGACAGCTGCTGGTTCTTGGCGATCAATGCCGAGCGCGTGGCCTTCGCTTTCTCTAAGGTCTTTAAGGCCGAAGCTCGGAACGCCGAATGCCTAGCTACCTGAACTCGGAGAAAGCCAGCATACCCCAGCAGCTGCAAAAAGATGAACGCAACGTCAGTAAGAGCCAAGCACTTAGGAAAAATTGAAGGGAAAGAGGTGTGAAGAACATACCTGAGCAGCATGCTCGGTGACTTTCGCGGCAAGGGTGTCATCGTCCGGATGGGCCGCCGCAATAGCCTTGAAGGAGGCCTCTGTAAGCACTATCTTCGAAATCAGTTTTGCCATTTCAGGACAGTCTTCGGAGTACAAGTTCATGTCCTCCGTGAATGTCCAGAAAGGCTCTTTCGGTATCTTCCCTTGCGGGACTTTGGCGTCGCGAAGGGACAGCGCCTTCGCGTGTTCGGCCACCCGGTTCGGGGTAAGTAACTCCCCTGCACGGTGAACACGAGAAGCGGGTCAGAGACAAAGGAAAATTCAGAAAAACAAAAAGGGCCACACTTGTTCTGAAAACAACAAACCTGGCGGCATTTCGAATACGGCGTCCTCGGAATCCTCAGACTCCTCGGTCGAAATCGCCTTGCCTTTCCTCTTGCGCCGCTCCTCGGCAGAAGAAGCCTCTCCCACAGCCTCTAGAAGTGCCTGCGGCGCAGAAGGGCTCTGGGGAGGGACTTCGGCGGAAGAAACTTCAGCAGCGGCAGGGACTTCGGCAGCTGCCTCAGACGCCGGAATCTCGGCTGTCCCAGGCTCCTTGGCAGCTTCCTAGAAAATTTCCTCCAGAGGAACCTGGGCAGTTTTCTTTGCCCGTTTCGCCAAAGGCCCAGCACCAGTCGACTTCCGCCTTCGGGAAGCCGCCTTCTTTGTCTGATCTCCCTTCTCCACCTGGCCGGAGAAAAGGGACTTGTAAAATGCAGCAGTCCCGTCGCCCATCTCTGAAAAAGAAAAAAGACATCAGAGTAAGTCCGAGGGAAAAACAACAAGGGAGTAGAAGATAACTCACTTTCGACAAGCGTTTCGAAAGAGATTTCCTCCTTAAGAAGCTTGACCAACCAGGAATCCTTCCCGGCGATGGTTTTCTGAAGTCTCTTGAGCGAATATGTTCGGGACAAAGGAAAGCAAGAGTATGGTTTTCCGAAGTCCCTTGAGCGAATATGTTCGAGACAAAGGAAAGCAAAAGTATGGTTTTTCGAAGTTTCTCGAGCGAATTATGTTCGGGACAAAGGGAAACAAAGGGATCTGGCAAAAAATACTTAGCCAAATTTTTATCTATTGAGCCAAAGAGTGCTTACAGAGAAGAAAGTTGCTGAAAGACTACACAAAAGAAGAAGAAAATGAAGACAAAAGGCCCTAGTACAAACTAAGGAACCTCGGCGTCTTGAGAACTGCCAGCCTCTGTGCTTTAGTCTGCAGCCTTCGGCGCCGAGAAAGAAGGAGGCAGTTTCAAGTGCTCGATCTTGGACCAAGTCCACCGAGGCTCCTTCGGGATGTTCATGCCTTCCAGGAAGGAGAGGTCAAAATCTGGGAACTTCTGCAGAATTTGGTGCCGAGCAAGACAGAAGCCGTCTTGAAAGCCCAACTTCATCATATCATCGGACTCCCGCTTCTTGACCGCCAAATCTGCATAGTCCTTCTCCAGATCCGCGTAATCCTTCTCCAGATCCTTAAGCTTTCTCTTCAATGCCTTCATCTTCTTCTTCTCTTCTGAAGGCTTCTTCAGAGATGCGACCTCGGCTTCGAGCTGGGCCTTTTCCTCGAGCGTCTTCGCAAGGATTGCGTCACTTTCTGACTTATCCTTTTGAATCGCTTCTACGGTCGAAGTCAGCTCCGCCATCCGAGAGCCGATGTCGGAAAGTTTCTGGGAGGTGCCTTTCTCAAGTTCCTCTTTCTCTTTTATGAACCCCTCCCGAAGTTCAGCAATTTCCTTCTCCGAAGACTGCTTCAGCTGAGCATTATCGGCAGCCAATGCCGAACACTGGGCCTTCGTCTTGGTGTAAAGGTCCCAGAGTGACGCCCTCCTTTCTGTCTTTCGCGCCACCCGAACACGGAGCAACCCGGCATACCCCATCAGCTGCAAAAAAGGCAAAACAAAGGGAAAATGACGCTAAGTAAAAAGCAAAGGCGAAATTGGCACTAAGGAAATAGTGAAGCATACCTGGGCGGCATGTTCAGTGAGTTTGGCGGCCAAAGAGATGTCGCCTGGGTAAGCCTCCCTAAGGGCCTTGAAGGAGGCCTCAGTAAACACCCCTTTGCACATCTGCCTGGCCATCTCGGGACAGTCCTCGGAGTACATATTCATGTCCTCCGTGAACGTCCAGAAGGGCTCCGTCGGAACTTTCCCTGCTGGGACTTGGGCATCCCGAAGGGCCCTCTTGCGGGCGTGTTCGGCAACCCAGTCAGGAGCGGCCACCTCCGCTGCACAACAAAGCAGAAAAATTGGTTAAGGCCAGAAAACTCTTAAGGATTTACAAGAGAAAAAAGGTTCTTCGACAATGTTCAAACCTGCTGGCACCTCGGTAATGTCGTCGTCAAGAATCAACACCGCCTCAGTAGAGATCCCCTTGCCTCTTATTTGGCGCCGTTCCTCGGCAGAAGGGGTCTCCTCCCCATCGCCTTCCAGAAGAGCATGCGAAGGTGCGGGGCTTTGAGGAAGGACGTCGGAAGAAGGGACGTGGACAGAAGGAACCTCGAGCAAAGGGGCAGTAGGGTGTTCGGGCTCCTCGCCTACCTCCTCCGGAATTTGCGGAAGAGAGGAAGGAGCAGCTTTCTTTGCCCGTTTGGAAGGAGGACCGCCCGAAGTCTGCTTCCACCTCCGAGAGGCGGCCTTCTTTGTCTGTTCGCCCCTCTCGGCCTGCCCGGTAAAAAGAACCTTGTAGAAGGCAGCCGCGTCGTCGCCCATCTCTGAAAAAAGGAAGAGAAGATCAGTGTAAGTCCAAGATGAAGTTATGAAGGAAAAAATGAGAAAGTAACTTACTCTCGTAAAAAGACTCATAAGTCTCTTTCCCCCGAATGAGTTTCACGAGCCAGGAGTCCTTCCCCGAAGAAGCCGATTTCGGCATGTTGAGGTCTGTCACATGCTCCTTTACCACCTTGAGTTCCCGAAGGACCTCTTCGGTCATGAGCCTCCAGTTGATCGGAAAGGGGTAAAGGGCACGAGGAGAGACCTCGGCAGCCCAGTTAGAGACGGCCCGGATGCGCCTGTCGAAGTCCTCAAAGATAGGTGCTACGTCGGCGTCTAGCGGTATCTTCGGGTCAACAACATCCATCTTGAGCCTCCCCTGAGCCCACTTGGTCAGGACGTGCGACCAAGTCTCCGACTTCTTCAGGAAAAAGAATTTTTGTTGCCACCCTCGCCAGCTGTCTTTGGTGGCGAAGGTGAACGTATACTTTTTGCTCCCGGATCCCCGAGGTAGCATAAAGTAGAAGCCACCCTTCGGGACCACGAAGAGCTTGTAGTACTGAAGAAAAACTACAAAGTGAGGTTTTATTTTGAAAACGCCGCACATATAGAGGAAGGCGTTGAAATAGCAATACGAGTTCGGTGGGAGTTGGTTAACGGCAATGCCATGGAAGTTGCAGAACGCGCTAACCATCTCCGGGGTGGGATACCGAAGTCCGGACTTCAGTTGGGCTCGGAAAATGGTGATTTCATCACTTCGGTTGGAAAAAGGAAATTGGTCAGGACGGGGCAACCTCGTCACAGAGTAAGAGGGTAAGAAAAACTTTTTCTTCCATTTCGCTAGTTTTGCCGGAGTAGTGCAGCAGGGGTGAGAAAGAAGAGGTTGCCAACTCTTGGGAACAGGCATGATGAAAACGAGTTCGAAAAAAAACAAGGAAAATGAGTTCGGGAAAAACAAAGAAGAAGCTTTGAAAAAAGCAAAAGGACTAAAACCCACCAAAGGTCTTGCCGGAATCTGGATTTCTGGAAGCCGTCGTGAAAAGTGGTCGGAAAAACGCATGAAAAAGGAGAACCGCCGCGGAAAATCGGGAGAGAATTAGAATGCAAAAGAAAGCAAAAGCAAAAGAAGAAAGAGGGTTATGACAGGACTGATATATATAGGCCCGAGAAGGCCAGGAGAACCGTCGTCATTAGTACCCCTCGGAAGGCGAAGCGTCGCCATAACTGCTAAGAGCGCCTGAAAAGTCACGCCAGCTGTACTCAGTGCATTCTTACCCAATAAAAGTGTGCCATGTGTCGGTCATCGCGCAGCAAACGTGCCACGTGTCGTCCATCACGTCGAGCACGCCCTCTGACACCATTTGGTCTAGATGCGCCGCCCTAGACTGACTCTGCTGGATACAGGACGCGACGCACGAGCAGACCTATAAAGGCAAAATAGTAGGTTACCTCGAAGACACCAAAAGACAGCCTGTGACTTCGGGCAAAAGGTCTATCTTCGGTACAAGGTTATCCTATTTCCCCTCGCCACGAGGACACCAAGAGACAGCCTATGACTTCGGGCAGAAGGTGTATCTTCGGCACAGGGACAGCCTATCTTCTCGTGCCTCGAGGACACAAAAAGGGCTGCCCATCGCTCCAGGCAGAAGAAGGCATCTTCGGCGCAGATATCACAACCACAGGACCCGAAAGCCGATCAACCGAAGTTTTTCACTTCGGCTTTTCGAAGGGGGGCCTGTGATAGCCAAAGGCTATTGCCTCCTCGGTAGTAACTCCCTGCCAGAATATTGGCCGAGGAGTCTGACATCACCCAAGAGAGGATCTTTTTACTGACCTCGGAAGGTGCGAAGTCAAACACTATGAGCTCGAGACTTCGGTTAGCTCGTCAGGAATTCCGAGGACAACACCATCTCCATCGAGGGGCCAAACTGACCGTCTTCGGGTAAGAGAGCCATCTCTCTGAAGCAAGGAAGAATCTCCCCGAAGGCAGAGGCCCCGCAGAGGATCTTCCCCGAACAAGAAACACCTGAACAAGGGAATCCCCTAACTATGGGTGTGAGTCCCGAAGAAGGTGTTCATCAAGGGCGCTCCCAGAACTATGGGATAGATCCCGAAGGAGGTGCTCGCACCGAAGGACGGATAGAATCCGAAGAGGGTGCACGCACCGAAGGGCGACCTCACCTAGGGGACCTCGGGAGTACGGTATGAGCATTTAAGGAGCCTCTGACATGTCGCCCACAAGCCCTACACATCACATCTGAACGACAAACTGACACGCCGCAGCCGTCCCAGTCCTGACACAACCTGTCCGGGTCCAGGGCTAAAGGAGGCTGCAAACGGCTGCCTGTCCCCTAGGTCCTAAAATACAGATCAAATCCGACCGAACACGTGTCATGATCTGAACGGACCAGCTACTCCTATAGATACTAGGAAATGGGACTGGGCAAATGATGGGCATTTTCCTCCCTCTGAGAAAACACAAAACAGGCAAGGCACTTGATCCCTTAGTGTTCTTCCTCCACTTTCACTCAGAAAACTGACTTGGGCGTCGAAGGGTCCTCCCCGGAAAAGCAAATCGGGGACCTCCTAACCTCTCCTTTGAGCTTTTCAGGCAAACTCAGCTGGGAAACCAGAGCTCCAGGCGCTCGCCTCCTCAGGAAGTCTCTCCACCTGTCAACATGACAGCAAACGAAGATGCCTTGGGGCATCAATCAGTACCATGCAGCACCATGCTACATCTATACTTCGTGAGGTGGGCTTGAGAATCCCTGCGCCCATCGTATGTTTCCAAGCGTGGTACTCAAAAGTCACTTGGTATGGGTGCTCCTACCACTATGCGGACGAAGGGTGACTCTTCTCCGGTGAAGGTCTCCAACAGCCTTGACCAGACGGGTTACCGAGAAATCTGCCTCTCCACTTTTTCCAGCCTCTCCAGGATCTTCTCCATGAGGGTAGTGGTACTGGTTTCTCCTTGTTGCTTGGCGACCTCCAGCAACAGAGAGCGACGTCTCCTTTTTAGGGAGTAACTTCATCGGCATGGAGATTGTGACCTCTGATCATTCGATGAACTCCGCTGGTGAGAAGTTTGGGGTCATTTTGAGCCCGTTTCTCTAGCACGATGACCTCTGGGGAGTACGTCCTCTATTGAGGACTCGTCGCGGAAGACCCCACTTCCTAAACTTTGGTGAGTAGATTTTTGACTTCACTCTCGGCGAGTAGCTGGCGAAGAGGCCCTTCGGACTGAAGGTGGTTGAAACCAGCTTTGGTCAAGCTGTTGTGTCATCTCAGCCATAATAGAGCGCTGAAAATCATGTAGGAAGCTCATCATGACCGTCAGAGGACACTCGTCCTCGGGCAAATAAGTCCCTATGGTGAGTTGTTTAGTCACCAGCTGAGCTTCCGGTGCAAATGGGGACTTTGGCAGCCCCTTATCCTTAGAACACCGGGTCTCAACGACAGCGACCTGGGAGTGGGTTCCCACAGACGGCGCCAAATGATGGTTGTTGGCATCCTCGTTGTGTGACATAGCGGCCTGAAGTAGGGACTTCCGGTATGAAGATGTCTAAATGAAATACTTCCAATGTGAAGGCGGCTGTACGACTTAGAAACACAAGGGTTAAAGACTCCCCAGAATGTGTTTCTGGGGGAAGAGCCTCTGACGCCCGAGTCAATATGTGGGAAATAAGGAGTAGAAAGTGGAGAGCAAAGAGTAGAGAGTTCTATGTCCTATTTACCAAGGTTATTCCCAGGTATTTATAGGAGGGTGTAGGAAAGAGGCCGTTTGACATAACCCACTTAGATCGTGACACGTGTTCGGTTGGATGTGATCCATACCTCCATAGACAGGTATCTCCTACTGCCCTTCGCCTATTCTAGACAGAGATCAGGGCCATGTGGGAGGTCTTCGTGTCAAGGGCATGTACAAGGTCCCTATGTCAGAGGCCCCTTAACCATTTTTGTCGTATCTCCGTAAGACCCCTTCGGGGAATGAGACCCCTTCAGAATAGGAGGCTCCATTTTCCAAGATATCATCATCGAGGGCCGCCATGATAAGTTCTTCGATGGAGTGGGGCACCTTCGAGAGGCATTCTCCCTTGCCGAGGAAGGGGAATCATCCTTCCGAGGTCGGTAGGTTCATGAAATCAGAGGGTGGTGAAAGACACCCCTCCACCAAAGTTGGTCATGTCACCTTTCCGAGGATGGCGAGGGCCCAGCCTTTTAGACGTCAGTCCTGCTATTCCCCAAGGGCAGTGGTGGGTCACCGAGGTCAGGGGATCAAGGATATTACGGGCCCCCTTTTTCCCGACGTTGGTTACTCATCTTTTTTGAAGGTGGTGCTGGTCTTTCCGAGAGTGGTGCCCACCAGACAACCTGGGAATTCTTAGGGTTATAGCCCTTTAGCTATCACTAATAGTTCTACTTTCAATTTTCCTGTGAAGTTTCAAGTAATGTCTAGTATTAAACTGGCATGTTTCACGATTTTTAGAGTATATTTGCTAATTTTAGTGTTGGTACTTTCTGCCTTACGCAGCAGTTGTCTTTTGAAGTTTCTAGAGTGCATTATGGTTGTAAGGCTCTCCAAGAAGCTATTGTACATACCTAACTAAGCTAGGCCATATGTATTATGCACCTATGCATGTAAATACACTATAGATGGTGTATTGATGATATATGAAAAAATAAAGTACTGTTTGAGGTTGAATGTTCAATTATGTTCATTTTGCAACTCATTAGCTATTCCAAAGAAAATTATGTTTAATGTTTATGGATTACCTCTAAATTCAGGGGAATGACTTTCCTAAGTGTTTGAGAAATGTAAGAAGATACCCGTGTTCATTTTGCACCTAGAAATGAGGTGTATGAATCTTATGAAATTTTGTATGGGCAAAATGGTGATAAAGTGACCAAAATTTTCACTCTGTACTTCAAGTTCCAGAACTCCATGTGTGGAAGGAATATCGGTATAAAATTTGACCACTCCTAGAGAATATATAGAGGTTCAACTGGAATTTGGAATTTCAAAATTTGGAGCCTTGTAGCCAAAGATATGGCATTCTAAATTTCGAAAAGTTAATGTTCACTTGGTCAAATTTTGGTAACCAACTTAAAAAATCCATAACTTGGTCCATACGTGGGCTTTTGATGTAAAAAATATTCATTGGTTTACTCTAATTCTCTACTTGATAATGAAACAAAGAGAATGTGGGGTTACTTGGCTAGAATGATACACTTTGTTAGTGGAAGTTACAGGTGCAGTGGCTGGTCACTAGAACTTAACAAGATTGCCTAATGTGTGGAAGCCAAAACTAAGAATTGTGGTAGTGTTTTCCTTCATAGCTGCCTTAGTATGCATAAATGTAAATATGTGTGTTATGGTTTGACCAATATACATATATTTGCATAAAAACCTAGAGGACCACATGGGTAATATAGTGAGGATTGTTCTGATGGCCTACAGAACATGCATAGCTCCTTGGAGATTGGCACATTAAATATTGTCATTGTATTTAAGCTCCCAGAGTGGTAATGAAAGTTATTATGCTGTAATTTTCCCCATAGTGCATGATTTGTGAAGTATAAAGTATTCACCATACACTCTCTTAAGTGGCAAAAACAATAATAGCTTGGTCCTTTAGAAAGCATTGGCACATCGCCTAATTTTCAAGTAACCTATGGACTAAATTGTAAGGTTAAAAAAGTTGGGTACTCAATTGCACAAATTTCTAAAGATGGCTATGAAAAGGACATGGATGGAATTAATGATATTGTTGGGGACCAAAGTGCTTAAGAAGGCAAAGTGGATCATTTATGGCGTAATGCCAACTAAGGATCCAAATGTCCACATTTTTGCCTAAAGTCAAAATGATTTTTTGACAAGGTTAAAAGAGGCCTAAATCTGTCATTTTCCCATCCAAAATGGCTAGAAATAAACTATCCAAGTGTTGGCCAAATTTTAAAAAATTTACATATATGCCCCCTTGGTCAAAATGATGGATAAATGAAGAAAAATCTTCATTTCATTGCAATTTTGATTAAATTTCAGCCTCTAAAAGCTAAGGCCTCTTCCTTAAGCTATTCCATCATCCTCGATAGCCAACATACCTTAAGAAAAGAAAAGGAAGCAAGAGAAAGCACGTAAGACTTCAAAGAGTACACAAAAACCTAATTTTGGTTCTATTTGGGTTTTCAGATTTCATAGCAATAGGGAAGCATTTTCTAAAGTTTCTTGGATTGTTTACTATATTTCAAAACATCCATGAAGCTAAGAACATGCATGGAAGATAGAAAAAAGCTCAAGGAACCAAGTATTGGTTAAGGGCAAAGAAGCAAGGCAAGGTTTCGGCCTTAGTGTTACCATGCTATAGATGGCAGCAAGAAACAAGGGTTTGTAGAGCCCAAGTTAGTACTAACTAAGACCTAAAAGACTCCTAAGACAAACCAAAAGCTTGAGGAGGGCTACCATAGTGTTACTAATATGATATCTCATTGTTTTATTGAATGCTTATGGACTAACCCTAATGTGTTATTGCTGCCAGCATTACATGTGTTTGTTGGTGCATATGGTTGCCATATTTGTGTCTACATGTTATTTTTGTGTGTTTTTATGTCTTTGTATTTTAGGTGGTATGTTGATATCTAAGACTTTACATTGAAAGCCCTTACTAAGTTCTTTACAAAGAGCTTACTCCCCTTTCTGTCCATTTTTTGGAACACCTGAAAGAGAACCTTCAAACTAATAGTTCTACTTTGAATTTGCATGTGAAATTTTATGTACATGAACTTCAATATGTCTAGTATTAAATTGGACTTTTTCATGATTCTTAGAGTATATTTGCTAATTTTAGTGTTGGTATTTTCTGCCTTACACAGCAGCTCTCTTTTGAAGTTTCTGGAGTGCATTGTGGTTGTAAGGCTCTCTAAGAAGCTAGTGTACGTACCCAACTAAGCTAGGACATATGTATGATGCATCTATGCATGTAAATACACTATGGATGGTGTATAGATGATATATGAAACAATAAGATGATGTTTGAGGTTGAATGTTCAATTTTGTCCATTTTGCAATTCATTAGCTGTTCCAAAGAAAATTATGTTTAATGTTTATGGAATGCCTCTAAATTCAGGGGAATGACTTTCCCAAGTTTTTAGGAAATGTAATAACTTGCCCATGTTGGTTTTGCACCTGGAAATGAGGTGTATGAATCTTATGAAATTTTGTATGGGCAAAATGGTCGTAACGTGACCAAAATTTTGACTATGCACTTAAAGTTCCATAACTCCCTATGTAGAAGGAATATTGGTATGAAACTTTGACAACACTTAGATCATGTATAGAGCTTTAACTAGAATTTTTAATTTATCGATTTGGAGCCCCGTAAGCAAAGATATGACATTCCAAAGTTGGCTTAGTTACTGCTCATTTGGTTAAAATTTGGTAACCAACTTAAAAAATCCAGAACTTGGTACATAGGCGGGCTTTTGATGTAAAAAAAAATTCATTGGTTTACTCTATGTCTTTACTTGATAATGGAACAAGGAAAACTTGGGGTTACATGGCTAGAATGATATAGTTTGTTAGTGGATGTTATAGGTGCAGTGGCTGGCCACTAGAACTTAACAACATTGCCTAATTTATGGAAGCCAAAACTAAGAATTGTGCCAGTGTTCTCCTTTTTAGCTAGCACAGTGTGCATAAATGTAAATATGTGTGTTATGGTTTGACCAATATACACATATTTGTATAAATACCAAGAGGGCCACTTGGGTAATATAGTGAGAATTGTTCTGATGGCCTACATAACATGCATAGCTCCTGGGAGATTGACACATTAAATATTGTCACTGTATTTAATCTCTCAGAGTGGTAACATAAGTTATCATGCTATATTTTTCCCCATAGTGCATGATTTGTGAAATGTAAAGTATTCAATATACACCCCCTTAAGTGGCAAAAACAATGATAGCTTGGTCCTTAAGAAAGCTTTGGCACATCGCCTATTTTTCAAGTAACCTAAGGACTAAATTGTAAGGTTACAAAAGTTGGGCACTCAATTGCACAAATTTCTAAAGATGGCTATGGAAAGGACATGCCTGGAATTATGAAGAAAGGACATGGATGGAATTAAGGATATTGTTAGGGACCAAAGTGCTTAAGAAAGCAAAGTTGATCACTTATGGCATAATGCCAACTAAGGATCCAAGTGTCCACATTTTTGCCTAAAGTGAAAATGATTTTTTGACAAGGTTAAAAGAGGCCAAAGTCTATCATTTTCCCAGCCAAAATGGCAGGAAATAAACTGTCCAAGTGTTGGCCATATTTTAAAAATTTTGCATATATGGCACCTTGGTCGAAATGATGTATAAATGAAGAAAAATCTTCATGTCATTGCCATTTTCCTTAAATTTTAGCCTCCAGCATCTAAGACCCCTTCCTTAAGGTCTTCCATCATCCTCCATGGCTAGCATACCTTAACAAAACAAGAGGAAGCAAGAGAAAGAAAAGAAGACATCAAAGAGTCCAAGAAAACCTAATTTTGGTTCTATTTGGGTTTTCAGGTTTCATAGCAAAAGGTAAGGGTTTACTAAAGTTTCTTGGATTATTTACTGTATTTCCAAACATCCATGAAGGTAAGACCATGCTTGGAACACAGAAAAGAGCTCAATGAGCATGGCAAGGTTTCAGCCTTATTGTCACCGTCCAAAAGATGCCAGCAAGAAAGAAGGGTTTCTAGAGCCCAAGTTAGCACTAACTAAGATCTAAAGGACTAGTAAGACCAAGAAAAAGCTTGAGGAGCACTTCCATAGTGTCACTAAGGTGATATCTCATTGTTTTATTGATTGATTATGAACTAACCGCAATGTGTTATGGCTGCCAGCATTACATGTGTTTGTTGCTCTGTTTGTTGGTGCATATGGTTGCCATATTTATGTGTTTGTTTTGTTTTTTTGTGTTTTTATGTCTTTGGATTTCAAGTGGTACATTGCTATGGAATACTTTACATTGAAAGCCCTTACTAAGTTCTTTACAAAGAGCTTACTCCCCTTTCTATCCATTTCCAGGAACACCTGAAAGAGAACATTCAAACTAATAGTTCTAGTTTGATTTTTCCCATGAAATTTCAGGTACATGAACTTAAATATTTCTAGTATTAAACTGGAATGTTTCATGATTTTTAGAGCACATTTGCTAATTTTAGTGTTGGTACTTTCTGCCTTACATAGCAGCTGTCTTTTGAAGTTTCTGGAGTGCATTATGGTGTTAAGGCTCTCCAAGAAGCTAGTGTACATACCCAACTAATATAGGGCATATTTATGATGCATATATGTATGTAAATACACGATGGATGGTGTATGGATGATATATGTAGCAACAAAGTGAAGTTTGAGGTTGAATGTTCAATTCTGTCCATTTTGCAACTCATCAGCTGTTCCAAAGAAAATTATGTTTAATGTTTATGGAATGCCTCTAAATTCATGGGAATGACTTTTTGAAGTGTTTAAGACGTGTAAGAACCTGTCCATGTTGGTTTTGCACCAAGAAATGAAGTGTATGAATGTTATTAAATTTTGTATGGGCAAAATGGTCATAAAGTGACCAGAATTTCGACTCTTCACTTAAACTTCCACAACTCCCTATGTAGAAGAAATATTGGTATGAAATTTTGACCACAACTAGAGAACCTGCATAGGTTGAACTGGAATTTTGAATTACTAAATTTGGATTCCTGTATCCAAAGATATGACATTCCAAAGTTGGCTAAGTTACAGTTCATTTGGTCAGAATTTGGTAAAGCTGAGGGCGCCAGATCTTCAGCAAAAATAAACATACATCTCATCAGGTAAAAATTCCTTGATTGTAAAACATGTAAGATTGCAGGAGAAAAGGTACAAACCTGGCGCGACCTCAGCAACATCGTCATCAGAGTCCCGGACTTCCTCCACATCGGCAGGAATATGTTTGTCCTTGGCCCTTCGGCGCTTTTATAAATCTTCGGCAGAAAGATCTGCCAAAGAGCCCAACAAATCCACTGACGTGGCGGGACTGAGAGGGGCAGGAATGGCGACCACCCAGCACGAAACTCACCGGGCGTTTCAAGCTGGGAAAGAGTTGCAACCTCGGTCGAAGTCGTAGTGACATCGCCAGCCTTAATGGAAGTAGCAATAACATTGCCGACCTCCGAAACATCCTCCGAGGAAGGAAGAAGGGTGTCCTTCTTGGCCTTCTTGGCCGAAGATGGTCCGCCCCCGGAAGTCTTGCACCTCTTCTTCGCTTGTGCTCCCTTCTTGGCTTGACCAAGGAAGAGAGATCTGTAGTAGGCGGCAGACTTGTCGCCCATCTCTGAAAAAGAAGGAAGAAATCAGTGTAAGTCCACAGGCACTTATGCTGAAAAACCCTTGAAAAGAACTTACTTTCAGAAAAGTCTTCGTAAGTAAGCTCGCTCTGAAGGAGCTTCACCAGCCAAGAGTTCTTCCCCTCGGTAGCAGGAGCTGGCATGCCAAGATCCATCTTGTGCTCCGTAACCACCCCAACTCCTGAAGGACATCCTCGGTCATGAGTTTCCACATGATCGCGAAAGGGTAGAGAGAGCGTGGAGGGGCCTCGACATCCCAGTCGGTGACAGCACGGATTTGTCTGTCAAAGTCCCCAAACCTAGCTGCCAACTCGGGTGTCAGCAACTTCCTGGGATCCATGACATCCGCCTCCAGCTTTCCCCGAGCCCACTTAGTCGGGACATGCGACTAGGCCTCCGCCACCTTCAGGAAGAAGAACTTCCTTTGCCACCCTCGCCAGCTATCCTTGGTAGCGGAGGTGAACATAAATTTCTTGCTCCCGGATCCCCGAGGCAGCATGAAATAAAAGCCACCCTTCGGAACCGGATAGAGCTTATAATACTGCATGAGCAGGATGAAATGGGGTTCTACCCCGAAGATCCCGCACATGCAGAGAAAAGCATTGAAATAGCAGTATGAGTTGGGAGGAAGCTGATTCATGACTATCCCATGAAATTGGCAAAAGTCACAAATCATCTTTGCAGGAGGGAACCAAAGTTCACCCTTCAGTTGGGCTCGGAAAACGGTAACCTCGTCACCTAGATTTATAAACCTAAACTGGCCAAGGCGAGGTAACCTTATGATGGCATACGAGGGAGGAAAAATTTGGTCTTCCACTTTTCTAATTTTCTAGGAGTGGTGCAACAAGGGTGAGACACAAGAGGTTGCCAGCTCTTGGGAATATGCATGGTTGACCGAAAAATGACTTCGAAAAAAGGGGGAAAAATGATTTCGGAAAAAGGAAAAATGAGTTCGAGAAGCGAAAAGAAAAGCAGAAACCGAAGGAACTCTAGAAATCAGAACCCACCAAAAGTCTTGTCGAAGTCTGGGTTTGAGGACGCCGTCGTGACAGATCGCCGAAAATGGCTCCGCTGCTAAAATCGTCGTAAAAGAGGAGAAAAAGCGACAAAAAAAAGTGAGAGCAAAGTGAGAGAAAAATAAAAATGAAGAGTATGACAGGAGGAGGCATATATAGATCAAGGAAGGGCAGCCAAAAGGGTGTCATAACTGTTGCGCGAAGGCGAAACGTCGCCATAATTACCCTTCACGCGTGAAAAGGCATGCCCATCCCAGCAGATGCCTGCCATGTGTCGCTCGTCACAAGAAACTAGGACGCATTTTCTGACATCCAGACAACCCGGGCACACTGCTCGAGACTGGCACGACTAGTTTCAATGCACGACGGTTCACTAGCCTATGGCGGGAAAAATAAAAAAGTTGGGTATCTCGAGAACACCAAAGGATGGATAGATGACATCTGTCCGAACAAAGCTTATCACCTAGGAGGCGAAGTGCCTCCCCAACTAATGTCATACTCCGAGTGTAAATCCATAAGGTCCGGGGTTCAAGGCTCTATGCTGCCTTGTTTGACCGAAATGGACAAACTACCACGTGGGCCTCCGGGAGTCCACGAGGTCGTCCTGTCAAAACTGCCAATTGGGCGATAGACGGACACCAAAAGGACTACTTGCCGAAGTCTCCACTTCGGCCTCTCGAAGTAGGCCATGTGATAGCCAAAGTCCTATCGCCCTGACCACCTACCAACCACGGGAAAGAAAGAGCCAGACACCTGAGCCATACGACCTTGGAAAGGACTTCGGAGTGAAGGAAGTCATACAGCTAAGGCGCACGACCTCGGTAGCTCACCAAATTCTAACTTCAGGAGCTAGCGTAGCGCCTCCTTTGGGAGGGCGACCGAACCAGCTTCGGGGGAGAAAGACCAACCACCCCCTGCAGGAGAAAGCCCACCGAAGGCGTAGACACCAAAGTTCCAGCCCGACTCCGGGAAAGGGCCCCTTACCCCGGAGTGAGACATCAACCAAAGGGACCTCGGTTGTACGGCGAGAGCCATCAAGGAGTCTCTGACACTCTGCTTTTATATACGTCTCCGACACACCACCCCCAAACCCGCTCTAACACAGCATCGCAGCATACGTCCTGTCACATAGGGCTACACCTACCACGGCTCGCGGACCGAAGAGCCAGCAGGTGGCTAGGGGCCTCCATGCCCAAAAATAGGAATGCCATCCGACCATACACGTGTCACAATCTGAAGGGATCACCCCCTCCCTTATAGACCAGGGAAATGGTCACAAACAAGGGGGCTCCCCTAGAGAAAGAGAGAGAAAAAATAGGATAGAGAGGCCGAAAAACAGAGGACACTCTCCTCCCTCTGCCTAAATACTCTCCCTTTAGCCCTCGGAAAGACACGCCAGGCAAGAGTCCCTTGTGCTTACTACTGTGTCCCATTCTCTCTAAAAGCACTGACTTGGGCGTCGAAGGTTCCCCCCCGGAAAACCACACCGAGGGCCTCCTAACCCCTATTTTCTGAGTGTTTCAGCCAGGTTTCCTTGAAGGATCTCCGCTCCGGGCTCTCTTCCGTGCCGGAAGTCTTTCCTGTTCTCACCAGCCACAGTACCAGGAAGCTGCCGGCCACCACTTAAGGTCACCCTCTCTGGGTACCTTCCTGCACCTCCAAGACCCTCTGCTGCCCTCACCACTGCACACAGTGGAGATGCTGGCTCCGCCTAACCGAACCGCATCAGATGCTAACTTCGTACCCTCGGACCGCATCAATTAGTACTAACTTGGGCTCTAGAAACCCTTCTTTCTTGCTGTCATCTTTAGCATGGTAACACTAAAGCCGCAACCTTGGCATGCTTCTTTCCCCTTAACCCATACTTGCTTCCTTGAGCTTTTTGCTCTCTTCCAATCATGGTCTTAGCTTCATTGTTGTTTGGAAATATAGTAAAAAATCTAGGAAACTTTAGAAAACCCTAACCTTTTGCTGGAAATTTGATGAACCTTAATAGAACCAAAAATAGGTTTTCTTGCACTCTTTGATGTCTTCTTTTCTTTCTCTTGCTTTCTTTTGCTTTCTTAAGGTATGGTGGCTGTGGAGGATGGGTGGAAAAGGTTAAGGAAGAACCCTTGGCTACTGGGGGATGAAATTTAGAGGAAATGGCAAGAAAATGAAGATTTTTCTTCATTTATACATCAATTTGACCTTGGTGGCATATATGTAAATTTTTGAAACTTTGGCCAACGCTTGGACAAATTATATCCAGCTATTTTGGCTGGGAAATGTCATTGTTTGACCACCTTTAATCTTGTCAAAGGTCATTATAACCTTAAGAAAAAAAGGTACACACTTGGATCCTTAGTTGGCATTATGCCATAAATGATCAACTTTGCCTTCTTAAGCACTTTGGTGCCCAGGAATATTCTTAATTCCATCCATGTCCTTTCTTCATAATTCCATCCATGTCCTTTCTATAGCCAGCTTTGGAAATTTGTGCAATTGAGTACCCAACTTTTCTAACCTTAGAATTTAGTCCATAGGTTACTTGAAAATTAGGCAATATGCCAATTCATTCTTAAGGACCAAACTATCATTGTTTGTGCCACTTAGGGGAGTGTATGTTGAATACTTTACACTTCAGAATTCATACACTATGTTCAAAATTAAAGCATACAAGTTTAGGTCCTTATGCTATAATTTTCCCATTTTGTAAAGGTGGTAAAAACCTGGCTAGGCTACAAGGCCACTAACCCTTACTCCATGATGCTCCACTATCCACTCAAAACCCTAACTAGAGTGCACTAGGTGATAGCCAAAGGCTATCGCCTCAATCTGGCCGAACACCCTGCCACAACAATGGCCAGAAGAACTGGCGCTTCCCGGGAACAGGTGGAATCATGCACCTCGGGAGATAGCCGGAGAGCTCCGAGCCTTGGCACACCAGTAAAACTTGAGGACTCTATTCGCCCCCCAAGGTTGTGAACAGCGCGCCTTCGGAAAAGTGGCACCAGACATTGTTGCCCGAACATGTTATCTCCGAAGGCGGAACCCCCTGGAACTGGGAACCCCCGAACTGAGGGTATGCTTCCCGAAGAGGCTCTGTCCGAACTAGAGGACGACCTCGCCCAAGGACCTCGGGAGTACGGCAGGAGCATTTAAGGAAGCATTTAAGGAAGCCTCTGACACGTCCCACCACAGACATAAAAAGACGCCCTGACGCGCAGACGCCATCAGAATCACATCATGGCCTGTCTCAGCACAACGCTCGACGCCATCTGGTTACCAACTATCTGTCCCCTACGCCCAGAAGTTCAGGAGCATCCGACCGCACACGTGTCATGATCTGAACGGGCTAGGTATTCTTATATATACGGGAAATAAATACTTGACAGGAGGTTGGTTGGCCGGAGATACAGCTCCCACACTCTGAGAAAATACCAGGCGAGACTTTTCTGCCTTTCTCTTTGAGCTAGTGACTTTCTCCTTTTTCGGGCCACCACTGACTTGGGCGTCGGAGGCTCCCCCCCCGGAAAAACACTCCGGGGGCCTCCTAACCCTGTTTACCAGCTTTTCAGGTACTCTCCTTGGGGCGATCCACCTTCCAGGCGTTCTTCCTCCTAGAAGTCTCTTCAACAGTCATCATGACTCACAACGATGAGGCCCCAGGCCATCATTTGGCGCCGTCTGTGGGAACCCGCTCGCAAATCGCCGTCGTTGAGACTCGGCATTCTAAGGACAAGGGACTCCCAAGGTCCTCGTCCGCGCCTGAGATACAACCGGCCGCTGAGCAGACACTCCCAGAGACTTCTACGCCCGAGGAGGACCGCCCTCTGGTAATCACCATGAGCTTCTTGAGGGACTTTCAGTGCTCGGTCGTTGCTGAAATGACTCAGCAGATCGACCGAAGATGGCCACAGCAGTCACAGGCCCAGAAACCCTCCTCATCAGCACGCCCTCGGGAGAGAAGCCCCAAGTCTACACACCGCAGTTCAGGAAGTGGAGAGCCTCGCGGAGAATCATCCACAGAAGATATAGCCCTCGGGAAACGGCCTGTGGGACAAACCGGCTCCAAGCGACCGAGAGTCTCACAGCGAAGTAGTTCGTCAACCGAGACGAGGTCCCTGACCCCTCCGCACCGAACTCGCTCCCTGAAGAGGCGTCGTCGATCTCCCTCCCGTGAAAATGGTCCTAGCGCCACTGCGCTTATGGAAAGGATATTGGCATGGCTGGACAGAGTGGAGAAGCAAGTGACCAGAAAACCCGTTTGGGACAGGCTGTCGGGGGCATTATGCGAAGATGACTCCCCATTTATTCGCGCCGTCGTTGAGGCAGCTATGCCAGGCGACTTCAGAGTGCCTAGGCTGGAGATCTATGATGGCCGGACTGATCCACAGGCCCATCTGACGAAGTACAGA